>CM066046.1:146678348-147392098 GCA_033557465.1 Ichthyophis bannanicus | reverse complement strand
AGCATGAAAATCTGATGCAACGTGCCTTCAAAAACAAGGTAAGTCACATCCAAGTGCAAGCAAAGCGCTCCTTTTTATGCAAAAAGAAAAACATAGACTGAATTAAACTTCATAAGCTGTGTTATGGAACAGTTACACCATTTCCATTTCCCCTTTCAACCTACCAGCACCGCTCTATCCCTTTACAAATTACTGTCCCACCCCCAATATCTTTTAAAAATTCCCTGAAGAACTCAACCAGCCCTGCACCTCCCAGTCACCTACTGGGGTTCTCCCTGTTGATTAGTTGGAAGGATCTCCAGGTATTCCTATCGCAATGGCTCTCTGACTCAGTAACACTAGGGGTATCAGACTGGCAAATATGGGAGCGCACCCAAAAGTACCAGTGATGGATGCTCAGTTAGAATTTACATAATACAGTATATATCATAGTACCGTACAATATCTTCCTCTGTCTAACCGCACCAGTAACCTTTGCCATAGATAATCCTTACCACAGCCAGGCTAATTTCTTTATGACAGCATCATTGTCTATGCTATAGCTTTACCTGTGCCAATGTCCTTGAAGATGTTTCCATCTCATTATCCACAAAGCCATTATTATCTTGGCCCATCGCCTGTCAGTGCAGCAAGTCAAAGGAAAGAAGCAGTATTAGAGATTAAAAAGACATGAAAGCATCAGTGATAGTTGTAATATCATTTGTGCTGTTTTCCATCTGAAATGACACAAAAATGTGAAAAAATATTTGTTGTTTCAGCATGCATTGTTTGCTAAATCTGTGCATGGTAAAAAAAAAAAATACACCCACCTTGTAAAAAAAGAATAAGCACAAAAATAAAACAAAAATCCCGAATGGTATAAATGGTAAAACAAGACGATATAAACATCATAAAATGAAATGACAGAATCACAAAAAATGAACATTTCTTTCCATGTACGTCTCTCTAAAATATGCATTCTCATCTAGGGACGGCCCCAGTCAGTTCAAGGTGTTGGCGCCCTAGGCAAACATTAGCCTTAAGACCCACCCGCCCCTGGCTGTCAGAATCTATTGTTTAGCTTTGAATGCTCTGTCATTTGCTGCCCCAGAAGCTGCTGCCCTAGGTCACCAACCAGTTTGCCTAATGGATGGGCTGGTCCCGTTCTCATCCTTTAGCAACAGTTCACTATATTTGCTCTCCCCCCTCCCGCACCTCCATTTAGACACTTTATGGGGGTGCAGGAGGGAGGGCGCGTGCCCAATCTGCAAGTCGCTGGCACACTAAGCAGGTCTGGTCCCTCCCGGAGAGTGTGCCGGCGCGAAGACTTAAGGGGTGCATTTTGTCTCTCTGCTGCTGCCTGACGCCGAAAAAGTGGTGGCAGCAGGCAACGGCAGAGAGCCGAAATGCGCCCTTTAAATCTTTGCGCCCTGTGCGGCCGCACCGCTCGCACAGTGCTCGGTACGGCCCTGGTGCTGTTTACATGTATGAGAAGTGGGTTTACACGTGTACATCAGCATGTATGTTTAAGGAATCATTTCAGAAAAGGTGCTACTTGCATGTGTATGTGGTAGACATGTAGAGGTTACTTATCAGTGAAGGCCACATAGGCGCCTATATGTGTTTATTACATGCTAGAGGTAAATTGGCAGCAAGAGGCATTAGGCTGAAGTTACTTGGGAGCAGGTGTAAACGTGAGTGTGTAAAATACATGCGCACATGAGTATTTTAGAAAATATGTGTGTAACTTGCATCGCCACTCACATTCTGCTCACACTTCCCCCAAAGCATGGCTGCACGCAGAGTGGTCAAAGGATGCACCTTCTTGCATGTGGAGCCTATTTGTCACACAGAGTGGACACCCCCCTGCCCCAAGGAGAGGGGTGCTGAAATTCCAGGTCCACATGCGTGGCAACCTCTCTGCTGGGCCTGGTGGTTGTTCCCTCACAGGCCGAAGTCTCACGATAACCAGCGGAGTTTAGTAAGTTTTCCATGTGCGCCGGCCTAGAACTTCAGCAACCCCTTCTTGGCCAGCACCTGGGGTGGACTGTACTCACCCCCCTGGTCTTGGTATGCCACTGTTGTTACCTCACATACTTTTATGAGCATAACCCCAGAGCTAATTTCATAAAATCCCTTTGATGCATGTAGACAGACCTTTGTGTGTGTGGAATCCTTTATAAAATTTTGCCCTTAAGGGAGGCACGTTCCGGGCATGGTTTAGACGATCCTTCAAAGGATATTTGTACTTTATATTTTAGAATATCAATCATGCATACCTCAGAAAATGTTCTTGGCGGTATTTACACCTCCTTAGAGTCACATTGGCCCTGGCTATCTTTTATTTATTCCAAGCACTTGATAGACCGCCAAAAACCAAAATGTATTTATGGCGGTTTACAATAAAATAAATGGGGCGAGGATGGAGAAAAGCAGAAAGGAAGAGGAAAAAGCCGAAAAGAACGGGGATTAAAACATCAATTGAAAGAACAAGGAGGGGGGGAGAAGAGCAGCACAGCCCGGTAGGGTATGAGGAAGGGGGGAGCGTTCAAGAAGGAGATTAGGGGGATATCAAGGCAAGAAGGGGGGGTTGCAGCTCTCAGCTAAGGAGGGACTTGGGAAAGCTGATCTGAAAGAGCCAAATTTTAGGCTGCTGCTTTCTCAGGTAGAAAATTAGATTATAAGCCCTCTGGGGACAGGAAGATGCTCGTTGTATTTGAGTGTAACTTACCTTGAACTCCTGAGAAAATGAGTGAGCTAAATCCAACTTCACGCTCTCAAATTTGAAGCCACAGTGCCATAAGTTTTAAATAAGAGCCCCCATGACGGGGGGGGGGGGGGCGGCCTGTTTTCCTTCTTTCCCTTCCTCCCTCCATCTCTCCTGCAGCGCAGCAAACAACTTACTTTAAATGAAGTTTGCCGCGTTGCCTCTCGTCCCTGCTTGTAAGTAAGACTTTTCTTGTGATTACTTCCCACTGTTGGGCCAAAGTCTTGCAGTAACAGCCACATGATTTCACAGCTGTTATTGCGAGACTTTGGCCTGACAGCGGGAAGTAAGAAAAGTAGTACAAGTAGGGGCAGGAGGTAGTGTGGCAAACTTCATTGTGGGGGCTGTGGGGCAGAATGTATGCCACAGGCTGTCCCGTTTGCCTGAACAGACTTCCTGAGTCTGCTCCCATTCAAATCCACACCAAAAACTCACCACTTTGAAGTTGCTTTTACATCTTCACCACTTCTCTGGAAGACGTTCTTCTAGACAACTGTTTGGCAAATAAGTTTATCTGTACTAAATTGTAAGCTCTATAGAGAAGGGACTGTCTCTCTTATGTGAATGTGTACAGTGCTGTGTACACCTGGTAGTGTTTTAGAAATATGTAGTAGTCCTCGTCCTAGTCACCATCTCACGTGCTAGTGGGATGTCTTACATAATCCGTCTTAGTATCAGGTTTTTGTGCTTCAGTTTATGATGGTTCTTCCATTTGAAATTACACGTCACACTCGCTCTGTACTAGCCCCTTGGCTGACCCCACCTTTGGAACACGTACAGATTAGATGGAAACTGTATAGACAGAGGAATAATAGCGATAAAGGAATTAGGGAATACAGCTGTGATTACTGTGTGCATAATGTTCTGAACTGATTTATTAAAGCGCGCTACGTGACTGGGCATGATTAGTATAGGAAGTAGGCGCCTCTGCATTAAGTGAGACTTGCGGTAAATAACGCGTGTTCATGCGTGTTAGCATGTGTAACGTGGTAGTGCCTTTTAGTAATGTCTGTCTAGCCTGACCAGGGCACAGCGTTTATACTGCACTAGTTAGCTGCGTATGCCTCGTAGTGCTATATAAATTATTAATAGTAGTAGTAGTAGTTACTGCTTTAACCAGGATGTTCATTTCCCTTCAGCTCCTCTGATCATTGGTAGAGGAGGCAGTAACGTTGCCTAATGAGGAGAAATGGGAGGGGAGCTGAGTCACTGTAATGGAAAACGACATGCGACTCTCATGGTCTAATATGGGCTGTTATTGCATTCAGGACTTGCTCTGTACACATTGGAAATGAGGAACATCAAAAAGATGCCAAATGCTTGATGCTGTTCCTATGCAAAACCTGAAGAATAGCAACAAAATACCTTTACGGCCTCTGCTTTCCTGGCCTGCCTTTTGGCCTTCTCCTGCATTTGTTTCTGCTTTTTGATGGCTTTTTTCTTCTTCTTGATGAGTGTGTCAACATTGGTGCCACACTGAAAGCAAGAAATGAGATTACTACAGGTTACTGATGCCGCTCATTAATGGCTGAGACAGATGCTTTGCATCAGAAATGTCAAAGTGCAATGCACGAGGGCTGTACACCGCTCTGATTTTCAGGATCTCCCTAATCAATATGCATGAGATAAATTTGCATACATTTGAGGCAGTTCATATAAATGTGCAGGCTTGGACTTACGAACAGGCCTACTAGACCATTGTCTATAGTGTAAACACAAAATTCCTGTCCCTTTCCGCCCCATCAAACTCTTTCAGTACCGCAACCCCTTAACCTTTCAGTCCATAACCCCTCCATCCAGGCCTCTTATCCTTTCCCTCCCTTGCCCTCTCCCACTCCCTTGCAGGTCTTTGGCTCCAGTTTCCCTCTCACTTGAAAGCAGTAAGTGCAGGGATGGAATCAGCCCATGGCCTCATGCTCAAGGTCACACTTCATGTATGGAAGCCTGGAGAGGACAGGGACAATGGTGCTGCACATACTGTGTTCTAAAGACAATGCAGCTGGAGCCCTCAGATGGGTGCAAAAGGCACCAGGAGGAAAAGGATGCTTGGATGCATAGGGAGAGGAATGGCCAGCAGGAAGAAGGATGTGCCTCTGAATAAGTCTTTGGTGAGACCTGAATTACAGTATTGAGTGCAATTCTAGAGACCACACCTTCAAAAGGATATAAATAGGATGGAGTCGGTGCAGAGGGTGGCTACCAAAATGGCCAGTGGACTTTGTCATAAGGCATATGGGACAGACTTAAAGATTTCAACATGTGTACTTTGGAGGAAATGCGGGAGAGAGGAGATATGATAGAGATGTTTAAATACCTCTATGGCATAAGTGCACAGGAGGAGAGGCTCTTTCATTTGAAAGCAAGCTCTGCAATGAGGGGGCATAGTATGAAGCTGAAAGGAGATAGACTTAGGAGTAATTTGCGGAAATATTTCTTTACGGAAAAAGTGGTGGATGCATGGAATTGTCTCCCAGTGTAGGTAGTAGAGACAAAAACTGTATCTGAATTCAAGAAAGCATGGGACAAACACAGAAAATCTCTAAAGGGAAAAAGGGACTGTAGAGCTTAGTGGTTGGTATGGGGGGGCAGACTGGAGAGGCCGTACGGTCTATCTGCCATCATGTTTCTATTCTTCTGTTTCTATGTCTAGGTCCAGGCCAAGTGAGAGCATTTGCATGAAAGTCTGGTGGGGGGCGGGGGGAAATGAATCAGAGGTCAATGGAAGTACCGGTATTTGTTTATTTATTTATTTAACGATTTTTATATACCACATTTCCATAGATTAATGCAGTTTACAGTGAACTTAACACTTTACATTTTACAAGGAACAGAAACATGATAACATAAGAGATAAAAGAGGAATCAGATAAACAGGTCATGTAGAACTTTAACCTATAATATAGCGTATTTATACTAACTGAGGTACGTAGACGTCTACAGTACCTATATTTACTGGGGGTAGCGTGTGTCGAGTCTAGTTACCATGTGGACGTCCAGCTTTGTTATTATATGTGTTGTTGTGGCAGGTTCCCCAGCATTTGCTGGATTTGGCTGGATTAGTCATGCTACGTTTTTTTGCCGAAATGCTCTTTGAAGAGAATTGATTTTAAGTCCTTGCAAAAACATGTGATGTCATTTATGACTCTTGTTTTTGCAGGGAGGCTGTTCCATAGGCCTGGTGCATATAGGGAGAAGTCGCGTGAGCAAGCTGTTTGTTCCTTCTCTTATTCTGAGGTACGCTGAATGCACTTTGTCCGCATTCTCTCCTGAGTCTGTTGATTGGTGGCTATTTGAGGATGGACTGTAAGTATTCAGAAGTCATGTTATGCAAGATTTTGTAGGTGGTTATGACTGCTTTGTATTTTATGCAGCACTGTAGGGGGAGCTGTTTGAGAATGACGGAGGAGTAGCCTACTGGTTGGGACAAGTTACCTCAGGCCAGAGGGGTTTGAATTCCATTAGAGGACAGCAACCTTGGGCTGGAAGGACTGGGGTTTCTAGTCCCACAGGTGCTCCTTGGGCCTTGGGCAACCCACTTAGCCCTCTGTTGCCTCAGGTACAAAAACGTAGATTGTGAGCCCTTTGGGGACAAGGGAAAAAAATATATATATATACAGTACCTGAATGTACACCACTTTGACTGGTAGAAAAGTGGTATAAATTATTGAACAATTGCTCTGATCCCACATGCCAGCAAGATTCTACTGAAGGTTATTCAACAGAGACTACAACCACACCTGGAACAAGAACTACCTGAAGTGCAAGCAGGGTTCAGGAAGGGCGAGGAACGAGAGACATCATTGCGGATGTGAGATGGATCCTTGAAAAGACTAAAGGATATCTATATGTGTTTCATTGACTACAGCAAGGCTTTTGACTGTGTAAACCATGAGAAACTCTGGACCACATTAAGAAGCATGGTTACACCAGAACACCTGATCATTCTCTTGCACAATCTGTACATTGATCAAGAAGCAACAGTTCAGACGGAACAAGGAGAAGCAGAATGGTTTAAAATCAGCAAAGGTGTATGATGAGGATGCATACTTTCCCCCTACCTGTTTAATTTATATGCAGAACAAATCATCAGAGAAGCAGGATTGTATGAAGACAACAGAGGCGTGAAGATTGGAGGAAGACTCATCAACAACCTTCACTATGCTGATACCACATTACTGGCTGAAAGTGAAGATGATCTGAAAACATTTGCTTCTTAAGATCAAGGTATATTAATGATTAAGTAAATACGTTTTCACCAGGGGAAATATTTGGGCACAGCAGTTGTGGTACAGGATCTTCTGAGTGTGGTTTCTTAAGATCAAGGAATATAGTCTTAAAATGGGCCTGCACCTTAATGTAAAGAAGACAAAGATCATGACAACTGGCAAAATCAATAAGTTCATCATTGATGGAGAAGAAATTGAAATTGTGGACAACTTTAACCTACTTGGATCAACTATCACTAAAGAAGCAACAAGCAGTCAAGAAATCCGACAACACATTGCTCTTGGCAGAATGGCTATGAAGGACCTAGACAAGATCCTCAAGAACAGAGATGTCTCTCTCCATACAAAGATTTGACTCGTTCAAGCCATGGTATTTCCAATAACATCACATGGATGCGAAAGTTGGGCATTGAAAAAGATAGACAGGAAGAAAATTGATGCTTTTGAATTATGGTGCTAGTGGCTAATACTGCGTATACCATGGACTACCCGAAGAACAAACCAGTCAGTACTAGAGGAGATCAAACCTAAGCTTTCTTTAGAAGCTCAGATGACAAGACTTTGACTTTCATACTTTGAACACATCATGCGAAGAGAGATCATTAGAGAAAGACATCATGCTTGGCAAGGAAGAAAGTCGGTGCAAAAGAGGAAGGCCAGTAATGAGATGGATCGATACAGTAACAGCAGCAATGGGTTCCAGTCTGTCAACAATGAGCTGCCTGACTGAAGACCGAACACAATTTAGGACAACTATCCAGAGGGTCGCCATGAATCGACACCGACTTGACGGCACTTAACAACAACAACAACAACAACAACAACAAATAAATGGGTATTACATGTTTCTTCTGGATACATCATAAAGGATTCTTGCAGCTGTGTGTTCTGCCAGAAGTAGTGGATGTAGGTCACATTTGGAAATGTCATGATAAATCATGTTGCAGAAGTCTAAGTGTGGTAATATAATTGCCTGGAAAACTGTTCAGTAATATGCGCTTTAATGAGAGGGTGTAGTTGTTGAAGAGTTTTAACTGTTTGATAAATTGTTCTAGCTGTTTTGTTGATGCAAGATGGTAGTGTTAGCCTGTGGTCCAGTGTTATTCTGAGATACTATACCTCTGTCTTCACTTCTAAATCTGCTTCTTGATTTTAAGATCTTGGGAGGCATAAAGCTCTGATTCCTGGTTACGTACAGGACTTCTGTCTTCTTGAAATTTATTCTTAGATGGTGCTCCAGTAACCAGTGAGAGATTGTATTAAAACAATCTACTATTGCAGTGTAGCAGGCTTTTGCTGTGGAGAATGGTGTGTGTATATCATAAGGTCATCAGCTTAGATGTGGTATAAGATCTTATGAGCCTGTATGATGTTGCAGATAGGCTGTATATAGATGTTGAAAAGTAGGGAGGATAGAGCTGAGCTATGGGGGACTCCCTGCATCTGTGTGTGTGAGGTAGATATGTTGGGATCTATTTTCACTTGAGATGATGTCCTGTCATATATGAGTGGAACTATTCTAAGGCAGTGGTCTGGATGCCTATGGCTTGCAAATGTGTTAGTAGTAACTTGTGGGACACAGAGTCGAATGCAGACTTTATATCTAGGAAAATTAGGATAAATCCTATTTCAGGGTTTTGTATGCCTTTGAAGATTTTATCAATAAGTGAGGTAATCAGTGTTTCTACACCATGATATTGTATGTCTAGTGGAATATGTGTGTTAATATAGTCCTGTAGTTGTATCTGTACTACTTTTTCAATGATTTTTGATAGGAATAGTAGACTGGTGATGGGTCTGTAAGAACTCGGATTACTTGTTGCTAATTTGGGGCTCTTTAGGATTAGTCAGATGGAACCTTGCTTCAGGCAGGAGGATAGATAACCTTGCGTGAAGGAGCATTGTATTATCTTGTTTATGAATGAGGCCAGTTTGGAGCAAGTGATCTTAATCCAGCTGACTGGGCAAGGGTCAAGAGGAGATGTAATATTCAAATCCATTATTATACATTCCAAGTTGTCCAGCAAAATAGGATTGAGATTCTGAAGTGAACTATTGGTTGCTCTGTCGTATTGTGGTATCGTTGAGATTAGGGGGAGCTATCAATTTTAGATTGGAAGAAATTCACCAGCTCTTGTGGTGTTGGGATGTTGTACATTTTGATGTTGTCATTTTGTTTTAATAGTGCTTTTACGATGTTGAAAAGCTCTCTTGATGAGCTTGGTATGATATTCTTTCTTGTGATCATTGACTTTGTTCCGATATGCCTGACGTTTGTTCAGATAGGTATTTCTATCCTGGTTGTGTTGTGTATGTCGCCACTTCTGCTCTAGTTTTCTGAGCTCAGTCTTCTGGCATTTTAAGTCTGGATTGTACCAGATGGTATTATAGTTAGTCTTGTCTGGTTTAGATTGTGGTGCTATAGCTTTCTCACCTATGATTCTGTTCCAGTTTAAGATGAGTTTATCAAGACAGGTTAATGTAGTATTCAGAGTGGGGTGACTTCATCTAAGAAGGTTTGTTTCTCAAAATGTTTGAACCTGTGTTTCATATTCATATTAGAGTTGTGATTGGATATCGGGTATTTATAAGATTGCTGGAATAATATGGTATGGTGGTCAGATCATGGAACTTGTGTGATTTGAGATACTAGATTTATGTCAGGGTTGTGCACTTGTGTTGGTGTGAAAATAGGTCTAGAATGTATTTGTCTGTAGTGTAATGCTTTCATAGCTTGTATGAATGCTTTTGCTTGCTTCTGTGACAGTGTGGTGAGATTGAAGTCACTTAGTAGTATAAATTGTTTATTTTGTGTGGTGTTTGCGCAAGCTACTTCTACATATGGTAGAAAGTTCAACATCGCCTGCTGTGGATGATGTGCAGTCAAGGCAGAATGAAATGTATTTATTGGCAATAACTATCATGTCAAGCTCATCTATAGTCACTCATGAAGTTGTCAAAAACTTGAATTTCTTCTTTGTCAAAAAGAGTATGTCCCCACCTTTACCAGTCATTTCTAGGGCAGTTGAATATCCAGGAACCTTAGGTAGGTTTATGAGAACCTTGTTAGTTTCAATGAGCCAAGTTTCAGTCACACATATAGGGTCTGATATTCAAGAGGCATTTACATGATTTACAGCCCAGTAAATCATGTAAATGCCTTAAATCAGGATATTCAATGGCACTTACACAGTTAGTGCCATTGACTGTCCCCTTCTAGCTCCCCTACACGTCCCTATTCTATCCGGTTAGCATCCGGGTGTGTCGGGGGCATTCTAGGATGGAGCTGAGGTGGCGACAAGTGATAACCAGGTAGCGGCGATATCGCATGCTGCCCGGTTAGCGATCTGTGCCAAAAAGATAGGCGAGGAAAACCCACTGAATAATCAAGATTAAGGGTCAGCGGACAGGGCTGTGGGCTGTAGCGGCACATGGCCTGCTCAGAAGAATATCGGGCCCATAATGTCTAAGTCATATTCTTTTAAATAGTCTGTTATGACTGGAATTTTGTTCCTTACTGAGTGTGCATTGATTAACATGCCGTTTATGCTTTGAGGTATGTGTGCGGTATGATTTTGATGTTGCAGTGGTGTTACGTTTTGCGTCTGAATTTGTATCAGGAAGTTATGAGGGTTGTTCCTTATTCTTTGAGAGCAATATTCTATTATGTGTTTTCTGTATGTGTGTATGAGTCGGATATACGCAATGCTTGAAGTTAGAGATTGCGATTGTAGGATAGCGGATATGATACATATTATGGTCAGCAGCATACACATATTGTATAGCATCTTTCTGGTGCTCTCAAAGATAATATTGTTAAAAGCTGTGAGTCTGTTTCAAGACCAGCTACTCTGAGTGGTATTGGAGAGTTACTCCCAGTATCTTATGGTAATACATAATTATTGCTTATCTTTTGTACAGATCATTTGTGTAGCTCCTTTTGCTTCCTTTCTGTGAGTTGGTTTGGTCTGTAGCCAGTATCTTGAGTGTTAGTATATTTGGGGAACACGCCTAAGGGCCCTTTGGCTTGGCCTTTAGGCACTGGCACGCCTAGGGGTGAAGAATTTGAATCTCAGCCGGGTGAGTCAGAGGTGCCGGTGGGAGGAGCTTACTGCCACGATGATTTTTCACTCAGTGGGGGCAGAAATGGCTGGGCTTGCTCTTCTCTCTATTGTTGCTCCCACACTGAAGAATGCAGAGAGTAGGACCTGAGAACAAGGACACTGAAGGTATGTGAGGGAAGGGGTTGGAGGATTCTGAGATCTAGGGTGCTGAGAGAAATTGGAGGTCACCTAAAAGAAGGGAGAGATTTGAAAGACTTGGGGGGGGGGGGTTGCAACATAGCCCCAAAAGTGCCTAGAGGTTTTTTAAATGCTGCATTTAATTAACTTTTATAGGCTTATGTACATCAGGTTTTTCTTTTGAGGAAGAAGTGGAATGATGATTTTGGTTGTTTTATATTTTTTTATGTTGATGCTGATTACTTTTATGTTTATTGTACAATTTTGATTATTGCTATGTTTTATTGTAATTATAGTACTGATTGTGATGCTCATTATTGCTGCGTTTTGCTGGGAGCGGTTTATGGTTTATTAGGTTTTTCATATACTGCCTTTCTATATATAATCAAAGCAGTTTACATTTTCATAATATAATTAGATATAGGGAAGGAACTACAATGCATAGACAGGAAGGAGAGAAAGAGAAACAAATCCCACAACATTTCCTTTCTATGCCATTTTAATGTTCCACTAGATTAGAAATTGATAAATGAAAATAAATAGAAAGGGAAAGTGAATTTAGTGCATGCCTTTCTCGGAAATTCAAACAAGTTATATCCAGGTACAGTAGGTATTTTCCTTTCCCCAGAGGGCTTACATCTAAGGGGTCCTTTTTTGTACAGGGTGCTATGCAGTTAATGTGCATTTCAGAGCTTATTAACCAATTCTGTGGGCCCATATTAATTGTTACCATGCAGGCAGAACACCTACCACAGGCTAAAACATGCATTAACTGCATATTTCATGATCAGACAGGGTTTGGGTGTGTTGGGGCAGAGCGTGAGTATTTGCATGTTGTCACTAGTGCACACTAATTGCCATGAGGGTCCAGCTACCGTCGCCTCAATAGGTGGCAATAGGCGCACTCATAGTAAGTGCCAAGGGCCAGAAGGCACGCTAAGGGGTTCGCCTGTATGGTAACTGTCAGGCACATGCTGGCCATGCCCCCCTCCCCTACAGTTGCCATGCTGCGGTTGCACCTAATGTGCATTGATTTTGCCTCGAAACATGTATTGGGGCAAAAAAATGTCTCACTTTAGTAAAAGGTTCCTATTTGTACCGAGGCAGTGGAGGGTCAAGATACTTGCCCAAGACCACAAGGAGCATTAGTGGGAGGCGTCTCTGGTTCTCAGCCCACTGCTCTAATTACTGGGCTACTCTTAATAAATATATAGTAAATCCATCTTATGCATATTGATAAGGACTTTGCGGTTCCTGAGGATTCTCATTCGAACCTGCTGCTTCAGATCAATACAGCTAAGTAAATTAATTCTTGTGCATCTTGGCGTCTCAGCTTTTCACCTTGTTTTGAGAGGTCGACAATTTCCTCCTCCTTTGAGCTTATGGCTCAGCCAGAGCAAGGACTGGGATCTGAGGCCATGAGGCAACATTTGCAACTACTTGGGAATTTTTCCCCAATTTTATATATCTGTAGAGCTGGAAGGAGTTACTACTCTCCGCATATATTCAGCATCATTCACTTGCCGGACAGTGCTGCTGAAGATTTAAAAAATGCTGACCACAGTATTTGAATATCGATCTGCTTGTTAAAACAAATTCTCTTGTCTTACAGAAACATCTACAGAGCAATGGGGACATCAAGAGTGGCACAATGTCGGGTGTCATCATTGTCAACATTTGGAGTCAGTGACCCCACGAATGCTAATTGATGGAGACAGTGACATCAGTACCAGGAGTGAAATTGAGAGTGAGGTGTCATCTGCCTGCCCCTTACCTTACGCTTCAGTGCCTCAGCATACAGCTCAGCATTGGCAAAATAGACCGTGGATGAAGACTGAAAAATCTTCACACCTGCTATTTCTTTGGCCTAGAAATAAACCGCAGAAAGAAATTCAGGAAGGGACAAAGCAGTAAACTGAATTTTGACTCATAAAGAGGAAAACAGTAAACTGGGAACAGAAAATTATTTGTTGCTGATCTTAAATAAACATATCCCATGACATTTTAAGTAGCAAATGATTCAGATGACCAAAATAGGAATGACATAGTCTGTCTTCTTGATAAATCGTAGAATCAGAGGATGGTGCTGTAAGGGTCCTCGAGGCAAGTTCAACCGCTGTCTCCCTTCAAGATCCACTACATTTAAAATTTGATTGAAAGACTTGGGGAGGACTATTTTTAACTGATTTTACCCAGGTAACTGTTCAGTTGAAATTCATCCTCCCCCGCTGCAGGTGATGTACCCACGCTTTTTCCTAGAGCAGGTTTGGGGTGGAGGGCAGACGTGGAAAACACGTGCAGAGATTTCAGCCTGAAATCCATGCATCTTTTTTACAACAGCCATGTTGAACTTGTTGCAAAGCAGCTGCAAAGTGTACAGGTACTGAAGTACTTGTGGCATCGCGCAGCCTTGAGAGTTTAAAGAGAAGATCCCTGTTTGTTTGCAGGTGTGAACATTGCCACTAATGCGTGCTTGCTTGGTTTAAATGCATGTTAGAGGCTGAATTCAGCTTGGAGGAGAAGAGGAGGAGGGAATTTTAGACAAGATTGGGAAAACTATTTTTATAGAATTTGGCCAGTGTGACTCTGGTGTTGCAGTCGAGCCCCTGACACAGAGAAATCAAAACCCAGGTGCCGGGTTGGGCTAGAGAAATGGTGATGGGTGCGCAGTAGCTGCAAGAAGGAATGGCATGGCGATAGCTGAAGATAAGTATTTATATTTAGTGTACTGAATAAATTGGTAATTTGTGAGCTGCACAAATGTGGGAGTGGGGCTTTTTATAGAAGATGTAAATGGACTAATATCACATGGACGGTTTTTCACATATTTAAGAAACAGTATAAAAAACTACAGGACTGATGACTGAAATTTGGAGTGTAAGCTGACACGGTGAAGTAGTGATGTGGAAGCTCCATTCTAAGGGTTCCTTGAACATTTCGGACCCGATATTGCATAAGGAGGGCTATGCACCCCTTCGGTGCCTAGTCCTCCCTGCCGACCTCTACCCCGGATTTTCAATGCTGGGGTCATATGTGGCCCCGGCACTGAATATCCGGGATTGCCACACTGCCTCTGAGCCACAGTCATTAACAGGAGGCGGCGATAGTGCCTGCTGCATGGTTAGCTCCTGTGCTTAAAGATAGGCGAGCTTTTGCTTCATCTATCTTTTAGGTGCAGGTCGCTAACTGGGCAGCATGTAATATCGCTGCTGCCTGGTTATCGATCGTCGTCGCCTCCCTCCTCCCCTGAGCGTCCCCGATAGGCTCCAGTGCTGCTTGGTTAGCATCGGGGCGTGTAAGGGAGAAGAGAGGGGATATTCAGCGGCATTAACCGTGTTTGCGCCGTTGAATATTCTACTCAGCGCTTTAAGTGGTTTACAGGGCTGTAAACTGTGTAAATGCCTTTCGAATATGGGGCCCTTGATATTTTACTGAAGATGTGTTCTATGTGGCTTACAATGACCACAGCAGCACCAAAATTTACATCTGTTCCAAAGAAAGCATAAATATGTGCCTGCACTCTGTGGGGCATCTGCACTAAACTGCACGATCCGTTAACGCAGGGTTCAGCGTTGGTAAAGCACACCATACTAAAGTTAGTGCAGGACCCGTGTTGAAAATCCTGTCTTGGATGGATGGAGAAAGGGTGGGTTGGGGCGGAACATAGACATTGAGGACACATCAAAGTCAGTGTAGGTGTGGTGGGTGTGGGCTAATCATAACTGTTGCCGTTAGGGCAGGCCCACTTATCACCACCCCAATGGGGGACATTAGGTGCACCCATGTGCCAGCTTACCATGGTGCCATGCGAGCACAACATGCCAACAGAAGAGGAATGGAGCACACGTCCCCTAAGTCGGCACAGGTCTCTGTGCAGGTTTCATGGCCCAAATGCCCGTTACTGGTGTGTTCTTTAGTAAACCTACAAGCTTCAGTTTTAGGATCTACAGAAGTAGTAGCAATGTGCAGGGTAAAACATATCTTTTGTTTCATTTCAGGCACTATTGCCGCTTTCATTTCCAAATGAAAGCACATCCCTAAAAAATAGTGCCTGTCTAAGTGTCGTATAGACATGCATGTTCTTATAGCATGCATGCAAGCATTGCAATTCCGGATCTGCTCTGCTCAGCTACTTAGGTATAGGGTGCGTGTGAGTACATGTGTACTTATATATGCAGTTTTATGAGTCCTGTTCTGCATCTACAGTATGCTTACATGTGGGAAATACTTTACAAAATCGCTGTCCTACTGCGCATTACTGCTGAAATCCTGGTTCGTAAATTAACCCTTACTGCATAGTCCTACGAGGCAAAACCAGAAGCTCAAAGTCTTCCGGCCAACATTCCCAGTAACTTACCCTCAGCATGGAAACATCTGACCCTGTACTTCCAAAATTTATTTAGCTGTATTTATATCCTGCTTTTCACTGGGTCAAAGCGGTCAATTGGGGATACCTTTAACACGAGGGGATATGAGACACATACACTAATACTTACAGGGAACATGGGCAATGGAGGGTTAAGTGGCTTGCCCAAGACCACAAGGAGTGCCTATAGGGATAGAAATCCCAGTCCCTCTGGCTTGAGATTGCTGTCGCCAGGTGGGACTTGAACCCCCGGCCCTCCGGCCTGAAGTACCTTGTTCTAACCACTAGACCACTCCTCCCACCAATAAATAGGAAATTCTCTTTCCTTGAATTCTGGGTGTTTTCTACCAATTTAATGTAATATTTTATGAACTGTATCATAGTAGTTAGCTAAATTAAATCAAATTAGATACAGTTTTGAGTATCTTAATTTCAATTTTAATAACAAAGAAATTATAATTTGCAGAGCTGGTCAATATTCAAAAGTACTTATGAAGTCAGCATCAGGTGTTGACTGCATATGTGCTTTTTTGTTTCCAAATTTCCCATCTCTAAATGGATAAATTTTGTCTCTATACTGTATGCTAATATACAGCCAAAATGTATGCATTGGGCCCGGTGAGTTCCAAGGGTGCAGCCAAAAGTTAGGCGGATAGTGGCATTATTCAGTCACACTCTTGATAACTTTATCCATGGAAGAAATAGCTGACCGAACCTTAAAAGCCATTTAAATGTAGGACTTCATATTCAGCAGGTGGGTTAGCTTAGCTGAGGGGCCCTTTTTCTAAAATGTGCTAGGTAGTTAGTGTGGGTTTCAGCGTGTGCTAGCCATGCGCTGTGACCTGCAGCAACCTTTAGCACATGGCCGTGACAGTTAGGATATGCTGATTCCCGTGTGTTAGAGTGAGAAATGGATGGGTTAGGAGCAGAGACAAGGCATGGCAGGCACTGTGCCTTCAGCACGTGTTATGCTCCATGTGTCAGTACGTCCTGCAGGCTTTCCCAGCAGGTTGATTTTCTGAAGACATTTTGTTTTCTTTTGTCTTTGGCTAAGATTCGCTTCTCCTTTTCCTCTTGTATCTTCGGTTGGCCATTGTCATTTCCTTTTGTTTTTTGCCTTGATAGTGTCTTGTTTTGTCTTCCCCTGCAATTTGCTTTTTGTAAACCACATAGATACTTTAATTTTGATTTGCGGTATGTCAAATGGATAAACTATAAATTATAATTAGAATGGGTGCAATTTTCTCCACCTCAATAGATAATGTTAATTGCGCCCATGGCATTGCCGACCCACGTTACTAAAGTGCACTACGTCTATGCAGGACACATTGACCATGCTGCCTACAAGTAATATGGTGGCTTTGCGCTTAACACGGTGTGATTTCATGCGCTATTGTTGCGTTAGGTACAATAGCACGACACACTTTAGTAAAAGGGCCCCCGAGTATCTTTACGAGGCAGCTGTCCTGCTGAGTATTCTCTTTGGTTCTTAGGCTATTGGAAGTAAGTAGATATCTGAACTCGGTCTATAAATGACTGACATTACTTTTCTGTGATTCTTTACACGTGGTTTTCTATATTAAATTAAAAACAAGAAATTACGTTGTTGGAGATATCATTGTATCTTAGTTCTTGGTCAAGATTAATTCTAAAGGTCTCAACTGAAAACTTTGCTCTCAGGATTTACCTCTTTGTATCTTGCCACATCTCTATATATATTTGTTTCCAGGATCTGTCCCAAAATTGAGTAATGGGCTCTACAAAAGATAGAAAATTGCAAATTAACGTTTTGTATATGAACTAAAACAAGATAGATTCTTTACTAGCTTTTGAGCTGCAAAAAAAGATTGGTATACATCTGGAATTCAGATTTCACCAAAACTTGTCTGGTTGAATATAATTTGAGACTAATCTTCTTCAGTGCTTGAAGGTGGTGACCCTGTATCAGTCCATTCACAGAATAACATGGCAGAGTGTGTGAAGCCCTTCTGTGGAATTCCTTATTCAATGTAACAAAATGTATCCCAATTTCACCACATGGAGGTCATTGTGCTCACTGCTCTTTTGACATATGTCTAGATGAATACTTCCTGCCTTTACTTTGGGCACTGCACGATGTGTCACAGGCTATGTGGCCATTATTGATTGGTGGATATTGTACAGACAATCCATACGAGTAGATGAGTCTGCCCTGTGGTAGTGTATCAATACCAGGCAGATTAAAGGCCTTGTGGTCATTCTCTGCCGTTCTATTCTCTGTCTTCATATTTCTGCATTTATTTCTCAAAGAATGATACAACCCAATGGTGTCCAGTCCTACGGCACAAACATTGTTCGTTTCACTCTTCATTTTAGACATAAAAAGGCAGGATAAAAAAGACACCATCCCATTCCTCCTAAAGTCACCTGACTAATTTCTTCCCTTCCTCCAAAGACAATTTACTTTGTACTTGTCACTTTGTGCTGTCCATCTAACTCTAATAAGCTCTTTCTTGACCTTTGCTGTTTCCTATTATTTTTATGGCATTCCTTTCCTACTTCTTCTTCCTCTTTAGTTTCTAAACCGCCTTGACTTTATACAGAAAGGCAGTGTACCAAGTTTTAATAAACGTAAACATAAACGGTTTCACTTACAGTTGGGTTCGGAAGATGACTGTAAACAAGGAAAAGACGATAGATACAATTAGCCCCATATCCATATTAAGGAGAATAGTAGCGGTGAAGGTCACCAACCAAATTAGCTGAAACACACAAGAAGTGAAAGTCGTGTAAAAATGTGAGCTTTCTTCTTCTTGTGTACTGTCGAGTCCATACCGACTCCTGCAACCCAACCTCTGGGTTCTTGGCAAGATGCGACCAGAGGTAGAATGTCAAGCCTGTCTTGTACAATGCAGTAACGCTTGGTACTACAGTAAAACACTCTTTGTTATGATTTTATGCTTAAGTAATGAGTCTAAATTTAAGACAATTTTTCTCTTACTTAAAAAATCCACTTGGAGCAGCTTCTTCTCCATCCCTACTTCCTTACCAGATCAGTTCTGTTGCACCTCCAGAGGAC
Organism: Ichthyophis bannanicus; assembly: GCA_033557465.1. Classification (NCBI taxonomy): domain Eukaryota; kingdom Metazoa; phylum Chordata; class Amphibia; order Gymnophiona; family Ichthyophiidae; genus Ichthyophis; species Ichthyophis bannanicus. Next base: position 147,373,461 of record CM066046.1, on the reverse strand, counting down.
AAGGACGTCTTGAAACTGCTTGAACATTCCCTTCAGGTTCACAATGACAACAGCAGCTAATACTGCCTAGGAACAGAGAGATCCCCAAGTTTGTATTGAAAACATTTATGCACTACACATTCCAATTCCAGATATCATGTGACCAATGAGAGTACGAGGTATATGCACGGTCAAAGAAATATTCTGTTTGCGCTTGTTTTAGATGAAGTTTTCCCAGTTTTTAGGCATTATTTGTAGTTATTTATACGTCTGTTCTTTCGGTGCAGACTGCACACTAAGGGGTATGCTTACTAAAGGCAGTGCCAGTAATGTGTGCTTGCACCATGGTATCAGCATGGAGGTCTATGCTTTTTATGGGCATGTGCCCCATTCCCCATGCCAATAGTGCATTGCAATCATGTGGAGCTGCGCTAAACAACATGTGGACACAGTTAATACTACCCACTGAGATGACGTTAAGTGCGACCATGCTAACGGCAGCAGTCATGCATAGCATGCGCCGATAAGACCTGCACTAACTGCGACGTGCCATCAATGCCAACGTTATGCCCCTAATATCCCCTCTAGCCACCCAACCCCTGCACTATCCAGTTACTGAGGGATTTATAGCATGGCATCATGTGCTAAATATCAGTGTGGCGCATGAATCCTGTTCTACCCTGTAGCGTGCTTTAGTAAACATGGCCCTAAACTTTCTAAGACTCCAAAATAGATTACATATTAATTAGTTTGTAGATATACATACTGTATATACAAGCGATTTGTGCACATTTTTAATTTTTAGGTACCCAAACAAACAAAATGTACACCCACAAATTCACATCCCTAGACTGTTCCCAATAGATGTATGCACACTTAATATGGATAGGTGGGAGGAGGTCTGTTATTTCCTGGTTGCTCTTTGACTGGACGCTCCTGGATGGTTGCTGGCCGCAGAGGCTGTGCTGATTGGTTCCTGCTCTGCTCCCGGGGCTTTAAAATCCATTGCCCTACCGCGGGACGCTGAGGTCTGTTATTTCCTGGTTGCTCTTTGACTGGACGCTCCTGGATGGTTGCTGGCCGCAGAGGCTGTGCTGATTGGTTCCTGCTCTGCTCCCGGGGCTTTAAAATTCATTGCCCTACCGCGGGACACGGTCGCTGGCGTCCCTGTGGGGGCGTGCCCGAAGGGGCAGGACACGCCCCTTTGGCACCCCTTCGGCGTACGTTGGCGTGAGAAGGCGCTCTCCCCCCTTGTTATGGGTAAGAGGAAGAAGAAACTTCCACCGGCTGCCCAAACGAAGGCAGTAAAGATCACCGGCCCGATGGATGCTCACGTGCGAGTGCAGGAAGTGGTGGTATCCACACCTGTGCTGTCATCGACGGCCGGTTCGATGAATACATCAACTGTGAGTCCTGCTTCTTCTATCTCTTCTCTACGCGACTCGGGTTTAACTCCTCCCATCGATGAACATAAACGCTTATCTCGATCGGCGTCCCAGGGTGGGTCCCTGGGGAACGCCGACCAAGAATCGGCCTTACTGCCACCATCTTTTCTTCGTGTTGATTCGGATCTGAAGTTGCCTTCTCCTATGCCTGTGGCGTTAACTTTCCCCTTGAGACCAGAAGCTGGTTTAACGCCTTTGGAAGTTTCCCTAAAGGATATCTGGTTGATAGTCTCTCGTATGGATTCTGCTTTGAGTGTTTCTTTGCAGAAGATTTCTGAATTTTCAAAAGAAACGGTATCAAAATTATCAGATTATGAGGAACGGATGTTGTCTTTGGAAAGACGGGTAGAGGCTCATGATTCATTATCTATATCGCAGAAATCTTCCCTGGAACAACTTGCTATAGATGCTGCATTGTTGCATCGGCAGGATGAATTCTTGGAAAATGTTATAAGATCGCATAATTTGCGGCTGTTAAACTTTCCAAGGACTCATTTTTTGTCCCCGTTGATTTTACTGCGTAAATATTTTAAAGAGATCCTGCAGTTTGCCGATTCTGAATCGATTTTGATTTCCAAGATATATTATATACCTCAGGGTAAGATTGTTAGAGATGACCGGGGAGGTGAGGCAGGTGAGGCAGCCACTCAGTTGGGGCAGCTGGTCTCATCTCCTTTGGACATCTCAGAATTTATTGAATCTGATAACGATATCATATCGTCAAGGGCCACTCTTTTGGTAAAGTTTGTCTCAGAATTAGACAAAGATAGAGTCCTACGAGCATATTTTAAAACAAAGGATGAAAAATTTTGTGGATCTGTGATTCAAATGTTTCCTGATGTCTCTAGGGACACCCAGAAGAGACGTAAGCTTTTCTTAGAGCAACGCCCTCGGGCTTTGGCCCTAGGTGCCTCGTTCTATTTAAAGTTTCCTTGTAAATGTCACATTGTCTATCAAGGGAAGAGATATATATTTCTTAAAGTAGATGAATTAGTTACTGTCAAGAAAAGTAAGACCTAGTTTATTATTTTTTTCTTTATGGTTCATGGTTCCTTAGTTCATTGATAAGTCAAAGGAGTTTATTTAATTAGAGACCATTCAGGGCTGAATTTATTTTCATTTATATTTAATATGTGCAAGTACCTCCGTGATGTGGACTAGAATATTTTGTAATTTAATCTATGTTTTTTCTTTTGGTATTGTTTTCTTAGTTGTAGATCACTACGGCTTGTAATTGCTTTTTTTTTATGGATTATGGAAAATTTCATAAATAAAAAATTAAAAAACAAATATGGATAGGTGGGAGGAGTGGCCTAGTGGTTAGGACAAGGAACTTCGGGCCAGAGGGCCGGGGGTTCAAGTCCCACCTGGGGACAGCAATCTCAGGCCGGAGGGACTGGGATTTCTAGTCCTATAGGCACACCTTGTGGCCTTGGGCAAGCCACTTAACCCTCCATTGCCCATGTTCCCTGTAAGTATTAGCGTTTGTGTGTCATATCCCCTCGTGTTAAATGTATCTCCCAATTGACCGCTTTGACCCGGTGAAAAGCGGGATATAAATACAGCTAAATAAAATAAATATGTTATTTTCTCACTGGATTCACTAACCCGCGGCGCCTAGTTACCTTGGGTTAGCGAATCCTGCAGCAAATTTCCTTGTGTTGCTGTAGTTGCTTTGCTGTAGCAACACAAAGAAAGTAGATTCCAACTTGAGCTTACGTTCTTTCGATGGAGCCAGTAAATGTTTAAAAATTGCCCCTACCTCCAATTGCTTAAAAAAAGAGCAGTCTCCTGACCATCCCTTGGATCCACCCAAATCTTGATCCATTCTTAAATTTCACAATCCCTCCCCTCTCCTCATCCAATCCTCACCAGAACCCGGCACTTCTCTTCACTGGTGGGCAATGGGGGCTCTCTCTCCACAAAAAGGGACTTCAGGCCTCTAGCTGCACTGGCCCTTATTTGGAAGCCTGACTCCTAATGGTAGTAGTATGACACTACTGTCAGGGGTATGAGGGTCATCAATCTTGATGAGGGAGCCACAAGGGTAGGATCGTGTGAATTTAACCTCATTGTGAGTGCTCAAGTTTCAAATAACTCGTTTCTACTAGCAAAACATCTTTTTTCCCACAGAACTGGGTTTGATTATTGTTTTTCCCATGTCTAGTTGCACGATTGGCTGTCAGAAAGAAAAGCCATGGTACATTTTGAAGATTATCTTAATATTGTTGCTTAGCAACATTCCTGTTGCAGACCTGCCACCATCTGCCATTCGAGTGACTGATGTAACGACTGGTGTTCATTAACGGGATGTGTTTCTGTGGTGAGGAAACCACTGCTGAACCTAGAAATACACAGGAAAATGAGTCCTGTCACTTTAAGGCAGAATGTATCAAGGGTTTCCCTAGTAACCAAGAGTCTGTGACTCAGAGAATAGTCATCCCTAAGCCCCGCCCACAGCAGCACGTCAGGGAGAAGCTTGACCCTAGTCACATGTGCTGGGAGCAAGGTGTGGCTCAGGAGGAAGGAAAGTTTAAAAAGCTGATATGCAGTAACACAGGAAGTGGAGGAAGAGGTGGAGGAACCAGACGGAGAAGCAGCAAGGGAAGAGAAGGACAAGGAGAAAGACAAGGAGCATGGAGAGCAAGTGAGAGAGTGCTTGCAGAGCATGAAAGGCAGAGTGTAAGAAACACTGGAAGCCGAAGAGAGAAGCTTGATGAGAGATTGCCAAGCACAGCTGAGGGAGCAAGGAACGAGAGGCTGGTGCAAGCAAACGAAGGTGCTGCAGCTGAGAGACAGCATGACTGGCTTGCAGAGCAGAGAGAGTTTCTAAATACCTCAGAATCAAGGCAAGTGTGTCCTTCTCAATTCCTAGACAGGAAATGCCCACGAGAATTAGCTATAGAAGGGAAAGCTAATTCTAGTTATAGACAAAGTACCAGGATAAAGGGAGAAAGTTTATCCAAGCACCAAATAGCTCACTTAACAGAAGAGCTACTGCAAAAGCAGGCTCTACTTAAGAAGTTAAATGAACTAATAGAGAAAGAAAATAGTCAGCTCTCTGTTCAGATACCTTTTGATGTAAGTGAGAGAGATAGTGTAGAGGAAATGGACATAACAAGTGTGGAGAACAGTACCATGGATTTACAATGTGCTATATGTCAGGTCTCTGATGTGGAAGAGTCCTAGAGAGCAATTGTATGTATGCCGTGCTTAGGAAGCAGTCTAATTCTGAAGACGTCACAACTGAAAGAAACAGCTGAGTTCAACTGATAAGGTTGAGAGCTGGATGTAAATGTTCAAGGGACATTTAAAAGTTTATTTTGCTGCCAGAAGTTTGTTCCTGCAAAGGAGAAAACCTTTAAGAGTTTAAAAGTTTTGGAAAGTGACAAATTTTGATTTACAAGCAAAATTGTGCCTGTTTCTTTGAAGTTTGGAATATAAAGCAAGTTGTTCCTGGTTTCTCTTTGAAGCTGTACTGTGGATTAAAACCTCCTTTATATAATTTACCCCTCGCGTCCTGTGTATGAAGGAACCCCTGAATACATTGAATAAATTTCTCTGTCTTACGCCTGAACCCTTGAGTCACAACTCCTTGCTTTAATATAGGACTACAATTCCCAGCAGCCCTCCTGGCAGCCATTTTGAGGGAATCTTATTTTAAAGCCAAAAGGCGACCTCACCTGCTACCAGTTACCTACCTGGCCAGGCGGGGGCGACAGTTTCATTAAAAAACAAAGAAATGGGTGGGAGCTGGTGGTGGTAGAAGCAGAGAATGATACATGTCTTTCATATAGAGCGAGAAGGGGAATGGAATTGTAACCTGTCACATCAATTTCATAGTCCACGTCTCACTCTAAATTCAAGGCCATGAGGAAGGGTGCTTAGGTTCCCAGTATGGAAGCATCATTAGAAACCAGTGCTACCCTGAAGAAGGAATGGAGGCCTGGGACCAGCTTTGGAGTTACTCTCAAACTGCAAAAACATTTGTCTTTGTGAAATCAAATAACTTTCTCAGTGCAATTCGTAAGTTGAAGAATTTAGAGCAAATCCCCAAGGTTAGTTTCAATTAAAACAGAATTAGTCTGAAAACAAAGTCATTGCCTATGAACCAGAACCAATATTTTGGCACATTTGCAGTGTTTTGAGATGTGCAATTTAGATTAATAGTGATGATAAATGTAAATACAGGAGGAAAGCAAGGACCAGAACGGAAAGAAATATTTGTCCTACAACAGAAAGGTCATAAAAGCAGGGCCTACCTTGGGAAGGTCTTGAAATAGTTCTCCAGCTCGAAGAAGGATTACGAATATGATACAGCAGGACACAGCGCTGGCCACCTAAAATAATGAAAGGGTCCTTTTATTAAAGAGTACTGTGCTGTTAATGCACCTCGTAATTGTCAGCGCGGGTTCATGGTAACTATTATGATGCTGGCAACCACACATCAAGTAATGGGGTGAGGACTCGGTGGATGAGGGGCGGAGGTGGTCATGACGAGCACATTGCAATTAGAGTGAGAGTAATAGCTGTGTGCTGTCAATGTTGCAATTACCGCAAATGCCCAATGGGTGGCGGTAAGTGAACCCACAGTAATTGTGCATGAGTTCAGCATACTTTATGGGACATGTCCCTGAGGTTACTGTGGGGTACATGCTGGTCATGCCTCTGACAGTTTCCTCAGTGGCTTTGCACTTACCACACATTAGTTTATATGCTAAACACGCGATAGGTGCAGAATCTTGCTGTGCTTTATGAAAAGGCCACAAACAGGGGAAAGAGATGGAAATTCTCTCATAATCAATAGTAGGGGGAAACTAGCCTCAAGTTATCTGCCAGAAAGTAGTTAAGAAGAGAAAGCAACACTCCCATTTCACAGGCAATACTACATTTTAGGAGAACAAAGACTTCTGTAGAATTCTGCTGAAACTAATATATTTATAATTAATTAATTAATTAATTAATTAATATTTATTATACCACTCATTACATCCAATAGGGCAGCACCTAAATGGTCTATGATATCTAAAAAAAATCGACTAAACATAAAAACCCAACAATACAAACATAGGACAAAAATTTTAAAAAAAGCAAAAAAAAAGGAAATAGTGGAAAAATACCAACCCCTCCATTTACTCCCCAGTTGAAACAAACTGGTCTTCACCTGCTTCTTAAAGGGCTTATAAAAACTTGCAGCCCTGCTCTCCAAAGGAAGATTATTCCAAAAGATTGGGGTGTTATAAGAAAAGGAGGCTTTTCTAAACCTCTCAGGTCTCCACTGCTGGAATGGAGGAATAGTTAGGAGATGGGCCTGAGATGACAGGCTGGAACATAGGGAACCATAAATGCAGATATGTAGATATCTAGAATAGCAAACTGAGTTAAAAGCACGGTGGGAAGGCATCTGAATTTTAAAAATGATATAAGAACATAAGAACATAAGATCATAAGATATGCCATACTGGGTCAGACCAAGGTCCATCAAGCCCAGTATCCTGTTTCCAGCAGTGGCCAATCTAGGTCATACGTACCTAGCAGTTTCCCCAAAAGACACAGGTTCTGCAATGCTTGTACTAGGTCAAGCATTGATATCCTGGGTCCCTTCTTAATAATGGTTTATGGACATTTCCTCCAGGAACTTGTCCAAACCTTTTTTAAACCCAGCTACACTAACAGCCTTTACTACATCCTCCGGTAACAAATTCCAGAGTTTGATTACACGTTGAGTGAAAAAATATTTTCTTTTATTAGTCTTAAATAGTTTACCCTGTAGCTTCATTGCATGCCCCCTAGTCTTTCTATATTCTGATAAGGTAAACAATCGATCTACGTTTACCCGTTCCACTCCGTTCATTAATTTATAGACTTCTATCATATCTCCCCTCAGCCGTCTCTTTTCCATGTTAAAGAGCCCTAACCTTTTTAGCCTTTCTTCATAGGAGTATCCTTCCATCCCCTTTACCATTTTGGTGGCTCTTCTCTGTACCTTTTCTAAAATCGCTATATCCTTTTTAAGATACGGTGACCAGAATTGCACACAAGATTCAAGGTGCGGTCTCACCATGGAACGATATAGAGGCATTATAATATCTTTTGTTTTATTTTCCATTCCTTTCCTTATCATACCTAGCATTCTATTTGCTCTCTTGGCCGCCGCTGCACACTGGGCCGAGGGTTTTAACATGGTATCCACAATGACGCCTAAATCTTTTTCCTGGGTGGTGGTTCCTAATGTGGAACCTTGCATCGTGGAACCATAGTTTGGGTTGTTCTTCCCTAGGTGCATAACCTTGCACTTGTCCACATTAAATTTCATCTGCCATTTTGATGCCCAGTCTTCCAATTTATCAAGATCCTCTTGCAATTTTTCACAATCCTCTTGGGTTTTAACAACTTTAAATAGTTTTGTGTCATCTGCAAATTTGATCACCTCACTCGTTATTCCACTTTCCAGGTCATTTATGAATATGTCAAAAAGAAGCGGACCCAGCACAGATCCCTGGGGTACACCACTATTCACCTTTCTCCATTGGGAAAATTGGCCATTTAGCCCTACCCTCTGCTTTCTATCTTTTAACCAGTTCCTGATCCACAATAGTACACTGCCTCCTATCCCATGACTCTTTAGTTTTGCCAAAAGTCTCTGATGAGGGACCTTGTCAAAGGCTTTCTGAAAGTCCAGATATACAATATCAACCGACTCACCTTTGTCCACCTGTTTATTCACTCCTTCAAAAAAACATAACAGATTAGTAAGACAAGATCTTCCTCGTCTAAAGCCATGTTGGCTGTCTCCCATTAGGTTGTGACTATCTACATGCTGAGTAATTTTATTCTTTATGATGGTTTCTACCATTTTTCCCGGTACTGACATCAGGCTCACTGGTCTGTAGTTTCCCGGATCACCCCTGGAACCCTTTTTAAAAATTGGTGTTACATTGGCGATCCTCCAATCTTCAGGTATTAGAGATGATTTTAATGATAGTTCACAGATTACTGATAGCAGTTCTGCAATCTCATATTTCAGTTCTTTCAATACCCTTGGATGTATACCATCCAGCCCAGGTGATTTGCTACTCTTCAGTTTATCTAATAGTTGTAAGACATCTTCCCGATGTATCGATATTTCCTTCAATTCTTCCGCACCTTTAAATACCACTTCAGTCATGGGTAACATCCCTACATCTTCTTCAGTAAAGACCGAAGCAAAGAATTCATTCAGTCTCTCCGCTATCGCCTTGTCGCCTCTTAGTGCTCCTTTAACCCCTTTATCATCTAATGGACCAACTGACTCTCTCACAGGTTTTTTGCTACGAATGTACTTGAAAAGGTCTTTATTTTGCGTTTTTGCTTCCGCAGCAAGCTTCTTCTCAAATTGGAAGCCAATGCTCTTTCATCAGAAGAGGTGTCACATGATCCATTTTTTGGTCCCATATAAGACCTTCACTGCTGTATTCTGCAACAATTGTATCCTTTTTAACGTATAGAGAGGAAGACCACAATATAACGAATTTCAATAATCTAAATGATTCATTATCAATGCTTGAACAAGGGTCTGCAAGGAATTAGCATCAAAATAATGCTTTAATGAACACACCAGGCGCAAAGCAGAAAACGATTTCTGCACTAGCACAGAAACTAAGTATTTCATTTGTTCTGGTTATTTATTTGATTAAGAATCATTTATATCTTACCAATCTACATATTCTCAGTGGCTTACAATAAAACATCTGAACTATTCACGTTATAAGAAACTGACACATAAAACACACATAAAATCCAATCCAATCAGTTCAATTAGTAAAAGCTTCAACAGCTCAAACATCTTTCAAACCCCTCCTAAAATCAAATATCACTGATTACACTAAAAGGACCAGCATTCTATAATGAAGCATCCAGTACGATAAAATCAGATCACGTATACCCGCCACAGAAGCTACTCTAAAGGAAGGAACGACCAACGATGATGCATCCTGAGGTTATAACACCAGTCCTGGTACATAAGCCAGCAACAACCCCTTTAAAAATTCCCCAAACTTTATAATAATAAACCATTTTTTTCTGTGGTCCGGCTTGCCCTCTCCTTTTCTTTTGGAAGAATCAATGATTACCTTCGTACTGGCTTTCTTGTAATGAAGGTGAATAGCACTGAGCATGTTATAGGCCTGGTTTATCATGGACAGTTTTCATTCTCAATGTCTGATTATAATTGATAATTATCAACCTACTTATGTTTTAATTGTTCATGCCCGCTAGAGGGACAGTAGGGTTTGACAGCTAATGTACACCCAACTAGGGGGTCATCAGCAGCATTTTGGATAAGTCAGGATTTGTTTGACTTTTTAACTCCCCACCAGAGTGGTGTAATCCAAACAGTTTTGCTTTTGCTGCTATGGAAGGGAGAATCCAACATACCAACATTTGATGGCATCAACTAAGCAAAGGTAGACCCTAAGATTGAATAAGAAATAGATAAATGCATGCATCGGATTAAGTATTGATCTTGAATGAATCAAAGAAGAAGATGGCCTCCAATGGAGGTGGTGGACAGAGCTGGTGTGACTATTAGATGAGCTAGGTGGTTGCCTAGCAGGCCAGTGGTCAGAGGGCACCCATTGCCATTGCCATTGCTGTTGCCCCACTCTGGGGTGTGCAATGACAGCAATACATTTATAAAGGTACCACAGCACCGGAGTTATCTTCTCTTCTGACGCCATTGTGCCATTTGCACTTCTGCTATTTGTGTTCCTATTCCTCTACCTGTTAAAGTAAGTGGAATCAGAGGGGGATGGAAGCATGAAGAGCAAAGAGAGACCAGAAGAGAAGGTAACTCCAGTGCCGTGATGCCTTTTTAAATATATTACCACCACTGCACATCTCGGAGTGGGATAGCCGGACACCTTGGACACCTTGCACCTAGGACACCTTGCACCTGCCCTGGTGTTGGCAGATAGTTCTGTGGCATCAGATAGATGTGGAGGGTGTGGTGATAGAGGGGTTGAAAGGTCGGGTGGAAGGCATGCAATATGGGGAGATGAGCATGTCAGTTCCCCCACACCACATGCCCTTGATAGAAAACCAGTAAAAGAACCTCAGCTGGAGAGAATGGATGGGCCAATAGGTCTTCATTTGGTGTCATTGACTGTGCTACATGCTTGCTCATGGAAGTGTTCTGGTCTCACCAGAGAAGACCATGAAGGAACTCTACTCAGAGGAACGTGATGCTGGATTCCATCCTATGCTCATCATTTCTCTTGCATTTCCTTGGATCCCATGTGCTGCTCTCTGCGACCCACCTGACTGTTTCCTCCAGTACTTTCTTGCACCAGACTCCTGGAGACAGAGCTGCTGACGGCAAAACATTGGAAGAAGCTTCCCACAAAGTTGCTGAGCCCCAGTGCTACCAGCTCCTGTGAAGAAAATGCAACGGCAGAGCAGTGAAAGCCTCATCGCCTGCCCAAGATAAGCACACCAATCTCCCAGAAGTCACATAGTATAGGCCCTGGATGCACTAATACAAAGCAGTGGGACAGGAAGGTTTCAAGAGAGGAGGAAGGGGAACTGGATTTAGCTCACACCTTTTTCGGGTGAGTTACATTTAGGTGTAGCAGGTATTTTCCTATACCCAGAAGCAGATATTCATCTCCGGTGACTAGGTGCTTTTAAAGTGCCTAGTCACCGCTGCTTTATTTAATCTGGATATTCAACGCCGGAGCTTATCTAGTCTCCAGTGCTGACTAACCAGTTTCACTGGATGGCGCCTGTGTTATCAGGTCAGTGACAAGATTCAGCCACGAACTGGATAGCAAAAAGCATTAGGCGAGCCTTTGTTCTGTTTTAACTTGCCGCTGACAAGATATTGACTGGCACTGCCCCCGATCTGCCCACAGATCGCCCCGGTTTGAACTAGGCATCTTTTGTGCAGTCTATGGCAATATGCAGCATTGTCTGGATAGAGCCACTAAATATTGCCATCACTGGGTTTTAGCCAGATTTCAGACCTGCTAACCAACTAAAATGCTTTGAATATGCCCCCCTAAGTTTGTACTTGAGGCAATGGAGGGTTAAATGACTTTCTCGAGATCCCAGGAGCAGCAATGGGAATTTGAACCCTGGTTTTGCCGGTCCTTAACCTGTTGCACCAGCCAATAAGCTATTCTTCCACTCCAATAAGTGAATGACTTTTAGTGTAGACCATAGTACACTCGTATCAGCTTTGTGATATCTGGGGAGATGTAGGGTGCTGGGGCAGTAATGGAATATTCTCTCTCTTGCCAGATAACCCCACCAACAGACAAAACAAGTCGTGAAAGCCGGGGCCTCATTCTGGAAAAGTATTGCTATGACAATCAAGGAGAAAAAGGAACCTCAGAATGAAGGGAGTGAAGCATTCACTTGGACGACTTGGGCCATGGGGAAAGAACAAGCAGAAAGGGAAGGGAAAGAACAGATGAAAGATGGGAAGCGAGAAAGGTGTGTGGCAGGGAATGGGAACTTGTGGCTGACCTGATTGTTGTCCACCTTGTAACCATGTTTCACAGCAAACAATTTACCCAGGGAGATGGTAATCGCATATCCTACAACGGCAATGGCAAATGAGTTTCCTACCAACTTCCCAAAGAGATTGGTCTCCGGTACCACTGGTGCTCTCAATCTGTGACCAACAGACAGAAAAGAATAACATTGCAGCAAAATATTTCTTATTGGCATATTGGCAAAAAGTGGTTAAAAGAAGTATTTTAAAAAGGCCATTTAAGTGCCACTGGGACGTCCAAATCAAAATGTCTGAAATTCCATGGGAGGGGCAGCAGAGAAGGTGGGCACGTGTAATACGTTCTAAAATCATCTACCATTGCCCCAAGGAAATGGGGACATGCATCCAGGACCGGGCCGTCCACCAGGCAAACTAGGCAGTTGCCTAGGTCAGCAGACCCTGGTGAGTGGAATCGCTAACCCAATCCCCTGTGAAGTGGCAGCTGTATTGCGGCTTCAGTGCCATGGCGGGCTTTAAAATGCCCGAGCATGTGTCTGCAGTTCCAGCCTGCTGCTCCTGCCCGCCCTCCAAGAAAGGTGCATGGGGGGGGGGGGGGGTCAGGAGTGGCAGACCGTGCTCACGGCCATTTAAGGCCTGATGCAGCCCTGAAGCGGCAGTTCAGCTGTTGCTGTTTCAGCACAAAGGTGGGCAGCATGGCAGGCTGGACAGAGGCGCAATCCTTTGGGGGAACGGCGGCATGGAGGGGCTGCCTAGGGCAGCAGAAACCATCCAGCCACCACTGCATGCATCACCCTGTGGACATGTGCAGGGAAATGGCTGAGTTTAGAAACATGCGTGTGCAAAATATACACGTCTGTGAAGCCAGCAAGATAGACATTTCTGCGATGATATTTTCAGAATGTGCACATATATCTGTTGCCATATACAGAACTCATGCCATACTGAGTCAGACCAGAGGTCCATCAAGCCAAGTATCCTGTTTCCAACAGTGGCCAGTCCAGGTCCCAAAAGGGCACACAAGTTCCACAGTGCTTGTCCTAGGGTAAGCAGTGGATTTCCTGGATCCTCTTTAATAATGGTTTATGGACCTTTCCTCCGGGAACTTAACAAACCTCTTTTAATCCCAGCTACACTAACAGGTTTTACTGCATCCTCTGGCAATGAATTCCAGAGTCTGATTACACTTTGAGTCCGATTAGTCTTAAATGTGCTGCCAATATTGTAATACCAGGGATGCCCTTATTGCCTCCACAAATGGCGGCAGTAAGCGCATCCATGATAGTTGGATATGGGTCCAACACATGTTACAGACAGATCTCCGCAGTAACTGCGGGCAACATATTGGTCACGCTTCCGACAGCTACCGTGGAGGTTCTACTCTGCGTTAAGTTTTGCGCTGAATGCGCGGTAAGTGCAGAACCTTGCTGCGCTTTAATAAAAGGGCTCCAATATTTTATTAGTTTTGTACAAAAATTTCTAATGTGACTTCCTGATTTTACCCATGATTTTCCTATCTCACTAACATTATTTACTAATTTCCATTTCAGCTTTGAGAGTTCCTGGAGTTATGCGACCCCCATTAACCTTCTTCCTTCACCAATCCACTATTATATTTGTTTAGCTGTTCTGGTTTTTACCTGCAATAAAAAGGCTTCTTATTTTCCAGAAAAACAAAACATTTTCTCCATAAAACCTGATTCCTCCTAGATTTACTTTTTAATCTGAAATATTTTGAGGAAATCAATAGAATACTATTCAAATGGAGGACTTTAGTTTTCTGATACATTTCTCTAAGGGATACCAAATGCCCCACCCAAGATTCCTTAGCAGCAAATTAACTTAAGAGGAACAGAAAATCAGGAGGTTACAAACATGCTAAGGGGGATCCACTATTTCCTGCTTCTGTCATGCAGCCCTGAAGGTGGATTTATCCTAAATGACACTCACCCGACAGGGATTTCCCCCACGATTTCAATGCCAAACTTCTTCTGAAGATTCAGCCCATAGGATATCCCCGTGGAGACAATAAGCTGAAAAAGACAAGCAAAACTATAAATCACTCAATGCCATAATTCCAGTTAAAATCTGCTTTTAATTTCCTAGCAATCTAAATACAATAAATCTGTGCTGGAAATGTTAGATCAAACTGAATATTAATTAGAACGGATTACAAAATCGGCAGATTAACTGACTTCCTCAAACTCAATTACCTGTTGTATCAATCAAATCACAAAGGGTCCAGTTTACCGAAGTGCACTATGCAGTTAACATGAGGATTAGCTCCCGCCAACAGTGAGCGCTAATTTATACATTAACTTCAGCTGGGACTACGCCTTGTAGTTGATGTGGAGGCAGTTATTGTACGTTGACTGTTAATGCAAGAAATAATGCAGTTAATGCCAGCACAACAGATGGTGTTAACCGCTCTACATTATCTGCAATGGTGTGTTGTTAATGTGCGGTACACGTATTGTCTCTCTGTTAACTGTATGAGAAGGTGCTGGGCATGACCCCGGTAGGTAACACCGAGGCTTTGTGGTTATTGCCATTAATTTTGACCATTAACACACAGAGACGCTAATGAATGCTCATCCCTACCAGGAAATATTTCTTTGCTGAAAGGGTGTTAAATGCATAAAACAGCCTCCCAGGAGAGGGGTGGCAGGCAGCAACAAAACAGCAGGAGAGGGCAAGAGCTCATGGGACAGGCACAGATCACTCTTAATAGAGGGAAAGCGGGGGAAATGCTGAAGATTTAAGTGGGGTCTGCTGAAGCAACAGGCAGTATGGAAACAGAAAGGTAGAGGGAATCCTATGGCCTTCATCTGAAGCAAACCTCATTAGCATACCCCATTCGGATCCTTGGCTTTTCGCAGTCTTACCATAATTAGCTCGATGGGGACGGGCATCAGAAACTTAGAACAGAATTTCTCATTCATGAATTTCACTGCGAAGAGAGTTGCCAGTGAAATGATGCTGGTTACAACAGTGCCAATGTTTGCCTGCGGCAAATGGGTGATAATTTTTCTTAAAGTCTGAAGTAAAAGGAAGAACATTGCAAATTAGCCAAAATAAACAGGATGATTTTTAAACATGGGGCCTATCTGAAAAAATAATTTCTTAAAGAAAGCCTATAGCCATATCTCGGGACTCTCTGGGTTTAACCAAGAGACTCAAGGAACTGAAATAAAATCAGGAGACACCTGGGAAGTCTCCGGGTGTCTCCTTTTCTGTTCCTGGCGGTCTTCCTGAGAGGGAGAAGAAACAACAGGAAGGATGAGGTTAGATTAGAGTACCTCTTAATCCTATCCCAGCCTCACTCCCTCCCCTCCTGCTCTGAGCACGACAGTAGGAAAGGGAGGATGCAACAGTCAGGGAGAGGATGGATTAGGAAGCAGGGTAACTCTTCTCTGCTCTGCACTATCTGCACCAGTCTCAGCCTCACCACCTCTTCTCCTGTTCCCTTCATGTTGCCTGGCAAAGACTGGAAGGCTTTTTCTACAAAGTGAGATTTCTTGCCGGAGTCCATTGTGAGTATACCTACTTTTGGATAGTGCTGGGGTCAGGTAGTATGAAAGCGCTAGGATCCTTCCTTGGGGGAGGGGGAAAACAGAGAATCTTTGAGAGTTTTAAGGGGGGGGAGGGTAAATGAAAGAAAGTTGATGTGCCCCTTGTATCCCATTAATTTACACTGAATCGTGGAGTGACCACAAATTAAAAGTTCCCAGGTATGCTCATAGCATGGAAACATTTATAGGACATTAAAGGTGGCATTTAAGAAGGGGTGTCTAGTAACAATCGAGGACATGCAGAGCAGAACGTGCAATAATCCAGGGGAGTGGCAGCAGTGAAGGGAGGCATGTCTAAGAGCTTCCCTGAAGAAAGAGTGTCCCAGTAACTGGTTCTGAAGATGGACCCTATAGGCCATTTCACAAATGAGATGCCCCCGAAGTGCACACCGGCAGAACTGGGTACTTGGACATGCCGGCAAGGGTATTTCAAAAGGGGGCCGCGACGAGATCCAGTATTGTTACTGGCTCGCCATTTCAGATACTCAGAGGTGTGGCAGTGGGACAGTAATTTGTTCGGAGTATGTATTTAATGCAGGTTTCGTTAGTCAGGAGATAGTAACTGTAGCAATGAAAGCACATTTTGCTCTTCCCTCTGGAAGTGCTGTAACCATGAAACAAGCGCTTTTATGTACCTTGTTCATGGTCCCGAGCTGGCATAGGCAAGACGCCTCCAGAACCAGGGCCAGGCAAGCTTGCGCCATTCTGAAATTGCATTGCAACCACGCAGGCCATGCCTCTTCCCGCCCCTGTGCTACATGGAGGTGCTCACGCTGGGGACGCCTATACACCCCATTTCTAAAATAGGTCTGGAGATGCCTCTGTAATTTGCACGTCTGAATGCCCATTTTTAGACACTCGAAACACAAATAGAACTTCTAAAATACCCTCTTAAAGCTGGCACTCTCCTTATTGATTTACAGAGTAGATTGAAGATTTATTCACCTGGATATCATCTCGGCCTAGGTTCAGCCATGATGTGTCTCCTCCTCTCTTCATTAGCACACACTCATCTTCCAGTTCTATCGCACTTCTACTTTGAGCTAGAACCTTCCTTCTATGCTATTTCATTGTCAAATTCCATCATGTTTTATTGTAGTTAAAATATGACAACATAGTAGCACAGTGAGTGTTGCCTGATATGAACCAGTCTCCCTTTTGCACTAATGTCCAGTACTATAGCTTTAGTCATCAGCCTTCCTTACCCTTGCCACCACCATCTGCTATAAGGAGACCTGTCAACTGTGCACCCTAGAGGAACTCCTGTGATCTTTCTCTACCATCTTGCTCCCAACTTACATAAATGAGAGACAAGGGCTGAGTTTGTTTGCCAAGCTGAAACCCAAAGATGGTTTTCAGTTGCGACACTGTCACGTGGATGGCGGAGGCCGTGGTGTATCCGCTCACCAGAGGATCTGAAAGGTACGTCACCACAAACCCAAACTGCACCAAACCAAGGAAAAGCTGCAAGGAAGGAGCACAAATAAGAGAAATAATGTTGTGCATTCTCTGTTCAGAAACTAAGACTTTAAGGCAGTTGTATTTGAAGATCTTTTATCAGTAAAGAACTGTTGGAAACTACTGAGCGGATGTTGACTGGAATTATTATTGAAATGTTTTTATTCTTCCTCTGAATAAACTGCATTTACAATAAAAGCAATAATACAACAGACCTTTCTGAAAGGTACTTTGCTTTCCTGTTATGGCTGCCAGAGAGCAGGTGGATCATTGAATCTCAAGAACTCAGGATTCCTGCTACTGCAGAAACAACCCTTCTAGTAGTCAGCGCCGTACCTAACCCTGTTCAAGCGGGGCAAAGAAATAGGGATGGATTTGGGCAGCCGGCCTCAGCTCCGCCCCCATGCTGCCTGCCCTTGTTTCGCTGATGCTTTTCGTTTCCTTGGAGGCAGCGATGGCAGAGGAAGAAGCGGAGCGGACATCCAATTCTAAGAAGAAAAAAACACGTGGGTCTTTCCAACTCGTGCTTGAATGCAGGTCTGATACCTCCCTCCTCTGACATATATCGCATCAGAGGAGGAAGGGACCAGACCAGCACGGAGTTGAAAAGACCCGCATTTGAATGACTGGTCTGGTCCCTCCCTGGGAAACAGGATTATCTCCTTATCCATTAGCATTTAAAAGTCTAAACAAAGGCAACATTTTTCTAAGGACACTTTTTTAGAATTTAGGGTCCGATTTTCAAAAGAGCCAACATTTAAATGTCATGATGGCTGGCCACAACGTTTAAATGTAATTTAGATATTCAGCAGCAATATCTGGAGGGTGGCCAAAGTAGTGGTGTACTTAGCTTATTAGACACTCGGAGCATATCATCTTAGCACCCCCTCCTCCTCTGCCGTACCCCCCTCAGCGACGACACCCACCTACAGCACCCCTGTGATGACACCCTCCACGTGCAAGTGCACTCGCTCGTCACACTTACTTTAACTTGCTTGCCAGCCTGCTATGCTGCTTCCGTTCTAGGCTTGGTGACTGTAACCTCCCGGGCTGAAGTCTCATGGTGCGGCTGTTATCCCAAGACTTAGGGAGGTAACAATAGTGGATCTGAAGCAGAGGCAGCCTAGCATGCTGGCATATTTGTCATGTGTGCAGATGCCAGAGCTACTGTCACTGCCATGTGGGGCCCAGAATTTGGCCACTGCACCTGGGTTGGACTGTCCCATCACCAAACTCTTGATACACCACCGGACTGCAGTTGAATATCCAGACTGATCCAGCTGCTATCCAACAGGGCTGGTGCAAGGACTGGAGATGCCCTAGGTGGTCCCTCCATTCTGCCACCCCCATAGCCCCCCATCCCATTCCCAGCACTGCTGCCACGCTCCAGGGCCTGCAATGACAGCAATAGCCTCTAAATCCCAGCTCAGTGCTTACTAACACTCCAGTGCAGTGTTGCGGCTTTCTCCTGTTCACAGTGTGCCATTTCCACCCCCTCCGATGACGCTTCCTGTTTCGGAAGGGGATGGAAATGGCACATTGTGAACAGGAGGAAACCATGACGCAATGTAGAGTGTTAGTAAGTGTTGTGTTGGGGTTTGAGGATTATTACTGCTGCTGCAGGCCCCAGAGAGGGGTGGAAGTGGTGGCAATGGGCAACCTCAAAGGGCCAGTGCCTAGGTGACCACCTAGTTTGCCTAGTGGTAGCACCGGCACTGCTATCCGGATAAGGGCTTTGAATATCGGCCCTTATATTTT
The DNA here is from genome assembly GCA_033557465.1 of Ichthyophis bannanicus. Taxonomy (NCBI): domain Eukaryota; kingdom Metazoa; phylum Chordata; class Amphibia; order Gymnophiona; family Ichthyophiidae; genus Ichthyophis; species Ichthyophis bannanicus. The sequence continues at coordinate 147,354,757 of CM066046.1, read as the reverse complement.
GTCATCAGGGTATAGAATCAGTGCACAATTATTTGCATAGTTGCAATGTCCTTCTTCCTTATGGAGCTTACAATTGAAGTCCGATCACAATGAGGTTAAGCCTCTTACTCAAGGGCATATCATGATTACTAGAGAAGAGAATGAAACCGAGTTTCCAGGTTCCTAAAAGATGTGCAGCAGGGCCTGTGTTATGTGACCTGAGCTCAGGCATCCTGCTGCTATACTGGTGCTGCAGAGATGCTTTGTGGCTTGATAGATTTGTAGATCACTTTCCATACTGCCTGTCAAGATTTGTTGAAGTGGTTTACAGTGATAATTATAATAAAAGTAAAGAACGTAAATTTACAGCATAAATATGGATATGATAAATTCACTGTCTGGGCACAATAAAATATGACAGCAGAAAGCTATTGTCCTTTTCTAGGAGAGGAGCGACCCTGAACACTCAGAGCTGCAGGAAATACTCCTACCAGCCCAGGATCTCTCAGGCACCGCAGGGAGGAATGCGGAGGCAAAGAGAATGAAATGCAGAATACTGACTTTTGATTCCTTTAGAGAGTCAAAGTTTTTCAAGTTTGCTAAGAGAAAGTGGAGAGGTTGTGAGACCAATGAACATCATAATTAACTGTGCACCCAGTTCAATAAAACATACAAAGTACGATCAAAAAGTATCAAGACTTGTACAATAACACAAGAAGTATAACAATGACAGTTGTTGCATCCAGTCTCCTTCAAAGTAGTCCCCTTCTGATAAAACACACTTCATCCAGCATTCCTGCTACTGCTGGAAACAATTTTGAAATGCCTCTTTTGTTATGCTGTGAAGTTGTTGTGTCGAATTTTGCTTAATAGTCTCCAAGTCATAAGAACATAAGAAATGCCATACTGGGTCAGACCAAGGTCCATCAAGCCCAGTATCCTGTTTCTAACAGTGGCCATTCCAGGCCACAAGTACCTGGCTAATTCCCAAAGAGGCACACAGGTTCCACAATGGATGGAAATAAAAAAAACTGCCAACATGGTTTAAAGGTGAGGTCAGAGAGGCTGTTGTAGCCAAAAAAGCATCTTTCAGGAAATGGAAAAAGGAGCCAAATGACAAACACTGAAAACAACATAAGCACTGGCAAGTTAAATGCAAGGCATTGATAAGGCAGGCAAAGAGAGAATTTGAAAAAAGTTTGTCATGGAAGCAAAAATGCATAATAAAAACTCTTTGAAGTACATTTGTAGCAAAATTCCTGTGAGAGAGTCAGTTGGACCATTAGACGATAGAGGGGTAAAAGGGGCACTAAGAGGGAACAAAGCCATAGTGGAGAGACTAAATGAATTATTTGTTTCAATATTTATTGAAGAATATATAGGGAAGTCACCCATGACTGAAATTGTATTTAAAGGTGATGCATTGGAGGAATTGAAAGAAATATTGATAAATCAGGAAGAGGCATTGCAACTATTTGATAAAATAAAAAGTAGTAAATCACCTGAACCAGATGGCATACATCTAAGGGTGTTGAAAGAACTGAAATATGAGATTGCTGACCTACTATTAGTAAACTGTGAACTCTCATTAAAATCATCTGTAATACCTGAAGATTAGCGAATGGCCAATGTAAAGCCAATTTTTCAAAAAGTGGTCCAGGGGTGATCCAGAAAACTATGTATCAGTGGGCCTGACGTCAGTACTGTGCAAAATGATAGAAACCATTAGAAAGAACAAAATGACTAAACATGTAGATAGTCATGGTTTAATGGGGAAAAGCCAACATGGCTTTAGCCAAGGAAGATCTTGTCTTACTAATCTGTTATATTTTTTTAAAAGCGTGAATAAACAGGTAGGCAAAGGTGAGCCGGTAGATATAGTATATCTAGATTTTCAGAAAGCCTTCGACTCATGGCAAAATAAATAAGTCATGGGATAGGAGGCAGTGTACTATTGTGGATCAGGAATTGGTTAAAAGATACAAAGCAGAGGGTAGGGCTAAATGGCCAATTTTCAAAATGGAAAAAGATGGATAGTGCAGTACCCCAGGGATCTGTGTTGGTTCCGCTGCTTTTTAACATATTCATAAATGGAAAATGGAAATAATGAGTGAGGTAATCAAATTTAAAGAAGACATAAAATTATTCAAATTTGTTAAAACCCATGAGGATTGTGAAAAATTGCAAGAGGACCTTAAAAATTGAAAGACTGGACCTTCAAATGGCAGATGAAATTTAATGTGGACAAGTGCAAAGTTATAAACTATGATTATATGATGCAAGGTTCCACATTAGGAACCACCACCCAGGAAAAAGATTTAGGCGTCATTGTGGATAACACAATAAAACCCTCTGCCCAGTGTGCAGCGGCGGCAAAGAAAGCACATAGAATGCTAGGAATCATAAGGAAAACAATGGAGAATAAAACAAAGGATATTATAATGCCTCTGTATCATTCCACGATGTGATCCGACCTTGAATACTGTGAATCTCTCATGAGGGACCTTCTCAAGGGATTTCTGAAAATCCAGATAAACTATCAACCGCCTCATCTTTGTCTACCTGTTTATTCACACCTTCAGAAAAATATAACAGATTAGTAAGACAAGACCTTCCTTGGCTAAATCAATGTTGACTTTCTCCCATTAAGCCATGACTATCTACATGTTCAGTAATTTTGTTCTTTATCATGGATTCTACCATTTTGCCTGGTACTGACGTCAGGCTCACTGGTCTGTAGTTTCCCAGTCACCCCTGGAACCCTTTTTAAAAGTTGGCATTACATTCGCCACTCTCCAATCCCGAGGTACTACAGATGATTTTAATGATATTTCACAGATTACTAATAATAGGTCTGCAATCTCATATTTAAATTCTTTCAACACCCTTGGATATATACTTTCTGGTCCAGGTGATTTGCTATTCTTCAGTTTATCAAACAGTTGAAATACATCCTCCCGGTTTATTGATTTTTCTTTCAATTCTTCCACTACAACAACTTTATTTACCATTTTAGCCATGGGAGACTTCCCTACATCTTCTTCAGTAAAGACTGAAGCAAAGAATTCATTCAGTCTCTCCATTATGGCCTTATCCTCCATTAGCACCCCTTTTACGCCTCCATCATCTAATGATCCAACTCTCTTTGCTACAAATATACTTGAAAAAGGTTTTATTAAGCATTTTTGCTTCCACGACAAGCTTTTCTTTCAAATTCTCTCTCTTTGCCTGCCTTATCACTGCTTTGCATCTAACTTGCAAGTGCTTATGTTGTTTCTGGTGTTCGTCATTAGGTTTCTTTTTCCATTTCCTGAAGGCAGCAACAGCTTCTCTAACCTCGCCTTTAAACCATGCTGGCAGTTTTTTGGTGTTCCTTCTAATATTCTTAAAGTGTGGAATAGATCTGGTCTGGGCTTTCAGGATAGTGCTTTTACACAATGCTCATGTTTGATGTAAATCTTTAATTTTTGCAGCTGCTCCTTTTAGTTTTTTCGTTAACTATTTTCCTCATTTTATCATAGTCTCCTTTTTGAAAGTTAAAAGGTAGTGCTGTGGATTTCCTTGCCATTTATTTTTCCATTTATTAAATCAAATGTGAATCTCCTTCGAGTCAGTGGTAATTTCATTTTCGAAATAAGAAAAAGTCACAGGGTGCGAAGTCAGATGTGTATGGAAGCTGACGAACTTGCTTGATTTGGTGTTTGGCCAAGAACTGCTTGACAAGATGTAATGAGTGAACTGGAGTGTTATCACAATGAAGCAACCATTCACCAATCCTGTGCAACTCTGGCCTCTTACAATGAATTGCATCTCTCAAACGAGTCACAGCTTGGATGTAGTACTCCTTATTGATGGTTTGGCCTTTTGGAGCATACTCATGATGAACAATACCCTAGTAATCAAAGAAAACTGTGAACATGACGTTGACATTGCTATTCTCCTGACAAGCTTTCTTGGGTCTGGGAGAGTCTGGAGTCTTCAATTGTGAGCCTTAGTTTCCAGATCATAACCATAAACCCATGAGTCATCACCAGTAATAATCTTTTTGATTAAATCAGTCATTTTCAACACATTTCAACAACTCCCTGGCTGCAGACAGTCAATCTTCTTTTTGGTCAGGGGACAGGAGTTTCAGCACGAATTTTGCAGACACATGTCTCATTCCCAAATCGACAGTAAGAATGGACTGTACCAACTTGAAATTGATGTCCATGTCCTCAGCAAGCTCTCTGATAGTCAATCAACGATTTGTGCGTATTGTGTCATGCACTGCTTCAACTTTGTCTTCATTCCTGCTTGTGGATGGCCTTCCAGATTGTTTGTCACTGTCAACGCTTTGGCGCCCCTCTTGGAAATGTTTGTACCAGTCATAAACTCAAGCACGGCTCATGCTTTCATTGCCATACACTTGCTATATCTTGTCATAAGTCTCTTTGCATGAATCTCCAATTTTCTGGCAGAATTTAATGCAAATTCGCTGTTCAATCTTTTCACTCATTGTAAATCTGACAAACTGCTTTTACACGATACCAAACATCACGTGATTAAAAAAAGTACAGGTGTGCTGCAGCCACCCTACACTCTGCACAAGCAGAGCACATAACTAAGTCACTGCATGCTTAATAGCATCGTGGTGTGATGTATTGTTATATAGCTACACAACAAGTCTCAATACTTTTTGATCACACCTTGTAATCTAAAACAGTTCCTCATAATTACCATATTCACCCATTTTTAGCATTTCCTACCTGAAAAAGCCCAACGAGGAAGGTTAACGCACTTGCCAGCTCTATTCGGGCTTTGTCTCTGGCCACTGTATCAAGCACTGAGCCGTTGCCTGCCATCATGAAATCCTGATTGGGTGCTAATGATTCTGTTACGCTGCCAATCATGACAGAAATAACAGCAAAGGTACCTGCAAGAAGACTTCACAGTAAGATCAATGTGGAAAAAACAATCCTAAGGTATTGCAAGACAAACCAGCATTACAAACACCTGCTCTTGACCCTCAGATATCAATAAGATGTCACTACCGCATCATGCCATTTGCAACAAGAATGTGATTTTAAAGTGGAGAAGTAACCACGGCAATCTGCGTATCTGTGAAGCAGCTGCTATTTGCCTGCCTCCTTTTATGAGATACCTGCATTTGTGCATCATACCTTCCCGGTTTTGGTGTTTAATATTCAGTCCTGGAAATGTTTCCTGGAAATGAGGACATTCCGCAATGAAAGAGAGAATCTGTATGTTCAGGCAGAAAGGGTAAAAACTTACGTCGGAGTCACTGAATCAAAAACCTCCCCCTTATTTACCAGACCATCAGACTTCCAGGGCTGGATCAACTACTAGGCAGATGGGGAAGATTGCCTTTGCCTAGGGTGACAGCTTCTGGGGGGGTGGGGGGGGGGATGGAAAAGAGGAGCTGCAGTCAAACAATAGATCCTGATAGCCATTCAAACTCAAGAATCATCAATGTGTACTTTATACCTGCTGGAACAGTGGGCAATTTTGGAATAGTCCGTCATTTACGGGGGTGAATAGCTTTTGAAAATTGCTCTCATTATGTGTGCTGGCATATATATGTATACTAAGTATGATGTCCGATTATGCATTTTTACAGTATGGTTCTGGGAGGGTTGGTGTTGCACTGATCATGATTGCTGAGGGTTGGTGTTGCACTGGGAGGGTTGGTGTTGCACTAATCATGATTGCTGAGTTGAACTATCCAACTCTCAGGTAGGGAGATGAGGGGCCTGCAAATTAATTGAGAGGGGCATAAGGCTGAAGGTTTGCATAGGGCACTTAGTAACCTTGCACCGGTCCTGCAGATTTCTTTTCCAGTTAGGAAAGAGAGAACTGTGTTTCATGTGGCGTAAAGCTTTTCCATAGTGTCAGCCAAGAGCCACTGAGAGAAAAAAAATAATTTGGCAGTATTTAGCTGGAGAGAAACAGTAAGAAAGAGCCACCTTGTTGGTTCAGCAGAGCAAGGAGTAGAGAGAGAGGACATTTGTAAACCTGGGAGCAGGTGTAAAAGGAGGAAATCTCTGGTCCTTCCCTAGGGCAATGGATTTCTACAAGAGCAATTAACAATACTAGACATGTGAAAACCTGGAAGCTGCTTTCCCTTCACAAATAGATCAGAGAGAGGCTGAAACCTTCTGCAGATACAGCTGAATGGGAAAGCTGAGATACAGCAAAACTGCCACTGCAAGGTAATTTGCCATGCTGAAAGATGGTGCCAGATGAGAAGGATCCTGAAATTAAACACTGACTGTTGGGAGAAAGAGGTAGTTCAGAAGCTCCATAAAAACGGTGAATAAAAGGACTCCCTTAACAACGGAAGCTTTTTCATGGACTTAACTAGCTAGCACAGCCTTTGCTTGACTTAGGGTTGCCAACTGCTCCAGATGCGCCCGACAGGTTCGATCCAATCCTGGGTTTACCTCACTGCATGCAGGGATATGTAGTTCTGATTTTTCCATTGCACTCCATAAGAAAAGGAAAACTACAAGTCACTGCATGCAGTGGGGTAAACCCAGGACTGGATCAAGCCTGTCGGTCACATCTGGAGCCAGCTGGCAAACCTAGCTTGACCTTTTCAGTGCATGGGATCCTTCATCTGGCTATTTAATAAGAAAAGGTACTGTGCCATAAAGGTCTCCATGTGTGAGGCTATTTTCCCCCTTCCAATTTACAGTTGCCAAGTTACACAGTTCCATAAATGAGTCAGTCCTGGATTTCTGACCATCTCATCCTGATGCATTATGGAACCTGCAGCATTGAGTCCAATGGGTAAAAATCAGGGACCACAAATACCATGCTGTACTGCAATGCAAATTTAAAACCAAATGGCAAAAAATCTCACTCATGGAACTAGGTAACTTGGCAACTCTTAATATATCTGAATATAACTTGGCAACTCTGATTCCATCCCCACCGATGCCCGACTTCCTGTTTGCATAGGTGAGAGGTGACATCACTGGTAATGAGGGGTAGGTGGGCAGTCAGATGGGCACAAGGGATGAAGTTGGCATAGGGCGCCTCTTCACCTCGCACTGGCCCTGCAGGTGCTGCAGCTCACTAGAAAAGTCTGGAGCTGGTGTAACCTTTGAATGAAGATTATGAGCTATGCAGTAGTGTACAGGGAAGGGGGTCTTGCAAGACACTTTCATCCCTTTTTGGAAAAAGAACCCTATAATTGCCAAGTTACCCAGTTCCTGTGTGAGATTTGTTTTCCAGTTCGGGTTTTAAATTTGCATTGCAATGTAGTGTGGTATATGTAGTCCCAGTGGAATCAGTGCTACAGGTCCCATAATGCAACTGAATGAGATGCTCAGAAATTCAGGACTGGTTTAAAATCTCACTCCTGGATCTCGATAACTTTGCAACTCCAGAACCTGCATGTTGTATTCACTGTATATGTCCAGGAGTTATATATTTTCTCCTGTTCCTTGAGGCTTTCATATCTGTATTTTCTTCTCAAGTTATTTTATGATCACTGTGGACAGAGGACAGAGTATATGCAGCATAACCATGAGGCTGGTTTGTATGGAAAACCAGAGTTGCCAAGTTACTCAGTTCCAGGAGTGAAATTTTTTGCCAGTTCTGGTTTTGAATTTGCCTTGCAATGCAGTATGGTATTTGTAGTCCCTGATTTTACCCATTGGAATCAGTGCATGAGGTCCCATAATGCATTAGGATGAGATTGTCAAAAAATCCAGGACTGGCTTAAAATCTGACTCCTGGAACTGGGTAACTTGGCATCTCTGGGATAACCCTGGGCATGAAAAGCTTTAAGGTACATCCTGTGGTATCATGCTTTTGATCTGAGCAATTCCAGCCCCCAGAACCTTCTGCTCTACATCTTATGCTCACCTATGGAGATATGTCTGGAAGTCCCAAAAAGAAAGTAAACAAACACAGGATAGAAGGATGTATACAGCCCAAAGACAGGGGGCAACCCAGCCAAGACTGAATAAGCCAAACCTGTAAGTCAGAAGGAGAAAAGAAGGGACATGAATCAAATGAATGTTGTATTGTGAATGAGTGTCATGAATAGCTCTTCTGCGGTTTACTACTTTAGTGCACATGATCTTACCAGAGAACTATTCACTTTCTTCAGTTATCTTTGGACTTCCTTTTTTGCTTTTGTCACAAAGTGAGGGAAATCCTCAAAGCTTTTTACACAGGTACCCGAAACACAACTTTACTGTGCAAAGCAGCATTTTATCAACTAGAAGTATGAGAGCTTTATGACAGCAATGAAAAGGAGTGGGGGAATTCAAAGCAGACGCAAAAGACGTGGGTGGAAGACCACCAGCCCTGAATTTTCAAAAGTAAACTGGGCAGGGAGTTTGACTTTGACTATGAGCTTGTGTGTCCTCATAGACATACAAATGTCCCAAAATGACTTACATTAGGGGTTCTCAACCCAGTCCTCAAGAGGCATCTAACCAGTCAGGTTTTCCAGATAACCATAATGAATATGCATGAGAAACCTCTGCATGCAGTACCTCCATTGCCTGAAAATTGTGGCTGCCCTGAAACACTGACTGGCTAGGTGTGTCTCGGGGACTGAGTTGAGAATTTCTGATTAGAAGATGAAAGGTTATATTGCTTTTTGGCAATAAAAACTTATGTGATGCTGTCTTAAAAATGATTACAGTAGGAAAGACTCCTGGGACCTTTAGTTTTATTTTAATTTTGGCAAATTTTAAATGAACCTATGGCAATTTCTCCAAATGGATTACTTGTGTGCATAAATAACAAACAACAAAGAAAGGTTGTATCCAGGTGAAATCCAATAATACAACCAAACAAATCACAGGTGATTTGTTTGGCTGCATTAGTTGTGTGCAAACCATGACAGTCATGAACTTCACTGCTAAGCAGGGTATGTGAGGTACGATCTCAGTCTCTAAAATTTACTGCTAATGCTCAGTGTAGTACTTGCATCGTGCCAAAGAGAGCCTCCCTCTGGAGTTAGTAAGATGTTACGTGTATGGGTAATTTACCAAGGTGTGCTTGGAAACTCCTCCATCAAGCCTGTGGCACCCAACACAATGGGAAATAACTTGATATCTTTCTGTCACATTTTCTTGGTGCTTAAAGATCTTCTCCCTCTCAATGTGATTCACCGAATAGTGGATTGGGACTGACACCTCTATAATCAATACCACTATGACTGGCTTCCTTGCATGCAGCTTTTTGTCCGTCAGAATGGGAATTATCCCAGGTGATCATAGTGTCTTCATTCTCTGTAATTCTCTGAAGCCTGTGTATATAAGCAAATCAACCAGAAGGAAAGGGCAGGGATAAAACAGTGAGCAGCTTCTTACCTTGTGGGAGCTGGATAATACCAACACTAATTCCTGAAATTAGATCTGCCACTAACCACTCCCTGGTGGGATAACGGGGTAGCCAGCGAAGCACTGGGAATATTTTTGGCAGCAAATATTTTGCAGCTGGTTGGGAAAAGCTAAGAAGAAGGAAAACATAATTACTTGGGAAGGAGGCCACTCATCCTACTACGTATTCAGTATAAGAGGACAGCACACTCCTGGGTTCTGTCAAACCTAATCCCCTTTTGATTTATTTGTATGAATCATAACATAAGAGAAGGGAAACCCCATCTCCACTGCCAAGTGACAGACATTAGTAATGAGATATAGATGAAACATGTATCATGGCACTAGAACATGTTTCCCCTACAACCCCCTGAATAAAATAGAGAAGTAACTGCAGAATTAATGATGTCTATTGGGTTGTCTATGACTCATGACAGGTGTATAACAGACTTCAGATTTCCAGTTTCTAAAAGTGTGCTCCAGCCCAGTCTCATTACTGTTATACAGTTTGCACAGATGTCTACCTAAGAGCAGCCAGAAATTACGACCAATCAGCAAGATCCTTGTCAGCTTTAAATCTCTCAGATAAAAAGAGAAAGTCACACTCATACAGCAACTCGGTCCTCATTTTCATCTAGACAAAATGAGGTTACTTACCTGTAACAGGGGTTCTCCGTGGACAGCAGGATAAGTCAGCTACACATGGGTGATGTCATCTGCCAGTGCCATGGACAGAATTGCTCTCCAATTGTTCTTCCAGACTCTTCTGAGCATGTGCCAGTCACCTCACAACAGTGCCCGTCCCCTTTTCACCTCAGTGTGTTCTCCAGCTGTAGACAGGTTCATCCTAGAGGGGAGGTAGGTATGTGTGTGTGTGGCTGACTTATCCTGCTGTCCATGGAGAACCCCTGTTACAGATAAGTAACCTCATTTTCTCCATGGACAAGCAGGATGACTCCGTCACACATGGGTGACTCCCTAGCTGAGAGCTGTGAAGGTAAGCTTTTCATAGGCGTTTGTGTTCACCTTTTACAGCCCCTGCGGAGTGCTGTGGTAGGATAAAACTGTCAGGTTGGATCAGATAACTAGAGGAGATACCCATGGGGCATAGTAATGCCAGCCTGTACCTAACCAAAGTGACAGCACCCATATTGAGTACGACTGCCACAAAACTCCCAGCTAGCACACTCTAGCCCTCATGGTGGGGTGCAGATTCCTGTGATGTTTGGTTTATGGGATGGTTGTGCACACTTCTTTACGGCCTAGCATGTGGAGCCTTTCAGATAGGAAGGGAGGAAAGCGAGACTAAGGGAATGGGCCTCATCTGTGCCAATTCTTCCTGTACAGAGCAGGTAGTGGATGAATGTTGCCTTGCAGGGGCTAGAAACATGAGTGTCACTTGCACTGTATCTGGGCCACAGATATGGACGGCTGCACTCGGGTAGTTTCTCCAAATGGGTAGTTTCACACATACCGTGACAGTCATGAACCCCATTTCTAAGCCAGGGTATGTGGAGTATAATCCCAGTCTCTCAAATTTACTGCTGATGCTTGGCATAATACTGGAAGGTTCTGTGGGAGCTGTGCGGTAGTGCATTTTCAGCTCAGGGCAAGTAGCCATTATCCCCAGTGGGAATGTCCAGGCATATTGAAAAGACATTGGCACTTGGAAAACTATACGGTCCTCTGGGACAGCATATGTAATTAGGATGTAAGGAGGATTTGTAGCAGTCCCCTTTTTGGCTGCAGAGGTCATGTGCCTTTGGAGGCTACCCTGATGTTCTAGTCTTATTGGTCTGCACACCTGTGAAGGACATCTTCATGTTATCAGTAATGGATTATTAATCTTTATTTATATCACAGAGGGAGGTCTTCATCATTCATGTGTTGGAGAAAACTCCCTATGTGGTTAAAAAGGGGACAATCCTTTTGATGAGTAGGATAGTCCTCCCTTCTTGAGGGTAGAAACTTGGTCAATTGGGATATAAGTACTCAAATGATTAGAGGACGAGAAGGTTGGATGGCCATATCAGGACAATCTCCGTGCTTTTGCAAGCTCTTTGAGGTATGTAGAGTGGAAGGAGTCCTCTGATCTACTTGTAGGGGTGTACTAGCCACCCATTGTATGTGGCTCCACCTTATGACCCTATTCAGGCTAATGGTCCAACAATTACATGCAAACAACACTTGCTGTAAAAGCTCAGAAACCAATCTGTAGTGAGGAGCAGGTCAAAGTGATTATAAGCTTTATTAGGGGTAGACCCTATTCCTGGGGTGAGGCCAATGCACCTATTTAGGGTTATTGCATCATTTGGCTTGGAGTGCTCCTTATTTAGCTTATTGGGGCTGCTATAGCCTCTCTGTGGGCTATCCCCCTATGACCTCCATCCAGGGGTGTGGCTGCTGCTCCATCCCACCTATGGTTGCAAGAATTAGATCAGAGCCTCCCCTCTACTGGACCTATTCCCTGCTGATGGAAGGAGTAGCAGGACACCCCGCCTGTGCCCCCATGATTGAATTTCGCAGGCAGCAATACCACCACTGGTAGTCTGAGTGTGTTCCACCACCTGCACCTTGTGTCTGTTGTCCAAAAACATGTGAGAGGAGTTGGTGGACCACAAGAAGGGAGGAATCACGCTGAGGATCTGCAGCTTAGGAGTGGATTGGAAGGGATGCCATCGGATGATCTGGACATTTTTTTTGAGGCAGAGTCCACATTGGTTAGCCATAGCCCAGGTATGTGTACGGGCCAACCCTACATATAGGTAAAAAGAATCAGACTTTTGCTCTTTAAGGTTGGGGAACCAGTAAGAAGTCAGCCAATTGCCACCCTGGAAACATGGCTAATGGGCTCCTCAGAGGGGCAATTCGAGGAAAGGGGAATGAGTTGACTGTCCACCCATGGAGGTCCAATGAGGAAGATGGGAGATGGGACAGTCCTCACATGTCCTTTGGCCTCATCGGCCCCATGAGTCCACTTAGCAGGGCTATGGGAATGGCTTGTATGCTACCCATTAGTAGCAGGCTTGGGAGGGTTGAGCACATGATGGATGTGGCATTATAGCCCTTGCAAGGTGACATGGTGCGGTGCAAACAGAAAGCATAGTTTGAGGACAGGGTACTGGATACTTATGACCCCCTAGGGATCAGAGGTACTAGGATTCCTAGGTCTGCAAGAACGGCCCAAGAGAGTGTGTGTGGCAGGGGTCCTGCTGAAAAAGCCTAGCTGAAATAGTCCACTGTAACAAATGCGTGGGATTTTTTTTTTTTGGGACGGTGTCAGCAGATGTATAAAATGCTGTTGCCACCCATCAGAAGGATGTTCTCCCAACCCACTGATTAGGTTTAATGAGGTGCACAAGACCTTGGTTCCATGCCTTGGATAGCGATTGTAGAAATTCTAGGCTGTATGTGTGCCTGACACTGGACCAACAGAATCAATTGGTACCCTCTTGGGCCAGAGCACCCAAGCCAGGATGTGTGCCAGCCATAGTCACATCCCCATAGTTTGAGGTCAGGCCAGGGAGGAGAGGATGGGGAGATCCTCAGAAGGCCAAAATTCAGAGGCGCAGGTTAGGGGTCTCTGGAATGAGAGCTGTGACTGCTATGGAGGCCCGCACTGTTAATGGGCTGGTGGCTATTACTTTGGTATGGTACTTTAGCAGTGCCAGGGAAGCAATAAAACCTGCACCTGAACAGCTAGGCCAGGGATACAACAGTATAGCCTGTGGCTTCAAACACTGGCTGCCCTGGCTACCGCCTGCTGTCACCAACCAAGCATGGGCGTGATTGCAGAAACCCCGGTTTCACCGCCCCACCCCACTGATGCCACAGCCCCAGCTGCTGCAATTGCCCCCCCCCCCCCAGCTACTGCTGATTCTGTCTTGGGAGAGGGAGGCGGGCAACAGCAGTATTTCCAAAAGCGACAGCTTTTTGCCGCCACTTTTGGAAATAATGTGGCTGTCCGCCTCCCCCCGAAACGGAATCAGTGGCAGCTGGGGGGGGGGGGGGCACAGACACCCATGTGTGCCACTGCTGCCACTGCCCACCCATGCCGCTGCCCTCCTGGGCCAGTCACCCTAGATGGCCACCTAGCTTGCCTAGTGGATGGGCCGGCCCTGGTCTTTGCCACTGCTAAATAGTGGGGTACTTGTAATCAACCCCTCAGAAGATGCAGGGCAGGACTGGAGCCTCTTGTGGAGGGGGGAGTATGAGCATCCATTAACATAGGCCATCCCTTCAATGCTGGGTCACAGTATATGTACCTTCTGTTGCAGGTCCAGCAACTTGCTGGCTAAGCCATCACATCTCAGTTGATGTACCTGAACCAGGGAAGGTGTCCAAAAGCTGGCATGGAACAGCAGTTTCTGACCCTATCATGGCGGCTGAGACTACTACTAATACTGAGCATTTGTATAGCGCTACAAGTCATACGCAGCACTGCACAGACATCTAAGAGACAGTCCCTACTCATAGAGCTTACAATCTAGTCAAGACAGACAACACAGAAGGTGTAGGCTGGGATAAAACAAGGGGGAAGGGAAAAGCAAAAGGAGATCAGGTGAGTCAAGATCCAAAAGCAGCAGCGAAGAGGTGAGTTTTCAGCCTTTGAAGAGGGTCAGAGAAGGTGCCTGGCGTACAGACACGGGTAGTTTGTTCCAGGCGTATTTTATTTTATTTTTATTTAGTATACATTTATATACTGCTACTTCCAGCAATCTGATTACAGATTGGAAATTGTCAAATCATGACAGGAAATTTTTGAGGTATAAACACATTGATTAAACAGGAAAGCACAGCACACAGAGAACTATTTTACAGGGAACATGGGCTATGGAGGGTTAAGTGGCTTGCCCAAGACCACAAGGAGTACCTGTGGGACTAGAAACCCCAGTCCTTCTGGCTCAAGGTTGCTGTCCTCTAATGGGATTTGAACTCCCGACCTTTCGGCTTGAAGTACCTTGCCCCAACCACTAGGCCACTCCTCCACTCCACATGGTGCAGCAAGATGAAAGGAGTGAAGTCTGGAGTTAGCAGTAGAAGAGAAGGGCATAGACAGAAGCAGTTTGCCAGAAGAGTGGAGTTCCCGAGGGGGGTTGTAAGGAGAAATAAGAGAAGAAAGGTAATGAGCTTCAGAGTGAATGCATTTATAGGTCAGCAGGAGAAGTTTGAACTGGATGCGGAAATGGATAGGGAGCCAGTGAAGTGACTTGAGAAGAGAAGTAATATGGGCATGACAAAGCTGGCAGAAGATTAGCCGCAAAGCAGAGTGTTGAACAGATTGAAGGGGAGAGAGATGATTCAAAGGGAGACCAGAAAGGAGTAAGTTACAGTAGTCAAGATGGGAGGTGATTAAGGAGTGGATAAGCGTCTTAGTAGTGTGTTCAGAAAGGAAAGGACGGATTTTGCTGATGTTCTAGAGAAAGAAGCGTCAGGTCTTAGCTATCAGACGAATGTGTGTGGAGAAGGAGAGAGAAGAGTCAAAGACAACACCAAGATTGCGAGCTGAGGAAACAGGAAGGAGTACAGAGTTATCCACAGAGACTGAGAAAGGAGGAAGAGGAGGGGAGGTTTTAGGGGGAAAGATAAGAAGTTCGGTCTTGGCCATGTTCAATTTCAATCGCCGGTGAGACATCCAGGCCGCAATGTCAGAAAGGCAGGCAGAAATCCAGGTCTGGATAGCCGGAGAGATTTCAGGCGTAGAGAGGTAGATCTGGGAGTCATCAGCATAACGATGGTATTGAAAACCATGGGAAGAGATAAGTGCACCAAGGGACTGGGTTTAGAGAGAGAAAAGGAGCGGACCCAAGACAGATCCTTGGGGTACACCAACTGGGAGTGAGATAGCAGAAGAGGAGGAGCCACCAGAACACACACTGAAAGAGCGATGGGAGAGATAGGAGGAGAACCAGGATAGTACAGAGCACTTAAAACCAAGCGAGGACAGGGTATCGAGGAGAAGGTTGTGGTCAACAGTGTCAAAAGTTGGGGGAGTGGCCTAGTGGTTGGGGCAAGGTACTTCAGGCCGGAAGGTCGGGGGTTCAAATCCCAATAGAGGACAGCAACCTTGGGCCGGAAGGACTGGGGTTTCTAGTCCCACAGGTGCTCTTTGTGGTCTTGGGCAAGCCACTTAACCCTCCATAGCCCATGTTCCCTGTAAAATAGTTATCTCCAAGTTATAATGCCCTGTTCAATGTAATTTCAGTTTGTTCAATGTAAACCGCACTGATGCAGAATAGCGTGGTATATAAGAGAATGTAAATAAATAAATAAATAAAAAAGCAGCAGAGAGGTCAAGAAGGATGAAGACAGAGATTGCACCAGGATTTTGCCAGGAACAAGTCACTGGGCTCCTTGTGGAGAGCCAGGCTGTGGCAGGGGGTGCCCGCAGCCCTGTGCCAGACCTCTGCATAACAAACAGCATAAACTAGCCTTGAACTGACTATTCTTCTGGAGGGCTGCTCTTGAGGCAGAGAACTGTCCTGGCACAGACTCAAGGGAGTGGTAGTGCTGCAAGGGTCCAGGGTAGGGGAACATATTTCTTATACCTTCCAGTGAGGTCTATTGAAGCAATGGAGGGCAGGAGTGACTTGCCCAAGGTCATCAAGGAGTGTCAGTGGGAATCAAACCTTAATCTCTGGGTAGCGGACTGATGTTTTAACCCCTATGCTACTCCTCCATTCCCCTGTTCTTCTCCTGAGAGGAGACCTAAGCAGAGGGAATTCAACATGATCCCCTTAAGCTGGAAGAGAGTTAAGGTGCTGGAGGCCCTTGGTTAACCACTCCTAGAGGCATTTCATTTACCTAATGGAGCCTGAGGTTGGACTGCCGACCCCTGAGATATAGAAAGCCATGTCCATGGGGGACTCCAGCATCATGTTGCTTTTGCTTCAAAGGTGCTCCCCCTCTGCAGCACCCCTTCCTATGCTCAGATGCATGTAGGCCATGCCTCAAATTGTTAGCACTGGTGGACTCACCTCCCTGTGGTGCCATCCATGGCTCATCGGTGCAGACCTTTGTTGGAACCAGAAGGGGTGGAGACAGGAAGTGTAGCCCGACTGCGTGTCCACAATGCAGTGCGCTGGCCTTGTATGGGTGGGGCATCAGGGAACAGTGGCGGAGGGGCCGCTTCTCATTGGGGTGGGCAGTTCTGTGCCAAAGAGCTCTGTTTGCATCAGGGCACCCAGTAGCCTGCATTAGTGCAAGGTGAGAGGGTTATGCCTCATTGCCTCGCTAGTACCGGTCAGCAAGGCCGTGACCTGGAGGGTTAAGTGACTTGCCTAAGGCCATATCACTATTGATCGTTACCTCTGATCTCCTCGATGCATCTGTGAATGTGGAGAGAATCTGCAAGTGAGGAGAGGCCTGCCCACTCTCTGGCAAGGGCCTTGTCCTTCCACTTTTCCAGTTCAGAAGCGAATGATCCAGTAGCATGGCCCGAAGGGAGACCATCAATGACTGGCCTTCTGCTTCCACAGTCTAATCCATGCGTTCTTAATCTGGAATGGATCACAGAAGCCTGGCCATGAGGGATGAGCTGGACCAAGGCCCAAGGATGGAAATCCCGCAGTTAGGGGTAGACTGCAGGAAGAAACCTACACGGTTGGAAGCCGATTAGCAGAATCAACAGGGGGAGTCCTGCCCGCACTGTGGATCCACAGAGAAAGTTAGAGAAAAAAGGAAACATTAAAATAAGTTGTAAGTTCATAAATATTACTAGATAGGCAGATAGAAAAGGAGAGTAGGAGAATCTGTTCGCATGACCGGGCGGATAGAATAGACTGAGTTGGAAAGGGGGCGGGCACTGTGGTGGGGTGACTGGCACATGCTCAGAAGAGTCTTCTAGACTCGTCTGAGCTATTGGAGAGCAATTCCGTCCATGGCGCCATTATATGACGTCACCCATGTGTGGCTGACTCATTCTGTTTGTCCATGGAGAATAGAGGTGTCCCAACGTCCTCTGTTTTAGGATTCCTAGTATAGAGTGAGGAAATAAAAGTGAGCGACCAAGACTGTTTTGGAAAGTTGAACAGAGGTTCCAGCTCCTCTGCTGGTATAGGATTGCACACGGCTTTATATTTACAGTGGGAGAGGAGCAGGGAAAAGTCATTTTCCATGGAATGGTAGCTTGAAAACCAAAAAAGCTTGAATATTATGTAACCACTGTCCTAAACTGTGAATGCTTACTCTGTAAACAAGTTCATCACGTGGAATGGTCAAGAAAAAGCTCCTTCTAATCTTTTCTGTTACACTTTTCCCCAAACTAGCCAAATGAAAGTGGCTGGCAGCTGTGTTAAATACCTCTAAATCTGTGCCATAGTCATCACCCACATAATGAACTTTGCTAGTGCAAGAATGATTATTGTGGTCAAGGGCCTGGACCTCTTGCTCTATTCTCTCTACCCTAGTGTTTTCCAACCTTCTCCACATGTTTTGTCGCTTTTTGTCTTCCAGTCCTCCTGCTGTCCTTTTCCATCTCCCACCTCCTTAGGTCTCCCTTCTTCATTTGATCTCTCCCTCTCATCCTTCTTCCCTCTCTGGGGGTAATTTTATACAGGAGGTGTATGCTTTTAGGCAACCCACTTGTAGGCATATCTTGGGGCAAAGCAAGGGCGGAGTTGCAATTTAGGTATCTCATTTATAAAATATGTCCATAGAAACGTACTTCAACCATGGATGTTTATATCTGCCCTCGAAGAAGTGTAAATGTTTGTGGCTTCAATTTAGGTGTGATTTCTGCTGCTTTGTCCTGAGTATTGTAAAAAATAGCCTCAAAATAGGTGCCAGAATAGGCTTTCATGCTTAGGCAGCCTGTTATAAAATTATCCTCCACATTTCTCTTTACATACTCTTCCCCCTCCCCCCAAGTTCATTCATTTCCCTTTATTCCTACCTTAGTCTCCTTCTCATTTGGCTCCAGAATGAAGGCTCTGAGTTTTGAGACTTTGGTGCAATCTCCTCCAGTTCGGCTTCGCTAAGCGCTGAGGGTTTTGGGTGGTAGCTGCCTTGCCACTCCTGGAGCTGGGTTTTGTCCTTCATGACAGAATAGAGATAAAATCCCCCAATCCTCTGCCAGAAAAGAACAGCGGGGTCTCTGCAGGCTGTGATATCACATACAGGAGCAGCGTAAAAATTCTCCAATGACGTTGCACTTTAGCTTTTGAGATCACAGAAATCCATTCCTCAGGAGAGAAAGGTGGTTTAAGTTTTTAAAAATATTCCGAATTACCTTTTACCTGCTCAGCAATTTCAACAAGGAAGAAGATACTGTAGAATAACAGAGAGAAAAAAATTACTAGCTGCGTTAATAGTAAGCACAATATCGAAGTCTGGGACTTTGCAAGATCTTTACAGGATTTTTAAGAGTATATGAATCTGGATGAGAGATTTACTTTGCAATTCTGATTTTACCTTCAAAGTGACTGCACCCTTTGCAGGTAGCATGAGGGGCATTTTTTAGTTTTGGAAAAGAAATGAATGTGCACACAAACAAACACACACACACAACATTTTTACAACTCAATATGTTGTGCAATTTGACAGCCAAACATGTTCGGGCCAAATCTGAAGTTTGCAAGATGTGCTGAATAAGATGCTGGAGGAGCTGTAGATGACTTTTCCTTGAGGCTTAAATCTACGTTGATCGAGATGTAACCTATGCAAGCAAGAAGCTCTGATGCACAAATGAACACACGTCTCTCTGCGGCACCATTCCTGAGCTTCCTAAATGGCCTGACATCACAAGATTCTCAACTTGAGGCACCTCGTCTTGGGCTGCAAACATGAAAATATGTGAACCAGTTTGGGGGATTTTCCATTCCAGTCCAGCAGAATTTTCTTCCAGAGTTTACAATTTTTGTGTACTTGAAAAGTCTGCAGACTAAAAGCTATACTCTGTAAGTAACTTACCATACAGGTGTCCTTTAGGCTAACGTGAAATACAGAACACTGCCATGTGGAAGTTCAAGATTTGATTTCCAGGTTCACTTTCTTTTTCTAAAGCCAACCACGGCAGGAGATCCTGCAGAGGCAATGTTCATGACTCCCCTCCTACCCCCTACCCCCAGTGCCCATGGGTAGAGGGTGGAAATCTCAGCCATAACACAATGATGACATCTTGGGGAACTTTTATTAAAGGGCGCTGTGGTGTTGTGCCTAACGTTGCAAAAGCACTGAAATTTATTTAGACAGTTTTGTATACCACCTTATCCTTTAATCAAAGTGATCACAACAACACAGTTTGGGGATATGAGACACATACACTAATACTTACAGGGAACATGGGCAATGGAGGGTTAAGTGGCTTGCCCAAGACCACAAGGAGCACCTGTGGGACTAGAATCCCCAGTCCTTCCGGCCCAAGGTTGCTGTCTTCTAGTGGGATTTGTACCCCCGACCTTCCAGCCTGAAGTACCTTGCCCCAACCACTAGGCCACTCCTCCACACATTAGGTGCAACATTGCTGCATTAACTACCAAGGGTATGGAAAGCACTCCTCTGCCAGCGTGAAGCCCTGTTCCGCCCTGTCCCATAGCACATGCCGTGTTAACGTTGGCGCATCTACCACTTCCTATTGAAGTGGCATTAGGTGATCCCATGCTAATGCAGTTAGCACACGGTGTGAACCCTATGCTAACTGCACAAAGCACACCATGCCCACTCTCCATCCCAATCCCACCCACTCGCGCCCTTAAAATGCATTGGACAGCGCAGAAATCATCACATGCTGTCATGGCCCTGCGGTAGCTAGCAACACGTGTCCTAATGCACATATAGCATGTGGCAGAACATGCACTGTCAGCTACTGCCCTTTAGTAAAAGTGCGCCCTATGGTCCAGAGTCAGAATGACATGTGCCAGAGTCCAGAAGAGTCACAGTCTGCAGTTCCTGGCCAAGGACTGCAATGGTTGGCCTGGATGAGAGGAAGGGGAGAAGGGGGCTGAGAGCAGCAGTTTATAAAATAGTGGAAAAGCTTCAACTGTGTCACATATAAAGATGCAAAGTTCCATAGCCCAGTACAGAGCTGAACTGGAAGCCTGATGCAGCCGTAGGGGGAAACAGAAAGCAGAGAGGCTTCTTGGCATAAATGGCCAAGTGACAAGGCTCCTTGATGAAATCCTGGTCTGTTGTTCCTTTTATTCACCACTGCTGGAAAGCAGTACTTCATCATATAGAAGAAACTCACTAGTCTTTTATTCTCTATTTGTGGCTTTGTCAACAAAGTGCCATATTCTTTATTATTCTCATTTGGGTCGATATTCCAAGGATATTATCTGGAGAATGGCAGCTGTTATCTGGGCAATTCTCTTACGTGGCATTATCTGTGGATTTTCTGTAGCACTATACAGATAGTGTCCAGACCACCTTGGCAAGAGCCATATCTATATTCAATGCCACTTGCTATACAGATAGTAGCATTAAATTTAGATATTGTATTTAAAACTGAGGACCATAGCGTTTAAACATCAACCCAATTCTTCTTTGGATCTTATTGTTATGCATGCCGTCACATTCTTTTCCTATATTCCTTTACTGACCTTTTCCTACAATGATAGCAGATTGGCTGGCACCGATAGCAACCTGTCCCCATGGTAGTATTGTCGCAGGACACTAGGGGGCACTTTTTTTTTTTTTTACTATAAAGTTAGCCTGAATGTAATATAAAATTGGTAGGAAAAAAGAAATGTTTAATACTATCTTACAAAAGTATTTGCATTTTCATCCCTCATACACATATAAAGGGGAAAGGGCTAAAAGTAGGTATTGGTAAAGGCCAACTTTCCTGTTTCTTTCTGCTCCTTTGTATGTCCACTCGAATGGAACCAGGGTTGGAATCTGCTGTTATAAACCTTCATTTGCAACTAACGGATGAGTTCTTTCCCCTATTTTATATCCGTCCCAACATATCTAACCCAGTCCTTGCAGTGACCGTTCCAAACTAAGGACCGGATTGAAGGCTCTTTCAAGAACCTTGCAATCTGAAACCAGCCACTAGGGGTCACCCTTAAGGCGACTACCACCCCTCAGTGGCTGTGAATTCTGCTTCCACGGTATCCCCAGTCCCTGCTTACCTGGGGAGCAGAAGCCCAATTCAGGGATTTAAACAAGGACCTACTGCATGGCAGGCCCCAGACCAGGGGTTCTTAACCCATTCCTTGGGACACACCTAGCTAGTCAGGATTTTAGGATAACCACAGTGAATATGCATGAGAGAAAGCTGCATTTAACGGAGGCAGTGTATGCAGATTACTGCTACTACTATTTATCATTTGTATAGCATTACAAAGTGTACACAGCACTGTACAGTAACATGAAAGAGACGGTCCCTGCTCATAAGAACTTACACTCTAGTCAAGACAGACAACACAATAAGTGGGGACTGGGCTATATCTCGGGGAATGGTAAGGAAACACATAGGAGGTGAACGGGAGACTGGGGGGATCAGGATCCAAAAGCAGTCTCAAAGAAGTGAGTTTTAGCCTGGATCAGAACAGGGCCACAGACGGAACCTGACATACTGACTCAGGAGTGTCCCAAGGACTGGGTTGAGAACCTCTGCCCTAGACCAACCCTCCAAAGCAAACAACATTCTCAATCATATGAATTTTAGCAGCAGCTCAAAATCCAAAAATATGATGCTCCTGAAACTAGCAGGAGACCAGTGTTCTCTTGGTTACATCATGCACAACACATCAGCCTTTAGGTTTAATGGAAATCTTTCTTTAATATAAAACATCTAGGGTTCAATTCATCTAAGTCTGTGAACTTCAGTGAACATGTCTCATATCTCGTGATTAAAGAGCATAAACAAATCCCAGTGTGAACGGTAAAATGCATGTTATATAAATGAACTCAGGGTAAGCAAGGTATTTATGTCTGAACATGTACAGTACATTCCCTTGTCTGGCGTGGGCTGATTTAATACCGCAAAGTCTTCTAGGATTTAAAGTCTTGCTTTTCCTGTTCAAAAAAATAAAAAACACTGAGCACGTTTTCTCCAATATTTTGGTTTAGAAAGTAATATACTCACATTTGGAAGATTTGCCTTGGATGACAGAGACTACAAAGATTCCAATCTTTCAGCGGGACCAAATAATTTTGTGAGTGGAAGACCAGAGCATGGATAATGATTTCTGTTGAGAAAATTGCAGATTAACTAATCTGTCAGCAACGGCGGCGGCATCTTTATATACCGCTCTGATGGCTGAAGGTCTGTATAATGTACTGTTCAATGACTGTGTGCCAGGACTTTCATCAAAGAACAAAGGCATATACTGTAATTATTTTCCCTATTCTCTCAAGATGTGCTGACCATGAGCTAGAAGGAAAACACATATGTATATTCATTCATTTTTGAATATTTGGGGGGAAGAGGTTGTTTATAAAATATTTGCCATATTCCAATTTTGCATTTACCAAGCTTAGCTTATTTTCTTCATCGGCAAAGTTTCCATGAATCACTCGCTACAAATATAATGATGGAAAATATTTAGTCTTCACAACCAAGGATCACTTACCGACAACACAACTGGGAGGTCATGATTAACAGCATTATGAAATATAACATAAAGCAGCTATTGTTTTTTTCCTTCCATATCTATGTGTGACTACATACGAGATTAGCATTTTATAGGAAGTATCTGTGTACAGAAAACAGGCAATGTTGAACTTGGCTTTTTATAACACATGACTGTTATTTCTGCAAACAGGTTGTACAGCGGAGCGCCTCAAATCTGCAAAGGCTGGCCCCACAATTGTTCCAATAAGAGATATTTATAAAAAAAATGGAAACTTCCGCCATATATTCAAACAAGAGTGCTTTTTTTTCCAGATAATGGAACATATGAACTAAGACAAGTTTCAAATAAAAGATTTATTTTTAGTTAATGGGATGTGGACAGAAATGCATGATTTTTCTAGATAATGGGAGGTTTTGGATAAAGGAGCTTCAGATATAAGATTCTGTACTGTACACAGAAAATCCTTGATTGTGCAGCACCATTCATCAATACAAAATGTTTAACAATGATAGAGTAACACATAGGCCTGTTTACTAACCTGCATTAGCTGCTAAAATGGCAGGGAGCGCATGAAGAAAATGCATTATGTGCAGGAGTGAGCGGGAACAGGGTGGAGAGTGGGTGTGTCTGCAGTACACGGTTACTGTGGGCCTCAATAGCGCGTGGTAACCATTGCATTTACAGACAGCACGGGTGCAGCTAACGCCACCTCAATGCTGTCTGACTGCATTCTGTGCACGTTTGGTGAGTTATCTGCTGGGGAAATGCTGTGTACACCCCCAATAGATAACGCACAGCTTTTGCAGCTAATGCGGCACTATCTGCACTTTTTGGGCATGTTAGATGCATAAGTCTAATGCGCTTTAGTAAACATGTCCCCTACATTCAGCTGTCAATGATGAAATATGACCTACTTTCCTGCAGTGGACCTATATCAACGTTTGAGCTGCTGCAAGATAATAGGAGGGTAATTCCTAAGCTGCAGTAAACTCTTGGGGTCCGATTTTGAGTTAGACAGGCTATGCGCCGCATTGGCGCACAGCCTGCCCGCCGACCCCTTTAACCCAGATTTTCACTTCCATGGTGGTGGTGGTGAAAATCTGGCTTATGCTGGATGTGCCGGCAGCTGCCAAGGCTAAACAGTTAGCAGCAATTTTCGATGCTACCTGCTTGGCCCCTGCATTATAAAGATAGGCGAGGAACAACCTCACCTATCTTTAAGGAACAGAGGGCTAAGCGGGTAGCATAAAAAATTGCTGCTACCCATTTAGCCCTTTCCCCCATCCCCGCTCTGCCCTAGAGCACCCAACATGCCCCAGTGCTAACTGCATAGCATCTGGTTGCATTAGGGACTTCTCCGGGATGTTCAAAGGGCGCTACCTGCGTAGGTGCCTTTCGAAAATCCTGGATAAGGCATTTACACTGCTAACTAGGGCAGTTACCCATGTAAATGCCTTTGAAAATTGAACCCTTGTATTTTACCGCAGCTTAGTTTACTGCGGGAATCTCTAATCTATGGTAACTGAGTATCACAGCTTAGTAACCCCGCACTAAAGAATAACGCAGCTTGCAATCAACCTTGCAAGCTTGTTATTTAGCTTCAGTGAAGCATCAGGTCGCTAACACGCTGCCCAAGACTAGGAGGCCCAAACACAGAGTCAGGGATTCCCCTCCTTGTAACCCTTTTGCAAATACATGGACGCAGTCCTGCAAACCACATTCAACATTCCCCCAGAAGACCCGCATCCCCCACCAGAACCTGATATACAGCTCCACCCCTAAAGGCCACTGGGACCCACCTTTTGTGATAATTGGTGGTTTATTGAAAGCAGGACATGAATGACCTCCAGTTGCTCCACTCTGGCTGGGTTCAAAATGGTGCCTGTGACCCTAGTCGCACTCTCACAGTTTTACTACTAGTAGTGCAAGACTATTGCTAGGGGTCATGGTGTCATTAAGAGCTCAGCACCCAGCCAGACAGGAACAAGTGGGAGTCACGCCTTTCTGGCTTCTATTAAAACACCAATGATCATAAAGGACAGGCCCCAGTGGTCTTTGGGGGGGGGATTGTGGATTGCGATCTGTAAGGGGGTATGGGTCTTCCGAAACGGGAGGTTGAATGTGGTTTGGGAAGAGGGCACATCTGTGTGAATATGAGGGGGGGGGGGGTATGTTAAAACAATGTGGGAATCCCTGACTTTGTGTTTGGGTTGAGGGGATAGGACCCCTGGCCTGCCTTTTGCATTTTGGTACACTGGCATCTTTATGAATGAAGCCAGGAATATCATGCCGTATGTTAGAGGTCCAGTGCTTCAGGAAGAAAATTAGTGCCATCTCTTAGCTGTCATTAGTTTTCCATGAATACCACAGCTTGTGGTAAGTTACCACAAGTCACGTTATTCACTGGAATACTAATGAGGTATTTTGCATACATTTGCATCTCAGTCTATAATATGCACCACTCTTTGCAGTGGCAATTGTGCATTATGATGAAATAGCATGCATTATTGCCCTTTGACATGCATTATTGCCCTGTAACGTGCGTTTTTGCCATAATGTACTAGTAAGTAACCTCCACAACTGGGTAATCTACATTCTGGAGGCATACTGATCTTTCTTTCTGTCATGCCCTATTAAAAATTAGAACAGCTATAAAGAAGGAATTCACACTGGGAACACTTCCCACTTCATCGCTCCAAGTGATCTCCTCAAAAATAATTGTTGTTGGACTTATAAATAACTACATGGGTATAGCCTCCCAGAGACTCCTCTATATGTCCAAACAATAATTTATTAATTATATCCTTCTTTCAGTTCTTCTGAGTGACTTAATAGCATTTAAAAATACTCTTTTATTGCCCAACCCAGGGCTACTGTTTTGGACTATAATTATCCACAAAGTCCTGCATCAGGGGTGACTTCTCTGAGTGTACTGCATGAAGATTCCTTGTCCAACCACCATTGTTGGCCACTGGCCCCAAATCGCATGTTTATCTCAAAATGTTTGGTATCACCACACTCTCGGAGCCTTATTGAGGGCTGACATTAGTTAATAAGGATTTCGACCTGGTCCTAGTAGCTAATAAAGTTATGAATTGTTACCCAAAGATATATTTTCTGCATAACTTGGGGCTTCAAGTGAGCCTTTAGAATGATGAAAAATATGTAGTCTTCACAGCCAAGGTTCACTTACCAAAAACATGACTGAGAAGTCAGGAAGTAGCATTATGAAATATAACATAAAACAGCTATTGTCTTTTTTTCTTTCCATATCTATGTGTGACTACATGAGAGATTAGTATTTTAAAGGAAATATCTGTGTACAGAAAACCGGCAGTGTTGAACTTGGCTAGTTATAACAAATCTTTATATTGATAAATGGTGGGCACTTTAAGAACTGAATACACAGATTTAGTCTGATATCACTATAGTGTATTTATAACACATGACGGCTAGTGTTCCAAAACTGGTTTTACAGCAGAACGCCTCAAATCTACAAAGGCCAACCCTACAATTGTTCAATTAATAAGAGCTATTTATCGAAAATGGAAACTTCCACCATATTTTCAAATAGCAGTGTTTTTTTCAGATAAAGTGACGTATGAACTAAGACAAGTTTCAAATAAAAGATATATTTTT
This sequence comes from Ichthyophis bannanicus, assembly GCA_033557465.1. Lineage (NCBI taxonomy): Eukaryota > Metazoa > Chordata > Amphibia > Gymnophiona > Ichthyophiidae > Ichthyophis > Ichthyophis bannanicus. Next base: position 147,328,272 of record CM066046.1, on the reverse strand, counting down.
AGTTAATAGAATGTGGACAGAAATGCATGATTTTTCTAGATAACGGGAGGTTTTGGATAAAGGAGCATCAGATATAAGATTCTGTACAATACAAAGAAATTTTATTTATTAAAGGGTTTTTTATACCACTTTATCCTTTAGTCAGTATAACATAATATTAGTGATTACATTTAAATAGGAACATTGAACTTGGAATTTACATTAACATTGATAACAATGGTTAAACACTGGAAAGGTTTCAGCATACTGTTGATAGCAGGATGTAGCTTGGTCATGCTGGCCTGTGTTATAATTCCAAAGTGTTCTGCAAGCAGGAAAGTGTTTAGTTTCTTTCTAAAGTCTTGATGCCCTTTGTGGACCTAATGCCTTCTGATTGGGAATTCCATAGTGATGGTGCTGATAGAGAGAATGCGTTCTTGCATGTCATCTGTTTAGTTCTTGTTTGGGCATTGTGGATGATGAATAGGATTTTATTGTTGGTTCTCCTTGGCCTAGCTTCAGGGTCTCTTAGGACCAACAACTGTAGGGTATCTGCTGATGTGTGGTGAAGAATTTTGAATATGGTGAGTATTGCAGTTTCTTTAGCAGAGGTGTTTTGTGGTCATGTCTTGCAACCCCCACAATGATGCTTGCTGCCGTATTTTGGACCATCTGTAGAGGGTGTACGGCAAGATTTAGGAGACTTTGGTGCATCCGGTTGCAGTAGTTTATGAATGGTGTTATTGTCAGTTGGCAAACAGTCCAGAAGTCATTTTGGTTGAGCAGTGGCTTTAGTTTTTGGATGACCTTCATTTTGTAGTATGCATTCTTTGTTGTTTTGCTTATTTGTGACTGTAGGTTGAAGTTTTGGTCTAATATGACTTCCAGATATCTTACTTCATTCTTTACCATTAAATTGCTGTGTAATAGTTTATCATTGTTGGGGGGGACCAATGTTGTGTTTCTAGTGATCTGTTGTTTTGTAATTTATATTTAGGTTGTGTTTGTTTAGCCACTTTATCATTGCCTCCAAGCATTTGGTTATTGCCATGTATTCAGGTTTGTCTGTATTGAATGACATCTATATCATAATGTCATCTGTGTATAGGTAGTATAGCATGTTGTAGCTTCTTATTAGGACGCAAATGGGTTGTAGATAAAGATTGAATAGGGATGAGCCTTGTGGAATAGCCTGGTGTAGTCCAAATGGTCTTGATTTGTGTGAGCCACTTCTGATTTGTTGCCGTTGGAGATCCATGTATGAGTGGAGCCATTTAAGGGTGGTGTTGTTGAGGTCTATTTCTTTCAGCCTTTGTAATAGTATGTGGTGGTTAACTATGTCGAAGGCTGCTGATATATCAAGGAAGATTAGGATGAAGCCTTGTTTGATGTCATCTATGCCTTTTACGATTCTGTTGAGGAGGGATATGAGTAGAGTTTCTACTCTGTGGTTGGGTTTGAATCCGTGTTGGTGAGGGTCTAAAGGTGCATATCAGTCTATATGATCTTGTAGCTGTTGTTGTACAATTTTCTCTATCTTGGCTATGAACGGTAGGCTGGAGATTGGTCGGTATACAGGAATCATTTGGGTCGAGTGAGGAATTCTTTAGCGTCAGTCTGATGGAGGCTTGCTTCAGGACAGGAGGCATGTAGCATTATAGGAGTGGTAGCTGTGATATCTTAAGTAGGGTTGCACTTAATTCATTTCTTGTTAGCTTGATCCATGACACAGGGCATGGGTCTAGTGGGGATGTGGTCATATTCAGGTTGGAAATGATAAGATCTAGTTGCTCCATGGTTGGTATGTAGAAGGTGTCCCATATTCTGCTGGCCATGAAATGTCTTGAATTTCCTTGTGTCTGTTAAAGGGTGTCAGGGTATGTGTTCTTATATTTTGTTTCCAGGAGGTTTGCTATTTGCTGTGGGTTTATGTTGTGTCTTTTTGCCTGTGTGGGTTCTTTGGTGAATGTGCATGTTATTTTGAAAAGTTCTCTGGGTTTGTTGAGGGATTTTGTTATGAGGTTGGTATGGTATTGTTGCTTGCATTTGTTAATTAGATCATTGTATTAATGTTGTTTTGTTTTGTATTGCTACTGGTTTTCTTGGGTTCGTCTCCATTTTTGATCGATCCTCCTTAGTGTTCTCTTTACTTCTTTGATTTTGTTGGAGTACCAAGGTGCAGAGTGTTTTCTGTGTTTAGTCTTCTTATTGTGTGTTGCTGCTGCAGCGTTGGAGATGGTATCATTCCAATTGTCAACTATGGTGTCTAGGTCCATCATGTCTTGGTTCAGCCATGGTATGACTTCTTGTAGGAAGAGATCTTTGTTGAAACGCTTGAATCTTCTGTTTTCGTTTTGTGAGTTTTCTTGTCTGGTTAGCATTGAGCCTTTTGGTAGGTTATCAGTGAGGGCAATTAGGAAGGTTTCAATGCCATGGTTGTCTAAAACCATATTGCTGGGGGACAAGTGGGCAGTGGATGTAATCTTGTAGCTGGATTTGCACTATTTTCTCTACGACTTTCGCTAGGAATGGCAAACTGGCTATGGGCCTGTATGAGCTCAGTTGGTTGGTGTCGTTGTCTAGCCCTTTTCTTATGGGGCAGATGGAGGCTTCTTTGAGGGGGTTTTGCATATAACCTTGTGCTTTTGAGCCATTTATAATTTTGAGGATTGTAGGAATTAGAGCTTCTATGGTGATCTTGATCCAGCTGACTGGACAGGGATCAAGAGGGGAAGTTGTGTTGATGTTGTTGATAATTGTCTCAAGTTGCTCTGAGGAGATGGTTGAAAAGGATTTCCATCCATTACATGTGTTTGTGTTATTTAGGTCTAGTAGCCTTACTGGCACAGTGTTGAGAGGATGTTTGTTTTTGATAGAATTTGGCCATGGTTTGAGGGGGAATAGGGATCTCTTCCTTTTTCTGTGAGGGTTTCTTATTAGGGATTTTGTTATTTCAAAGAGCTCTCTTGGGTGGTTAAGAGCACATTGTAATTGTTTGGTGAAGAATTCCTTCTTTGCAATATTTGCAGTTCTTTGGTTTATTTGGAGGTGAACACTGAAAAAAACATGTTTTTGAGAATCACCCCTGACAAAGCCGGGAATGGCAAAGCAGAGATCTTTGTTGGGTGACCGTGGGTGATCATTCTGCCTGAAGAGCTGAGTGTTGCAAGCTAAATAACTTTGAGCAATTGTTTATGGCTATTGGTTGCCTCCTCCAGTTGTCTGTTGTTTTCCATTGCAGGAGAACTGGTACCGTTGAGTGATGATAGAGTGGCTATGTTCACTGTCTTCTGTAAAAACTCTCCATTTTGGCTGACATTTAACATAACATTTCAGAAAACATTAAAGGTGGGACATTGGAACTCGTATTCACCTCTACCTCCCCAGCAAACAGCAGTAGCCTCACGACAGCTTCCATCTGCATCTCACCAATCCCCTGGTCTGATCATCATCAAATCACCTCTGAACTTACCCAACAACAAACCACAAGAAAACAAGCTGAATCCATCAATTCTTCTCGCAGGTTCCTCCTATTTAACAACCAGGTCTTTATCAGCAAACTGAATCCCATGCTAGACTCACTCTCCCCAAATGACCACATGGGCTCCATGATAACTAAGTGGAATACCACTATCTCAACTGCCGCTAAAGCGCCACCTGCAGCCCATAAATGCAAACGTCCAAACACATCCCCCTGGTACTTCAAAAACCTAAAAGAACAGCAATCTAAATTATGTCAACTGGAATGCAAGTAGAGAGCCTCTAACAACACCAACACACAAGCATTGTACCTACAGGAACTAAATAAATACTGTGACAGCACCTACAAAGCAAAACAAGAATACTACACCAACATTACGAAAACTTCTATCAACAAACCAAGAGAATTATTCAATATAGCTAACTTGCTCATAAAGAACCCTACATCAACACAAATGACACCAATAAACCCTCACCTGATGGCTCAACCCCTCCAAGCTAACTAGGGGAGCCAGATACATCATCAACTGAAGCTTCCCTCCCCACCTGTCGAACCAGATCTAGAACCCACATGGAACAACTTCAACCACATCAGCCACAAGCTTATTGGCAGCATACTCTCGGCTATCAACCACCTCAACACTTGACCCCTGCACTGTGTCCTGGATTAAACTAGAAAAAATGCATTTCATATCTTACATATGCAAGATGATGAATGACTCATTAACATATGGATCTCTCCTCCTTCCCCCCACTCAAGCAATCCTCCATCCACTCCATCCTAAAGAAGCAAAACCTAGTCACTGCCTCCCCAGCTTCCTACAGGCCGATCTTCAGTATCCCATCCATCGCTAAAATCATTGAAAAGGTTGTGCAGAAGCAGCTACAGGATCATCTGGATGAACATTCCCCCTTTGATATTCACCAACATGGTTTTTGCTCTCAACATGGTGTAGAAACCCTCATGATTTCCCTACTATACAGTACACCCTCATCAAAGGCACTGAAATCATAACACAAGGCTTCATACTCATCTTCCTGGACATATCAGCTGCGTTTAACTCCATCTCACATCAACTCCTACTAAACAGACTCTACAATATAGGGATTCAAGGAACTCCACTGAAATGGTTCCACTCCTACCTATCAGACACGTTAAATCTGGGACCCTCACATCCGCACCTTTCCCTCTAAGCCAAGGAGTACCACAAGGGTCCACATTCTCTTCACTTCTGTTCAATATCTATTTACACCTGTCTTCAAAATCATCAAAAAACATGGAGTCAACTACTTAATATATGCAGATGATATTATGATTTTCACTCCTTTCCCCACAAAATTGCCAGACTACACCACAATCTTCAGCTGCTTCTTAGCTATCAATCTATGGCTCAAGGAACACAATCCTCAAAGGTGGAAAAAGCAGCACTGACCCGGCAATCGGACCCAGGGATCCCCTCCCCCCCTCCTCCGAGACCAGGGTCGGGTGCATGGGGGTCTCTGCCGCCTGATCCAGGTCCTGGCAGGCCAGCTGTGGGTCAGGTGGTGGGAAAGAGGGGGGCCAAAGCGGTGGGAGTCAGGGGCATCAGCGGGAAAAACATCCCTGCAGGCAGCAGGGCCACATCGGGCCATCCATGGGCCTGATTCTGTGCATCGTGAGAACATTTTGTTCCTGCAGTCCAGAATTGGGTCCAAATGAGCCAATTTTGCTTAGGGCCAAGTAAATGTAAAGCCCTGTTGAGCTATGTTGTTTATCGTGTAAACTGCTTTGACTCATAGCTATAGTGATACAGAAATATAGCTAAATAAATATATAAATTGTCATGCACTCTTTGGCAAAGCGACTCCTAATGTGGGTTACCTAATGACTCCTCTATAAGAGTTGTTACCTAGTGGAACACATGTCGTGATGCCCTTCACACATTAGTCGCTAAAGACTTGGAGGCATATTCCAATCAGGCTGTCCAGCCCCCTGTGCGGCCAATCAGAAGTGGGCTGCCCAGAGATAGACCCAATTCTGATCCTGCAGGGGCTAGACATGCCCGTGGGATCAGAATCAGGTCTACGGCCTGAATGTGCAGACTGGGACCCAATTCTGATTGGCCTGCATACCCAGCCACTTGCCCCTATGTGAATCGGGCTCCAAGTCAATGAACACTGGCAGGGAATGGGGGCTTATATGTTTTCACTTTGCTATGACATTGGACGTCCCCTTATACTAGCTTGCCTGAGATGGATGTTCCCGACCCAGGCATCCCTACTGGGGACGCTTATGCAATCACACATGTGCACGTTCAGATGAGGGAGGTCTATGTTCCTGAAATCAGCCGGCAGTATAGACATCTCTGGCATTTTCCTATGCATTTTGCCTTGGATCTCCCCGACTTAACTTGGATGTTTTTGAAGGTAAGCTAGCCTGTACAGGGCTGTATACATGGCCAGGATATTCAACAATATAGTACTAAGCCCTAAGAAAGAGTTAATACCATTCAGAGCTTTTTACTCACTAACATCCTTCATAGACTCTGCTAGGATAATTAGGTGAAAGGTTCCAGATAGCATAAACACTAGTCTATGTTTATAGAAGATAAGTAAAGGACTTTAATGACTACCGAACTATCTTCCAAGCCTTGGTGCTCCCACATCTAGACTTTGCAAATATTATCCTTCATGGCCTCCCTCAGTCAACACTAGGACCTCTTCGCCTTGCAATGAATGCTGCAGCAAGGGTACTTGCAGGTACATCAAGAGCTAAACATATAACCCCAGTCATGATGGATCTCCACTGGCTTCCACTTCAGGCTAGAATCCAGTATAAGTCCCTAGTACTAACATTCAAAGCCCTAAGGAACCAGATCACTTCACCCATCAGCAAACTCATTCAAAGACGGCCGTTCAACAGGATCAGGAGATCTAATCAAGCAAACACTCTAGAGATCCCCAACATTCTAACTAAGTGCAAAAAGGCTACTGCCAATAGAGCCTTCTCCCTATTTGCACCCATGACCTGGAATGCCCTCCCCACTGAGCTCCGTTCCACCCCAGACCTATTGTCATTTAGAAAAGCTCTCAAACAACACCTTTTCCTCATCCATTACCCAGAATCCAATCCCAGAAACAACCACCCATCCTCACATCCTACACCCTACTCCACCCCACCCAAAATCCAACACCATAAAGAAAATGACTAGCTCTACCACCATATCCCCTCTCTTATTTATTATTGGTACTGATCACACATCTTATTGATTAAACCTCTTATAAATATATTGAAACCAAGCTATACTATATGTATAATTTCTCACCATACTATATGTATAATTTCTCACCATACTCCATGAATAATTACTCTGTAATTAGTTACCCCTGTTACCTCCAGGTTATCTCGTCCATGTTCAATGTAAAAACTCAATTGTCGTGTGACATTGCAGTATGTTTTTTGTTCAATTGTAAACCGCACTGATTTTAATAGCGCGATATATAAGAGAAGTAAATAAAATAAATTTAAAAAAAAGTTGTCTCTCAGTCTCGGGTTAGAGATATCAAACTGTCAGTATTAGAATTAATTATAATTAATTCCTACATAGTCATGTCTGAGAATATGTGTATGTCTCCTCATGATGACCTATGTTAATAAGAATTGACCTATGATGGTATAGATACATGATGTTTGTCATAGAACAATACGTGAGGATTATGCAGTATAATCAAATATTTACCTATAAATAAAGTGGCCATAAGCTATGATGTCAGAGTAAACATAGGCAGAGGCCTGGCTTGCTCTCCCAAAGCTTTGGTTATTGTTTATAATACAAGTGTGTTGTGTATTATTTACTGATTTACAAATTAACTTTCTCATTGCTTTGTGTGTGGATCTGTTATACCTAAGAGCCCTACCTTCTTGTAGGTGAGGGGAGGTGCAGAGTACTCCTTCAGTTTTTTCTAAAATCCTCCTGTATTTTTTTAAAATCCTTTTTAAACATTTTTTTTAACTTTTCGTTTTCTTTTAATGAAAAAGGGGTCGGAAGGAGAGGCACACTAAAGAAAAGAACAGATTTCTCTTGAAAGCGAGCTGACCTGCAGTTTAGCCAACCTACAATAATTCAAAAAAAGTATTCCCTAATATCAAAGATATCTCATAAGCATTTATTACAAGCTTCTGGAAATACAACAGGGCACCTAGGTTTGGAGATAAGAAGGCATCTGTTTTTTTGTCTATTTTATAAAAGGGTCCTTTTTTTAAATGCCGCTAAGGTTTTGCACTGAGCAAGTGTTACCAAAGGTCGTTAAGTGCAAAGCCTTTGCATTTGTGGTTGGGAACATGACTACTATGTTCCTGGCAGCTAATGTGTGACTGGGTACTGGGTACCGTAATGAGCCCCAAAGTAATGTGGGTACATCTAATGGCACCCATAGAGATGTTATTAGGTGAACCCACATTAAGTGCTACGTTAACTTCACTCACCCGCTAATGTGTTTGCCATGGGCATGTTCTGCTTCTTACCCACCCACTGTCCACATTAGCGAGCGAGTGCCAGTTAATGTACAGTTCAGCAGTTGGTGTGGCATTTCCATAGTTATCTATGGTAGTGTCCTAGCCATATTGTTGCTCTTTGGTTAAATTTGGGTGCTGAAATATTGCTTTAAAGGTTTAAATTAATTTATGTTAGATTTAGGTGTACTCTAAGCAGGCAAATAACATCTTGCTTTAAAGGTTTTAAGTTAACTTCTGTTAGATTTAGGCAGGTTCTTATACTTAAAAAAGAGAAAGGTAATTCCACCCACCCCAGGCATATTCCACCGACGACAGGCAAGTTCCTTAATTTACAGTTAATTCTCCCAGGTAAGAGAGAGAGAGAGTGAAATTTGACAGCACAGTCTATTTTCATCAAAAAGCGATTACCTCTTAATAGATAATTAGCATGTCACTGGTAAGCAAACAAAAATAGCATAAAATATATCAAATAATCTTAAAGGAGTGGCCTAGTGGTTGGGGCAAGTTACCTCAGGCCGGAAGGTTGAGGATTCAAATCCCACTAGAGGACAGCATCCTTGGGCTGGAAGGACTGGGGTTTCTAGCCCCACAGGTACTCCTTGTGGTCTTGGGCAGGCCACTTAACCCTCCATTGCCCATGTTCCCTGTAAGTATTAGTGTATGTGTCTCATATCCCTGCGTGTTAAATGTATCCCCCAATTGTGTTGTGACCACTTTGATTGAAGGATAAGGTGGTATGCAAAACTGTCTAAATAAAAAATAAATAAAATAAAGGTCCTTATTAGTTTAAGTATTCCTACTTCCTTAACTTTAAACAGCTAAACTTATTAATACAAAGATACAGACAGCAGCCCAGTAGAGAGATGGGACCTATCTAGTCTTGTGCGCTGAGTGCGTCATGTATGATTATCTCCTAATGGGTGAGAGGTCATATGTGTGGGCTCGACTGAAAGAACTCTTGGCTCTCAGAGAATGAGTCCGATCTCTGGAGGCAAGCGTAGCAGACTTGGAGGAGCTGAGGAAGACAGAGACGCATAAGGAGGAGGCCTATAGGAACACAGTAGAAAAGTTGCACTTCCCGTCTGGCCGCCTCAGGGCTGCCTTGGAGAAGAGAGGTCACCTGGAAGGAGAGCACCACCTTGCTGTGGCAGGAAATGATCGTGTAGCTGGGACTTGCCCTCTAGGGGATGTAATATCCTTTCACACTGACGATGTCTCTCCAAGTGGCGTCTGCCCAGGAGGGAAAGGTTAGGTTCGCCGTTTTAGTTGTTGATTCGATCATTAGGTATGTAGATAGCTTGATGGCTGGTGGGCATGAGGATCTTTTGGGCACTTGCCTGACTGGTGCTAAGGTGACAGATCTTATGCATCACTGAGGATTCTAAATAGTAGTGGGGAAGAACCTGCTGTCTTGGTACATTGGTACACTGACAACATAGGAACTGTGAGAAGGAGGTTCTGGAAGCCAAAGTTAGGATTTTAGGTAGAAAGTTGAAATCCAGGACCTCCAGCGTAGTATTCTCAAAAATGTTCAGTGTTTTAAACGCAGAAACTAGGAGGCAGGCAGAACTCCGCAGTGTCAATGCGTAGATGAAACAATGGTGCAGGGATGAGGGCTTTAGATTTGTTATGAACTGGGCAACATTTTGGGAAGTGGGGCCCTTTTCCAGAAGGATGAGCTCCACCTTAACCAGGGTGGAGGGGAGATCTACAGAGGCAGCGCAGTGGTCCGGAGGTATCAGGCTCCTGTTTCGGCGGCCCCGACGTCATTGGGGTCCTCTTTAAAAGTTTTGCAAGTTAGGCGCAGCCAGAGGCGCTAGTCGGGGCAGTGATATAAGGGGCTAGATACAAGGGGCATATCAGGCCCCTTGGGAGCCCCTTGGAGCAATGCAGGAGAGCAGGACCAGGTGATGAGCTTTGGCGCTGGCGACTAGATGGGTAAAAGGAAGAAGAAGATCTTGCCAGCGGCGCAAACTGAGGTTGCTGTGGGGCCCATGGACAAACATGTTAAGGTAGTGACTAACACCAATGTTTCCCTTGATCCTGTCTTTCTTGTACTTTGTTCATCTCCGGTGTCTCTGTTCCCCGGACCAGTACCACCTTCTCCTCCAGCATATATATCCCCACCCTTGTCTGCCCTTGAGGGTACTCGGTTTCAGCAGAGTACCCCGATAGATGTTGGGGAAAAGCTGAAACCAGTAGTATGGGTACCTGTCCCAAGTGAGGCCAGGGTGGTTCCTGATGATCAGGTCACCTTGGCAGACATTTGGAGAGTGGTAACTTGTATTGAAAATACCTTAGTGCCCACTGTTACACAACTTTGTGGTTTTTCTTCTGAGATTACCACTCGGTTGTTTGAGGTGGATAATAAGGTGGGGAGTATTTCTACTCAGGTTGCTAACTGTGAAAGCCAGTGTCAGGCTCTTAAAGCTGTTAATTCTTCTCATATAAAAGAGAGTTTGCTTGTGCATAACAAGATGGAACAGTATGACAATATGTTTCACGCAAAAAATATTAGGTTGTTAAATTTTCCTCTATGTCATTTGCTTTCTGCTGAAATTCTATTAAGAAAGTATTTTAGAGAGGTTCTGGGATTAGTTTCGGCTGACTCCATTGCCCTCTCTAAGGTTTATTACCTAACTGGTAGGAGGCTGTCTGCGGGTCCTCTGGGGGGGTTTGATGAGGTTCGGGGCCAGGATTGCCTAGAGCTCACCAAATTCCTAGAGGACTCCCAAGATAATATTGCTTCTAGAGCTACCTTGGTGGTTTCTTTTGTCTCAGACCGGGATAGAATGCTTGTTTTTCGTAATTACTTTAAGAATGTGTCAGTTCTGTTTTGTGGTGCTAAGGTTCAAATGTTTCCTGATATTTGTAAAGCGACGCAATCTAGGAGACAGGCCTTTTTGGCCCTTAAACCTAGGGTGATCGCTCTTTCCGCTACATCTTTTCTCAGATACCCTTGTAAATGCTTGGTTTCATTTCAGGGTTCAAAGTTTGTCTTTCTTGATCCTACTCAGCTTGAGGTATTTCTGTGTGATAAGGAGCGACATGGAGTTGGGTGGGTTAATTTAAGGCTGCCAGGTAATTTAGAGTTTGCTCTATTTTTTTTCCTTTTTTCTTTTTTAATATCTCCCCCATATTGTGGGCTAAGGTGATCTATTTCTTTCAGTTGTTTTGTTTTGTTTTGTTTAATATTTGCCTGTATGAAACATCTAAAGTTTTATTTTGCTTGCTTTTGTAAGTTGATGAAATTTCAATAAAAATAAATTAAAAAAAAAACCAAAAAACCAGGGTGGAAACAGGCTCTGGCACTAATCTTTAAAAAAAAGATAGAGCAGGTTTTAAATGACAAATTTGGAGAAAGCTGAGAGTCACCCAGGAGTGCGTGTTTCAGAATAATGTGTCATCCCGATAGAGAGGCTGCAATAAAGGTTACAGTAGTCCAAGTGCCCTTAAGGAAACAGCAGATAGAGTTGAATGATTCCAAATGACCTCTGTCAACTGATGAGCAGGTTGTCAATAGGAACATAAAACATATTGTGAAATGCCTGTATACAAATGCTAGAAGTCTAGTGCCTGATTTTTGAAGGCATTTACATGGATAACTGCCCTAATTACCCATGTAAATGCCTTATCTGGGGGTTTTGAAAGGCACCTACATGGATAGTGCCCTTTGAAAATCCCGGATAAGTCCCTAATGCGCCCAGGTGCCATGCAGTTAGCATCGTGGGGTGTTAGGGGCGTTCCAGGGTGGAGCGGGGGCACAGGAAAGGGCTAACTGGGTAGCACCACTTCTGACGCTACTTGCTTAACTCTCTGCACCAGGTTTTCCTCACCTATTTTTCAGGTGCAGGGGCTAAGCGGGTAGCATTGAAAATTGGTGCTAGCTGGCTAACTCCTGTGGCTTCCAGGTTGTGTGGCAAGACCCGGATTTTCAATGCCAGGGCCGCATTTGACCCTGGTATTGAAAATCCGGGTTAGACGGATGGAGGGCGGGCTATGCGCCGATGTGGTGCATAGCACCGCCCAGATGAAAATTGGGCCCCTAGACCATAAGATAGGAGAAGTAGAATATATTGCAGTGAATGAAGATGTAGATATCTCAGAGACCTGGTGGGGTGGAAGGATAACCAATGGGACACTGTGAAGCCAGGATATATATTACGTCACAATGGTGGGGTAGATTGAACTGGTGAAGGAGTGGTACTGTAAGGCAAAGAGGACATTGAGTCAAACAAGAAAACAGTTTCGCAGGAAACAAAAGGAATTTTAGAATCATTCTGGATAGAAATTCCATGTGAGAAGGGAAGGGAATATAAGTGGAGTGTACTATCGACCGCCTGGCCAGAATGAACAGACAGATGAAATTCTAATAGAAATCAGGGAAGCTAACAAAATTGGGAATGCAGTAATAATGGGTGATTTCAGTTACCACAGTATTGACTGGGCCAATGCCACATCAGGACATGTTAGAGAGAGAAAGTTTTTGATGAAATAAGTGACTGCTCCATGGTACAGCTGGTTCACGAACCAACACGAAGAGGAGCTATTTTGGACCTAATCCTTAGTGGAATACAGGATCTGGTGCAAGAGGTGATGGTGTTGGGACCAGTTGGCAATAATGATAATAACATGATAAAATCTGATTTAATAAATGCTGGGAAACAGCAAAGAAATCTACTGTGCTAGCATTTAACTAACAAATGCATGATAAAAGGTTCATAGTGGGAAAGTTGAGGCACCGACTTTAACACCACATTGTAGGTACATCATCATTACACTGCATACAGGTTAATGTTGTATATAAGTTCATGTTCTGACCTAATTAATCGTCTGTAATTGTTTTGATTTTCCTTTGTTCACTACCTACCTGCTATGTTATATTGTAACAGCTTCTAATGTTATAATGTAATGGTTCATTGTTATACTGTAATACTTACTAATGGTATAATGTAATTCATTGTAAACCACTTTGATTTGATTACGTGAAAGGCAATATAGAAAACTTTCAAATAAATAAATAAAAGTTAGCTTTCAAAATGGAGACTATGATAAAATGAGGAAAATGGTTGAGAAAACTAAAGGGAGTAGCTGCAAAGGATAAGAGCCTCTTGTACTAAAGCCCCCTCACTGGTTATTGGGAATTTGAACACGTGGATCCAGGTTAGTCGGGACCACTAAAGTGAAAAGTGTCTGCCTTCGCATGCTAAAATGCCCGTTAATAGGCAATCACAGGATGGGCAGGGAATGGGCGGAGAGTGGGTATGGAGGGCACATTGGCCCTAGCTCTAAGGTAATGTGGTACTGACCACTCAGTACCCCTCGCTCCAGTTATATTAACGTTAAAGTTTCATCATAATATTGCTTGTTACCTAGTTAACATGTTCCATGTATAGCTTGCTATATTATTTATATGTTCCATGTAAAGCCCTGTTGAGCTATGTTGTTTATCATGTAAATCGCTTTGACTCATAGGTATAGCGGTATAGAAAAATAAATATATTGCCATGCACTCATCGGCAAAGCGACCCCTACTGTGGGTTTACCTAATGACTCCTCTATAAGAGTTGTTAAGTGACCCCAATCTAGTGGAACACATGTCATGAAGCCCTTCACACATTAGCTGCTAAAGACATGGAGGCATATTCCAATCAGGCTGTCCAGCCCCCTGTGCGGCCGATCAGAAACAGGATGCCCAGAGGTAGACCCAATTCTGATCCTGCAGGGGCTAGATGTGCCCAAGGGATCAGAATCAGGTCTATGGCCACCATTCTGACCAGCCTGCACACCCAGCCACATACCCGGCTACCTCAGTCAGCTTCCTGAATGGAGCCGCAGCGCTATGGCATCCCGCCACCATGGCACTGCTACTCCATTCAGGAGCCGCGCATGTTGGCCACCACTGAAATCCTTCTTTCCCCACAGCCGGACCCTTGATCCAGCCTCCCATGGCCAGGGTCCGACTGCAGGGAACTTACTGCTCCCTCCTACCTGTTTTTGCAGGCCTGGCAGCATCATCCCCTGAAGTCCAGATGGACTTATTTCACCTCTGCAGTGGAATAAGTCCCCTGTCTAAGTTCACAGCCCTGAACATACAGGGCCGACCTCTGAATTGGGCCTCTATGTCCAGGGTCAGGAATACCCTTCCCGTCCTTGTCTAGGCCTCCCCATACAAATGCACTGTTCGTATAGGGAGGCTTTAGCCAGGGCCAGCAGGGTGGTGAATAGCAGGGATGGACATGCAAATGGGACATCCATCGCCTCTATTCATGGGGCAGAGTGACCCCCATACTGAACACACCCCAACAGCTAATATGGGGCCTTTGCCATTAACTCACATGACATTGGCATGTTAGTGGCAAATCTTTAGTGGCCTTTAGTAAGAGGGGCCCTAAGAGTTTACCATTACAGTGTTCAAAAATACCATTACAGTATTCAAAAATACCATTTTGGAAGCCCAGAGCAGATGTATTCTATACTTTAAAAAGAGATGAAAGAAGTCCAAATGACTGTCAGCATGCCTTAAAGAGAGGCTGTTACAGTGAAAAAGTCATCTTTCAAAAAATGGAAAAGATCCAAATGAAGAAAACAGGAAACAGCATTAGCACTGACAAGTTAGATGGAAATCATTGATAAGGCAGGCAAAGAGAGAATTTGAAAAGAAGCTTGCTGTTTAAGCAAAACCCCTTAATAAAATCTTTATCAGATACATCTGTAGCAAAAAGCATGTGAGGGAGTCAGTTGCAAGATTAGATGACAGAGGAGTAAAAGAACTACCAAACAAAATGAACCAGTATAGGAACAATATTTCCCACTTACTGTGACACACACTATCCTTTACTTGACTAGATTGTAAGCTCTGATGAGCAGGGACCATCTTTTACATGTGTTTGTGCAGCGCTGCGTACATCTTGTAACGCTATAGAAATGTTCAGTAGTACTCTACCAAAAGCTCCCAAGGTGAACTACTAATATTTTTGTCGGACTGTTGAAGCCACAGGAAAAGGGACAGTGGGTGAAGGGGGTGTGGGGGGGAGGGGGTTAGGGGAAGCTACCACTACTCTTTAGCCTTCTTTGAGTAGTAGGACCTAGGCTCTCCACCACCCTAGTGGATCTCAGCTTCTTGTTTCTGCCCAGCTGTTTATGTGTTCATCAGGCCACACGTGCAAATGCATGCCTACAGACAGACAGATGATAGACCCTTAACAACAGATGTCATAACCTGTTGTGAATATATGTATAAAAGAGAATCACTTCACTGCAATTTCACATATAATAATTCACCTATGGTCAAAATCCTATAGTCCTGTTAACTATCATATGCTTATGGTCTCAGACTCGTTGGCACAGCAGTTGATCATAAGACTCCAAAAGTGCCTGGTAGCATCAATGACCAATATGCATTTTTTTTCTTTTATAAAGATAACACCAAGGGTGACTTTCTCTTATATTGTCAAAAAGTTCTGTAAAAGTTTTTTTTGGAAAAGTTTTTTTTGGAGAAGTTTTTTCATAGCTTAGCTTTTCAACGTGTCCCTGGAAATGTTTTTTTGGAAAAGTTTTTTCTTAGCTTAGCTTTTCAACGTGCGCAGCATTTTTTTGGTATGTGGTTTATTAAGGATTATGTACAAACATTTTTTATTGTATATACAATTTTTTGTGAAGGCAAAGCACATGTGAATTTTGGTGATGGATTTGTTTGTTTACTTTTAGTTTCCATCAGAGTCCCCTGAAGAAACTCGGGTTAAGAGTGAAACGCAGGAAATGGGTGCCATGAGCTGGCGTTGGGACACATAGAAAAGCTAAGCTAAGAAAAAACTTCTCAAAAAAAAAAACTTTTCCGAAAAAAACTTTTCCAGAACTTTTTGACAATACAAGAGAAATTCACCTATGGTGTTATCTTTACAAAAGAAAAAATGCATATTGGTCATTGATGCTATCAGGCACTTTTGGAGTCTTATGATCAACTGCTGTGTCGACGAGTCTGAGACCATAAGCATATGATAGTTAACATGACTATAGGATTTTGACCATAGGTGAATTATTATATGTGAAATTGCAGTGAAGTGATTCTCTTTTATACATATAACCTGTTGTGAAACACATTTAGCAGACTGGCTGCTAATCCATGAAACATGAGAAAGAATACCCTCAGATGTTTATCAAGGTTGCTTATCAAATAATTGGCATTGGTTCAGTTGATATTTCCTCCTGGCATAAGTGTCCTCTCTGCTTATACTAAAATCTTCTTAGAAAAACCTGACCTTTCATGAAGGACTCTAACACTCTGTGTGTCAGTCCTGGACTAAAGAACTTGTGATTTGCTATTTTTGAAATTTCAGATACAATGGCAGCAAAAGCAAACAAAAGCAGTAGGCTGTCACCAGGACTGCTTTAATCATTTATGGGGTCCTGGATGATCTCTCAAAAATTAGAAAAGGATCCAAATGAAGAAAACAGGAAACAGCATAAGCACTGGCAAGTTAGGTGGAAAGCACTGATAAGGGAGGGTTCCTTTTTATTTTTACAGAGTGACCGTCCACCTAATTATAGGCTGGATCACTTCTCAAGGCACAGTCATCTTTGAACAGGTTCGAATCCCACTGCAGCTCCTTGTGATCTTGGGCAAGCCACTTAACCCTCCATTGCTTCAGATTGTAAGCTCTCAGAGGGCAGGAAAAATACCAAAAGTACCTGAAACTAATTTGCCTTGAACTTCTGAGAAAAGGCCTGAGCTAAATCCAATTTACCTTTCCATTTTCACCTACTTAATCATATCAAACATTTTGAGAAACAGAAGTACCCAATCTAAGGATGACAGACAGCCAGAACAGGTGAACCAGTTGCTAGCTTGGTATTGTCCTGTGTAAAAGATACCCAGTATTCACAGACAGGGCCGGCCCCAGAGTTGGTTCAGGGTGTTGGCATTGTAGGCGAACCTTAAGCCTTATGCACCCTGACTGTCAGAAACTGTTGTTTAGCTTTGAATGCCCTGCTCTTGGCTGCCCCTCAGAAGCTGCTGCCCTAGGTGACTGCCTAATTTGCCTAATGGCTAGCCCGGCCCTATTCACAGACACTCCCTCCAATAGTGGGGCAGAACCTCAACTAAAACACAAACAGATCACTCACCACAGTCACATATGCAGAACTCAGACCCTCACCAAAGAAAGAATAAGGAACCGCAAATTAGAAACAGAAACATGGAAAAGTGAACTGGAACCCCCCAGGAAGCCGGACTGCATGCAACGAATTACTGGAGAAACAGAAGCAGAAATGTGTTTCCTCTTGCAATGAGCAGAACACAAAGTGACAAAGGTGCTGCACATTCAGATTCCCAAAACTGCTATATTCAAATCGCGAAATCAAACATAAACTGAGCTTTCTACCTTTGTCACCTGGACATTTTAGACCCTGACATAACTAAGCAAGGCACTTTGTCCTGTCCAGTGCTTTACCTAATTTCCGCAAAGAATATTAAGAATCATGAAAACAACTTTCACTGCAGTGGAAATAATAAATATTCAGTTTGTGTATAGGTCATCTAATTTAAGCCTCGGAGTAGTCCAAAACAACTCTCTTACCCAGGGCCTGAACAGTCCTCAGACCACCACTATCTGGCACTTCTGGTAACATAATCATTTCCAAATCTTTATACTTCTTGTTCTTTACTCTCATATTCATCCTTTGCTTATTCTTTGCTTGGGATCACACACCACTTTCTTGAATTTGTTTTCTTTAGTCTTTAATTCATACTTTCTTATTTTCATATATTTTTTAAATCTTTTTATGTTCATTTCCCATTTTCCCAAATGTCCTCTTTCCTCTGATTTTTACCTTCTTTCTGCTCTCATACATTCTGTCAGACTTTCCTCTAAACATTTCTGTCCTGCTGCCTCTTGCTGATCTATTCTCGCGTCTCATTTATTTCCCTTTTAACTTTGTTCTTTATGCTAATTCATAATATTTACTCTCCCACCTCCTTCTCTTACATATCAGCCCCCTCTTACTAACACATCACTCCCCAGCTCTCTCTCACACACATACACTACTCACTTTTCCTCTCTCGTGCATATACCTCTCCTCCTTCCTTCCCTTCTTCAGTTCCCCCTCTTCTGCATCTCTCCCTTTATCATCTCTCCTCCACCTCAACCTATTTTTCCTTTCTGTTTTCCTCTTTCATGCTTTTCTCTTCCTTCCCTGGTGTTCCTCACAAGCTCTGCTGAACGCGGTAGCAGGAGGTCTCTGAACCTGTTCAGCCCTTCTTTGAAGAAGAGCACAAGGATTGAGGGAGGAGACAGGCCGTGGGGAGTTGACCACTCTCAAGGCTTTTGCTAGGAGTGGCTTGAGGGGTCACGAAGTCCGTAAGTTAAAAGAATGATTGTGCAGGGTTTGATTTTGTCCGATTTTTTTCTAAATGTTTGAACAATCTGGCTTACAGTTTCTATTTAAAAATTTGCACTTTGCAATGCGGTATTGCTGCTCTCAGTAAATGAGAAAACAATGCTAAAAATGAGGACTGGGAAAAGTTGACAGGGGGTGGGCTCACCACAGTGGTGTTGGGCTAGAAGCAGCTTTTGCAAGGGATACTGGCTTTCTAAATGGAACTGTGAGAGCAGCGTGGACTGCGAAGTCTCCGAACCTTGGTGCAGTGCAACACTGGCTCTCCCCGCAGCTTGTCTCCTCTGAGGAGGACAACCAACAGACATAGAATATGCCCTCTTTTTTTCCTTTTCTCTTAGGAATTCTAAAGTTCAAATGTAAAGTATGGTAAAAGAGAAAAAGACCTTAGTGCGCATTGCCAAGCTTGCTTTATCTGTAACAGTGAGCTGTAGGCTATTCCTGTAAATTTCCTCCCTTGGTCCTTTACCATTTCACATATTTTTTGAGGTTATTTTTAAACAACATTTGCAATTAAAAAGTGTTTTCATAAATTGCAAAAGGTGGTATTTAGCTAAAACAGAAAACAAGGTTCAAGGGCAAACTCCATGCTGGAACACTATCAACTATGTATTTTGCCCTTGGATATGAATTCATTGCAAGTTATGTTGTACCATTCTCCTGAAGCAGCCATTAAATCTTGTGGGTGAAATTTGAGTTGAGCAATGGCACAGCTTGTGATAGGGCTGAAGCCACTGAAAGCAAGAACTTAGAAAAAAACGCTGTTCCTTACAAAGCAGCTAATGTGCAGAAGATGCAGTTCCCTTGCAGAGCAGCTAGAGGGAGCAGGCATAAACCTACAGAGGCTGAGCTAACACACCCGGGTACTGATTGTGCAGGAGCTAATCAGCTCCACCTGAGGGGTAGCTGGGAAACGCAAAAGTAAAAGGCCTTTATAAGCAGAGAGCCAACTCAGAAGAAGTGAGAGAGGAAGGAACCTCGGAAGGGAGCTCAGAAGGGAGCTCAGAGGAGAGCTCAGAAAGAGAGAGAGAAAGGAGCAGACCCAAAAGAGCCAGAGTGGGAGAGAGACCTGGGAGAGACAGACCGGAAAGAGATCTGCTTGGAAGAAATCCCAAAGGCAGAGAACTCAGAAGGAGAGAGCCCAGCCGGGAGAGAGGCCTCTACTCACCAGAAGGGTCTGAAACAGGATTAAAAGGTACTGGGAGAAAAGGTTCTGACAGGAGATTGACTTATACTAAGAAGCCAAGAAGCCTGGATTCTTTACAGGGTCTTCCCAAGTTGCAGAGAGGACAGACAGTATCCAGGAGGCTTCCAGAGGGAGTCTGCAAAGGACACCGTGGCCAGAGAGCGGTGCCTGAGTGGGCAAGTAAGAGACGCCCTGACTTCATGAAGCCAAGGTACGGTGACTATTTTTTCCCAAAGAAAGGCCCAGCTCCTAGAACGTCTTTAAAACCAGATAACCAGTCAGAAAGAAAAGGAAGCGGGCAGGAGTTCTTTAAGCCACCACGTAGGGGGCATAGGGACAAACCCTGCTATTTACCTGAAAGCCCTAGAACAGCCTAGCTGGAAGCTAGGGAGAAGAAGTACGGACTTTCAAACCACAGCAGCCAGGGAAAGATCAAGTACAGAGGGAGGCACAAATGAACCAGAGCCCATGCAGGTAGAGCCTGTGGACTCAGTTACATTGTCCCAGGAAGAAGTAATGGACTGCTCAGTTTGTGTCGCAGGGAGTTTTGAGTCACTCCCCGAGCTGTAACTTATTTAGACAAGCTCTGATATTGTTTTTGTTCATGTTGAGTGAAAGAGAAAAAGCTCACTAATTTTACTTTGCTCCGAAGTTTGGAAAATCCTGTGTTGTTTTTGCAAGAAGCTGTGAAGTATGTAACAGTTCACTTGTTTAACTATGCTTTGGTAAGAACCCTGACAAAGAAGGAGAACACCTTATTTTCTGTTACCTAGCGAAGCTCAGTGCTTGAAAGGGGAAATAAAAGCCTTATTTACCCTCCATTCTGGTCTACACAACTTATTCCTATAAGGAGGAGGACTGCCAAGACCAGGGTGCACCTGGCCTCCAAAAGTCTTTTACCTCCACAAATAATAAATATGCTCAACCTGCCCTTGCAGCCAATGGCCACCAGGGGGGGGGGGCTGATGACAAGCTTTATTTACATAGTTGAAGATGTCCAGCACTGTTTTCTATCTGAGCTAAGCACTTCTTTTTGCAATTTATGAAAACACTTTTTAACTGCAAATTTTGTTTAAAAAACTCAAAAAATATGTCCAATGGTAAAGTACAAATGAATGAAATTTATGGGCTTAGTCTAGAGCTCATTTTATAGATAAAGTAAGTTTGGCAACCTGCACTATTTATTTTATTTATTTATTTAGCTGTATTTATATCCCGCTTTTCACCGGGTCAAAGCGGTCAATTGGGGGATACATTTAACATGAAGGGATATGACACACATATGCTAATACTTACAGGGAACATGGGCAATGGAGGGTTAAGTGGCTTGCCCAAGACCACAAGGAGTGCCTATAGGACTAGAAATCCCAGTCCCTCCGGCCTGAGATTGCTGTCCCCAGGTGGGACTTGAACCCCTGGCCCTCTGGTCTGAAGTACCTTGTCCTAACCACTAGACCACTCCTCCCTAAGGTCCTTTTTTTTTTTTTACCATAATTTATATTTGAACTTTAGCGAAGAGAAGAAGAAGAAGAAAAAAAAAGAAAGTATTCTGTGTAGTGATTATATATTTTGGTTGTTTGAAATATTTTGCACCACTTTATTGGCATTGTTTTTGGTTAGTCCTTTGAAGAGGAAGCACTAGGAAATGGGCTGCTGTACAGGGCAAAGTTTCGGAAACCTCCCAGTCACTGCATCTTTCATGCTTCCATTTCAAATGCTGCTATGATGCGGGCAGGGCTGCCGTTGGCATAGAAGGCTCGCCACTCAGAACCACCACATCTTCTCTAGTGCCACCCTGGGAAGCCCACTGCCTGAGCACAACGTGGCAAGGGTCCATCTAATATGCAGGGCCCAGGGCAGCAGCTTCTTTTGCCCATAGACAAAAACGGTCCTGTTTACCACTGAGCCTTGGGACCACTCGGGGCTTCTCATGTACCTGATTCGTTAATGTCCTGTGCAAAGCAATAAGCCCTGTAAGAGAAAAAGACATTTCCCTGCTGTGCCACAGTGGTGCCCTGAGCTCTATGGACCCTGCTATGATTCAGTAAAACATTTCTTATCATCTTCTGTTTTTCAGATCTTGAGATTCTGGTAGCTAGTGCAGTTCTGGTTGGATTCTTCAGCTCCGATCGTGTCATTCCTTCAATTCTGGGAGCAGAGGGTCTTGAAAGCAGAAAGCTATGAACTGAAAATATCACATCATAACTCTAGAAGATGCATCCAGAGTGTTCTGCATCCTCAGGCCACAATGGCAACCAAGTGGTAACATCCAAAGTCCCCCGGGGTAAATACATGAAATCCTTCCTCAGTACCAGCATTCCATCCACCGGGCTTGGAGATTGTTGCGGTCTCCATAGCTTATAGTTTTGTTTCTAAGGGATTCTGAAATGAGATTGAAAAAAAAAAGATTATAAATGGAAGTTTTTTTCCATCCAGAAGTCAGACAAGACTAAAAAATGTGACCTGTGCATATCCTATTCCCTTAAAACAGGCTTTTACAGTCAGGGGCGGCCCAAGGGGGGTGCGGGGCCTTGTGCGGAGACTCGGTGCGGGGCCTCATTTGCATAAGGGAACTCATTTGCATAAATATTTGCATAATGTTACCATATACTAACTTTTAGTAAACATGTCTCTTAATGAGTGTATGGATAAAGAAAGACTAAAAGATTTCTACATTACTATAATCCAGTGCCAACCGCCAGACACATTAGGAACTACTACAAACACTGCCCATTTAGAACCCATAGAAAACCCGCCGTATCCTAACAGCATTACCAGGACTCACAAAGCACCATACCCTGCCTATCAAAAGGAAACATGCAAATATTAAACCAATACATTTCAGAGAATAACAATACATGACCTACTGGGGAAAGGGAACAAGTGGCAATGTCAAATAGGAATTATATAAACAGAACACCTCAGCTCAGTTACACATGCAGAACATAGACCATCACCAAACAAGTAATCACAATTTAGAAACAGGAAGACAATAATTAAACTGGGAGTCCCAAAAGCCAAACTTGGAATGTACAACACTGTAGAAATAAAACTATACATTAATTTGCTCTTGTACTAAACAAAGCGCAGACGTTAATGATGCACATTTACCAGAGCTGACATATTCCAATTAATAAATTCAAAATAAAGAGATATTTTTCTACCTTTTGTGCATTTTTTTTCAGCTGCAATTGCTCCAGCCACTTTCTTCTGTTTTCTTCGTGTCTTCTGCTAACTCTCCATCATCTGCTGTCCATTTGTCCTTTCTTCTCTCTTCTAGTGTTTTTCCATTCTCTCTCTACATCTGCTTTAACATACTAATCTTTCTCCTTTTGCTCTTTCCTCATTCCTATTTCATCCTCTCAAATTTTACCCCTCCATCCTCAATCCCCTTACTCTCCCAATACCCGGCCAATTGTAGATTTTTCATCCCTCCCACACAAAATATTTTCCCCTCTCCATTTTACTCTCCTAGCCCCATCCCATTCTAATCCTCCCCCAACATGAGCTCCCTTCTAGTTCCAGCCTCACCCAGCATCCATTCCCTTCTAGTCCCTGCATCAGCCCATTTCCAGTCCTAGCAACCCCCCAACCCTCTTCCAGTCCTAACCCCCCATCACCCCATTTTCAGTTTAAGCCCCTCCTCTAACCTATTACCAGTCCTAACCCCCCATCAGCCCACTTCCAGTCCTAACCCCCCATCAACCCATTTCCAGTCAGCCCCCCATAGCCCATTGCCAGTCCTAACCCCCCCCCCATCAGCCCACAGCCCATTACCAGTCCTAACCCCATCAGCCCACCTCAAGTCCTAACCCCTCCCCATCAGCCCATTTCCTGTCCTAGCCCCCCATAGCCCATTATCAGTCCTAACCCCCCATAGCCCACCCATTACCAGTCCTAACCCCCCCATAGCCCATTACCAGTCCTAACCCCCCCAACAGCCCACCTCAAGTCCTAACCCCTCCCCATCAGCCCATTTCCTGTCCTAGCCCCCCATAGCCCATTACCAGTCCTAACCCCCCCAACAGCCCACATCAAGTCCTAACCCCTCCCCATCAGCCCATTTCCTGTCCAAGCCCCCCAAAGGCCAGTACCAGTCCTAACCCCATCAGCCCACCTCAAGTCCTAACCCCTCCCCATCAGCCCATTTCCTGTCCTAACCCCCCGATAGCCCATTACCAGTCCTAACCCCCCATCAGCCCACAGACCATTACCAGTCCTAACCCCATCAGCCCACCTCCAGTCTTAACCCCCAGCCCATTTCCAGTCCTAGCCCCCCCATAGCCCATTACCAGTCCTAATCCTCCCCCCCATCAACCCACAGCCCACCTCAAGTCAAGTCCTAAACCCCCCCCCATCATCGGCTCAAGTAAAATTAAAAAAAAAAAAAAAAGGTTGGCTGCTACCGCTGCCATTGCCGCTGCGGCAGCGGCAGAATGGAGTGTCCCGCGGGGCCCCCTCTGCCTGGCTGAGTCCCTCCCTCCCTTTGCGACGGCTGAGCCCCTCTGTGTCGGCTTTCAGATTCGCGAAGGGAGAGTGTCTCCCTCGCTTCTCTGTTAAGCCTGCAGGGGCAGATGGGAACCGCAGGGGCTGATGGGAAATTTCCCATCTGCCCCTGCAGGCTTAACAGAGACGCGAGGGAGACACTCTCCCTTCGCGAATCTGAAAGCCGGCACAGAGGGGCTCAGCCGTCGCAGAGGGAGGGAGGGAGGGACTCAGCCGGGCAGAGATGGCCCCGTGGGACACTCCATTCTGCTGCGGCGGCAGCGGCAGCGGCAGCGGTAGCAGCCAGCTTTTTTTAAAATTTAATTTTGAAAAAAATCAGAATGTTCTTTGCGCAGGGCCCCCTGAAACACGGGGCCCTGTGCAAAAAACATTCTTGCTTAATGGACGGGCCGGCCCTGTTTGCAGTTAACTCACTGGTAGCCTCTTTTGAATTGTGAATTTCTATTGCTCTGTGGCTGACTCTAAATGGATGGTTAACGGGTTTCATGACCTCTCGCGATGTGCTGCCAGTGATAAACGGGTTTGTTGTTGGTTGTTTTTTTTTTGTATGAAAGCTCAAAATGAGAGAAGGTGCAATACATCACTTACTAAGATTTCGTCCTTTGTTTTCTCACCATGTTCCTTCAAGAGATAAGTGACGGCATCGTGGATAGAAGCAAAGAGCTGAGCTTTGGTGATGGTTTTGCTGAAGAAGTTGCCAGCCTCCAACTGATCAATGACATGAGCTACAACAGAGGACATTAATTAATAGAAAGAATTCCAAAATCTTCATAATGACATAAGTTTGTGTTTCTTAAGCTTGATATACCGCCCTTCACATTCGCAGCGGGGGCGGTTTACAATAAAATCAGGTAAAAAAGGAGGGGGGAGGAAGGAATGCCATAAGTGATAGGAAAGAGTGTGACACTCATACTTAACAAAATCTTGGCAGGCCATAAAGTTCCATAACTCAGGTAGGCGCAGTGGGCCCGATATTCAAAGGCATTTACAGACCTGTGAACTGTGTAAATGCCGCTGTATGGGATATTCAATGGCCCTAACACAGTTAGTGCTGCTGAATATCCCCCAATAATACTGCTATATGCCCCATGCTAACCGCTTAGTACTGGGGCACGTGGTTGGAGTTCCAGGGGCAGCACCAGCTGCTAATCGGGCAGCAGCAATATTGCACCACTGCCTGGTTAGTACCTGAGGTAAACGATAGGTACAGCAAAAGCTGGCCTATCTTTACCCATAGGAGCTAACAGGGCAGCGGCTCAATATTTTCACTGCCCAGTTAGTTTCTGTGAGCTTGTGGGCTGAGCAGCGGCCATGGATATTCAATGCTGGGGCCACATATTATTCCGGCATTGAATATCCGGGGTTAAAGTTCAGCAGCGATGGCTATGCACCATAGCAGCACATAGCTGTCGCAGAAGAATATCAGGCCCCGTATGTTTAATTAATACATTTTTTCCCTTACTCATTTTTGGCAAGTAAATGGATTGCACAATCCTGCCAATTCACCTTATAAACAATAGCTGTCACAATTCTTAAATTCATATGATGCATGCATGTCCACTTTACTGAGACCCATGTCAAAGTTAAACAAATGCTGCTTATTCCCTGATCACTTACTCTGACAACCAACCAGATAAACATTCACTTCAATCTCTTTGAAATCTTGGAAAATCTGAAACAGAAAGTTAGTGCTAAATAAAGATTTTTCTACAATGTATCAGAGCATGTATCTTTACAGCACATCATGTTATGGAGTTCCTAGTGTACTCCAAACCCACAGAAAGGTATAAGCAAACCTGAAGGAAAGTCTGAAAGTAAAAGTGAGATGATAAATCAAGTATAGCTGTAAGCCATCAGACACTGACTCGGCTACTCCTGGTTTGTCCCATGCTATGTGTAAGGGAAGCGCAGAAAATTATGCACTATTTATGCACACAGGTCCCTATTTGAAGGACTTATGTGCACAA
This sequence comes from Ichthyophis bannanicus, assembly GCA_033557465.1. Classification (NCBI taxonomy): domain Eukaryota; kingdom Metazoa; phylum Chordata; class Amphibia; order Gymnophiona; family Ichthyophiidae; genus Ichthyophis; species Ichthyophis bannanicus. Next base: position 147,302,264 of record CM066046.1, on the reverse strand, counting down.
ATGGGCACTTGAACGTGCACTTTGGGCTGTAAGCCACCCATAAGTCCTATTGCTTTGGGGTGTGCATGGATGAAGCACTTTGGTGGAGAATTGGCGAGACCTCAATTTATGCAGATAAGTTGTTAGAATACTGGTGAAGGGAGATACAACATGCTTCACTTTATAAAGCAGGCTCCAAATATGCACGTGGTAATGTACATTGCCTGCACAGAAGTTTATAAAATTACCCTTCACATGCAGTGTATAGAAAAGACAATGGGTTTGTTCAAGTCTAGTTTTACTGTTTTGTAGCTCAGGAGCAATAAGATGGATGGTTGGTGGGCACCCAGAAGTGTGAAGGATTGTGGCAGAGTAGTGGGCAGTCTGGACTCTACTATACTGCAGCATGGGGAAATGTGGCCATGCACCTTGGCCTACACCTTGGTAAAAAAAAGTGTGAGGTGGCGTAGCTGACAGGTCACTCAGACCTTAGCAAGGAAGCAGCTGGACAAGAGCCATTTACTAGTGGGAAGCAGCATTGAGACACTCCCCTACCAGACAAGTACTTGAGGGGAAATGACAAAAGTCAGGGAGTCTGCATATGCATATTGAAGTTGGGTCTGTCCATCATCTGTGACAAACAATAACCTTTCCTGGGTCCCTCATTTATATATAAATAAATAGATATAGATAAAGATATGTTATTTTATTGGGCCCATATATATGTATATTTTATTGACAGTCCCATTTATTGACCAAAAAATATTGGGGTCAATTTTCTTCTGGGCAGGCTATGCACCGCTATGGCATATAGCACTGCCCGCTCACCCTTAACCCCGGATATTCAATGATGTAGCAATGGCATTGAATATCCAGGTTGTGTGCCAAGGAGTCAACGCCGCAGAGCCTTACTGTATAGCGAAGATATTGGACTACTACACGGTTAGTGGTCCATGGCTAGAAGTAGGTGAGCCAAAAACTAGCCTATTTTTAGCCATGGACCACTAACTGTGTGGCGGTCCAATATCACTACTACATGGTTAGCAGCAGTCACTGCCTCTGCTCCGCACCAGAACACCCCAACATGCCCCAATGCTAACCAGATAGCACCGGGACACGTAGGGGACATAGTCAGGGACATTCAACCGTGTAAGTGCCGTTGAAAGTCCCCATTTAAGGTATTTACATGGTTTACTTGGCTGAACAGCATGTAAATGCCTTTTGAATATCGGACCCATTATTTTTTGTGATTGGTTAATTTCTTTCCAGTCTGTTTCTCATATCATTTATGGCAGACGTTTTCATCTGGTTTCAGTCCCCCAAATTTTGTGTGATCTGATTTGGCTATCTCAAGATAAGAGAACTGATGGCAGATCCCTGTCTGACAACCTGCCTGTTCTTTCCATGCACATTAATTGTTATTCACCTTTACATGTATTTAATTTACTATACCGCACTGTTCTTGTAACCCTCTCGTTTCCCAGTCCACTTCCCTCCTCTACCCAATACTCTCAAGCACAAATTTTCCTGCTGTCATCGCCTGAGGATTAGAAAAGATTCAGAGCAAAGAGAAAATCCATGTTCCTTGAAAGTAGATGAACATGGTTCAAGGACCAGAGAAGATTCCTACAGTGTTGGCAGCTGGGCATCAGCCCAGATCTGCAGTAATATCTCAACACATCGCAGAAACTGCTTCTGCTGCCTGGTTTTCAGACACTGGCTTGCCGGCTTTTGTTTCTTTTGCTCACTCTCTCCCTTACATTTTTCAGAACCTTTATGCAGACGGTATCTACGAAATTGGCAGCAGTGAAGTCCAGTAGGAGTGAGTGGAAGGGAGGCTTCTTCAGCCCGAGGGATTCCAACTTGGGTTCTTTGGAGGTCTTTTGGGTTCTATTCACTTGGCTTTCCAGAACTGCTTCATCAGCATCCACTGCCAGTTTAGAGTCATTCTCCTGAAAAACATCCCTGAAAATCAGATTTCCAAAGCTTGCGTTAACAGCGATGTTTCTAGCGCCTCTAAGCACCATAACCATTTCTAACCTGGACTGCGCTCTCCTTCGCATCAGCCATCTCCACATCTAGAAAGCCACTGTTGTCTCTTCCTGTTACCTGTTCATTTCAGCAATAAAAAAAAGGATTTGTCAAATCTACTTAACCTTCATCTAGCCAGAGACTTTGACTCAGAATGACTGACCTGAAATCCCCCCTCCCTTCTCCATCCCACCTCAGTGTCTGCTTGTCTCTCATAGATTGTTCTTGTGACAAAGTCCTGTTTTCTTACACTTTCACCCAGTTAGTTTAAAGAGTGTGCACCTTGCTGCCATTGCTCGGTGCCTCTTATTTGTTTCTTATTGGTTGTTTCATCTGTCGTTCTTGGTTAGACTGTAAGCTCCAAGAAGTAGGGACTGTTTGTTACAGGGTAATTCTATAAACCATACATTTTAGGCTCTTAAAAAGGCTTTTCTAAAATGAGGTCACATCTAACATCTGGTACATACTTGCAGAGTAGGCAGATTCTGAGAAGAATTCTGGGCGGAGCAATCTAAGTGCGATTTCTGCAGGATTTGTGCCACATAGCAAAATAACAGCCAGCGTTACTAAGATGCACCTATCTGGCAGTCTGGTACAATGGTTTGAATTCTTATTTTGCATCCTGAGACTTTCATTCAGTATAGAGTCACTGTGCCCATGAGCTAAAGATGCTCGTCTCATAACCTGATGATGTCATCTGCAGTGATGACCTCAGTGTTTGAGTGACATTTCCTGCGCACTGCAGACTGCTATGGTTCACGTGCTTAGGGAATTCCTAGCTTTCATGAGACCCAACATGTTGCCTCTTAAATATGGTTGGGGGCATATTCAGCGGTGGTGGCCAGCGCTGTTAAAGTGGCGGGCTGTCGCCACTTCAGTGTATGACCAGATATTCAGTGCCAGGCCATATCTGGCTAACCGGCTAGCTAAAACGCCTAAAGTTAGGACAGCTTCTCTCCTCTCCTAACTTTAGGCATTTTATCTAACTGGTTAGTGGCTGAATATCACCGCTGACTGACTAACTAAAAGAGCCCCCCCCCCCTCCTGCTCCACTCCTGTAATGTCCTGACACTAACCAAAAAGTGTCAGGGCATTTAAACCAGTAGCAGGGGAGAGTCACTCTTACTGAGAATTGAATATCCCGCTGACTGTCTTTTAGCCAGTTATCAGTTCTGTTAACTGGCTAAAACATTTGCATATATCCCCAGTCAGTTTAAATAAGATTGTAAGCACTGTGGGAGCCTTTGGGCCCCTTTTACTGACAGCTTGAGCTATGTCCTGCGTGACCCATTTCATTCCCATGGACTGTGTGGCAGAGAGTGTGGGCTGCTTCTTTCAGTTGGAAAAGCTGCTTGTGTGACCCAGCTGCTTGACATTCTTAGCAGGGCGTTTTCCTCCAGTTCGATTTTAGCAGATTGCGATTGGACTGCTGACACTGCTGATGCTTATTCTAGCCTTATCCCCACCATCTTCTTCCATAACAGTTTCTAATATTATTAATGTGGTCCCTCATAGGAAGATGCCGAATAAATACCAGCTGCAGAAAATGGGATAGCTGAAGCTGGCATTTTTCTGATTGTGACTAAGGATGTGCTTTTGTTTGCAACAAAATAGGAAATGTCAACTGCATTGTCTGCAAATGAAATGAAAGAAAAAATGAATGAAATTTCATCCATTTTAGGTTTCATTTCACTTCTTCTGACACACACAATTAAAAACTCCCCTCCATAGGTTTCTTTTATATACCTTTTCCCCCCTCCCTGAACTTCATACACCTTTTCTTCTCTCCCCTAACATCTTACCCCCCTTCATGGGTTCAAAGGGGCAGGAGCGATCTCCAGTGTCTCCTGTCCAATTTGAACCCACAGATGGGGTGAGATGAACAGATGCAGAGGGAGGGTTGAACAATAGATGTTTGTAGGGACTTCTTTAAACATTTTTAATTATCAGGCTTGTGACCTGCTTTTAGTGGGCACTATTATTAACAGCATGCACTAAAACAAAACAAAATGAAAAAAAAAACCCAGTAAAACACAAAAGAAAAAACCCCAATCGATGAAATAAAACTTTCTGCTCATTCCTAGTCGTTACTGTTTCAAACCAAGATAACTGAATGATCACTGTCAGTGATTCAGAGCTATCAGTAATACTGATGCACACCCCAGCTAAAAATGAGATTGGGGCAGTGTTATCCTCATTGGCTTTGAGTAGATCTGCTCTTAGACTGGGAAAGTGCTAAAGAGACTAAAAGAGAGTGTGTGTCTTTGTTCTGGATGGGGCGATATTATAAATGTCTTGAGTATTCAGAACAGTGTCTGGCAAAGTTATCCCAGCATATACTGTATAATACATAAAAGTAGACGCTTGGGAAATACAGCACCGACGTTTATGTGATAGATGCTGTGACACAGCAGCTGGCACAGAGCCCATGGAGTTAGGGGAAAGTAAGGAACTTACCTCAGAATCAGCTGGGCAGCAGACAAACTCAGCTCATGTAGAATTATCTGAGCAGCAAACAAACCCAGCTCATGTAGAATTAGCTGAGAAGCAGACAAACTCAGCACAAGTAGAATTAGCTGAGCAGCAAACAAACTCAGCACAAGAAAAGCAAAAAGGCATTAGAGTAAAATGTCCTTGCACTAGTCCTGACGTAGCTAGAAGCAGGAAGGCTAATCAGGAACACCTGTTCTCAGAAACCCACGCAGCATGCAAAGAGAACAAGGATAAAAGCTGCAGGGTAGAACCAGGGAAGGCCAGTAGGGGCAGCGACCTGGGAGGACTAAGCCAGCATCCAGTGAACACACGTCATGCTGGAGGAAATCCACTGAGGGAAGGAAGCAGTAGGTGTGGCAGCAGAGCAGGAAACAGCCAGCATCGTGCCCAGGACCCTGCTAGGATTCCTGGTAGTTGGAGAGCCCAGGAGAGAGCTGCCAGAAGCCCAGATATAAGAGACAGAACCACAACTAAGGTGGGAACCTAGCTTTGCTAAAGAGAAGGCAAGAAGTTCTATTTGGTTTGAAAGGCAAGGGCGTGGCACCAGAAGTAACTTTGACACTGAAAGTTACACAGTAATTCCACCAGCGTGGAGAAGAATGGAAGGCCAGAAGGAAGCTTTTAATATACCAGGCGTTCAGAGCCCTGGAATTAAAGAGCCCTTTCTAGAAAAGTTAGCCCATGACTCACAGGAGAGTTTTAAGGAAGACAGCAGCTGTGAAGAGTGTGACCCATATGCAGTCGTAAGTGACTCTGAGTTAATGCAGTGGGAGAACAGCAGCTATAATTCTGACCCTGTGCCCATGGATTGTACAATTTGTTTATCTGACGATATTGTATCTTTATGTTGAACGTGTGTAAAGCAGCCAGCTGATGGTGCCTAAAGGAAAGAAGATATTTTTCTGTGCAACAGTTCTTTTGTTTCATATTGTTTGTTGTATCCCAGGAATATCCCATCAGGGCAGGGAATAAAGCCCTAATATTATTTTTGCCTTACCACTTGACTACAAGACTCTTTTTGTATCTAAGGCAACTTAAATCTTAACACCCTAGGCAGCCGCCTAATAGGGTTATATGAGGTAGCTATCACTCACTATCTCTCACAATGTGCAGGCATTTCTGGGGGCTGAGAATGTGCAGAGTGGGAGTGGGATCTTCCTACTTACACGTGCATACATGCATATGTGTCAGCTCCTACTGGCACATGGAGTGGGTGTAGCTTTGGGTGGGTAGGCACAGGAGCACATATATTGCCTTTCTAAAATAGATGCAATGTATGTGCCCTGACAGCCTAGGAGCCCTTTTATAAAATTACCCTCCCAATGGGTAACCAAGACATTAAAGTCAAGTTTGAAGATGAAAAGAAAAATCTTGCTTTATCCTCCTGATACATGTCCTCTTCTCTACTGCCTTTGCTCTCCTCTTTCTTGACTTTCTTCTCGTTTCTCTTCTGCTTATTCACGGCTTTCTTTTTCTTCGCAATAAGTTTGTTGACATCAATGCCACTCTGGAAGCAACAAGCAGAAATGTTATGAAAGTTCCCAATTAGTTTAACAATTTTGCCCCATTTCCAAAGGATGGCATTATATTACCCCCCCCCCCCAAGCTAGAGATGTGCTTTCATTGGAAATGAAACAGAAATTTCAATGAAATTTCACCCAGCCTAATACAAATGGCTTTTAGAAGATGGAGCCAGGAGACAGCATGGATCTCTCCAGCTTTGCTCCTATCAGCTTTCATAATGGCACAGATTGACTTATTGAGCTTTTCTGTTCCATGCATGTGTCCACAAAAACATAGCACAAGAGGTCTGCCAGTGCCATACTCAAAATCAAGGAACATAATCTTAAAATGGGCATGCATCTTAATGTAAAGAAGGCAAAGATTCTGACAACTGGCAAAATCAATAGGTTAATCATTGATGGAGAAGAAATTGAAATAGTTGACAGCTTTAACTTACTTGGATCAACAAACAATAAAGAAAGGTCTAGCAGTCAAGAAATCTGAAGACATATTGCTCTTGGTAGAATGGCTATGAAGGACCTAGACAAGTTCCTCAAGAGCAGAGATGTCTCTCTCCATACAAAGATTTGAGTTGTCCTGGCCATGGTATTTTCAATAACATCATATGGATGCAAAAATTGGACAGTGAAAAAGATAGACAGGAAGAAAATCAATGCCTTTGAATTATGATGCTCATGATGAATACTGTATATATCATGGACTGCCCGAAGAACAAACCAATCAGTACTAGAGGAGATCAAACCTAAGCGTTCCTTAGCAGCTCAGATGACAAGATTTCGACTTTCATACTTTGGACATATCATGTGAAGAAAGAGATCATTGGAGAAAAACATAAAGCTTGGCAAGGTAGAAGGTCACTGTAAAAGAGGAAGGCCAGCAATGAGATGGACCAATGCAATAACAGCATTTATGGACACCACTCTTTCAACAATGAGCTGCTTGGCTGAAGACCGAACAAGGTTTAGGTCAACTATCCAGAGGATTGCCAGGAGTTGACACCGACTCGACAGCACTTAACAACAACAATTGTATTAGGCTGGGTGAAATTTCATTGAAATTTCTGTTTCATTTCCAATGAAAGTACATCTCTAGTGCAGGGGGAGGGGGAGGAAGCCCTAGGTGTTGGATTAAGCATGGGATCCAGTCTGATCATCTATTATGGAAGTTAGAGAACTGTGAAGGAAACAAGCTGATTTGGTGAAGGAGCAATATCTTACAAGTGGTCAAGCATCCGCAGCTAAAAGCTGGGATGCATCCTTTTGCTGCAAGTGGGAATAGCTGGAAAGGCTGAATGGGCTAATCGGTCTTTTTCTGCCATCATCTACTTTACAGAAGCTGAGGGTATCATTGAAAACATGGGTTGATTTTCCATATTTATTTCATTAATCTTCACTACTTGTTGACCTGAATCACTTACTTTAGTTTTCAGGGTCTCTGCATACATCTCAGCATTAGCAAAGTAAACTGTGCAGGAAGAACGAAATATCTTTATTCCAGATACTTCTTTGACCTGAAAAGAAATCCAAGATGAGAATCAACATCAAACTGACTTTTTTTTATTCTGTTTAAAACAGCTGTGTTGCATTTTTGACAAAGCTGAAAGGCGGTATATCAAATGACCAAATAAAGTAAACTTAATTCAAATTCAAACCTGTACTAAAACCTGGAGCTGTATTTAAAAGATTTGGGTGCTTTTACATTTTCCCAAAGCCTGACTGGGCATCTGAATTTATGGACCAATTTTCACTAGGCTTCTAAATTTAGGATTCAGGTTGGTGGAAATACTATGCTGGAGGAACAGGATCGGGAGGTGGGGACTCACTGGGTTTGCCTCCATTGTTGCCAGGAGGCTGGCCATCAGATCCAGAGGGGCAGCCAATGCTTATTCCACCTCCAAGATGGAATAAGCTGGCCGTCCCCCCGGTGCTCCCCAGATGTATAGTGCCATGACCAGAATTGGCCCTGTATGTCCAGATGACAGGACTGCCCTGCTCCGCCCATTCTCTGCCCCCATGCCAACCCCGCGTCCCACAGCACACACAGTGGCTCTGTGAATGCAGGGGGACCAGAAGATGGCATACGGTGAAGGCGGCTAGAAGGGCTGGACATCCTACCAGGACATCCAGCCCAGCTATTCGCCTTCCTGGATCAGGCCCATACTGGATCTGACCAAGGTCCATCAAGCCCAGTATCCTGTTTCCAACAGTGGCCAATCCAGGTCACAAGTACCTGGCAGTTTCCCAAAAAGATACATAGGTTCCACAATGCTTGTATTGGGGTAAGTAGTGGATTTCTCACGTCCTCTTTAATAATGGTTTATGGATCTTTTCTCCAGGAACGTGTCCAAACCATTTTTAAACCCAACTACACTAACAGCTTTTATTACATCCTGTAGTAATGAATTCCTAAATTTGATTATGCATTGAGTGAAAAAATATTTTCTCTTATTAGTCTTAAATGGGCTATACTGTTGCTTCATTGCATGCCCTCTAGTCTTCTACTTTTTGATGGCGTAAACCAGGCATGTCCAACAGGTAGATCACGATCTACCTGTAGATCGCGAGGGGTCAGAGGTAGTTCGCCAGCTCCACTTGGCTCCATCTCTCCAGCAGCTCGCCCCGTCGCTAGGAGAGAGCTCATGCTGGCAGGTCGTCTGCCGAGGGCTTGCCGCTGCTGCAGATCCTTTGCCTGTCTTTTTTCCCTGCCTGCAGGAATCTTGCCTGCGGGTGTATTGGGGGCGCTTGTTGTTTTCATGCCAATAGTTTGTGGGTACCCCAGGGGGCCACTGCCCATGCCCCGCAACGAGACGCCACAGGCCCAGCGTCATACCTGGTCTTCCTGCCTCTCAGAATCACCCTTTCCTGCCCCCGCCCCAACACCCCTTAGAAGTGTGTTATATACCAGGCGATATCCATTCACCTGGGCTTTACCTGAATACACTTACCATATTAGTTGTGTCGTGTGCTGGTCGTTGGTCGCTTTATAGTTCGCTTTCATTAAACGTTTTCGGGCAGACACAACAAAGTGTCAAGAATTTGGTGATTTTGGCGGGCTTTTCCAATTTTGTTCTAACTTGCTTATGCCTTGCCTTCAAATTGGTTCCAACTACTGTGACTTTTGCTTGCCACTGCAATTTTATTTTGCCTAACTTTTATGTTGATTCTACACTGCAATTTTATTTCGCCTTGCCTTTGCATTGATTCTACACTGTGTGCAGAATTTATTAAATAGTGTGTGGTGGTATTTGAACTTGTTTGGCGGTATTTGATTTTATCTGGTTTTCTGGACAGGTGTTTGAGTTTTTTTGATGATTGTTTGGTGATATTTGATTATTGGTGCCAGTATGATGAATTCTTATTTTTACTTTTAGAACTGCATGTGTGGTTTTGGCATCTCCAGTTCTTGTATTGCACATCATCCAGAGGTCTTCAGTTCGGGTTGATCTTTAATACTTTGGGACAGTGACAGTTTTGGACCAGATTCAGCCAGTGTTTATACTAACTTAGAAGATTTGGCCTTCTTACATCCAGCCACCCCAGTATAATGAAGATGAGTGTTCCAAAGAAGAGCAAAACCTACCACTTTCATGATGAATGGGAAATGGACTACTTCTTCATCATGGTGAAAGACAAGTGTTGTTGTGTAATTTGTAACGCTCCAGTATCCTTGCCCAAAAAGGGTAATCTGGAACGTCATTATAAGGCTCTGCATAGCAATAAGTTTGATGCTGATTTTCCACCCAAAAGTGAAATTCATAAACTGAAGCTCAAAGAATTTAAATCAAAATTGGCTACTCAGCAACAGTTGATGGCGAAGCCAAGGTCACATTTGGTCAATGCAACCATAGCATCCTTCAAGGTCAGCAACCTGATCGCAAAGAAATGCAAACCTTTCACTGAAGGGAAATTTGTAAAAGATTGTTTTCTTGAAGCAGCTGACAATCTTTTTGAAGGATTTAAACATAACAAAGAGATCTTAGCTGCTATTCAAGATGTACAATTGTCAAGAAAGACCGCCATGCGGTGAATAGAAAAGATGTGTGGAAACACACTGAACAATTGTTGGAGGATGTTTCAAATTGTGTTGCTTTCTCACTCCAACTGGATGAATCTACAGACATAAGAGACATAGCCCAGTTACTAGTCTTTATCTGGATGGTTTTTGAAGACTTTAGTGTTAAAGAAGAACTACTTGGAATTATTTCTTTAAAAGGGAGAACTACTGGTCAGGAAATATTCAGTTCTTTCCATTCTTTTGTGACAAAGTGTAATCTTCCATTGCATAGACTTGTTTCCATCACTACTGATGGAGTAAGAGCAATGACAGGTGAGGTTAACGGTTTCATAGCCCTCTGTAGACAGCATGATGACTTCCCAGATTTCCTTTCTTACCACTGCATCATTCACCAGCAAGTTTTGGCAAGCAAGAGACTCAATACAAAGACTGTCATGGACATCACTTTCAAAATTGTAAATTCAGTTCGTGGAAGATCACTTCAAAGACGGCTTTTCAATCTTACTCTTGATGAAGGGGCAGTGGAAATCATTTTGCACACAGATGTAAGGTGGCTAAGTAGGCACAAATTTCTGCAAAGATTTCGTGATTTGCTGAATGAAATAAGACGTTTTTTGAAGGAGAGGGGAGATGACCAAGCAGAGTTGGAAGATGAGGAGTGGTTATGTGATCTGGCATTTCTCACTGACTTTACAGGCGAACTAAGTGATATGAACCTTGAACTACAAGGTAAAAACAAATGCATTGGTGAGATGATGAGTACAGTTTCATCCTACAAGAGCAAATTTGAGCTAATGATGAGTGACCTTGCAAACAACACTTTTGATCATTTTCCTAATATGCAGCACCATCTGGGACAATATCCAAATTTTGTTTTTCAGAACGAGAAGTATGTGACAGAAATCTGTTCTGTTATCCAGGAATTCAAAAATAGATTCTGTGACTTCCAAAAAATTGGAACAGTTGTGGAGTACTTGTCATACCCATTCAAAGTAGATGTGGACATTAAAGAAACTGCAGCTGCTATCAGTAAAAATTACTCATTGAAGAAGCCATCTCTTGAAAACAAAATATTAACCTTTAAAAATGACATTTTTCTCAAGACCCGTGCTGAGCAAGAATCGTTTTGGAAGCTAGTGTCTAGAGACAATTCTCCCAACTTGAGAAGATGCAGTAAAGCTGTACACTCCTGTTTCGGTTCAACTTATTTGTGTGAATCTGCGTTTTCCCATCTGAAAATGACAGAGTACACAATGTTCCAACATGACAGATGAACATCTCCAGGATTCCCTGAGACTGGCCCTCATGCAATATTCACCCAACTTCAAAAAGCTGGTGGATGAAATGCAGGCTCAGACGCCTCACTAATGAGCAAGAGCGAACTATTAAAGATTGTGCAAGATCAGCCTGGATCAATACTCAACCTAAATTTAACACAAATTACTCAGTAAAAGTTAAAGAAAGTTATTAAGACAGTTAAAGAAAGTTATTACTCAATAAAACTTTAAGAAAAATGTACTTTCCATTTCCCTTCGCAGTTCTTAATGGATCTTCGTCTCTCTGTTTTGTTTTTGCTTAATTTGCTTAACAGCTGATCACATCCAAGTAAATGACAGAAGGTTCATTAAAAATGGGGGGGGGGGGAATCCTCCAACTTTATTGGGTTAAAATTTAATTTGAAACTAATTTGAAACTTAATTTTCATGGTGGTAGATCACCGGCACTTTTGGCAGGAAAAAGTAGATCGCGACCTATTCGAAGTTGGACATGCCTGGCGTAAACAATTGATCTACGTTTACCCTTCTACTCCATTCATTAATTTATAGACCTCTATCATATCTCCCTTCAGCTGTCTCTTTTCCAGGTTGAAGGGCCCTAACCTTTTAAGTCTCTCCTCATAGGGGTATCCCTCCATCCCCTTTTCCACTTTGATGGCTCTTCTCTTTACCTTTTCTAATTCTGCTATATGCTTTTTTTAAGATATGGCGACCAGAATTGCAAACACAATATTCAAGGTGGGGTCACACCATGGAATGATACAGAGGCATTATAATATCCTGTTTTATTCTCCATTCCTTTTGTTATGATTCCTAGCATTCTATTTGCTTTCTTGGCCACCACAGCACACTGGACAGAGGGTTTCAACATGTCCACGATGACGCCTAAATCTTTTTCCTGGGTGGTGGTTGCTAATGTGGAACCTTACATTGTGTAACCATAGTTTGGGTTGTTCTTTCCTAGGTGCATAACTTTGCACTTGTCCACATTAAATTTCATCTGCCATTTGAATGTCCAGTCTTTCAATTTATCAAGTTCATCTTGCAATTTTTCACAATCCTCTTGGGTTTTAACAACTTTGAATAATTTTGTGTCATCTGCAAATTTGATTACCTCATTCATTATTCCCATGTCCATGTCATTTATGAATATGTTAAAAAGCAGCAGACCCAGCACAGATCCCTGGGGTATTCCACTACTCACCTTCTCCATTGGGAAAATTGGCCATTTAGACATACTCTGCTTTCTATCTTACAACCATTTCCTGATCCACCATAGTACACTGTCTCCTATCCCATGACTTTTTAATTTCCCCAATAGTTTCTCATGAGGACATCAAAGGCTTTTTCCAGATACACTATATTGACCGGCTCATCTTTGTCTACCTGTTTATTCACCTTCACAAAAATGTAACAGATTAGTAAGACAAGACTTTCCTTGGCTTTTTCTCTGTTGGCTTTCTCCCATTAAACCATTGCTATCTACATGTTCAGTAATTTTGTTTTTATAATGGTTTCTACCATTTTGTCTGGTACTGATGTCAGGCTCACTGGTCTGTAGTTTCCCGGATCACCCCTTGAACCCTTTTTAAAAATTGGCGTTACATTGGCCATTCACCAATCTTCAGGTATTACAGATGATTTTAATGATAGTTCACAGATTACTAATAATTCACTGGTCAACAAAGTTTTCCAATGTCATGTTACTGAAATAAAAATAGTCATTTCTTGTCAATTTTTATATGCTGAACACGATTATGACAGTGAAATTGCAAAGTTGGCTCTAGGTTTTTTGTAATCTACAAGAATTAATGTTTACATCATGAAATGCATGTCAATAGTAAATGCAATAGGCCTTCGGTTAATACCTGTAAAAAAACAAGTCATAGACTACTTCTTAGATTTTTTCACCTGTCTCTTGTACAGCTGTTTGGGAGCTTCTCTGGGGAGTGTTCAGCAGTAGTCAGCCAACATTGTAGTGGATCATTTTCCCTGGTATCTTTGCTCCATCATTGTGATATCCTGGTGAAAACATTCGCCCTGTTCATCACTAACCATACCACAGTTGTCAGGAAAGAAATCGAGATGGGAATCAAGGAAATGGATCTTTAGAGACATATTGCAGCCAAGTTTCTGATACTGCATCAGCATGTCTTCTACTAGTTCCTTGTAGTTTTCTGCCCTAACATTCCTGAGAAATTTTGTTGACACTAGGCGAAAAGAATTCCACGCATGTTTTGCATCACCCTGCAGCAAGTTGTTGAACCGGTCATCTTTGAAGAGCTCTCGAATCTGAGGACCCACAAAAACTCCCTATTTAATCTTTGCTTCGCTGAGTCGAGGGAATTTTTCATGCAGGTATCGGAAAGCTGGCGAAGTGCGATCCATGGCTTTCACGAAGTTTTTCATCAAATCTAGTTTGATGTGAAGGGGTGGTAGCAGAATTTTGTGAGCCTCAACCAGAGCTTGGTGCTGGATATTCTTCTCTCCAACTGTTACATTTTGTCTGCGATTCCATTCCTTCCGCAAGTAGTGCCAATCCCTTGCTCAGCTATCCCACTCACATAAGAAACACATGTATTTTATATATCCCTGCTGCAGTCCCATTAAAAGGGCAACTACCTTCAAGTCACCACAGAGGTGCCAGCTGTACTTGTTATAGTTAATGGAAGTCAGTAGATGCTTTAAGTTATTGTATGTCTCTTTCATGTGGACAGCATGCACTACTGGAATAGATGGAAGACGGTTTCCATTGTTCAAAAGCACAGCCTTCAGACTCATTTTCGAAGAGTCTATAAATAGTCTCAAGTCTTGTGGGTCATGAGTGATTTTTAAGGCATTCATGAGGCTTTCAATATCGGAACAGAATACCAGATTACTTTCCTTTCCGACTGCGTATAGTACACTACTGACGTCAGATGGCTTCAGCAGCCGTCTGGCAGTAGTATTGCATTGCATCAGAAAATGATGCAATCAACCCTGGATGATGTGTGCATGCTGGTATTATGCAATGTGATGCAATATTACATCATTCAAGGCTTATTTGGGATGTTGTTGATGTCCTACTGGATAAATTTACACGGTGAAACGTCAAAAATGAACTACATGCAATATCTTCAAAACGAGAGCCAATAAAATTTTTTAAATGTTACATTCGTGTTCAGCTCACCAAGATACTACAGATTAGGGCCTTTTAAAGTCAGTAACCATTTCAATGTTGACCAGTGATTATAATAGGTCTGAAATCTCATATTTCAGTTCTGTCAACACCCTCTGATGTATACATCCAGTCCAGGTAATTTGCTACTCTTCAGTTTATCAAGTAGTTGTAATACATCTTCCCAGTTTATCGATATTTCTTTCAATTCTTCTGATGCATCACCTTTAAATACCATTTCAGTCATGGGTAACTTCCCTACATCTTCTTCAGTAAAGACCGAAGCAAAGAATTCATTCAGTCTCTCCGCTATGGTCTTGTCCCCTCTTAGTACCGCTTTTACCCTTCTATCATCTAATGGTCCAACTGACTCTCTCAGAGGTTGTTTGCAGGAGCATAGGGAGGTTTAGCTGGGGATTCTGATGGGCATCCAGTACTGCAGGATCAGGACTCATCTAAGTGCCAAATTCTGCACCTGCAGAAACATTTTGCTCCCATGGGTGCAGAATCGGGTACACAATTGGCCCATCCAGTTTCTGGACAGGCCAACGGCCAGGCATGTCCCGCTTGGAATGGGGCTCTTAGTAAAACAGGGTGGAATTGAATTTAGGTAGGTTAAACCTTGTTTCAAGATAGTTTTGTAAAGGAACATGTCAATGCAGAGTTCCCATAAGGCAACCCCACAAGCCACTACATCAGTGAGGAGTCTTTAAGCCTCATACTTTGCAAATGCAAGTATGTTGGTTAAAGTCATGACAACAGTGGCATAAATACTGCCCAAGTAGCCCCCCAAATAAATAATGTGCATTGCATAGATTTTGTGTGTACTAAAATGTTTAAGGCACCCCCACAAACAGAACACCACTAGCCAATGCATATTCCAAGCAGAACGCCACTAGCCAATGCATATCCCAAGCAGAACGCCACTAGCCAATGCATATCCCAAACAGAACGCCACTAGCCATTGCATATCCCAAACAGAACGCCACTAGCCAATGCATATCCCAAGCAGAACGCCACTAGCCAATGCATATCCCAAGCAGAACGCCACTAGCCAATGCATATCCCAAGCAGAACGCCACTAGCCAATGCATATCCCAAGCATTCTGTAAAGCACTCAAACCAAAGCATATGTTAAATAAAGCTGTTTCCAGGTACCATAATAACACATGTACAGATGTCTTGTCCCATTATAACGCAAGACTGGCCTTTTTATTTTGGGGGAGGTCCTAGCAGTTTCCTCTTGCTCCTTTGGACTTTCAACTCAGTTGGAATCAGGGTTGGGATGTCGCACCATGAGTCTTCATTCACAACTACCTAGAGATTTCCCCCCTATTTTATATCCCCTCCTGACTCATTTAGTGCAGTCAATGTAGACACAATCCTCAACCAAGGGCCATCCACCACAGCCCTAAATCTGTCCACCAGAAATCCCTGTTGTGCATAGGCTATGATGCCCTTCCTCCAGAGAATATGAATGTGGCCTTTCCATTGTCTCCAGCAAAGGATCTGAGCCTGGAATCTATCTAACTCCACAAGGAGCTGCCACTGAGTTACTGGGTGGACCCGTCAGTGCTTGGTTTTAAATGCTAACTTGGGAAATCCTGTATTTTGAAATCAGTGTTGCTAAGAATGGTATGAAGAACATAAACCTGTTGATGCCTTCATAAGCTGGTAATCGTGTAGGTGTGGAAGGAATCATAATCCAGTGAGAAGATCTGCGGAAACAAGTTTCTTCGCAGTCAGGGAGGATCCAGGTCAGGAGAGTAAGAAAATGATAAAACAGGTCTTTGGGGTTATCACTGTAGCATTTGTTATGCTAATGTATTATGTTCAAGAAAAGGATTGCTAAAAATTAAACAAAAAGAAAACTTTATAAAAGCATCTAAATAAGGCTTGGAAGGAGACGGAAAAAACAGGAATAGCATTCCTAAAGTTTGTGCAGTGTGAAGCATAGTAACATAGAGAACAATTCCAGACTGTGCATGTCCCATCCATCCGGACATCCAAAAAATGGACAGGGCACAGTTGTACCAGATTCTGTAACCACTGGAGCTAAACATTCCCGTGGTTGCAGAATCTGGGAACATGGATGGGCCAGTGTGCCTAGTATTCTGAGCGGGGAGACATACAGCATGTTGCCCGTCTCCACCACTCAGTGCCCCTGCTGGTGTGCAGGTGCCATGGGCTAGTGTGCATGTCTGCCAGGGCCGGGATCGGGTGGTGGGGACTCACATGCACCCACTTCATGTGGTGTTGGGGGCTGCCTGGCCCAATCTCTGCTGTTCCCAGGACTTATTCCACCTCCGAGGACCAGAATAGGCCCTGTACGTCTAGGTGATGCAGCCCGCCCCCACTCTGCCCATTTTCAGCTTCCGTCCCACCACCTCCCGCCCTAGCCCAGTGCTTCCCGCATAGTGACTCTGAGCATGTGGGGAGCCAAGACACCGGAATACGATTCCTGTGAATAGCGGGGGTTGAAATCAGACGCACATCCCTGCTAGTCGGAGATCAGAATGACCCCCATAGTATATGACGGCAGATAAAGACCAGTATGGTCCATCTAGTCTGCCCAATAAGGTGGCTAGAGTGGCTGTAACTGCAGCTCTGTGTAGGTCACCCCCTCTATGCCTGTGTGTAGGATTGTACCTGCTGCTCTGTGCAGGTCAGCCCCCCTCTATTTATTGAAGTATAAAAGATATTCAAGATTGCTTTGATTTTATCCTCTTGCTATAATGAGATCCACATGTCTGCCCCATGCCATTTTGAATTCCATCACTGTATTTGCCCCCACCACCTCCATCGGGAGGACATCCAAGCATCCACCACTCTTTCAGTGAAAAAATAGTTCCTGATGTTGCTTTTAAGTTTACCCTCTTGCAGCTTCATGTTATGCCCTCTAGTTTTACAGCTTCCCCTTCTTTGAAAAGGGTTTTGTTTTTTTATTAATACCCTTTAAGTATTTAATCATCTGTATCACATCTCCCCTGTCCCTCCTTTCTTCCAGGGTTTGCATATTTAGGTCTTCGAGTCTCTTCTCATACATCTTCTGGCACAGGCTCCAAATCATTTTAGTCGCCTTCCTCTGAATCGTTTCAAATCATTTTATATCTTTTGTGAGATATGGTCTCCAAAACTGAATACAATACTCCAAGTGAGGCCTCACCAACAACTTGTACGGGGGCCAATTTAGGTCTTGTGCAGCAAAGGACAAAAGAAAGATGTGGTAAGTTAAGAAGCCCTTGCAAACAGGACTCTAATCTTTCATTAGTTCTCTGACTTTGTCAACATGTAGAACAACATTTTACAAACTCAAGAAAACACTCAGAAAATTGACCAGGTGATATACACATAAAAGTAGGTGCTTGCCAGTCACAGCATGTACTATTAAGTGATATAAACAAAGGTATTTGTAGCGCTGGAGAGGAGTTGGGAATAAAATTTATGCATTTACAGGGTGGCCCAAAAAAAGTGAGAACCTCGTAAATTAAAAGCTTAAATAGTTTACTTATTAATCTTTTTTAGCTATATAACGTCTTTATTTCGACAATTTCCGGTCACCATCTTTTTTAAAAAAATTTGTCAATCGTTTACATCTGTCTTTTTGAATTTTTAAATAACTTATATGCTACGAGATGTTCTCACCTTTTTTGGGCTACCCTGTATAAATTACACACATGGGTGCCAATTCTTACTGGCACGTTACTCCTGCCTTGGCAGCATAACTTTGTGTGGCAGTTTTATAAAAGGGACATAAGTGCATTTGTTGCCTTTGTAAAATAGGTGCAACACATGTGCCAGTACAGCCTAGGTTCCCTGTTACAAAATTATCCTCCGTGATCATCTTTGTGTACTACTTTACCTCATCAAACTCTTCAAGGTCTCTGTAGATATCTGTTCTGGAAACTTGCCCCAAGATTGAATAGCGGGGTCTGTTGAAAAGAGATAAAAGTAAATAAATGGGTCAATATTAGGCCTTGATTAATGTTTCTTTTAAATGCTGGTTGGAATGACTAAATATATTCTGAATTTTCAGCATCAACAGAGGAGTGGAGTAGCCTCATGGTTAGAGCACTAGCTTGGTAGCCAAGAGACCAAGGTTTGATCCCCACTAGCACTCCTTGTGGCCTTGGGCAAGTCACTTAACCTTCCATTTCCTCAGAAGAAAGGCCTGGCAATCTGCTTCTAGTCACACTGCCAAGAAAACCCAGGAGCTGCTGATTTGCCAAGAGTCAGCATTGACTCAAAGGCACACATTGCAATGGAGTGGAGTAGCAGTTCCACACATCCACCATCCTTTCCGTAAAGAAAACCTTCCTCAAATTACTTATGATTCTGTCCCCTTTCACCTTCATCCTATGCCCCCTCACTCCAGAGACTCTTTTCAACTGGAAGAAGGCGATTTGATTTGTTTTATGTTGTGCAATTATCAATCCAGATTGGTGTTCACCTTAAGCACTGATCATCTCACGGCAGCCACTATAGAGAAAAAAATGCTAGCAACTCTCAACCAGCAGCAAAGTTTTCTCCCCCTGAACATAATGGCCCTCATTTTATAATGCAGGTTGTGGGGCTATGTGTCCCGCCGGGATGTGCAGCCCCTCAATCCGTCTAAACCCTATTCCCCCACTATCTCTTCCTATACATCTTGTGCTTCAGGATGGGGAGAGCTGGCGGGGGCAGGAAGGAGCAGGATCGGAGGTGGAGTGGAGGCAGGTCGCCCAGCAGCATGTATTGGGCTGATTCAGGTCACAGCCCTGTACATGCTGCAGGGCCTGCTGGGCCATACTGCTTATACCACCTCAGAGGTAGTATAAGCAGGGTTTTTTTGGTGAATCGGGGCATGGCAGCCACCACTGGGGCTGGGTGCAGAGGGGTACCCACGTCCCAATTCAGGCTGTCGGAGGCCAGCCGTGGGGTCAGGCAGTGGGGATCTTGGGGTCCAGAGCCATGGCAGTCTAGCTTTTGGGAAGGACATCCCCGCATGCTGGATGGGCACACCAAGCCGTCCTCGGGCCTGATTCTGCCTCCCGCGGGAACATTTTGTTTCCTCAGACCAGACTCGGGTCCTAACGACCCCATCTTCAGCAGGGACATCCGGGACGGCCCGGATGTCCCGCTTCCAGAATCGGGCTCCACATCCTCAGACTGTAAAATTATAAAAAGAAATCCACAGACCATTGTTGCCTTTTGCTGTGGCCCTGCAGAGTCCAAGATCCCTACAAATAGGAAGGTAAGTGGCATTACTGCCTTCACGTTTTCACCGCCCTCCCTGGATCATGAGATCTTTAAGGAGATCCCTCCTCTTGACAAGGGTGATGCTGAAGGCAAATGCAATAGTGTCCCCCAGGAGCTAGAGATCTCTGGTAAGCCACGGACTGAAACCTGCCATTCGTGCTGGATAATCTGAGAGGAGCAGTGGTCAAGGGGGCTAATCAATGCCATCCATTAAGCTGTTAAAGAAGGAGGGAGATTAGGGCTCAGGATAAAGCCAGAGTCAAACAACTAAAATAACCCACGAAACAGCATGAAAAAAAAGTTAACAAAAAATTATGAGAAGGCTGAATGAACAATAAAATCAAACCAAAATTGTTTCCATGCAACTCCCCTGGTTTATAGGGCTGCCTGGCTCTGATATCCCTGTGGCATTTCACATTTATTTGCGTAGAGAAATATTCTGCAGTAATGATTTTTAAGTTGGAAATTTGATGATCTTCTACAATCTCTGCAGAAGAAACTATTCTTACAATATGGACAGTGTAGAAGGGTGGTACAGTTGTGGTCAAAATTATCGGCACCCTTGCGTTTTAGGTATGCTGTGTATAATATCTTGAAAAATAATTGGAAATGTTCCAGCTGTATGTCATCATAATATTTTAATAGTAAGTTCAAAGTTATACAACAAAAAAAGATGACTGTGAAACTTAGACCTAGTAATTTCTGAGAAAAACAAATATGACCTGGACAGGATTAATGGCACCCTTCACTAATATTTGATTGCACAACTCTTGGCAGTGATGACAGCCTCCAAACATTTCTTGTAGCCATCTATAAGTTTAGTACATCTGTCTGCTGGTAGTTTCTCCTACTCTTCAACTGAAGTTTGTTCCAGCTCATGAATGTTTCCAGGATTCCTTTTACCAATGGCAGATTTCAGCTCTTTCCAAAGGTTCTTCATTGGATGGAGATAAGGACTCATTGCTGGCCAGTTTAAAACAGTCCATTTTTCCTTTTTAACCATTCTTTTGATACTTTTGCATGTGCGTTTTGGGTCATTGTCCTGCTGGAGGACCCATGACCTTCAACCAAGACCCAGCCTTCTAAAACTAGGTAGCACATTTTGTTCCAAAATAACCTTGGTAATCCTCTGACTTCATGATTCCTTTAATATGTTCCAGGCTTCCAGTTTCTGAGACAGCAAAACAGCCCTACAACATTATGGACCTTCCACCATATTTACAGTAACTGTAAGAAGAGTGCTTTTTTTACCTTATAAGTTTCATTTCTTCACCTGTAAATTATCACTGGTCTGCATTGCCAAAGAGCTCAATTTTGGTTTCATCTATCCACAGAACATTTTCCAAAAAGGAATGTGATTTCTCAAGGTTTGAGCAATGATCAGGTGTGCCTTTTTATGTCTGTCTTTGAGCAGTGGGGTCCTCCTTGACCTTTACCCATGAAGTCCTTCTGTGTTTAGTGCACGGCGTATGGTATGGGTTGAAACCACCATTCCACATTGCTCCAGGTCAGTCTTAAGTTCTTTGGACGTTGTACATGGTATTTTTCCAACAGTTCACACTAACCTTCAAATACTTCTTGGGTTAATTTTCCTCTTCCCACCACGTTTTCACAGGGAGTGAATGTGGCCATTTTTTTTTTATTATTTTTTTTATTGAAAGACTTCCAAAGAATTACAAAGATACAAAAACCACAAGGATCTTCAAACAAGATGCAATAGTATCAACACTACATCAGATCTCAATAGGGATCTACAATATGTCTTCATTTTACTTGTTTATAATAAAGAAACCAGGAGCCCCACCCCCCCCAAACTCCCTGCCTCCCCTCCCCCAAGTTACCCCAATCCCGGTCCCGGGGCCCCCCACCCCCACCCCCCCTCCCCACCCCCCACCCCCCCAACTATGGCTTGCTAAAGCTAGGGTTCGGAACAAAGGTGAGCTAGGGAACACTTGTAGGGAACAAGCCTCCGAAGAGGCCAACATACCACTCCCAAATAGCCAGGACAATCACGCGCCATAGCGAGAAACGAAGGGCTCCCACACCAATTCAAAGCGAGCCAGACGCATCCTATTAACCGCTACCCCCCGTTCCATGGAATATGTATCCCACATGCGTTCCAGCCAGACCTGGAAGGAGGGGGCCAAAGCATGCTTCCAGGCCGCCGCCAGGGATAGTCGGGCCGCATTCAAGCCATGCCTGAGTAAGGCAAGTTGTAAAGCCCGGGCCCCCGGCACGGAGGCTCCAAAAAGAAAAATCCCCGGGTCCCAAGGGATGCTTAGTCCCAGTAGCATCTGCATCCGGAATTGAACCCCTCTCCAAAAGGCACGAATGCGGGGACACGCCCACCAGATATGTCCCAGGGTACCCCTCTGCCCACAGTTACGCCAACATAGATCCACAGCCCCGGGGAACATACGAGTTATCCGCGTCGGAGTCATGTACCAACGGTACAGCAGTTTATAGTTCGTTTCACGGGCATTAGTCGCTATTGAGCTCTTCCACAGGCGAGCTTCCACTGTCTCCCACTGCTGATCAGTATAAGAGAGACTCAAATCAGAGTTCCAAAGCACCCTATGACGTGTTGGGCACGTCTGGATCCCCTGCAAATGGGCGTATAAGGTCGCCACAAGACCCTTGGTAGTAGTACACCCCTCACAATAGCGCTCCAAATCCGTCAAGTCCCGGGCAACCTGGGGCCGAACAGACCTAGAAGTAACCCAGTGCGTCACTTGCATATTAGACCTAGTCCTTAGTGGAACACCAGATGTAGTGCAAGAGATAAGGGTGTTGGGGCCACTTGGCAATAGTGATCATAGCATGATCGCCTTTGATTTAATTAGTGGAGGAGGGATAGTAAGGAAATCCACAGTACTACCCTTTAACTTTCGAAAGGGAGACTATGATAGAATGAGGAAAACAGTTAAGAAAAAACTAAAAGGAGCAGTTGCAAAGGTTAAAGACGTACATCAAGCTTGGGTGTTGTTGAAAAATACTATCTTGGAAGCCCAGACCAGCTGTATTCCACGCTTTAAGAAAAGTGGAAGGAAGTCCAAAAAATTGCCAGCATGGTTTAAAGCTGAGGTCAGAGAGGCTGTTGTTGCCAAAAAAGCATCTTTCAAGAAATGGAAAAAAGAGCCAAATGATGAAACCTGGAAACAGCACAAGCACTGGCAAGTCAAATGCAAGGCATTGATAAGGCAGGCAAAGAGAGAATTTGAGAAGAAGCTTGCTGCGGAAGCAAAAACGCGAAATAAAGACCTTTTCAAGTACATTCGTAGCAAAAAACCCGTGAGAGAGTCAGTTGGTCCATTAGATGATAAAGGGGTTAAAGGAGCACTAAGAGGCGACAAGGCGATAGCGGAGAGACTGAATGAATTCTTTGCTTCGGTCTTTACTGAGGAAGATGTAGGGATGTTACCCACGACTGAAGTGGTATTTAAAGGTGTGGAAGAATTGAAGGAAATATCGATACATCGGGAAGATGTCTTACAACTATTAGATAAACTGAAGAGTAGCAAATCACCTGGGCCGGATGGTATACATCCAAGGGTGTTGAAAGAACTGAAATTTGAGATTGCAGACCTGCTATCAGTAATCTGTGAACTATCATTAAAATCATCTCTAATACCTGAGGATTGGAGGATCGCCAATGTAACACCAATTTTTAAAAAGGGTTCGAGGGGTGATCCGGGAAACTACAGACCGGTGAGCCTGACATCAGTACCGGGAAAAATGGTAGAAACCATCATAAAGAATAAAATTACTCAGCATATAGATAGTCATGACCTAATGGGAGACAGCCAACATGGCTTTAGACAAGGAAGATCTTGTCTTACTAATCTGTTATGTTTTTTTGAAGGAGTGAATAAACAGGTGGACAAAGGTGAGTCGGTTGATATTGTGTATCTGGACTTTCAGAAAGCCTTTGACAAGGTCCCTCATGAGAGACTTTTGGCAAAACTAAAGAGTCATGGGATAGGAGGCAGTGTACTACTGTGGATCAGGAACTGGTTAAAAGATAGAAAGCAGAGGGTAGGGCTAAATGGCCAATTTTCCCAATGGAGAAAGGTGAATAGTGGTGTACCCCAGGGATCTGTGCTGGGTCCGCTGCTTTTTGACATATTCATAAATGACCTGGAAAGTGGAATAACGAGTGAGGTTATCAAATTTGCTGATGACACAAAACTATTTAAAGTTGTTAAAACCCAGGAGGATTGTGGAAAATTGCAAGAGGATCTTGATAAATTGGAAGACTGGGCATCAAAATGGCAGATGAAATTTAATGTGGAGAAGTGCAAGGTTATGCACCTAGGGAAGAACAACCCAAACTATGGTTACACGATGCAAGGTTCCACATTAGGAACCACCACCCAAGAAAAAGATTTAGGCGTCCTTGTGGATACCATGTTAAAACCCTCGGCCCAGTGTGCAGCGGCGGCCAAGAGAGCAAATAGAATGCTAGGTATGATAAGGAAAGGAATGGAAAATAAAACAAAAGATATTATAATGCCTCTATATCGTTCCATGGTGAGACCGCACCTTGAATATTGTGTGCAATTCTGGTCGCCATATCTTAAAAAGGATATAGCAATTTTAGAAAAGGTTCAGAGAAGAGCCACCAAAATGGTAAAGGGGATGGAAGGCTACTCCTATGAAGAAAGGCTAAAAAGGTTGGGGCTCTTTAACCTGGAAAAGAGACGGCTGAGGGGAGATATGATAGAAGTCTATAAATTAATGAACGGAGTGGAACGGGTAAACGTAGATCGATTGTTTACCTTATCAGAATATAGAAAGACTAGGGGACATGCAATGAAGCTACAGGGTAAACTATTTAAGACTAATAAAAGAAAATATTTTTTCACTCAACGTGTAATCAAACTCTGGAATTTGTTACCGGAGGATGTAGTAAAGGCTGTTAGTGTAGCTGGGTTTAAAAAAGGTTTGGACAAGTTCCTGGAGGAAAGGTCCATAAACCATTATTAAGAAGGGACCCAGGATATCAATGCTTGAACCAATACAAGCATTGTGGAACCTGTGTCCCTTGGGGAAACTGCTAGGTACGTATGACCTAGATTGGCCACTGTTGGAAACAGAATACTGGGCTTGATGGACCTTGGTCTGACCCAGTATGGCATATCTTATGTTCTTATGTTAGATGCCCAGCCGGGAGGTTAAACTCGTCCCGCAATACACGGAAGGATTGTAGCCGACCATCAACAAAAAGTTGGCCGACCCGGCTGAGGCCAAGGTGCCCCCATTGTCGAAAGGCCACATCAGTCAAACCTGGTGGGAAAGAGGCGTTGCCAACTATAGGGGCTAATGGGGATAGATCCACATCACGGGATCGGAAGTGACGATCCCAGCACCGGAGGGTATGAGAAATGTAGGGGTTGCTGGTGGATATGCCACGACGAAGCTGCGGGCCAAGCCATAACCAATCCCCTAACCCCGCTCCCCCCGCTAAGCTCATTTCCAACTGCACCCACCGCTTAGTGCTATCGGCAATCATCCATTCCACCCCCGCCCGGCACTGCGCCGCCGCGTAATACCACTGTAAATTGGGCATGCCCATACCGCCAGAGCGCGTGCGGGCAAAAAGAGTTTGCCGCGCTAGGCGTGGGCGACGATAATGCCACACAAACTTCAAAAGCAACTGTTGCCAGGTCGCCAAGGTAGCTCGCGAGATGGGGAGCGGGAGAACCTGAAAGAAATAAAGGAAGCGGGGAACAATCACCATCTTAACTACGGCTATACGCCCAAACCAGGAGAGGAGCAGGCTGTTCCAAACTTCTAAGTCCCGCCGAACCTGAAGGAGCAAGGGATCATAATTAGCTTTAAAAAGATCCGCTCGGTCCACGGTTAGATTCACCCCCAAATAGCGCAGGGCGCCGGGCACCCAGCGAAGAGGAAAGGCCTCTTGAAGTTCCGCACAGACCGCCCTAGAGACCCCCACATTCAGGATCTCCGATTTAGTATAATTAATTTTAAAGCCGGAGGCTCGAGAAAAATTGGTGAACAGCTGCATTGCGATTGGGAGAGACACGGACGGGTCCACCAGGGATAAGATGATATCATCCGCAAAGAGCTCGATCCGATATTCCGCAGGACCGATGCGGACCCCTCGCAAACCCGGGTGATCGCGAAAGCTCTGAGCCAGAGGTTCCATTGCTAGGGCAAAGAGCAGGGGCGAGAGGGGGCAACCCTGTCGTGTGCCTCTTTCCAAAAAGAATTGTCTCGAGTGACCCCCATTTATCCGAACGCACGCCTGGGGCTGTTGGTAAAGGCTACGGACCCACCCGATATAAGTAGGGCCAAAGCCCATCGTTTCCAGGACACACCATAGATATCCCCAATCCACCCGGTGAAACGCTTTTTCTGCGTCAATTCCCACTAGTAATGCTGGTTGTGGGTCCCGCTGGGCCACATGAATAATCTGCAACATACGTCGAATGTTATCGGCGGCCTGGCGACCCGGCACAAAACCAACCTGATCGGGCTGAACCAAGCCCGGAAGAACCCGGTTCAGACGCGCAGCCAGCACAGAAGCAAAGATTTTAACGTCAACATTTAACAAGGAGATGGGGCGGTACGAAGCCGCATCATGCAAGGGTTTACCGGGTTTGGGTATCATCACAATCAATGCCTCACATTGGGACGGGGGAAGAGAGGCTGTCCCCAGGATCTCATTAAACAGACAAGTCAGGGATGGTGCCAATTGTACTCGAAACTTTTTGTAGTATTCTGCCGGAAAACCATCACTACCCGGCGTACTGCCAGTTTTCAAATGCCGAATTGCACTTTCCACTTCGTCAATCGTAAAGTCTGAGTCCAACTGATCCCGTTCAGAGTCAGAGAGGCGCGGTAAAGCGGCCCCCCCGGAGATAATCCTGCACTTGATCCCTATCAATGGGCTCTGCCTTATAAAGCCGCTCCAAATAATCGGCAAAAAGTTCACGGATTTCCCGGGAAGTGACCCTCCTCTGCCCCCCCGCATCACGTAATTCGCGGACCACTCTCGAGGACTGCTGTTGTCGTAAACGCAAAGCCAAAAGGCGGCCAGTTTTGTTCCCATGTTCATAAAAAGTTTGCCTTAATTTCCGACGCTTATTATCTAGTTCTTTCTGCATACATGCATCTAACTTCGCTCGGACCGTTCGCCATTGGCGTAAAATCTGCCTCGACCCAGTGCGGGCGTGCTCCAAGCCTAGGCGAGCAGACTCCCTCACCAAGTGATCGTGATCACGTGTCCATATTTTGCGCGTACGGGCTGCCTCTGCGATCAGTTGACCGCGGGCTGTGGCCTTATAAGCATCCCACACCGTGGGAAGGGGAACATCCCCAGTATCATTAAGCTCAAAGAATTCCTTAATAAAGTGGGCGTGATCCTGCACTGCACCCTGCCGCCGTAGGAACCGTGTGTCTAACCGCCAAAGACGGCGGCACTCGCTATGCATGCCGTCCGGAAGGGTGAGCCAGCACGGGGCGTGGTCAGACCAAGTCAGTGCCCCAAGTCCAGCCTGCACTCTCCCGTCCATCAGACGCTGGTCCAACAAAAAATAGTCAATGCGAGTGTAGACTTGATGGACTGGGGAGTAGAAGGTGTAACCCCTCTCTCCCGCGTGGGAGTCCCTCCATACATCCCGTAAGCCCAAGTCAAACATCAAACGCTGAAGAGCTCTTGCTGATCCCCCCGTCCCCCCCCATGGCGACCCGTAGAATCCAAGTGGGGCACTAAATGTGTATTACAGTCCCCACCCAAAACAATGGGGCCCTTTGCAAAATCCGCCAATAGGGCTTTCAGTTGGGTAAAGAAGGGCCCCTGACCCGTATTTGGAGCATAGATATTAGCTAAAGTGAGCAAGTGTCCGTCTAGACGGACATTTAGGAAAAGCCATCTCCCAGGGCATCTCGTTTTATCTCTTCAATCTGCAAGGAGAGGCTCTGGTGAAATAGTAGAGCCACTCCCCGCTTCTTCCGACCCTGCGTGTCGGAGGCCACCCGCACCTCGGTGTATGGGGATCGCTTTAGCCAATCCCGTTTAGAGCTTTGAAGGTGGGTCTCCTGTAAGTAAACTATATCCCCTTGCAAAGTGCGCAATTCTGAGAACAGCAGGGACCGTTTGCGCGGGGAGTTGAGACCTTTAACATTCAAAGAGATAAAACGCACCATTTGGAAACACTACCCAACCCCCCACATCCGCTGGTCACCCAGAAGGTCCCATTGGAGGCTCCCCCTAGCAAACCCAGGAATTTAATTGATTGGGCCCTCCTACACCCTCTCCCAAGAACAAAAGCCATAGACCCACCTTCCCAGCCCAAACCTATCTCCCAGCTCCATGTGGTAACCCCCCCCCCTCCCACCCATCACCCCCCTTCCCGTCAATACCACCTGCCTGTCTAAGTTAATACAGGACACGGTAAATTGACCACAAACCCCGTACCCCCCAAAACCCCACAGAGTGAGAATTCAACCTAAACATAGAAAAACCTTCCCCCCATTACTCCCCCATCCCTCCCGGATCATCATTCTCATCATGTCCCCCCCCCCAAAACAGTAACAGCAGTAAAAGCATTTACAGGTCAGCCGCCGCCCCCCTTGAAAAATGGAGTGTGGGTCCCAAGCTAATCTTTGCCACCCATTATCCAAAAAACAGGGGACCCACCGGTCGAAGTTCCCTAAGAAAGAAAAAATAGAAGGGGGTCTTCATCTCTACCAAAGTGTCAGGTGGTCTTGCCCACCCGAGTCCACTTAGAATGTTGGGGCTTAGGAGGCGGCGGCTGAGACTGGGTATTATCATCAACTAAACCCGCTTGGCGAAGAGCTCGCCAAGCTTCAGTGTAGTCCTTTGCAGAAATCTTTTTGTTGTCCAATAGGAAGTTCATCCTAAACGGGAAGGACCAGGAATAGCGAATCCCCTTGCTGTTCAGGACCGCCGAGACTGGTTTCATCTCTCTCCGGCGCGCCAAAGTGAACATCGAGAGGTCCTGATAGATGGATACTGTCACGTCCTGGAAGTGGATTGTCTTCTTCTCCCGGCCTCGACGTATAAGAAGTTCAGCGTCAGAGTAGCGTAGGAATCTTGCAATGACATCTCATGGCTGGTTGTTAGGGGGTTTTCCCAGAGCACGATGAACTCGTTCAATTTCCATTCCGGAGGCGTGTGTAGCCAGCTCCGCCGCCGGAAGCAGTTCCGCTATCAGCAGCCTAAGTACAGTCGGCAGGTCTTCCCCGCCTCCCCCCGGTTCTGGAATCCCACGAAAACGCACGTTGTTGCGGCGGGAGCGGTTTTCAATGTCATCAAGTTTATAGGTCAGCTCCATTGCCTGCGCACGCTGCCTGTCGAGAGCACATTGTAAGTCCATCAGAGTTCCATCCTGGTCAACCACCTTGGCCTCCACATCCTCCACGCGGGCTCCCAGTTCCGCAACTTCGGTCCGGAGGTCTGCGACATCTTTCATCAGTTCTTCTCGTAGAGTGCGGAATTCATTGGCTAGCTCTGCGAAGCCCTTACGGAACTCTTGTTTGATTTGAGCCGAGGTGAGTGGCTTATAAGGGTCCAGTTCCTCTTCACTTACAGTTTCGTCGTCAGAGCCCGTTGGAGGAGACTGGCCATGGGGGCTGCTTGAGGCTCCAGACTTACTCTGCAGCCGCTGAGAAGAGCGCATCCCCTCCCGGGTTTCAGAGCTTTTAAGTTTTGCAGCCATCACACAGGGCCACCAGGCTCACACAGTGTTAGGAGAAGTAGAAGCAATGCCAGCAAAAGGGAAGGCACCAGAGAGAGAATGATGCACAGAGTCACACCAGTCCGTAGGACAGCCACCACCACACAGTGTCGGGAGAGGTAGATAAGCAATGCCAGCAAAATAACAGACACTGGTGGGACAGTGAGATGGAAAGTCTTGAACTGCCTCCAGTCCTCCGGGAGAAATAGCCAGGCACAAGCAAGAGTCAGAGAGTAGCGTCAGGCAGCACGGACTACACCGTCAGAGGCCCGAAGCTGTAGGGTAGAAAGCTTCAAAGGGAGATCCAATATCACCGTGGGCACAAGTATGGGCCTGCAGGGCACCCAGAGTCTAATCGGGAGGGCGGAGGCCTCGACGGGGCACCTGGCTACCAAAGAGGAACAGACCCAGCCATCAGTTGCAAGCCCAGTTTAAGGGGCGGGCAGGGGAAGAGACAGTTCATAAACTTACCCCCTTCTTGATGGCTCGTGTGGGTAGAGAAGGGTAGTAAGTGCTGTTGTGTGTTGCAGCAGCCGCCGCGCGGAGTGCACGTGGTCCCGGCCAAGCTCTCCAGCAGATCTTCCGTGCTGTGAGAGGCAGTCCCCCTCCCGCGAAACGCTCCGGCGCTCAGCCCGCAGACAGTGAAGAGGGTTCACTTCGTAGGCCCCGCGGGGGCCTGCCAGATGAATTTCAGCAGCGTCGGAAGCAGGGGCTGGTGGCAGAGTCAGGCGAGGGGGCGTCCAGAAGCCGGAGACAATTTTCAGCAGGCCGCTGAACAGAGAGCGTTTCCTCGATGTCCCAGTCCCCGGAGGACCCGCAGAGTCGCGAAATCAATCACTGAGGAAGATCGCTGGTTAGCGCCGATCCGGGAGAGGTACTGGGGGGATCAGAATGCGGCTGTAGGCTAATGATAGCGAAAAGTTAGGGGTTGTGGGGACGGAGCTTCAGTAACTTGCGGCCATCTTGCAGTGGGCTCACGAGCGCCCCCGAATGTGGCCATTTTAAACATTAGAGCCATCATTCATTGGTTGATTCAAGTCATGTGAGTATGGACAATTGATCACAGATACATCTAATTTTACTGCAATGGGAATGTGGTTTTTCTGTTCAAACTGATTTGAATTGTTTATAAAGGTGTTAATAATCATGTCCTGACAGAACCCTAAATGCAAAAGGGGAAGACGTACCCTACAAGAAATCCAAATCTCTATTAGCCAAACCCTATAGCAAAGCTTTCTCCCACAAAAAGAATTTTTTTTGTCGGACGGTGTCTTTGTGAGGACTTAAGCACTACAACAGAACTAGTCCATTTTAATCACATTTGCAGTAAAACCCACAGCAATTTAACTGTATATGAACTTTGCTATAGGGGTTGGCTACTAGAGATTTGAATAGCCATGTCCTGGCAATGTCCCAATTTTTATACTGTTTCCTATCATTTCCTTTTTTAATTGGTTTTGTTTTATTTGATTCTTTTATGTGTCAAATGTGTGCATATATAGTCCAAACACATTTCACTGGCCACTTTTTTTTAGGTCATATTGGACATTAAGGGGTTGAACTGCAAAGGTGCCAATAATGCTGACTGCAACTGTATAATGATTAGAGCAGCAGGCTGTAAATCAGAGAAGCCAGTGTTTGAATTTTGCTTCTCTCAGTGATGCTCCTTGTGATCTTTGATAAGTCATGCCAACCTCCTTTGTTTCAGGTAGAAACGTAGAGCTAGATTTACTAAAGTGCGGTAATGCACATTATTAGAAAATAGGTCCTGCTGCATAAAATGGGACCCACAGTAAATAATACACTTTTAATAAGTGTTAGTTTGCAATAGTGCCTTTTAGTCAATCTAGCCCTTAGCTTTCAAGTCCCCTTGGGCAGGGACCTATGTCTGGACCTGAATTTGTAATACAAAGTTGAGCTCACATTTGAAAAAGTGAATGATTACTGTAGATACTGTAAAATGTGTGTTAGTACTGAATAGACATTTGTCTTCTTTCTTTCAATAACTGTTATAGTTACGCAACACACTTGCCCTGATAACTCGCCCATTCTTTCAGTTTTTCTGTAGTTTTGTGTTCACTTTGTTTTAAAAGGTGGATAACAGGCAGTTATCGCTTAATAACGTCCCAGTGAGTGACTTGGCTGCTGCATGAGTCTTCCTCCCATGTCTACACGTTTAGCTCTAAGACGCTTTCCCAGATTTGGGGACAGATGTACAACATTTCTTATCCCTATAAGCAGCAAATGGGGAAAACCCTTGAGTACATCTCTGGAATCATGAACCAGCTTGATAAGCAAAGCAAAGCAACGCACAGTTGGGTTCGGATAATAACCGTGAACAGTGCAAATATGACAGCTACAGCTAATCCGATATCCAGGTTCAAGAGAATAGTAGCCACAAAGGTCACCAGCCAGATCAACTGAAAAAGAAAAAGAAAGGTTTCAGCAGCAAGGAAATAATATTCGAAAAGTGAAATATGTCCACTAATGAGCACCGCAATTCCCCCCATCACTGATATGTTGAAATGGAACATTCCCAGAAGAGCAGATAAGAGGTGAGGAGCGATCGCATGGCAGACTAGTTTCCTTTCACATACTTTCGAGGGGGCTGTCTTCATTGTTCCACCTAACTATAAGGTATCTGGACACTTTGTAGCTACTGAGGTTATTTCTCCTTGAAGACTGTCTAGACGTTAAGGGGGTATAAAAGCATCCATGTGCCTCACTCCGCTATGTCTTTGGATGGAACATATGTGCATATATTTGAAATTGATATTTCACTCCTTCCTTCAACACCACTGCTGACCTCACCATGCCTCCTGAAATGCCTCAACGAAAGGTCATATTTAATTGCTCAGTTTGGAAAATCTTTAAACACAGTGATAGTCGCCTGAGCTGGATGCATGTACACCAAAGGGCATGTTTAGTAAAATGCACTACCTGGTAGCAGCACCAAAACGTGCATATTATGCAGCTTGTGCATGATGAACTGGGACTAGGGTGCATGATGGGGCAAAACAAAGGCATTTCTGGTATGTCACAGCTAGCATAGGGGCAAGTAGCCCTCGTTAACCGCACTTTCTGCCCTTAGCTGGGTGCACTTAATGCCAACTGAATGGGTGGCACGAAGCGCTCATGTGCCCAGCTTACATGATGCACCGTCTTAGGCCTGAGATCACTGCAGAGGGATGGGTGAGTTAGCACGGGCTGACACAAGGATCAGAGGTGCTCTGGGCAGGACCTCCACCTTGCCCCCTCGACTGCCACCATTGCCACCCCTCTCCAAGGCCAGTAGCAGTAGCGTGAAGAAAATTTCAGACTACTAAGCAGAAATGCTCCCTCAAACCCAGGTCTTCTTTACCAAGTCCATTTTGCTGGTTCTCCAGAGAATAAGGATGTCCCCAAACTGTTTGTACATGCCGTGCAGATTGACAATAACAACCGAAGACAATATTGCCTGGAAGAGAAAACAGCAAATATAAGACTTACCAAACATTTATTCACAATTTGTGACCATAACTTAGAACCTTAGAGGAGTAATTATTAAATGCGATGTGCGGTTGAGTCAATGCTGACTCCTGGCGATCCAGCAGTCTGAGTGTCTTGACAAGGTGTGACCAGAAGTAGATTGCCAGGCCTTTCTTCCAAGGCAATGGAAGGTAAAGTGACTTGCCCATGGCCACAAGGAATACCAATGGGAACTGAACCCTGATATTCCTAACAGGGGCTATACATTTCAAGCAAAGGTAAGAGTTTGTGGCTTTTTAAATTACTGCTCTCTGCCTGGGAGCTCTTAAAAGGGTTTTGGTACATGTTTAAAACAAAGTTACATTCTTTTTGGTGCTTTAGTTTAAAAGGAGATATATTTTCTTTAGTGGGGTAGGTTTAAAACTCTGCTTTAGTATCTTTCTCAACTCTTTGAAGCTACTGACACCTAATCAGGAGTTAGTTCCCTCCCTTCCCCCTCCCCCCCCCAACTCCCACCCACCCTAAGTGAACAATCTTGCTTTATAGGGCACCTCCTCAATTAACTACACACAGGGACTTGGAACAGCACATTTTGAACATACTTAAAGAGATTTAACTGCTTTTTCTCTGAAAGGACAGCTGGAAAACCGGCTGGTTCTTTGGTAGATCTCTCTCTTTTGTTTTAACAGATACCTAAGCTCCACGAACTGAACAATGGCTGGGAAAAATCGTATCGCTGAAGCTGTTGCCTCTGTCCAGACAGAGGTTCCAATGCCAGTTGAAGGACCAGTTCCATGTGCAGAGTGCCTGCATGCTGAAGCTCTCAGGAAACAAGTGGAGGAACTCAGAGAGGAGGTGGCGAGGCTGAGGAGCATTCAAGACAGTGAGAAATACATTGATGAGATGCTTCTTGCAACATCCAAGCTCTCCAGCAGAGGAGAAGATGGGTGCCTACAGAACAACGAAGGTTGGACACAAGTCACCAGGGCCTGCAGAATCACCAATCCAATTTCTCCAGCCCTTGAATTGAAGGACCATTATGCAACCCTAGAAGAAGAGGAGGTAAAGCATCCCTGGAAATGGAAGAACCAGAGCTCAAGTACCCCAAGACTGCAGAATCAGTGAACATGAGGAAGCAAAGGATAGTGGTGGTTAGTGACTCTCTTCTGAGGGGTACTGGGGCGTCCATCTGCCAACCAGACTTGATGTCCAGAGAGGTATGCTGTCTGCCAGGTGCCAAAATCTGAGATGTTATAGAGAGTTTGCCAAGACTCATCAAGCCCACTGACTATTACCTAATGTTGCTAATCTATGTCGGCACAGATGATACTGCCAGGTATCCCTCTGAGCATATCAAAAGTGACTTCATGGCTCTGGGACAGAGGATGAAGCAGATAGGTGCACATGTGGTGTTCTCTTCAATCCTCCCTGTTGAGGGTAAAGGCCAAGGCAGAGAAGCTCGCATCTTGGAGATGAATGCATGGCTGCGTGGATGGTGTCATCAAGAGTGTTTTGGTTTCCTGGACCTTAGGATGCTGTTCCAAGGGTTGCAGAGCAGAGATGGTGTCCATCTGTCCAAGAAAGGTTGACATGTCTTCAGTAGCAGATTGGCTAATCTACTGAAGAGGGCTTTAAACTAGATTCATTGGGGATGGGTGAAGAAAGACCCAGGTAAGTGAAAGCCTCCAGGTATGTGAAACATTAAATACTTTTATGGAAATGGGTAAAAGGGACAACATATGGAAAGCAGTATGTATAAAAATGCCCATAGCATGGGAAATAAGATCCCATATGTTGAAGCTTTAATGGGAGTGGCTGACTTGGATTTAGTGGCAGTTACAAAAACATGGTTCACAGAAAACCATGACTGGGATGTAACTATACCAGGCTATACTTTATTCAGAAAGGACAGGGCACTTAACCAGGGTATCCTGGAGGATCTCCTCCTCGCCCTACCGGCCACTGACCAATTCCTCTTTTCCACCCTTATCCACCATACCCCATTTCCACCACCCATTCCCAATTGGAATAAAAGACCACACATCAATTATGGAAGCACTTTGTTCACAGCTTTATTTACAACCATAAACACCGGCCCAAACACTGGCCCACATTTTTAAACATCATAACATAACCCGGCCCCAACTCCGGACAATGCCCCACCAGCCATATTATTAGCAAGGTGGAGCATCATCCACCCCCAAACCCCACTGCCTGTCTCGCCATGTTAGTAGCAAAGGCCGGCCCAACTCCCCTAATACCGGGCTGAGACCCCCAACCGGGATGTCTTCCCCTCCCCCGAGGAGCACTTTGCTCCCCAAAAGCACCTTAATCTGTTAAAGCCCCGCTGCCTCGGCAAGTGCTAGCTCTATATCCCCCCCCCCCCAGCTGCAACAACCTTTACCCACTCCCCCCACCACAAGGGAGGATGGGCAGGAAACACTGCCACAGGTAGGAGCCAAAAAGCGAGGTAAACTTGCTCCACGCGGCCCCTACTGGCACCACAAACCCCGCCCCCCCCTTTGCAATCACCAATGAAATCGCCCCCTGCCATCGACTCGGGCTATTTCAAACAACGCCCGCACTCTACGCTCCCAGCCCCCACCTCCCCCCCTTTTCCCCAGCCGCCAAACACCCACCGGCGAGAACCGGACCCCGGAAACCCGGTTACCGTCGGCCTCGGGACCTTGACCTGTGGCCTTGCGCATATATGTAAAAAATAATATTAAAGCTTTGGAATTACAGAGCTTAAAAGGGAGAGAGGAGGCACTGTGGGTTAAACTAGAAAGAGGGAAAGAGAAATCTATTTGCATTGGCGTGATATACAGACCTCCCTCACAAGAGGAAGAAGTGGACAGAGTTAATTGAAGACATATGCAGCATTGCTAGGAAAGGGGAAGTGCTACTGATAGGGGATTTCAATATGCCAGATGTTGATTGACACATTCCTGCTGCAGTATCATCTAGAATTAAGGAGATCCTGGATTCTCTACAGGGAGAACTATTCAGGCAATTGGTAACAGACCACACATGTGAAGGGGCCATACTGGACTTGGTGCTTACCAATGGTGAAAGTGTTTCTGATGTTATAGTGGGAGATCATCTTGCATCCAGTGATCACCAGATGGTGTGGTTCAGTATTAGGACTAGGGCTGATAGAATCCATTCAAAAGCAAGGGTCTTAGACTTTAGGAAAACTAAATTTGCCAAGATGGGCCAATACCTTAGGGAGTCATTAGCAGGATGGGAACAGCTGGGGGATGTAGAAAATCAGTGGGTAAAACTGAAAGGGGATATTTTAAGGGCAACCAACCTTTTTGTTAAAATGGTAAGTAAAGAAAAAGGAGACCGCTATGGTTTTCGAAAGAAGTGGCTGAAAAGGTGAAGAAAAAGAGAGGCCTTCAGGAAATACAAGAGATCAGAGAGAGAGGAAGACAGGCATCTATATTTGGAAAAACTTAGAGAAGCTAGCAAAGTAGTCAGGAAAGCAAAGATTCAAAAAGAGGAGGAAATAGCCAATGTAATAAAATGGGGGGATAAGGCATTTTTTAGATATGTTAGTGAAAAGAGGAAGGGCAAAAGTGGTATTGTCAAACTCAAGAGTGACGGGGAGGAATATGTAGAAGCTGATGAGAATAAAGCAGAATTGCTTAACAAATATTTCTGTTCTGTGTTCACAGATGAAGAACCAGGAGCAGGACCTCAGAAAACACCCACAAACAGGAACAGAAGTGAGGGGCATCTTGAAGAATTTTCAGAAGACTGTTTGTGAGAAACTTTTTTTTTTTTTTAGTGCCATCAAGTCAGTGTTGACTCATAGCGACCCAGCTACCTCTGGGTTTTCTTGGCAATGTATCACTGGAAGTAGATTGCCAGCCTTTTCTTCAAAGGCAATGGAGGGTAAAGTGACTTGCCCAAAGTCACAAGGAGTGCCAGTGGGAATCAAACCCTTGATTTTCTGGGTACTAGGCAGTTGTTCTAACCACTAGGCTACTCCTCCATGCCTTGTGAGAAACTAGCTAAACTTAAATTAGACAAAAGTGATGGGACTGGATGGGATACACCCTAGAATACTGAGGGAACTTGGGGACTTTCTAGCACTTCCACTAACTGACCTTTTCAATGCCTCATTGGAGTCGGGAGTGGTGTCAAAGGACTGGAGAGAGGCACATGTGATCCCTTTACACAAAAGCCGAAGTAAGGATGTGGTTGAAAATGACAGGCCAGTTAGTTTAACTTCGGTGTGAGTAAATTATTGGAAACACTGCTGAATGAGAAAATAGTGAGGTTTCTGGAGTCCAGTGGATTAGAGGATCCCAGGCAGCATGGATTCACCAGAGGCAGGTCTTGTCAGACAAATCTGATTGATTTCTTTGACTGGGTGACCAGGGAGCTGGACCGAGGGAGAGCCCTAGATGTGGTGTATTTGGATTTCAGTAAAGCCTTTGACACCGATCCTCACAAGCGACTTATAAACAAACTGACCACCCTAGGGATGGACTCTAAAGTTACTGCTTGGGTTAGAAATTGGTTGAGTGGGAGGTGACAAAGGGTACAGGTAAATGGAGCTCACTCTGAGGAGAAGGAAGTTACCAGTGGTGTACCCCAGCAATCTGTCCTTGGTCTGATTCTTTTTAACATCTTTGTTAGTGATATAGCCGAAGGGCTGTCAGGTAAGGTTTGCTTCTTTGCAGATGATACCAAAATCTGCAATAGAGTAGAAACCCAGGAAGGCGCAGACAACATGAGGAGGGATCTAGCTAAGCTTGAAGAATGGTCTAAAATTTGGCAGCTGGGATTTAATCTTAGAAAATGCAAAGTCATGCATTTGGGCTGCAGCAATCCAAGGGAGCAATATAGTATAGGGGCTGAAGTACTTTTGTCCACTAAAGAAGAGCGGGACCTCGGTGTGGTTGTGTCTGATGATCTTAAAGTAGCTAAACAGGTAGAAAAGACGACAGCAAAAGCTAGAAGGATGCTAGGGTGCATAGGGAGAGGAATGGCTAGCAGAAAAAGGAGGTGATAGTGCCTCTGTATAAGTCTTTGGTGCGACCTCATTTGGAGTATTGTGTGCAATTCTGGAGACTGCACCTTCATAAGGATATAAACAGGATGGAATCAGTACAGAGGGTGGCTACTAAAATGGTTAATGGTCTTCATTATAAAGCATATGAGGACAAACTTAAGGATCTTAATATGTACACCTTAGAGGAAAGGTGGAATAGAGGTGATATGATTGAGACGTTTAAATACCTCTGTGGCATAAATGCACAGGGGGAGAGCCTCTTTTGACTGAAAGCAAGTTCTGCTATGAGGGGACATAGGATGAGTGTGAAAGGGGATAGACTCAGGAATAATATGCAGAAATATTTCTTTACAGAAAGAGTGGTAGATGTGGGGAATAGTCTCCCAGTGGAGGTGGTGAGCACAAGGACAGCATCTGAATTCAAAAAAGCATGGGACAAAAACAGAGGATCTCTAAAGGAAAAAAGGGGACTGTTGTAGTTGTTGATATGGAAGGACAGACTAGACAGGCCATGTGGTCTTTTTCTGTCGTCATTTTTCTATGTTTCTATGTTTCTTGGCTAGTAGGCCACTGCTCTAACCATTAGGCTACTCCTGTGGAAAAATATTGTATTTTTTGCATTTTAAATTACAGCGAGAGCCACTAACTTGTGTTAACAGTATTTTATTTATTTAATTATTTGTTTGTTTGTTTTTATATACCGCTTTGTCTTGGAAATCAGAGTGGTTTTCATGAAATTTTCAAACTACTGCGCAAAGCAGTTTATAAGGAACAAGAAACACTTACATATATAACAGTTGCAGTTAACAATAACAGTAACAATAAGTAATGTAACTATTTACATGTTCATGTATCGGACGATTAGTAACTCCCATAGTAAACAATAATACAACTTGTGTTCAGTCTTACAAATGGAAGGGTAACTCTGTAGCAGAACAATGCTGATAGCAAAGAAACACCAAGAAACAAAGACTGACCACAGCTGAGACCCAATTTTTCTTAGAGGGTACTTTATTCGAGTCCCAAACCCTCTAAGAAAAATAGAGTCTCAGCTGTGGTCAGTCTCCGTTTGTTGGTGTTTCTTTCCTATTTGCATTGGAAAAATAATGCCAGCTTTGAATAGCCCGATGTTCCCAGGGAGCTATGTAAAGGGGCTAGTGCATAGAATAATCACCCTCCAGCACAGATCCTTTACCCTGATCTCTCAGCAGAGCCCCAACCCCTGATCCCACCAGCACATGATCCCCCCCCCCCCCCACTACCTGCCCAAGAACCTCCCTCCTGGCACTTATTGATGGTCTCCCTATTGTGTACTGGGTGGGGCAGGAGTGATCCCCAATTGCCCCTGCTCCGTTGGGCTCCCTGGTTCAAAATGGTGCCTCTGACTGCCTAGCACTAGTCTCGCAGGGCAACCGATAGGACATAGAGCTCCTTATATGACAGCTTGACCTGCATGCAGTCTGACAGGGACATTTAAAGATCTAAGATTTGTCCAGGTAAGTATCCCAATTATCCAGTCAAATCTAAATATTAGCTTCATAGTATAAAAAGATGAATGATCTGTTTTTTTCTTTCTCTTGATGCCAAGTTGAAATTTCCATAAGAAACTGAAGCTCATATTTAGTATAAAATTAAAATTCTTCAAGGTACAAACTCCACTGTGATTTTTTACTTCACTGAAACAACTTTAACGATGGTGTGGGTTGAAGATATAGCTCTGCGTGTGTTTAACGGTCATGGCTTATGATCCATTTTACATTCGTGTATTTGATAGCTGTTCATTTTTGTAAAACTGTGTTTGATATAACTGTTTTTATAGATCAGATTTTTTCATAATTGCTCAAGCAAAAAATAGTTAATAAACGTATGTAAAGACCATACACTGTGCTGTTTTTCAAACGCAATTATTTCTTAGGAATCTCGTTTCCTCTTCCACAGTTTTCTCCCTCAATTCAGTATTTCCAGGAAATTAGCATTTTTGAGTTACACCTCTGTCTGTACACTAAGGGCCCCTTTTACTTACGCTTAAGGAAATTTTACTAAAGGTTAACATGCATTCAGTAAATTTAGCACGCGTTAATTGCTGCAATGACGCATACAAATGAATGGGCAGTGGACGCACTTATTGCGCGTTGACCTTTAGTAAATATGTCCCTTAGGAATAAAATGGGTCAGTCAGCAGATAGCTTGAGCTAAGTGTTAGTAAAAGGGACCCTAAGACCGATAATTTCCTTCTTCCCACTGTATTACATAACAATGTTCAGCAGGACCTCGAATGGACAGAAATACGTACTTTTGGTAAATCTTCAAAGAGCTCTCCAGCCTTCACAATGATTATTAAGATGACAAGAGAAGACACGATACTAGAAATCTGCATTAGAGAAAATAAAGAATAAAAGGGCATGTTTACTAAACCACACTGTTGCCATGGGGCTGTCTACAAGCTAAGCTCACCACACTAACTATTGGCACAAGCCCCACGCTAAAAATCCCATGCTAGCTGTTCAGCGCATGATTGGGTGAGGACAGGGCTGTTTAGGAGCAGAACATGGGCATCCCGGCTAGCTGGCTGTTTTGGGCACATGCTAAATGCGAAGGCTGCCATTAATACAAGTGCACTTAATACCACCTCAAGGGTGCACACGCATGCCGATTAGCAACGTGCTACCAGCAAAGGAGAGAGGTGCACATGTCCCCTAAAGCTAGTATGAGCTCCTGCACTAGTTTTGCAGCTCAAATGTGTGCTACTGGTGCACCCCAAAGGTAACAAGTGCAATTAGAAACTGGGAGAGAAAGAACTCAGCCCATCAGAGACACAATTGCGTTCAAATGAAAGAAAAGTGAGATACTTAACGTACAATCATTTTCTAAATAGAATAGGCTCTAACCAGCCAAAGAAGTTTTAAAGACTATTTCACTCAAGAAGTAACTTGCCATTGAGGAACCACAATGAGAGATATGAAAATAAAATAATATCAATCAAAGTATATTGGTTAAAAGTAGTTGTTAGTTTTGAGGTTGGCAAAAAGAGAGAGAAAACCTAGCTCATAAAATAATTAGCACTTTACCTGACTGTTACCGCCTGTGCTTTCCTGTACCAGACTCCTGGACATGGCAGTCCCAGTTGCAAAACACTGGAAAAAGCTCCCTATGAAGTTACTGAGCCCCAGCGCTATCAGCTCCTGTGAGAGAAATCAGGTCAATAGAGAGCCACACAGAACATTTCTGTCCCAAGGTCTGTGACCAACATTCTGGCCAATCTGCACCACCATACTGCTGCTGGTAGGAGAAGGAGTTGCTATGATATTGCAATGCCTCCCTCTACTGGCAGCAGTATAGTTGAAGGACTCCTGCACAGCTTGGCAGGAATGTTGTTTCTTACTTATTTTACATTTCTTATATACCGCCTTTCATTATATCAAGGTGGTTTACATTGAACAAATTGAAATTACATTGAATGGGGCATTATAACTTGGAGATAACTATTTTACAGGAACATGGGCAATGGAGGGTTAAGTGGCTTGCCCAAGACCACAAGGAGCACCTGTGGGACTAGAAACCCCAGTCCTTCCGGCCCAAGGTTACTGTCCTCTAGTGGGATTTGAGCCCCTGACCTTCCGGCCTGAGGTAACTTGCCCCAACCACTAGGCCGCTCCTCCCTCCCTTTGTGACCTCTACTTGCACCTCAAGTAGAATTATTTTAGTGGTCTCCTGAATATTTATTTTGTATATACACCACCTTGAGTGTTTTTTTTGGGAAAGGGGGTTTTGATATTGAAGCAAACAATACATAATGAAATAATCTTTGCATTTTCTGGGATTGCATTTTCTCAGATTCTGTTGTAACTCAGGCCTTCTCTTGCTCTCTTGCAATGACAAGAATAGTAATCAGAAACTTTTTCTCCTTATTTATTTATTTATTTATTTATAGTCTCTTATATACCGCACTATTCAGCATCAGCGCGGTTTACAATAAACAAGGAGTTACACAATTCAACGGTACTTTGTGTTTACAGAAAAAACAGGAAATACAACTCGGATAACAGGGTAATTAATTAATATAACAGACATGATCTCATCCTGGCATCCTTCCTTGATTCCTTCATTTGTGAAGTTTTTCATTTTTATTTTCCCTCATCTTTCTGCACCATCATGGTCAAGTTTTATTGTGTTGTTGTTGTTAAGTGCCATCGAGTTGGTGTCGACTCATGGCGACCCTCTGGATACTTGTCCTAAACTGTATTCAGTCTTCAGTCAGGCAGCTCATTGTTCATAAAGTGGCATCCATAGCTGCTGTTATTGTATCAATCCATCTCATTACTGGCCTTCGTCTTTTACGGTGACCTTCTACCTTGCCAATCATGATGTCTTTCTCTAATGATCTTTCTCTTCATGATATGTCCAAAGTATGAAATTTGAAGTCTTGTCATCTGAGCTTCTAAAGAAAGCTTAGGTTTGATCTCCTCTAGTATTGACTGGTTTGTTCTTTGGGCAGTCCATGATATACTCTATATTCATTGCCAGCCCCATAATTCAAAGGCATCGACTTTCTTCCTGTCTATCTTTTTCCCTGTCCAACTTTCACATCCATATAACGTTAGTGAAAATACCATGGCTTGAACAAGTTGAACCTTTGATTGGAGAGAGACATCTCTGCTTTTAAAAATCTTTTCTAGGTCCTTCACAGCCATTCTGCCAAGAGCAATGCGTTGTCTGATTTCTTGACTGCTTGATGCTTCTTTATTGATTGTTGATCCAAGTAGGTTAAAATTGTCCACTATTTCAATTTTTTCTCCATCAATAATGAACTTATTGATTTTGCCAGTTGTCAGGATCTTTGACTTTTTTACTTTAAGGTGCAGGCCCATTTTAAGACTATGTTCCTTGATCTTGAGAAGCAAATGTTTCAGATCATCTTCACTTTCAGCCAGGAATGTGGTATCATCAGCATAGCGAAGGTTGTTGATGAGTCTTCCACCCATCTTCACACCTCTGTTGTCTTCATACAATCCTGCTTCTCTGATGATTTGTTCTGCATATAAATTAAACAGTATGCAGCCTTTTCATATACCTTTGCTGATTTTAAACCATTCTTTTTCTCCTTGTTCCTTTTGAACTGTTGCTTCTTGATCAATGCAAAGATTGTGCAAGAGAACTATCAGGTGTTCTGGTATACCCATGCTTCTTAATGTGGCCCAGAGTTTCTCATGGTTTACACAGTCAAAAGCCTTGCTGTAGTCAATAAAACACATCATTTTTGTATTCTTTTGTCTTTTCAAGGATCCATATCACATCTGTGATGATTTCTCTTGTTCCTTGCCTTTTCCTGAACCATGCTTGTACTTCAGGTAGTTCTCATTCCAGGTATGGTTGTAGTCTCTGCTGAATGATCTTGAATAGAA
Organism: Ichthyophis bannanicus; assembly: GCA_033557465.1. Classification (NCBI taxonomy): domain Eukaryota; kingdom Metazoa; phylum Chordata; class Amphibia; order Gymnophiona; family Ichthyophiidae; genus Ichthyophis; species Ichthyophis bannanicus. The sequence continues at coordinate 147,258,930 of CM066046.1, read as the reverse complement.
TCTTGCTGGCATGTGGAATGAGAGCGATTGTGCAATAATTTCCACAGCCAGTCAGATCACCTTTCTTCAGTATTGGTAGAAACACAGATCTTTTCCAGTCAGTTGGCCATGATGTTGTCTTCCAAATTTCCTTGTAAGTATGGTAACAGTTGCATCCAATTGCTGTACTATTTCAATGGGAATGCCATCAATACCTGGTGCTTTGTTCTTTGATAAGGCTTTCAATGCTGCTTCAAATTCTTTCATCACCAATGGCTCCTGATAATAAGGTACAGGTTGAAATGGCTTTTGGTTCATTTGAGCCTTATGGTATAATGATTCTATATATACTTTCCACCTTTTTTGATCTTCTCAGCATCATTCAACATGGATCCTTGAGCATCTTGTAGCATTCCAATTCAAGACTGGAATTTTTTTATTTAACTCTAGTAGCTTTAGGAAAGCTGATCTTGTTCTTCCTCTAATAGTTTCTGATTCTATTTCCTTGCATGTGTCATTGTAGGACTGCTCCTTGTCTTGTCTTGCTGCATATTGGAAATCTCTGAGTTCTGCAAGTTCCTCTCTTTCTCCTCTAGCTTTAGCTTCTCTGCATTTCTTGGCACTTTTCAGAGTTTCTTCAGTCATCCATTTTGACTGCCTTTGCTTTGTCACCTTTTGTAGAGACTTCTCGCTTTCTTCCAACACAACCTTCATGATGACATCACATAACTCTTCTGGCGCTCTGTCATTTGTATCTAAAGCAGCAAATCGATTTTATAGGCAGTCTTTAAATTTTGATGATATATTCTCAAGGTCATATTTTGCTACATTCATGAGTGGCTTGCTCATTTCAAACTTTAGCTTAAGTTTGCAAACTAGTAGTTGGTGATCTATACCATAGTCAGCTCCATGTTTTGTCTTTGTTGATGTTATAGAGCTTTTCCATTGTTGACTTCCATAGATGTAGTCGATTTGATTTTTTGTACAATCCATCTCCAGCTTCATTTCTGTTGCAAAGTCCATATTTTCCAATAACTTTGCCTTCTTCTTTGTTATCAACTTTGCATTCCAGTCACCCATAACTATCAGGATATCCTGTTTGCATTTTCTGTCATTTTCAGCTTGTAGTTGTTCATAGTACTTATCAATGTCTTCCTCTTCTGCAGCTGTTGTTGGGGAATATACCTGAATTATAGTTGTATTGATGGGCATTCCCCATAGACAAAAAGAAATTAAGCATTCACTGACTGCATTGTATTTCATTACAGTTCTTACAAGTTTCTTCTTGATTATAAATGTCTTTCATTTCAGTATAGTCAGGGCCGGATTTACCTTGAGTGAGGCCCTACGCCAACAAAAATTGTGGGCCCCCAGCAGGGGCAGCCCAAGGGGGGTGTGGGCCTCATTTGCATAAGGGGCCTCATTTGCATAAATATTTGCATAATGTTACCATATACTAACTTTTAGTAAACGTGCCTCTTAATGAGTGTATGGATAAAGAAAGACTAAAAGATTTCTACATTACTATAATCCAGTGCCAACTGCCAGACACATTAGGAACTACTACAAACACTGCCCATTTAGAACCCATAGCAAACCCGCCGTATCCTAACAGCACTACCAGGACTCACAAAGCACCATACTCTACCAATCAAAAGGCAACACTGCAAATATTAAACCAATACATTTCAGAGAACAACAATACATGACCTACTGGGGAAAGAGAACAAGTGGCAATGTCAAATAGGAATTATATAAACAGAACACCTCAGCTCAGTTACACATGCAGAACATAGACCATCACCAAACAAGTAATCACATTTTAGAAACAGGAAGACAATAATTAAACTGGGAATCCCAAAAGCCAAACTTGGAATGTACAACACTGTAGAAATAAAACTATACATTAATTTGCTCTTGTACTAAACAAAGCGCAGACGTTAATGATGCACATTTACCAGAGCTGACATATTCCAATTAATAAATTCAAAATAAAGAGATATTTTCTACCTTTTGTGCATTTTTTTCAGCTGCAATTGCTCCAGCCACTTTCTTCTGGTTTCTTTGTGTCTTCTGCTAACTCTCCATCGTCTGCTGTCCATTTGTCCTTTCTTCTCTCTTCTAGTTTTTTTCCATTCTCTCTCTACATCTGCTTTAACATACTAATCTTTCTCCTTTTGCTCTTTCCTCATTCCTATTTTATCCACTCAAATTTTACCCCTCCATCCTCAATCCCCACTTACTCTCCCAATACCCGGCCAATTGTAGATTTTTTATCCCTCCCACACAAAATATTTTTCCCTTCTCCATTTTACTCTTCCAGCCCCATCCCATTCTAATCCTCCCCCAACATCAGCTCCCTTCTAGTTCCAGCCTCACCCAGCATCCATTCCCTTCTAGTCCCTGCATCAGCCCATTTCCAGTCCTAGCCACCCATCAGCCCATTTCCAGTCCTAGAAACCCCCCAACCCAATACCAGTCCTAGCCCCCCATCAACCCACTTACAGTCCTAACCCCCCATCACCCCATTTTCAGTTTAAGCCCCCCCTATAACCCATTACCAGTCCTAACCCCCATCAGCCCACTTCCAGTCCTAACCCCATCAACCCATTTCCAGTCAGCCCCCATAGCCCATTGCCAGTCCTATCCCCCCCATCATCCCTATTCCAGTCCTAACCCCATCAACCCATTTCCATTTAGCCCCCCATAGCCCATTGCCAGTCCTAACCCCCCCCCCCCATCAGCCCACAGCCCATTACCAGTCCTAACCCCATCAGCCCACCTCCAGTCTTAACCCCCCCAGCCCCTTTCCAGTCCTAGCCCCCCCATAGCCCATTACCAGACAGCCCCCATCAGCCCACAGCCCATTACCAGTCTCAACCCCCACACAGCCCTTTACCAGTACTAACCCCCCCCCATCTGCCCACAGCCCATTACCTGTCCTAACCTCATCAGCCCACCTCCAGCCTTAATCCCCCAACCCATTTCCAGTCCCAGCCCCCCCCAATAGCCCATTACCAGTCCTACCCTCCCCTTCCCCCTCCCCCGGCCTAAAGTAAAATTTGATTTAAAAAAAAAACCTGCTGGCTGCCGCCGCGGGGCCCCCTCTGCTGCCGCGGCAGCATGGACTGACCCGCGGGGGCCCCCTCAGCAAGCTCGATCCCTCCGTGCCTCCCTCCGTGCAGGCTGTGAGAGTCGCGAAGGAAGACTGTCTCCCTCGCGTCTCTGCTAAGACCGCAGGGGCTGATGGGAAATGTCCCATCAGCCCCTGCGGGCTTAACAGAGACGCGAAGGAGACAGTCTGCCTTCGCGTCTCTCACAGCCTGCACGGAGGGAGGGAGGGATCGAGCTTGCTGAGGGGGCCCCCGCGGGTCAGTCCATGCTGCCGCGGCAGCAGAGGGGGCCACGCGGCGGCAGCCAGCAGGGTTTTTTTTAAATTTTATTTTTAAAAAAAAGCCGAACTTGTTCCTTTTTTGTGGGCCCTTCCCAGCTGTGGGCCCTACGCCATGGCGTACATGGCGTATACGTAAATCTGGCCCTGAGTATAGTATGTGATTATCAGATGCAAAGTGTCCTATGCCTGTTCATTTCTGTTTGCTGCACCCAACAGATCAAGTTGTGCATGTTCCATTTCATTCTTGACCTCCTCCAACTTCCCTTAGTTCATGCGTCATACATTCCATGTCCCAGCATGCAAGACATCTTTGCAGCTTCTGACTCTCAATTCATGTGCGGCTATATCAGCAGTCAGATTTCCCGAGGGCTTTGATCCAACAACGTCATAAATGCTGGCTTTACTCTGAAAATTCTTCAACTCCTCCCCAGTAACCATTTGAGTGTCCTCCAAGCTGGGGGTCTCATCTTCTGTCACTATAGTGCAATTTGTTTTGTTATGACTATCCATTGTGTTTTCATGGCTTGATACAGAAGTAGATTGCTGGGCCTTTCTTCTGCACAGATAATTCTAATGTTGTTGCCGTTGTCACAGAAACATGATTCTCCACTGCCAACACCATCCCATTCTGCTGCCGCCCAGATATATATATTATATTAAATTTGACTTTGGTTAACAATTACATTTTAGCAATATTGTATTTGACTGTGTGCTCCACACTTGTGACAACAGAAAACGATAGCACTTGGAAACTTTAATCTCCATGAGGAGGGTGATTTCAAAATGGCTACTTACACGGTACGAAAATTGGCTATCCCGTGGATTTAGAACTGCATTTTTATGGAAGCATCTCAGGGCAGGGTTAGGTCACCCCACCTCTGCATTTACTAAGACATTGTTGCTGAGTTCATGTGCACTAATTTAGTTTACATGTGTAATTACTAAATAGGTCAAACTGCATAAAAGTGGGACCTGTGATAAATACTTGCCCTCATGCATGTTAGTGTGCTGTAGTGCCTTTTAGCATGCATGTTTTGACTGGAAAAATGTTCTTTGAGAAAGCAGGTACAAATCTGTGCTAGTATTTTCCATGGACAATGTTCAAAAGGGAAGTGTATACACACACCTTCCCTTGGGGAACTGCTGCAAAATCCACAGGTGCAAATATCCGCCAGACTTTCACCTGCCCTCAGAGTCTTGCAAATTGCCCTCCTCTCATAGGATCTACTGAAATAATGCAGATAATCATTCAGATGGTATCGGCTCTGTACCTGCACTAGTGACAGAGGAAAATGCCAAATATATTCCTGATGGCTGCCAATCAACCTGTCTGAAGACGGTAGGGGAAGCTGAAAAAGTAACCATCCCTCAGTCCCTTTGACAGTCTGCATAGTTCATGCTTTTGGTAGCTTTGTGGAAAGCTGCTCACTTCTGCTCATAAATTGAATTTGTTTGAAGACCAAACCACAGCAAAAGAAAGACTTAAAAATAATAGACCTGAAGAGGTGGGAAATGAAAGAGATGGAAAATGGGTGAACTTACCTGGTTGCTGTCCACTTGGTAGCCATGTTTCATAGCAAACATCTTGCCCATAGCGATGGTTATGGCATATCCCACTACTGCAATTGTAAATGAGTTGCCAGCCACTTTCCCAAAAAGACTGCTGTCGGGCAGCAATGGGGCTTTTATTCTATAGACAGAAGAAGGAGAGGCGATGACATAAGCTCTTTTGGTGAGAAAACTAGGGGAAAAGGACTGTTCTCCTAGGACAAACAGGATGAGTCAGCCACACTTGGCCTCACTGATAACATAGACCGTCAAGCCCAGTCTTCTGTTTCCAACAGTAGCCAATCAAGGTCATATCTCCCCAAAATCACAGGTTCCCCATTGCTTGTATTGGGCTAAGCAGTGATTTCCACTTGCACCACTCTCGTGGCACCACTCTCGAGGCCAGCAACTTGATGTCGTTACTCCTTCATTGCGATGACTTCCGCACCACTAATGCCTGATGTGCCTACATCTCTGTTACCATGCCCACATCTCTGTTACTGCACAGGTGGGCCTTGTAACTAAACTGGACCAAGTGTCTTAACCATGTCCCTGGGGTAACATGGTAGGCCAAAGAGTAAGCAATGGGAAGGCCTGGCTTTCCCCCTGGACCTGGCTTCCCATAAAGAACCTATGCCGGGCTGGCTTACTTCAAACCCCTGCAGATTTGATTCGCACAACTAGAAGTGGAGCACCGCACAAGTGTGCCTTGTAACTACACCCTCTGCACATGCATACATTGCGACTGCAAGCCATCGTGTGGTGTCTTGTAACGGCACCCTCTCACAACGCTGCTACTGCACATGTGTACATCACCACTACAGGCCTACAGGTTGCAACAGCGTTGTGCGGTGCCTTGTAACGGCACCCTCTCACAACACTGCTGCCGCACATGCATACATCACCACTACAGGCCTACAGGTTTCAACAGCGTTGTGCGGTGCCTTGTAACGGCACCCTCTCACAACACTGCTGCCGCACATGCATACATCACCACTACAGGCCTACAGGTTGCAACAGCGTTGTGCGGTGCCTTGTAACGGCACCCTCTCACAACACTGCTACGCCACATGCATGCATCGCCACTACAGGCCTACAGGTTGCAACAGGATCGTGTAGTGCCTTGTAACGGCACCCTCTCTAAACACTGCTGCCGCACATGCATACATCACCACTACAAGCCTACAGGTTGCAACATGCTGTACCACAAGGGCGCATGCCAGCCCTGAACAAGTGTCTCGGCCTTCCCCCTTCCATCACAGCGCATGACAGCTTGGGAGGCACCAAGAGTGGCTGGCTCATCCTGTTTGTCCTAGGAGAAAACGAAGTTACTTACCTGTAACAGGAGTTCTCCGTGGACAGAAGGATAAGTCACCCACACATACCTGCCCATCTCCCCTGGGAAGGGGTTGGCCTCCGTCCTGGTGCCCGCCTCCTAGCGGCAAAAGGCTCAGCTAGTGACGTACTGGCTAGCTAGGGGCGGGCAGGAGGGTGGGGCCAGTTGGCCCATGCTCAGAAGGGTGAAAGCCCTTCTGAGCTATGGAGAGTACTTCCGTCTCGGTGCCGTCGGATGACATCACCAAGTGTGGCTGACTTATCCTGCTGTCCATGGAGAACTCCTGTTACAGGTAAGTAACTCCGTTTTTTCTTCACTCTATGTGCTACTCCCTTTAAGTGCAAAACAATAAACATTCCAAATGACTAGAATGCAAATAACACAGTAATCAGCTTATACTAGTGTTTCTCCAGGCAACACATTAAAGTTTACTGCGAAGTATCAATTTACGAAGAGACTGTTAGACTCTTTCTCTGTGGGCTGTCCACAGCTTGTATTCCGGTTATGACAGCATATATAGGCTTCATCTCACTGTGGTAAATCACTTCAAAATCTTATATGTTACATTTGACTTTGAGCAGAGCTGCGCATTGCATGGATGGCTTGAGGCTCTGAAGACAGGAGCCTGCTGTCATCCCCTTTGAACGTATCCTGCTGCCAGTCTGCTATGGAAATCTTCATGATAAAGAGAACCATTATAGAACAGGTAAGGTGTGAGGAAGAGACGTGAGAAAAGCTAAAAGTGTGTGGGGGGGGGGGGGAGGGGGCGGAATGCCAGAGAATGACAGAATGAAGCAATGGGTGAAAAAACAAACCATGAGTCTATCAAGCTGTGTTAGACTATTGACCTCAGAAGCATGTGGAGATTGGTTTTTATTTCATTTTTGGATTTTTTTTGTTTGTAATCATACTCTGGAATTTATTACTGGAGCATGTAAGTAAAAGCTGTTAGTATAGCTGGGTTTAAAAGACAGGAGTAGTTCCTGGAGGAATATCAAATGCTGAAATAAAGAATAACCATTATTAAAAAAAGACCAGGGAAATCCATTCCTTACCCCAGGATAAGCATCATGGAATCTGTGCACCTTTTTGGGAACCTGACAGATACTTATGACCTGGCTTGGCCACTGTTGGAAACAGGATACTGGGCTGGATGGACCCTTGGTCTGCCCCAGTATGACGTTTCTTATAGAATAGATTATAAGCTCTGTGGAGCAGGGACTGTATCATACGTGTATGTGCACAGCACTACATATGTCTAGTAGCTCTACAGTAGCCAGAGTAGTGCATGTAAAAGCCATTTAACACAAAATACAATGGGAAAAGGAAAGAAAACTTCTTTTTTTTCTTTTTTTCCATTTTCAAAATGACATAACACAAACAAAAGATTTTGGGCCCAATATCAAATGGGACGGCAGTGTGCCATCGCCGACCTCTAATCCCGGATATTCAATGCTGGGGTCATATGCGGCCCCAGCATTGAATATCCGGGGTCACCGCACAGCCTCCAACGCCACAGAAGCTAACCAGGTAGCGGTGATATTGCACCACTCCTCGGTTAGCTCCTGTGGGTAAAATTAGGACAGCTTTTGCTATGCCTAGTTTTACCCACAGGTCGCTAACTGGGTAGCGGCGCAATATTGCCGCTACCCGGTTAGTGACTGTTGCCACCCACGACATGCCCCGGAACACCCACAACACACTCCGATGCTAAGCAGTTAGCATCGGGGTATATAGCGGCATTAGTTGTGGATATTCCACAGTACTAACCAACAAGTCCACCCAAAACAACCAAAAAAATCCAAGGTATACCCAAGGCCTACAACAGCTGAAAACCCAACTTCAAATGTTTGAGAGAAGATGGCGGAAAACAACATTCGAGGAACATCGCAACAATTACCTAACACTGCTACGGGACTACCATACAGCCGCAGACAAAGCTAAGCAGCAATATCATACAAATCTTATCAACTCATCGCTCAACCACCCCAGAGAATTCTTCGACCTTGTCAAATGGCTCACAAACTCACCCACCACCCACCACTCAGCCTCCGCTCTCAATCACAAACAGTGGAGAGCCCATTACAGAAAACTCCACCCTCATCCCAATTCCACCTCCATCCACCACCCCACCCCGCCTGATGGACCACCCTCCTTACTATCACCAGAGGCATCTTCACTTACCTGCTGGACCACTTTCCACCCCAACACCAGAGATAACATCAGATCCATCCTAACTACAATCAACATCACTACCTCCCCTCTCGATCCCTGACCAGCCAACTGGATCAAAGTAGCAAAGATGGATCTCAGTCTCCTACTCACCAGGATAACCCAAGCAGTATTACAACAAGGACAAATGCCTGAGTCCCTGAAACTGTCCTCCATCTGGCCCACCCTGAAGAAACCCAACCTTGACCCATTAGACCCTGTCTCCTACAGACCCATCGCCAGCCTCCCCTTCCTAGCAAAGGTCATTGCGAAAACCATCCAACTGCAACTACAGGACCATATTGACAACTCCCTCCTGGACTCACAGCAGCATGGCTTCTTCCTCCTACATGGAGTGGAAACCCTGATGATCACACTCGTTAACAACCCAATCAAAGGCATGCAAGACCCAGCTGAAGGCCTCCTACTAATCTTGACATCTCAGCCTCATTTGACACCACTGACCAAAAAACTCTTCTCCAGTGCTTGAAATCAATGGGAATTCAAGAAACAGTATACAAATGGTCCACTCTTACCTCTCTAACTGACAGCAACAAATAAAACAGGGAACAAATACCTCTAGCCCTTACCAACAAACACAGGGAATCTCCCAAGGATTCACTCTATCTGCACTCCTCTTCAACCTTTACCTCTAACCCCTCTGCAAGATCATCAAAATACACAGCACTGATTTCCACATCTATGCTGATGATATCATGTTGTACAGTCTACTCCACACCAAGCAACCATCATATACAAGGATTAAAGAATGCTTTGCTGACAACAATCTATCAGTCAATTAAAAAAAAAGAAGTCTTATTCATCGCGAGAGACAACACATTCACCCCCCCCCCACCCACCACCCACCATACCAATGAACAACATCCAAACAAACATAGTAACATGACGGCAGATAAAGACCAGCATGGTCCATCTAGTCTGCCCAGCAAGGCGGCAAGAGTAGGTGCACCTGCCACTCTGTGCAGGTCACCCCTCCCCATACCTTTGTTTATGGGTGTACCCATCGCTCCGTGTAAGTCACCCCTATTTGTCGAGATATAAGAGTATGTTTATTTTGATTTAATCCTATTGTTATAAAATGATCCACTGTGTCTTTCCCATGCCATTTTGAATTCTGTCAGTGTATTTGCTCCCACCACTTCCATTGGGAGGGCATTCCAAGCATTCACCACTGTTTCAGTGAAAAAGTATTTCCTGACATTGCCTTTCAATTTACCCCCCTGCAGCTTCATGTTATGCCCTCTAGGTTTACAGCTTCCCCATCTTTGTAAGAGGTTTGTTTGTTCATTAATACTCTTTAAGAATTTAAAAGTCTGAATCATATCTCCCCTGTCTCTCCTCTCCTCTAGGGTGTACATATTTAGGTCATCAAGTCTCTTCTCATAAGTCTTCTGATGCAGGCTCCAAATCATTTTGGTTGCCTTCCTCTGAAGCATTTTCAGTCTTTTTATATCCTTTGCGAGATATGGTCTTCAAAACTGAACACAATATTCCAAGGGTGGCCTCACCAGTGATTTGTACAGTGGCATTAGTAACTCTTCCTTTCTGCTGGTAAATCCTCTCTGTATGCAAGCCAGCATCCTTCTGGCTTTTGCCACTGCCTTGTCGCACCATTTTGCCACCTTGAGATCCTCAGAAACAATAACTCTGAGGTCCTTCTCCTGGTCCATGCACATCAGCCTCTTGCCCCCTATTGCATACAATTACCTTGGATTTCTACTTCCCAAGTGCATGACACTGCACTTCTTCACATTAAGTCTTAACTGCCAAGCATTAGACCATTTTCCAGCTTTTGTAGATATTTCCTCATATTATCCACTCCCTCAGAGGAGTCCACTCTGTTGCAAATTTTCATGTCATCTTCAAGAAGACAGACTTTTCCATTCAGTCCTTCAGCAATATCACTCACAAATGCATTGAACAGTACTGGTCCCAGGACCGAACCCTGGGGCACACTGCTAATCACCTTCCTTTCATCTGAGTGAGTTCTGTATACCATCACCTTCTGTCACCTGTCAGTCAACCAATTTCTGATCCACTTCACCACCGGGGCCCATCTCCAAGCTGTTGAGTTTATTGATAAGCCTCCTATGAGGAACAGTATCAAAGGCTTTGCTAAAATCCAGGTAGATAACATCCATCGCATGCCCTTGGTCTAGTTCTCTGGTCACCCAAAGAAGTCAATCAGATTTGTTTGGGAAGATTGTCCTTTGGTAAAATCATAAGAACATAAGAACATAAGATATGCCATACTGGGTCAGACCAAGGTCCATCAAGCCCAGTATTCTGTTTCCAACAGTGGCCAATCTAGGTCATATGTACCTAGCAGTTTCCCCAAGAGACACAAGTTCCACAATGCTTATACTGGGTCAAGCATTGTTCATGTTGCCTTGGATGTATTAAAGTTGTTTATGTGATGCAGCCTTTCTGCCCCCTTACCAAGAACAGGTAGAACCTCTGAGAATATTATAGTGTTAACAATGGGCTTGAGTGTCTCTACCAGAGTCTGGATATCCCTTTGAACTGCAGAGGACTGTTTCTAGCCAGGTCATTTGTATCCAAGTAGATGACAACATCAATTTTGGAGTGCTCACTTTCTGCACTAACTATACCAACAATTTGGCTTGTATTCCTGCTGGCTGAAGAGCCTGGGAGGCAGTTGACCTTCTTCTCTCCTTTGAACTATGCTCCCAAGTTGGTGCCTCTGATGATGGAATCTCCAAGTAGTAGTAATTTTCTGTTTTGTGATTTTTTCTTCATATTTGGTGCATTATCAATAGATTGGGCTTTGACTCTCTCATTTAAGGGCACTTCAGTTTCCACAGATTGAGCACCCTCATTATCAAAGGCAGAGAAGGCATTATGCAGGGCTATCTCTTGATGTATATGGTGTCTCTGCATTACAGGTCGCAACCTACCAGAGCCCACTGTGATCCATTTATTCCTGGGCTGTTTGATTCTTTGTGGGAGCGGTGGTGGATTTTGTTCAGTTTGTACCCTAGAAGAGGAGTGTTTAATTACAGCTAATTCTTCCCTTTGTAGAGTCAATTCTTTATGCATAGCAGCTAACTTGAGGCATATAGGGCAAGCTTTTCAGTTCCAAATGATTCTTCTCAGAATGAAAGTACCACAGTTATTGCATTGAATATACAACATGCTGATTATGTGGTCCTAGGAAAAGGAAAGAAGGTAGGCGTAACACTTAATTAAAGGACAGATGTCAATGTATATGATGACTATATAGGCAATATAACCCTTGGGTGAGTAGGGTGAGGGGTAGGGTGGGTGGGAACTTAAGTGCACCTGCCAGTAGATCTTACATGAACTGATGGCATACTCAGATATGTGATTTAAAGGCTATGCAAGGAATGTAGGCAATCAGAATATTCCTAAAAACCTATATCCAACAGTTGAAATTTATACTTAAAAACAGGCAATTGTAAAGTCTTAAAGCTTAGCTGTGTGTATTCTCTTGAAGCTGTGATGACCAGAGTTGATCAGGTACTTGTGGACAAGCTGTAGAGGTGATTCAATTAGCCCCACCCTGTGAAGTAGGTTTGTAACAGATAATGGAATCTTAAACATTCAAACTGAAATCTTATTTCTATGTATGCCAAGAACTTAAATACATCATAATTGACTACAAACTCTCCTTCAAGACACAAGTAGCAGCTACAGCCAAAGCAATATTCTATAAATCCAAGACTCTACAATGCCTACAGCCCATTCTCGATTCATTGGATTTCCACTCAGCGCTCCAAGCCTTAATCCTTCCTCATACCGATTATTGTAACACAATATACCAGTCTCCTGCAGTCCATCGTCCTTCCACTACAAACTGCCCTCCACACTGCTGCATGTATCATACAAGGAGCATTCAAATTGGACAGAATCACCCCTATAGTGGAGGAGTGGAGCAGTAGCCTAGTGGTTGGGGCAAGGTACCTCAGGTTGGAAGGTTGAGGTTTCAAATCCTACTAGAGTACAGCAACTTTGGGCTGGAAGGACTGGGGTTTCTAGTCCCACAGGTGCTCCTTGTGGTCTTGGGCAAGTCACTTAACCCTCCATTGCCCATGTTCTCTGTAAAATAGATATCTCCAAGTTATAATGCCCTGTTCAATGTAATTTCAGTTTGTTCAATGTAAACTGCTTTGATATCATGAAAGGCGGTATATAAGAAATGTTAAATAAATAAATAAATATACTCAAACAACTCCACTGGCTACCACTCCCCAGCAGAATCACATACAAAAACCTACTACTAACACACAAGGCTCCACTGTACCCCTGCTACCCATCTGCAAACCCTTCTTCATTCTCTCAACTCCAACAGACCACAAAGACTCTCCATGACCCATGAACGCAATATACCATCCTCCAGAACAAAGCACTCACAACAAGCATGCCTCAGAGCCTTCAATCTATATGCACCCTCCCTACAGAACACACTCCCAAATCATATAAGAAATGTCTCTGACCTCAATTCCTTCCACAAACACCTCAAAACCTTCCTGTTCTCAAAACACTTCAACCCTGACTCCAAACCAGGATCATATTGATCCCCTCAGTAAATGTGCCCACCAAAACTGCTAACTCTACAGACCTACTTGTTACGTGATTATAGTTACAGTGGTCCTTCTACATAGTTGGCTGTTATATATAATTTGAATCTCTTCTGTTCAATGTAAACCGCTTTGACCCGGTGAAAAGTGGTATATAAGCTCTGCTAAATAGATAAAATGTTAGTGCCGTTGAATATCCCTTTCAGCGGCACCTCTATGGGTTACAGGTCAGTAAGCCATGTAAATGCCTTTAGAATATCGGACCCTTTGTTTTTATTTCTCTAATGAGAACACTCTAGGCAAGCCGGACTCTAGGGCCCAGCTTGATTGCCCTGTGGTAGGAATGTGAAATCTTTTGAAGCAAGTTTGAAAGCACTATCACACATTCTTTTTTTTTCAAATCACATTGCTTCCAAATCTAAACCATGAAAAACAACGGAGAGGATATTCAGCATGATTGCCGCGGATACCTGGGCTGCTAACTGTGTTAATCGTGGTCATCGAGATATGCAACGGCACTAACATGCGTTAACGTCTCTGCGATCCAGCCGACTCGCATATTCAACGCTGGTGGCCGGATATGGACCCAGCAATGAATATTCAGCAGCAACGGCTAGCCACTTTAGCACCACTAGCCAATGCCGCTAAAATGCAGAAACAAAATTAAATGGAAAAAAAATAGTAATAGAAAAATAAATTGAAAGAAAATGAAAGTTTTCCCTTTGCATATTTAGTTCCTGAAGCATTAGACTCACAGGAGCTTAGGCGTCAATTTGCATATCTGGTGCACCCCCCCCCCTCTTCCCCATCACATTTCCCCATGTTCAGCATCACCCCATCTTACCCCACACTTCCATGTCTGGCTGGCTCCCCCCCCCCCCCCAAAGTTGCCTGTCCTTGCCCTGCCTCCACCTTTTATGTTCCCTCATCATCAGTGCTGACAGCAGCAGAGCGGACCTGATCTCAAATTGAAAAGAAAACATGTGGGTCTTTTCAACTCCGCACGTGCACACAGGTCTGATCCCTCCCTCCTCTGACGTATGCTCATTTCAGAGGTGGAAGGGACCAGACCAGCCATTCAAGCGCGGAGTTGCAAAGTCCTGCAAAGGCACGAGCCTACGTCAGAGGAAGGAGGGATTAGACCTGTGTGCAAGCGTGAAGTCGAAAAGACCCACGTGTTTTTTTTTCCAATTTGAGATCAGGTCTGCTCCTCCACTGCCACCACCACCAAGGAAACACAAGGGGCAAGAGCAGGCAGCATGGGGGGGGGGAGCCAAGCAGGGCCATACCAAGCCATACATAAATGTGCCCTGTGCAACTTGCACATCTAGCATGCCCCCCTCATCACAGGTTTGCCATTTGCCCCATGCTCAGAATCTCCTCATCTTTCTTCCATGTCCAGCCGCCAAACCCCCCCCCCCCCCGCACTGCCTGCCTTTATCTTTATCTTTATTATTTGCTATACCACCCTAGGCATCAGGGCATCAGAGAGGTTCACAATTCATAAAGGCTGTGTAGGAAAGGGAAAGAAATACCAATTCTAGACAGGACAGTCAGAGTAGGGAGAGAGAAGAAGAGGAGAGTCGGGAGGGGGGATTAAGGGACAGTCAGTCAGGACCAGGGGGGGCAGGAATGAAAGCAAGATAGAACAGGTGTGTTTTAAGCATAGATTTCAATCGAGAAAGAGAGAGTTCTGAATGTAGGGTGGGGGTAGGGAATTCCATAGGGCAGGAGCCAGAAAGAAGAAGGAGGAGTGTCTTGTCTGTTCCCGGTGTGCTCGGGAAACTGAAGGGAGTGCGAGTCAGTGGTTGTGAAGTGACCTAAGGAGACAGTGGGGTGTGTGAAACTGGAAAAAGTCAGTTAAGTATTGTAGAGTGCCTGTGTGTATTGCCTGATTAACAGTGATAAGGATCTTATAATCAATATGGTATTTTAATGGAAGCCAATGAAGGTGGACAAGGAGAGGTGTAATATGGCATGACGGAAAGAGTGTGTGAGAAATTGTGCAGTCGTGTTTTCGAGGAGATGAAGAAAACACAGTTAGTAGTGAGGGAGACCGGCAAGTGCCCCATTGCAATAGTCAAGCCTAGAAATCACCAGTGATAGAAGAAGGGTCGTGAGCAAGTGAGAGTCAAGCAGGGCATGGATCTGGTGCATGGAGAAGAAAGAACATTGAACCAGGGAAGATACGTGATCATGGAAGAATAGCGAGGAATCTAGGATAACACCAAGATATTGAAGGGATTGTACTAGAGGAATTGGGGAATGGGCCAATATGGGTTCTATGGTGGGGCAGAGGGTGTTGAAAGTGAGCCAGAAAGCAGCACATTTGGAGGAATTAAGGTGTAGATGATTCGCGGATAGCTAGCTAGAGACATCAAATAAACAGGAGTTGAGTGGAGTCAGATCTGGGGAATGTGAATTTGTGTGAAAGAGAAGAATAATGTTGTCTGCATATAGGTGAGCAGAGGTGCCAGACTATTATATCACCAAAGCGAGGGGGGCCAGAAAAATATTGAAGAGAAGGGGTGCCAACACAGAACCCTGGGGGACACTGCATGTGAGAGGGATGGGAGGAGAGGAGGCCATCCCACAGAAGATGGAGAAGGAATGGTGAGATAGAACAGATTTAACCAAAGGAGGACACAACCAAAAAGGTGAGAGAGGAGAATGTGGTTAACCAGATCAAAGGCTGAGGATAGGTCTAAAGAAACTGCAGTTGAGATGCTACCCTTATTGTGAGCGACATGAACTTCATTAAGTAGAGATAGAAGAGTAGTTTCCATGCTGAAGAACAGTTAACTTGCCCAGCCGCCCCCGCTTTTCACGTTCCGGGGACAGCAGCAGCAGAGCAGACATCCAATTTTTAAAAAAACCTTGTGGGTCTTTCTGACTCCGCACTTACATGTTAGCCCGATCCCTCCCTCCTCTGACATATGCTGACGTCAGAAGAGGGAAGGACCAGACCAGCTATTCAAACGCAGGTCTTTGCAACTTTGCGCTTGAATGGCTGGTCTGGTCCCTCCCTCCTCTGACGTGAGCATACGTCAGAGGAGAGAGGGATCAGGCCAACATGCACGCACGGAGTTGGAAAGACCCGTGGGGTTTTTTTTCAATTGGATGTCTGCTCCATTGCTGCCACCACGGGAATGTGAAAAGTAGCGTTGGCGGAAGCAGGGCAAGGGCAGGCAGCGTGGAGGGAGCTGAGGCCAGCAACCCCAAATGTGCCCCTATTTTTTTATGCCCTGTGCGCCCCTAATCTTTTGTGCCCTCGCTAGGTACGGTGCTGATAGCCCTTGACTAGAGATCAGGGCTGACCCCAGAGTTGGTTCAAGGTGTTGATGCTCTAGGCCAGTGATGGCTAACCTTTTTGAGCCCGAGTGCCCAAACTGCCGCACAAAACCAAAGAATTTCCTCAAAGTGCCAGCACGTCAATTTGCATAAATATTTGCATAATGCTAACATACACTAACTTTTAGTAAACATGTCTCTTAATGAGTGTATGGATAAAGACAGACTAAAAGATTTCTACATTACTATAATCCAGTGCCAACCGCCAGGCACATTAGGAACTACTACAAACACTGCCCATTTAGAACCAATAGCAAACCCGCCGTATCCTAACAGCACTACCAGGACTCAAAAAGCACCACACCATACCTATCAAAAGGCAACACTGCAAATATTAAACCAATACATTTCAGACAATAACAATACATGACCTACTGGGGAAAGAGAACAAGTGGCAATGTCAAAAGGGAATTACATAAACAGAATACCTCAGCTCAGTTACACAGTTGCAATTGCTCCAGCCACTTTCTTCTGGTTTCTTCATGTTTTCTGCTAACTCTCCATCATCTGCTGTCCATTTGTCCTTTCTTCTCTCTTCTAGTTTTTTTTTCCATTCTCTCTCTCTACATCCGCTTTAACATACTAATCTTTCTCCTTTTGCTCTTTCCTCATTCCTATTTCATCCACTCAAATTTTACCCCTCCATCCTCAATCCCCACTTACTCTCCCAATACCGGCCAATTGTAGATTTTTTATCCCTCCCACACAAAATATTTTTCCCCTCTCCATTTTACTCTCCCAGCCCCATCCCATTCTAATCCTCCCCCAACATCAGCTCCCTTCTAGTTCCAGCCTCACCCAGCATCCATTCCCTTCTAGTCCCTGCATCAGCCCATTTCCAGTCCTAGCCCCCCATCAGCCCATTTCCAGTCCTAGCAACCCCCCAACCCAATACCAGTCCTAGCCCCCCCCATCAACCCACTTCCAGTCCTAAACCCCCATCACCCATTTTCAGTTTAAGCCCCCCCTATAACCCATTACCAGTCCTAACCCCCATCACCCCATTTCCAGACAGCCCCCATCAGCCCACAGCCCATTAGCAGTCCTACCCCCCCAGCCCATTAGCAGTCCTACCCTCCCCGCCCCGCCCGCCCGCCCATTAGCAGTCCTAACCCCCCCCAGCCCATTAGCAGTCCTACCCCCCCCCCGCCCGCCCGCCCCCCCCCCTGCCCATTAGCATTCCTATCGCCCCCCTCCCTCCCTCCCTCCCTGCCCATTAGCAGTCCTAACCCCCCCTCCCCTCCCTCCCTGCCCATTAGCAGTCCTAACCCCCCTCCCTCCCTCCCTGCCCATTAGCAGTCCTAACCCCCCTCCCCTCCCTCCCTGCCCATTAGCAGTCCTAACCCCCCCTCCCTCCCTCCCTGCCCATTAGCAGTCCTAACCCCCCCTCCCTCCCTCCCTCCCTGCCCATTAGCAGTCCTAACCCCCCTCCCTCCCTCCCTGCCCATTAGCAGTCCTAACCCCCCCCTCCCTCCCTGCCCATTAGCAGTCCTAACCCCCCCTCCCTCCCTCCTCCCTCCCTGCCCATTAGCAGTCCTACCCCCCCCTCCCTCCCTCCCTGCCCATTAGCAGTCCTAACCCCCCTCCCTCCCTGCCCATTAGCAGTCCTAACCCCCCCTCCCTCCCTCCCTCCCTCCCTCCCTGCCCATTAGCAGTCCTAACCCCCCCTCCCTCCCTCCCTGCCCATTAGCAGTCCTAACCCCCCCTCCCTCCCTCCCTCCCTCCCTGCCCATTAGCAGTCCTAACCCCCCAGCCCATTAGCAGTCCTACCCCCCCTCCCTCCCTCCCTGCCCATTAGCAGTCCTAACCCCCCCTCCCTCCCTCCCTCCCTCCTTGCCCATTAGCAGTCCTAACCCCCCCTCCCTCCCTGCCCATTAGCAGTCCTAACCCCCCTCCCTCCCTCCCTCCCTCCCTGCCCATTAGCAGTCCTAACCCCCCCTCCCTCCCTCCCTGCCCATTAGCAGTCCTAACCCCCCCTCCCTCCCTCCCTCCCTGCCCTGCCCATTAGCAGTCCTAACCCCCTCCCTCCCTGCCCATTAGCAGTCCTAACCCCCCCTCCTCCTCCCTGCCCATTAGTTGTCCTAACCCCCCCTCCCTGCCCATTAGCAGTCCTAACCCCCCCTCCTCCTCCCTGCCCATTAGCAGTCCTAACCCCCCCTCCTCCTCCCTGCCCATTAGCAGTCCTAACCCCCCCCCCCCCTCCCTGCCCATTAGCAGTCCTAACCCCCCCCTCCTCCTCCCTGCCCATTAGCAGTCCTAACCCCCCCCTCCCTGCCCATTAGCAGTCCTAACCCTCCCCCCCGCCCATTAGCAGTCCTAACCCCCCCTGGCAAATTTTTTTTAAAAAAAAGCAGGCTCTGGCTGCTGCCGCGGCAGATTGCAATGTCCCGCGGGGCCCCGCCGCCCGCTACGCCCCTCTGCAAGGGCTTTCAGATTCGCGAGGGAGAGCATCTCCCTCGCGTCTCTGTTAAGCCCGCAGGGGCTAATGGGAAATTTCCCATCAGTCCCTCGCGTCTAAAGGGGCTGATGGGAAATTTCCCATTAGCCCCTGCGGGCTTAACAGAGACGCGAGGGAGACGCTCTCCCTCGCGAATCTGAAAGCTCTTGCAGAGGGGCTTAGCGGGCGGAGGGGGCCCCGCGGGACGCTGCATTCTGCCCTTGCCGCGTCCGCGGCAGCAGTCAGAGCCAGCTTTTTCTTTTTTTGCGGACCTTCCCGCGTGCCAGCTGCAAGGCCTTCGCGTGCCACAGCTGGCACGCGTGCCATAGGTTCGCCATCGCTGCTCTAGGCAAACCTTAAGCCTCTGGCTTTAAAAATCTATTGTTTAGCTTTGAATGGCCTGCTCTTTGCCACCCGCCCAGTGGCTGGCATGGCCCTGATGGAGTACGCCTAATTTAAAGCAATTTCCAGGCAATTTCCAGTTGTCTATACATTTTACATCCTATGAATTCCAGAACAAAGCCTTCTTTGGCATAATGCAAGTATTACGGTAAGTACAAGCAGTCAATCTGAGACAGTGAGATAACACCCAGCATGACATAGTAGTCAAGTTCATGGCTGTTATGGTATGCGCAAAATTAACCCATTTGGAGATACTGCACCATGAGAATCCCAACCATTGCACAACTGTGATACCTATGGTGAAGATTCATGGTGCATACTTTAAGAGGCATCTCAATTCATGGTTCTTTTACTGAGGAGTGTCACTGTGCCATCTGGACTGCAGAGGACAGAAAGTGACATCTAATCAAGGAAAAGCTTGTTATAAGCACAAATGAGAGACCTCAGGAGCCCTTTCAGTAAACTGAGGCAAGTTTTTACACTTACCCCCCACATTAGGAGCACAGCCCAACACATAGCAAGTGCAAAAGGTGGGCTGTAACTGTTGGGGATGTTCCCTGGCCATGTGTTAGGTTCCTTCACATTTAGTGGGTGCACTTAACGGCACTTATTGAGGTGGAATTAATTGTACCTGTGCTATCTGCAACATTGACAGTAAGCAGTATGTACCATGTGCTAACTGCGATATGCAGTCCACACACACTCCCTGCCCCTAACTCATCCAGTCACCGCCCCTTCGCGCGTTGAGCAGTTAACACTGGACTTACTGCACACTATCATGCCAGCTCTGTTAATATTTATCAAGCACTAAACTGCACATTAACCGTTTAGTGCACATTTGTAAAAGGGTCTCGGTATCGCAGCTTCCCACTGGGCTGAGAGCTCAAGTGTACAAAAAGGTGAAATAAGACAGCAGGCATCAAACGCTTCACTTTAGAGAGGCAGGAGAAATCCACACTGAAATAGACTCCAAGTTGGAGTCTGAATAATTTGATGAAAATCATAAATAAATATTCACAATGGCACTCACCCAGTTGGGATGTTGCCCACAATGTCAACATCAAACCTTTCATTCAGCCTCATTCCATACGATATTCCGGTGGCAACAATGATCTGTCAGAAAGGAAAAAAGGAAGAGCATTCTGCATTGGAAAGAAAATCCCATTAAAATGCAGTTTTTTGATTATGCTGTTTTCATGCCTCAAACTCTGTGCTACGCATCTGATTTAGGGGGCTAGTTACTAAACTGTGACAAAATCTTGGATATTACCGCAGCTTAGTTTACTGTGAGAGTTGTCTACCTGCAGGAATTCAGCATTGCAGACTGGTGACTCCCACTGTAAAGGAATACCATGGCTTGTGGTAAATCACTGCATCGGACCTCTAATGTGGCCCGATGCTCCCAGCCGCAGTGATAAAGGAGCTACATGTCACAAGAGGAGCTTTCTATCTCTTAACCAGTTCCTGATCCACAATAGTACACTGCCCTTTAAGCCTCTCCTCACAGCGATATCGTTCCATCCCCCTTACCATTCTGGTGGCTTTTCTCTGTACCTTTTCTGATTCTGCTATATTCTTTGTAAGATACAGTGACCAGAATAGCACACAATTTTCAAGGTGCAGTCGTACCATGGAACGATACAGAGGCATTATAATATCTTTTGTTTTATTCTCCATTCCTTTCCTTATAATTCCTAGCATTCTATTTGCTTTCTTGGCTGCCGCTGCACACTGGCGGAGACTTTCAATGTGTTAACCATGATATACACCTAAATCTTTTTCCTTGGTGGTGGTTCCTAAAGTGGAACTTTGCATCGTGTAGCCATAGTTTGGGTTGTTCTTTCCTAAGTGCATAATTTTGCACTTATCCACATTAAATTTGATCTGCCATTTTTAACGTCTAGTCTTCCAATTTATGAAGGTCCTCTTGCATTTTTTCACAATCCTCTTGTGTTTTAACAACTTTGAATAATTTTATGTTATCTGCAAATTTGATCTCCTCATCATTATTCCAATTTCCAGGTTATTTATGAATATGTTAAAAAGCAGCAGACCCAGCAGAAATCCCTGGGTACTCCACTATTCAACTTTCTCCATTGGAAAAATTGGCCAATTAGCCCTACCCTCTGCTTTCTAACTTTTAACCATTTCCTGATCCACAATAGTATACTACCTCCTATCACATGGCTTTTTAATTTGCCAAGAGTCTCTCATAAGGGACCTTGTCAAAGGCTTTCTGAAAACCCAGATAGCCTATATCAACTGGCTAACCTTTGTTTACTTGTTTATTCACACTTTCAAAAAAATATAACAGCTTAGTAAGACAAAACCTTCATTGGCTAAATCCATGGTGGCTTTCTCCCATTAAACCATAACTATATATGTGTTCATTAATTTTGTTCTTTATAGTGGTTTCTACCCGGTACTGACATCAGGCTCACTGGTCTGTAGTTTCCCGGATCACTCCTGGAAACCTTTGTAAAAATTGGCGTTACATTGGCTATTCGCCAATTTTCAGGTACTACAGATGATTTTAATGATAGTTTACAGATTACTAATAGTAGGTCTACAATCTCCTCTTTCATTTCTTTCAACGCTGATATATACCATTCAGTCCAGGTGATTTGCTACTATTCAGTTTATCAAATACATCTTCCCATTTTATCAATATTTCTTTCAGTTCTTCTGATACATCACCTTTAAATATCATTTCAGGCATGGATAACTTCCCTATATCTATATTTCAGTTCTTTCAACACCCTTGGATGTATACCATCCAGTCCAGGTGATTTGCTACTCTTCAGTTTATCAAATAGTTGTAATACATCTTCCCGGTGTATCAATATTTCTTTCAATTCTTCTGCAGCATCTCCTTTAAATACTTGTTCAGTTATGGGTAACATTCCTACATCTTCTTCAGTAAAGACCGAAGCAAAGAATTCATTCACTCTCTCTGCTATGGACTTGTCCCCTCTTGGTGACCTTTTTACCCCTCTATCATCTAATGATCCAACTGACTCTCACAGATTTTTGCTATAAATGTACTTGAAAAAGTTTTTATTGTGCGTTTTTGCTTCCATGGCAAGCTTTTTTTTCAAATTTTCTCTTTGCCAGCCTTATCAGTGCCTTGCATCTAAATTGCCAGTGCTTATGTTGTTTCTGGTTTTCGTCATTTGGCTCCTTTTTCTATTTCCTGAAAGTTGCTTTTTTTGCTACAACATTCTTTTTAAACCATGCTGGCAGTTATTTGGTCTTCCTTCCACTTTTCTTAAAACATGGAATACATCTGGTCTGGGCTTCCAAGATAATATTTTTAAACAATGCCCATGCTTGATGTAAATCTTAACCTTTGTTTCTGCTCCTTTTAGTTTTTTCTTAACTATTTTCCACATTTTATCATAGTTTCCCTTTTGAAAGTTAAAAAGTAGTACTATGGATTTCCTTGCTATCATTCCTCCATTTATTAAATCAAATGCCATCATGCTATGATCACTATTGGCAGGTGACCCCAACACTCTTTTCTCTTGCACCAGATCCTGTGTTCTACTAAGGACTAGGTCCAAAATAGCTTCCCCTCTTGTCTGTTCATGAACCAGCTGCTCCAAGAAGCAGTCATTTATTTCATCTAGAAACTTTATCTCCCTAGCATGTCCTGCCATGACACTGACCCAGTCAATAGTGGGGTAATTAAAATCACCTATTATTAGTACTGTGTTGTAACTTGTTAGCTTCTCTGATTTCTTTGAGCATTTCATCATTAATTTGTTCATTCTGGCCAGGTGATCGGTACTACACTCCCACTCCCACTGCCATTGACTTTTAACATGAAATTTCTATCATAGAGATTCTACAGTGTATTTTGTTTCCCTGCAAAACTTTAATCCTGTGTGACTCAATGCCCTCTCTAACAGAGTGCAATCCCTCCACTAATGTGATGTACTCTGTTATTGTGATATAGTTTGTACCTAGGTATCAATTTCCCATTGATTGACCTCCTTCCACCAGGTTTTTGAGATACCAATCATATCTAACCTCTCATTTAGTGCTATATATTCTAACTCTCCCATCTTATTTTTTAGGCTTCTAGCATTTGTATACAGTCATTTTAGAGGTTTTATTTTATTCATATTAATCTGGTTATTAGTAGCCATGGAGTAGAAATGCTTCTAGCAGTATTAATAGATACACTCCTAAAAGGAATTGACAATCACAAACAGGCGTACATTCTCCTTTTCATTGACATATCAGCAGCTTTTGATAGCGTGCATCACTCAATATTGCTCAACAACCTAAGACAGTTAGGCATAAACTCCACCGTACATAAATGGTTCACTTCATATTTACATAACAGAACACAAAATGTAAGAGCAGGCAATCAAACATCCAACACATACAAACAAGAAATAGGTTTACCACAAGGTTCAGCACTGTCAGCCCTACTTTTCAATATCTATATAAAACCAGTCTGCAATATCTTTAAAAAATTTGGAGTACAATATCACCTTTATGCGGATGATATCATGATGTACATACCTTTTACGATTCCTAACCTACCGATTCAACTTCTATCAGACTGCTACAATGAAATTACATACTGGCTAAAAACCCAAAACCTCCACATAAACCATGCTAAAACCGAAGTCCTAATCGTAACAAAAAACCAAACATTCACTCCTCCAACCCATATAACACTACAAATCCAAGAAATTAAAATAAAAAATGAAATAAGATATCTAGGTGTCAGTTTAGATACACACCTTACTATGGAAACGCACATTAGAAATACATTAAAGAAAATCTACTTCAAACTCAAAATCCTCAAGCAATTACGCCCCCTTGTATTTATACAAGATTTTATCAATATAATACAGGCTACCATAACTCCACACTTCGACTTCGCCAACTTAATACTTATAGGCATTTCAAAACAAAACATCAAAAGGATCCAACTTGCGCAAAATGCCACAGCTAGAATTATATTAAAGATAAATTCACTCCAACACATTACACCGATACTGGCATCCCTTCACTGGTTACCAATACAAAGTAGGTTAACATACAAAACAATAATAACTACATTCAAAGCCCTAAATGACATGGCCCCAAAGACACTCTGTAACCTAATAAGCAAAGAACCACCTAAGCCCACTCATAGAAAAGGACAATCAAATAAACTTAAGATGCCAAAAGAATATATACGAACTCACAAATTAACAAATAATAGAGCCTTTTCCCACATAGCCCCAACAGTCTGGAACTCTTTACCAGAGGACTTACGATCACTAACAGAGATAATAGAATTCAGAAAAAAATTGAAAACCTATCTATTCACTAAACACTATAATACCATAGAAAACCCTCCACTCAACTTAGATAAAGGATAAACATGAACCTGCTCAAAATCAAGATTATACTCCCTACTATAATCAATATGTACAAACTTAAATGAATAATCATTCCATTCCATGCATTGATACCCCACTTGTATATAGTTACAACTGTTTTAGAGACAGTACTTCTGTTTAAATTGTAACACAAACTGTGTTAGTTGATTTACTGAATCATTCTGCTTAATCTTTAAAACCCTTTGTTGCACAAGTTAAGATGTTCTATGTAAAAAGTTATAATTGTTCTATGTAAAACAAGCTCTGCATTGTTAATTGTTGTTAATTGTACACCGCAACTGATCGCTGGAAGATGCGGTATATAAATAAGTGTTAAATAAATAAATAAATAAATAAATAAATAAATAAAATAAATAGACGGGGACAATTTGGAATTTTTCGGCTCTGTCTGCTCTGTACGTAACGGCATCTGGATTACGTTTATCTTTATTGGAACCCCATTCCACTGTGGATGAAGTAGGAATCCTGAGGTTTTACAACCACTGAACTGTACCTCATTTACCATTCTTACCGTGAATAGCTCAATGGGGATAGGGAGCAGAAGCTTAGTGGAGAACTTTTGGTTTATAATCTTCACCGCAAAGAGCGCACTGAGGGCAATCACACTGATGATGAGTGTTCCAATATTTGTTTTTGGCAGCTTTGAGAAGAAAGTTATTATGCCCTATAGAAAATGAAGAGAAGAGTATGAAAGCAGATATATACCAAATACCCAGAATACAGAAAATATGCGAATGGAAGAAAATAGCAAGGCCACAGGGACCTCAATGGCTTGCTTGCTGCTTGGGTCATTGGAGGGAGCACTCTTTGGTATGTTAGTTTGGGTGAGGGAACTCATACACTCATCTTCTTGGAAGAGTGGAGGACCAAAGAGGAAGACATCAAAAATGACTTAGATACAAGTGGTCAAGGTCTTCTGACTAGGAGCTGGGATACTAAGAGCAATGTGGACCAAAATAACTGGGGAGACAGGAGGGCATGCTTGACCTGCTATGTTACTGCTCATATAGTAACAGAGCAAATGGATGCAGAAAAAGACCATCCAGTCTGAATACTCTAAAATTTAACTACATTTACATTTATTTATGAATTTATTAAATTGTACTTATTGATCACCTTACCAATACTAGTGCAAAGCAATTCGCAACATTCAGTTTAAATATTCTCTACTAGTTTATTGCACTAATACATACATAGCCTCAGAAACAAGAAACAATGTGACAAAACTTTCTGTAATTTGGGGTCAGGCAAAATCCTGGTGAACCTGTCATCCTGTATCAGGTCTCCCATTCAGCAGAGAGTTACGGGACAACAAGGCGAACTTCACCTGAAGCATTGCCCCAGCACTGTGGAAAATCTTACTATTAACTCCCCTGATATTTAGCCATGACAGTCAGAAATGTTGTTAAGGACTGGCCATTGTGGTTAAAGAAAATCTTGATATCCAGCACCAGTAACTGCATTGTGGCCAGAACAGAATATCTGGATTCTGCTGTCAGCACACTGCCTATCTGAACAGAGGTGATATTCAGCCGCTAGAGCAATTAGGATGGCTTTTTTTCTGTTCTAAGGTAGTTATACCTGCGGAGGCAGTGTACATCACTGTTATCTGGATAATTCCCTGCCTTGCCCATGTCCCTCCCCCCACCATCCCTATGCTGAGCTGGTCAGAGGAAATATACAGTAGCGCTATCCGAATACTGGTGTTGAATATCCCTCTCACCCGCACTTACCCGGTGAGCTGGTGCTGCTGACCACATAAGAGCCTGTCTGTATCAGGCCCATTAATATTAGGACATTAAGGGAGGGATAATCAAAGCATGGCAGCTGGTTAACAGACCTGCAAACTGGCTAAAATGTGGTCGCTGCAATATTCAGCAGCACGGATATCCTCACTGGCCACCATAAAACCGGTGTGGTCTGTGGGTTGCAGCAGGGATGGTGACAGTCACTGTCCAGTTAGCAGCAATAGGCCATTGCTAACCGGATAGTTTAAACAGTTTAAGTAGGACAGGTGAATGGCTATTCTAACTTGAACTGGTTAGTGGCTGAATATTGCTCGTGTGTGCTACATGGACTGAATTTTCTGCCTAGCCTTTGCCATCTAAATCACTGCCCAGAAATAGCTGTTTTAGGTGTATATTTAAACATCATAATGGGCATATTTTCAGACAGTAACTACCTGGGCAGTTTCTGTTTGGAACGTCTCCTAAGGTTATGCAGACAAACATCTCCCTGTACTTTACTCACATTTCCTTTAGATTCTTTACATGTTGCTGGTTTTTCACATTACTGTCTCTTCTACATGCTGTGATAAAAAAGAGTTCAGCTCCCTGCTTCCTACCACATGTGTTATTTATAGTAACCTAGCAAATGACAGCAGGTAAAGACCAGCAGGGTCAAAGGACGTGAATGTTCTACCATGTTCCCTTTTCTGGTGCCTCATTGGTACTGTGCTGATTTTGTGAGTATTGCATCTATGTTATCTAATGTGCTGCCTATTAAGATATATCATTTGTATTCTGCTGGCATCGCATCGCATCATATTTCTGTCATTATGCTGTTTTAAGGGGTAAATTACTGACATGTATCGTATTATTGCCTATCTCTAAGTATAACTCAATATATTCTTCTCTTCTACTGCCGAATCCAGATTCTGTTCATTCCACCTTGCTGCGCCATATGCCTCGAATAGACTATCTGAGTCAATATATCAGACTCCATCTCTGGTCCTATTCAAATCCAGGCTAAAACCTCCCTTCTTCGAGGCTATTTTTAGATCCTGACCCCCTTATTCTCCTGTTTAACAATCATGTGGCTTTTAATCATTTCCCTTGAGAAACTGCAAGCTCTGTGAGTTGGGACTCATGTAAAGCATTGCATAAGCCTTGTAGCACTATACCAGTGATCATGTGTAGTAGTAGTGCTGTTCTAATTGTCATTATGCTGTCATGAGGTCATTTTGCTATTGTTATGCTGCTAATACAAGGTAATAAATAAGTTCTATCAAAGGAGATCTGTTGCATATAGCCTTAGGCAAATCTCTTCATAAAGGCAGTTATTAATAAACCCTAACAAAGAAATTAACAAACAAACAAGTAAATATCTGCTTACAAATATCCAGAAAAGTTATTTGGATATCTTTAACCAGACATTTATCCAGATATCTGGATAAATCAATGCCACTGAATTTAGCCAACTAAAGACATCTGAATAACTTAACTTAATAACGAAGTGTACTAAGGCCACCTCCAACAGGGCCTTCTCCTTATTTGCTCCTCTAAACTGGAATGCACTACCTCACGAAATCCGTGCTATCAAAAACCTAATCCTATTCAGAAAAACATTGAAATACCACCTGTTTACAAAATGCTACCCAGAAGTCAACCTAGTCACTAACAAAACTACCACCTCAATACAACCTGAAAAGGGCTAGCAGGTCAACCTTTCTCTCTAGTCTTATTAGTGAACCACATTGTCACATCCAATCGAGTTTGATATTACTGTATATACCATTAAGTTATTCTGTACATAGTTCCCCCGGTTGTCCTATTGTTGAATTTCCCTGTTCAATGTAAAACTCAATGTTACCTGTATGCATTGTAGTATGTTCTTGTTCTATTGTACACCGCACTGATTATAATAGCGCGGTATAAAAGAATTGTTAAATAAATAAATAAATAAAATAAATAACCCTGATATCTTAAGCTTGCAATATTTGCGAGCAACTTTTCCCAATAACTGCTGAATATCACCACTAACCTGCCCCTGAGTCCTCACCTTAAATGAATAATTTGAGATATCCAGCCAAGCGTTCTGGGTTTAGCAGCCCAGGAAATGTAACTCCAACAGTTAACAAGGAAAAGTACTTTTGAAAATGGATCTCTCCTGCCCCATAATCAAATGAAGATTGCAGGGACATAGAGGAAGGGACTTCATAATAGTACCGTACACTCTGGAGGCAACACAGAGGCTAAGAAAGCAATTTTCCTACTGCCCACATTGGGGTAAATTCTCATGGTGAAAGTACATGCACTTTAGCTCTACAGTTACTATTTACTTCACTGGCCTGGTGGACTGAAATCTCCTTTCAGCTGTTATCAGCACTATACCCTAAATCTGTGACTCTCATAGCCTTTCAAGATAATCTTCCAGTATTTTGTTTGGCTTCTTTTCACACAACTTACGTAAATTAAAGACAAGGGCTGGCTTTGTTGTTTGAACTGGACGCCGAGCATGTTTTTCAGCTGAGACACGGTCACGTGTATGGAGGCTGCTGTGCTGTATCCACGAATCAGTGGCTCTGACAGGTAGGTGACCACAAAGCCAAATTGTACCAGGCCCAGGATAACCTGCAAAGTCAGTCACAGCTATAACCACCTGATTTTCAGGACAGAAGAAAGCAGCAAATCCACCTTCAACAAGACCAGTCAGTGCATAGGGACATCCAAGTTCAATAAGGAGTGTCTGTGGCAGAACAACACCAGGGACATCTATGTCTCCACTGATTTCAGGTACACAGACATCCCTGACATGGACGTGAACGAGTCTAGGCACATAGACATCCCCATTAGGGACATTTGGGTCAGGGATGTCCATCTAAGGCAAGCTAGCAAAAGGGGATGTCCAGCGGCATATTATTTTACTGCAGGTCAGGCCAAGGGGATCCTTTTGACTAATGCCAACCAACAAGACAAAGTAAGGTGAGGGATGGGGTGGCACCAGTCTGAAAAAAATATCCACTGGGCCAGTATGATAGGTACTAAACTGCTTTGAATGTTTTATATATTAGCAGTGTAAAATGCTTTTAAATCGATCAATCAATAAATTAATCAATCCATCCCTGTGTGAAGCATTTACCAGGTGGATTATATAAATCTGTCTTTTGATCATCTTACTCATTTTTTTGAGGACATAGTACTTCCTTTCTCTTTTTAGAGTTATTGTGATGCTGCACAATCTATTTGTTGGGCTGTTTACTTATAATTATAGAGTTGTACACTGTGGGGAAATTTCATAAATCTCTTTCCATGTGTAAAGCTGTTTTATAAAATTGTGCAGCTACATCTACATGCCAGCCATGGAGAGTGTGCCTTCCCGGGGGCGCTGTCTGGGTGGAGCAGTGCTGGAGTGCTGGTACACGTGTAGAGTATGCTTGCGTGCTAGAGGGGCTGGTTCTCGATGCGTAGAGGCGCCTATGTTGCCTTTATGAAATATGTGAAAATCACCTTCAGCCCAACACTGTGAAGTGCTAAAATCAATCTTTTGTTGGACCAGCACACTGTATGAAACTAGCATAGTATCAGCCATTTCACCAATTCTCTTTGGTAGTAATGAAAGGTCACAGCAACAAGGGGATCTAGGAGTCATCAATAAAATGGGTAAGTAAAATTACAATGTTACCCTGCTGCAGAACTCAAAAGATGTACAGTAGTTCAAAACACAATGTTGTGCCGGTTTTGCGCCTTTGAGTGTTATCGGCTTTTTGAAGAGCTATAAATAAGAAGCTTGCATTGCTGAGCAACACATGTATTTCTGGAATAAAAACTGTGCAAATGTATGGCAAGAAGAATTCAACATTAAATAAATGAACATGGACAAAAGGGAATTGGTGAACTGGTTGATACTATCCTAGTTTCATACTATGTGTAGGTCCAACAAAAAATTCATTTTAGGACTTCATAATGTTGGGGTTAAGGTGATTTTCATATGGTATAGTGTTTGATCCCAATGTTAAATACTAGCGTAGTCTTGCCTTAGAGAAGTAGCCTAGTGGTTAGGAACCAAGGTTTGATTCCCACTAGTACTCCTTGTGGCCTTGGGCAAGTCACTCTCACTTAATCCTCCATCGCCTCAGAAGAAAGGCCTGGTACGGTAGTTGCATTGCCAAGAAACCCAGGAGCTGCTGGCTTGCCAGGATCAGCATGGACTTGAAGGCAGGCATTGCAGTCGTGCCTTTATAAAAACAGATGTCTTTTTGGATTTTCACTTAGGCATCCTCTTATAAAGTGAGCTCCACCATCTGGTAGGTTCTATTAATTTCTGTTCTAATCCAGGAAGGGTCCAGTGGGTTAACATAGACGTTAATGCATATTAACCTTTCGCACAGGCAGAAGCAGGGGGAACGTGTGACGAGTGGGAGCGGACTGTGTCCTACAGTTACAACAGAGGTGGGTACTTTATGCCATCGATTAACATGGCAGATAAGATGGCACAGTTAACGCAATCTGGATAAGTGCATCTAATTGCATCGTCTTACTGGCAATGCAGCTAACACATGGTAACATTTCCTCTTTATTAACTGAAAAGGAAACTGCAGAGGTTTTGCAGTCAGTGTGCATTAATTTGGGCATGTAACTTGTGATGACAGCAAAGTCTTACCACACTTTAGTTAACTGGGCTCTAACAATGCTATTGGTAATCTAATGATTAAAGATCCAATTAAATAAACAAAAACCGGTCCAGAAGGCACATTGAGCTAGTCAGGTTTTCAGGGCTGCTCCAATTAATATGCATGAGGCAGATTTGCATATGGTGGGTCTCCAATATATGCAAATTTATTTCATGAATATTCCCTGAAGCTATCCTGAAGCCCCAATTAGCTTAAGTGCAGCACCAGAACAGAGTTGTAAAACACTGCTCTGTATCATACAAGGGGTAGGAGAAGGAGTTAGACTCATTGCTGTGGATTAGCAAAGACCTCCTAATTTAGGATTCTTAACTGCGTAACACTCCTAACTTGGGATTTTCAACAACACTTGAGGAGATGTAATTCATCATCCCATAAATAAGAGGGTCGTGTTAACCATCTCAAGTATTAACATTGAATAGTAAATACCAAAATAATTCCTAATGAGGACTTTCTAATCTTTTTTTGAGAACTCGATTGGTAACACTAATATGCATGCAACCTACACATGGTTGGTGCATTAGGCTATTACCAATAACACTTGTTTCTTATGAGTTACAGGATCATGCAGAGAAATTCTTGACATTCATTAAAAGTAGTCACAGCTCCTCATGAATTTCTGGTGCTGGGTCAGTTAAGGAAGGCATAGAGTGATCCATTTTACTGCATCTTGTTTAGCATGTACATCATTGCATGCATATGCAAGTGTTTATCGCACAGCCAATTCCAGAATGTTTTCCTCTTTCTGCACACATTTAACCTGTCTTACCTGAAAGAGTCCAGCCAGGAAATTTATAGCCGCTGCTAGTTCAACTCTAGCTTTGTCCCTTGTCTCCACATCAAGGCTTGTGCCATTGTTCTCTACCATGAAGTTTTCATCGGGCACCAATGTTTCAGTCATACTACCTATCATAATTGATAGGACAGCGAACGTACCTGTAATAATTACATTAATTTAGATTTATATGTAAGAGAGTCAACAAATTCTCCCTTACTAGTAAATTCAGCGTTTCCATGGACTTTGAAAGTGGTGAAGTCAATGTGGGAGGAGAAGAGGTTTATGCCATTCTCCAGTGGGAGGGGGGGGGGATCAAAGAAGAAGCATATTTATCAAAACTAAAGTGAAGTGCTTATTTCTTGGTCCTTTTTCTCTACCCTTTCTGAGACATGCTTGGACTCAGGAATGAGTAGGTCCATAGGGTTCAGGATGACCTAGGACTTGGAAAAAGAGGCCAAGGGTTTATAGATCAAAGTTAACATGTGGAATTATTTCACAATAATTATACTGAGATGAACCAGAAGAGGAGAGACTATGTTTGAAGGTCACTAAGGAATAACTGGCTTACACCACAGAGAAGATATGGAGATATCAGACAACTGGGTGCCCACCGAATCTGACTAGAAGAGAATTAGGAGTCTTCATGCAAAGTTTGGGTTTAAATTTATTGAATTGCCTCAGAAAAATCCAGGTTATCAATGTCCCTGTTCAATGTACATTACCAAGTTTAAGTTACAATGATCTCTGACTGAAATGATAAAATCGTATAAAAACATGTTAAATAAATAAAATAATATTATTTGTTTATCCGCTATAAACCAGAGATGTCTAAGCAGGATAGGTAAAAACATAAAACATGAAGATCAGTGACTCCACCAAAGTCCTCAAGTACCAGATTTTGTCTTTCCTTTTATAAAACCCATGTTTTGAAATGTATTAGGAAAATTCCTGACTTATTTTGTCTTTTTTTCTTGCCATGTGAATTACTATCACAGGAAAAGTTATTTTTGTTTGCTTGATTTTGTTGAGAGTTGAGTGGTGAGATCCTTTGTGTTTGGCTTTTACAAAGCTAGGCCCTTGGAAGATGGCGCCCTCTGCCCCATCCAGCAACCACCCCTGGGAGTATGGGGTGCAGGATGGCCTCCTGTACTCCCCCACCTAACCCAAGCACATGAGTACAACAAGGTGTGCACCAGGGTTAAATATATAGAGCTTCCTCCTCCCATTGTATTTAGAACATATAGTTTTGTTATCCTTCAACAATCCATTGGCTCTTGTCTCTCCCATTTATCTCCTTTCAAACCAAAACACACACATTTAGGTCTAAGAAGTCAGTTTTCAAAGGGTGTGTCCAGCTAACTGGGGGAGTTACCCAATGTTTTAAACTCCCCCTTCCCCTGAAGAAGAATAGGGGTTTATTTCATCCATGCACATTGTACCCATTTAACCATGTAAAATACTCTGCCAATCTCCTTCGTAAAGCAGGAATATGGCATGTGGAGGGGAAGTTTATAACAGGTCACATGGGTGGGGAGGCCAAGTAAACATCTAGATTAATCCTGTTTATTAAGGACTCATAGGTGTCTATAAGATACTAGCACAAAGCAGCCAAGTGCATTTACACCAGCTTAGGAGTCTGTGCCTCTTATCATTTATATGTATGCTGCGTATCTCTGCCTGGATGCCACCCAAACACACCTACACCTGGGCCATGTGCACATTTTCTTATCATAGTGTGCATTTTTCCTCATGGAGGAACTTCATAAGAGGCACATTATGCACATATACTGACATTTGGTTTTTTAGTGCCATCATGGCTGTGCTGACTCCTGGTGACCCAGTTGCCTCTGGGTTTTCTTGGCAATGTATCACTGGAAGTAGATTGCCAGGCCTTTTGCTCCGAGGCAATGGAACGTGAAGTGACTTGCCCAAGGTCACATGGAGTGCCAATGGGAACTGAACCCTTGATCTTCTGGGTAGTAGGCAGTTGCTCTAACTACTAGGCTACTCCTCTGTGTATATACGCCGGCATATATACACAGAAAATCCTTTATAGACTGGGATGTCCTATCCAGCAGGCCCTATCAGGGGATCAGAAGCGGCAGGCCATGTGTACCAAAGCACATAGCCTGCCGCAGGCACCAAAGCGGCAGCAAAGCCACCACTTTTAAACTGGCACCACAGCCCCCCAGAAGACAGAATTGGCAGCGGTGCGGCTTGATTCAGGGGGGGGGTGGTGGCAGCTTGGTAGAGGGGGATTCCTGCCTGTGGCAACAGAAACCCTTGGGCTGGCCTTATTTATAGAATGACTGCCATCCAGAAGAATCCTGGTCCGGCTCCACGAGGATACATAAAAAGAATAAATACAGCACGGAGAGCCAAAGAGCAATCAAAACCCTATGCAGGGACCACAAGTTGTGTCCTCAGGACTCCACAGCCAATTGAATTTCCAAGAAA
Source organism: Ichthyophis bannanicus (assembly GCA_033557465.1). Classification (NCBI taxonomy): domain Eukaryota; kingdom Metazoa; phylum Chordata; class Amphibia; order Gymnophiona; family Ichthyophiidae; genus Ichthyophis; species Ichthyophis bannanicus. Next base: position 147,224,640 of record CM066046.1, on the reverse strand, counting down.
TCCACAACGAATATGCATGAGGTAAGTTGTATATGTACTGTCTCGAATGTATGTAAATAGATCTCATACATACTCTTTGTAGATATAATGAAAAACCAAATGGCTTTTGCTTCCTGAGATCGAGCATGCATCCAGTATAGTCAGCTGAAAAGTGGACTCAGCTTTCCATACGGCTTAAATTGTCCAGCTGAAAATTGCACTTTCCAAAGATGCACCAGCACTTATCCAGATAATCACCAGAACCGCCCTTACTCTGCCCACAGACTATCCAAATAGTGCCGCTGAATATCACTCTCAGCACCTTTATCCGGACAGCCTCCAGTTAGCCATCTGGCTAAGAGTTTTGAAGATCAGCCCCATAAAGAATAAAATATAATAGGCCAAAAATGTAGGAAAGGCAATAGAGGATTAAGCTAACATTGCTGCTCACCTATAGAGATGTGTCTGGAAGTCCCAAAGATAGAATACACGAGGACGGGATAGAAGGATGAATACAACCCAAAAACAGGTGGAACCGCAGCCAGCATCGCATATGCCAAACCTAGATAGAAAGGAAGTAACGTTTCCACAAGTAAAATGCTGATCTACATGTATGAAAGGCATCACATAAAATTAGACTATACCTAAAAGTAGACTCAACGCAAGTAGATGTCTACGTGTAGAGTTGGCATGCTCAGGAGAGGAGTTTGGGTAGAGCCACAATAAACCTATGTATTTTATATAATACGTGCATACACCTGGATTTTACGTGCTAATATTTAGGCTTGTTCCCAAGTAAGAGTAAATGTCAGCACCCACAATCTTGCAGTATTCATGCGGAATATTTATAAAATAGGCTAAAAATGGTCACCTTCTCCACCTCCAAACCTAGGGCCCTGTTATAAAACTACCTCTATAAGGGTAATTGTATAGCATGTCACCTATGTGTGAAGGCCACATGATGCCTATTTCTAGCCTATTTGATAACACATAAACGCCTATGTGTCTTTTAAACTACTAACACAAATCCTGCAGAAACAGCGGCTAGATTGAATATGCAAACATTTACATAGATATAACTATTATTCTGTAAAATATGCACATATGTATATTTTATAAAATATGTGTGCTAATCTTTGCCCTGCCCACAGTCCACCCAAATTCCTCCTCTGAACGTCTACTCTAAAGTAGCACACAGCTATGCACCTCACTGCACTGTGCATACTTTGGCCTGTCAGATAATTTTATGAGGCCTTTCATGTACTGGCATGCATGCAAAAACTCCTTAATAATATTACCTCCAAAAGGAACAAGGGGAGAAAGGTTAACAGTGAATGCATGAAAGCAAAAAGAAACGATTAAATGAATTGCTAGCCAGGATGTCGATAAAAACTGTACCCGTATCTCATATAGAGCAATACTAGGAAAGCTAGTGAAAAAATACATTGGTAGCCCAATAAAAAGGTTTTACCCTATATTCATTTTTTATTTTTATTTAGAAACTTTTAAAATGGACTAACATGCCTTGGGAGTGCATCCTACATATCTGTATGTTTTACAGTATCTTACATATCCACTCACACGGCATCCTCATGGCCAGGCAGGGCTGGCCTAACCATTAAGCTATACTAGGAGGTCGTCGGAGGCATCAGCATCTGGGGGGCAACAGAGAGCAAATTCTTGTATCTTCAGGAAGAACTGGCCGATGCATACATAAAAAGAAAAGTCTAATATTTAAATGTATGACATCCAGTTACACATTCTTACAGGATGGTTGTTGGGTGATCTACTGATGAGCATGACTGTTGAGTTTAATTATTCAGATCTCAAGGGGGGTGGGGGTAATAAGGCTGAAGGCTTGCCTTGGCCGCCCACTATCTTGCACCAGCCCTAGATTCAGTTCTGCAGCCATACAGTAATAGAATTCATTACAAGACCACTGATGGCAGAAAACTGGCCAGAGTTTTATTCAAACTTCCAGAAACAGACACTTTACAGAGATCACTTTGCTTGGCCCTTCATCATCTCCCAAATTGACTGGACAACCCTACTATCCTCTTGGGCATCATCCTCATTGCACTGCATACCTCACAAAGAACATCTGTGCAGTTTATTTATAAAACTGAAAGCACAGTTACTTACCTGTAACAGGTGATCTCTGGGAACAGCAGGAATAAGTCTTCACATATGGGTATCGTCGGTACCGACGGAGCCTGCGCGGGAACGCTCCCCAGCGTCCAATAAGAAAGCTTTTGGGAGCATCCCACAGCACCTGCGTGCTGCCTTCCCGCCTTTCCTAAGCGCCTCTCTCCAGTTCGAGTTTTAAGCTGAGACAAAGAGAGAGAGGAAAGGAAAGATAGAGAGATACAACTCCTAGGGGAGGTGGGTGGGTTGTGAAGACTTATTCCTGCTGTTCCCAGAGATCACCTGTTACAGGTAAGTAACTGTGCTATCTCCAGGAACAAGCAGGAATGAGTCTTCACATATGGGGACTCCCTAGCTGCAGATGCCAGGGAGAGACCCCAGAGTTGTGTGTCCTTGAAAAGGGCTCCACCTCCCCCCATGGATATCTGGCATCCAACCAGGGTAGGTGGGTAGGAGTTGATTAGGAATGGAACAGCCTGACCAAATGAGGCATCCCGGCGGGAGTCCTTGTCCAAACAGTAATGGGCTGTGAAGGTATGAACCGAGGCCCTGGTGGCCGCTCGACAGATTTGGTCGATGGACACAGAGTTTAGATGAGCCATTGAGGCTGCCATGGCCCTCACATTGTGAGCTGTGACATGGCCTTCCAGAGAAAGGTTCCTACTCTGGTAGGCGAAAGAAATACACTGAGCAATCCAGTTGGACAGTGTTCTCTTAGAAACTGGAAGTCCTAAATGGGAAGGATCAAAAGCAACAAAGAGTTTAGAAGACTTTCTATGTTGCTGTGTTCTTTGTAAGTAAAAGGCGAGAGCTCTTTTACAATCCAAACTATGAAGATTCCCCTCTGCACTTGATGCATGAGGTCCTGGAAAAAAGACAGGTAAGTATACCTCTTGATTCAGATGAAAAGGCGAGACCACTTTGGGCATAAAAGTGTGGATTGGTCCTGAGGACTACCTTATCATGATGGAACCTTGTATAAGGAGGATTAGCCACCAAGGCTTGCAACTCACTGATGCGACGTGCTGAGGTGACTGCAATGAGAAAGATAACCTTCCAAGAAAGAAATTTCAAGGAGGTGGTGGCTAAAGGTTCAAAGGGTGGCTTCATAAGCTGGCCAAGAACCAGATTTAAGTCCCATGCCACTGGAGGTGGTCTAATGGGAGGTTTAGTTAAAAGAAGGCCTCTCATGAATCTTGCTATAAGAGGATGAGAGGAAATAGGCTGTCCATTGAGAGGCTTGAGGGACGCTGCAATATCACTCAAATGGACTCTTACTGAATTTGTTTTAAGGCCTGCATGGGATAGATGCAGAAGATACTCTAGTAACGAATTCAGAGGTATTGCAAGAGGGTTAAGACCCTTCTCTGAACACCAAATGGTAAATCTTTTCCATTTGAAAGCATAAGAACGCCTAGTGGAAGGCTTTCTAGAAGCATGAAGAATATCTCTGACTTGCTGAGAGAGATGAAAAACTTGAAGGTCTAGGCCTTCAGCAACCAGGCCCTGAGATGGAGAGACTGGGGGTTTGGGTGCCACAACGTTCCGTCTTCCTGGGATAGAAGATCTGGTGCAGAGCCCAATTCCAGGGAGGGAGCTTGAGAGAGATGCAGAAGTAGAGGGTACCACACTTGGCGTGGCCAATGTGGTGCTATGAGGATGACTGCCATCCTCAAGGGCAAGCCCGGAGGCATCTCGATGCTTGGAGGAAGAACTACCCTTCGAGGACTGGCTAGATTTATGCTTGGTTACCTGAGATCCATGTGAGGAAGAAGAAGCCCTGGAAGACGTCGATGCCACCGAAGCTGCATCAGAGGGAAACAGGGTACTGAGCTTGGCTGCTCAGTTCTGCCGACCTCTTTTAGACATCATGGTAGAGGACATACAATCCATGATGGAATGGTCAGGCCCCAAACATTTTAGACACCAGTCATGGGTGTCGGTGACAGAAATAGTACCGCCGCATTTTGTGCACTTTTTGAACCCGGAGGTGGGCTTCTCCATGAGGAAAAAAATTTTTAGGCCTAAGGCCCAAAAACTGAGAATGCACAGTGAAGAAAAGATAAATTTTTTTTTTTTTTGAAAGAAAGAAAAGAAAGAACCGGCGGTACCGGTCTGACGTCGAAGAAGGCAGACGCGACACAAAAGAATTAAGAAAAAATAAAGAACTTCTGCGGTGACAGGAACACGACCTGCTGGCTCCGCGGAAAAGAAGAACTGGAGAGAGGCGGTTGGGAAAGGCAGGAAGGCAGCATGCAGGCGCTGTGGGATGCTCCCAAAAGCTTTCTTATTGGACGCTGGGGAGCGTTCCCACGCAATGCCCTTTAACCTCTCCCGGCATTCGCGGCTTCACAGATACAGCCGCCAGCATGAGAGAAAAGACTGCTCACGTTGGTGGCTGTACAGAGGGAGCTGGGACCTCGTGCGGGCATCCCCAGCTCCCTCTGCAGTCCCTTAGATGGCCGCGGGGCTCTTCGGAGGGGGGGGGTTCTAGGACTGGAATCAAGCATGATGGGGGGCTAGGACTGGAATCAGGCTTGATGGGGGGCTAGGGCTGTGATGGGGGGGGGGCTAGGACTGGAATCAGGCTTGATGGGGGCTAGGGCTGTGATGGGGTGGCTAGGACTGGAATCAGGCATGATGGGGGCTAGGGCTATGATGGGGGGGCTAGGACTGGAATCAGACATGATGGGGGGCTAGGACAGGAATCAGGAGTGGAGGAGTGGCCTAGTGGTTGGGGCAAGGTACTTCAGGCCGGAAGGTCAGGGGTTCAAATCCCACTAGAGGACAGCAACCTTGGGCCGGAAAGACTGGGGTTTCTAGTCCCACAGGTGCTCCTTGTGGTCTTGGGCAAGCCACTTAACCCTCCATAGCCCATGTTCCCTGTAAAATAATTCTCTCCAAGTTATAATGCCCTGTTCAATGTAATTTCAGTTTGTTCAATGTAAACCGCACTGATGCAGAATAGCGCGGTATATAAAAGAATGTAAATAAAATTTAAAAAATCAGGCTTGATGGGGGGCTAGGGCTGTGATGGGGGGCTAGGACTGGAATCAGGCATGATGGGGGGCTAGGACAGGAATCAGGCTTGATGGGGGCTAGGGCTGTGATGGGGGGGCTTGGACTGGAATCAGGCATGATGGGGGCTAGGACTGGAATCAGGCTTGATGGGGGGCTAGGGCTGTGATGGGGGGACTAGGACTGGAATCAGGCTTGATGGGGGCTAGGGCTGTGATGGGGGACTAGGACTGGAATCAGGCTTGATGGGGGGCTAGGGCTGTGATGGGGGGACTAGGACTGGAATCAGGCATGATGGGGGGCTAGGGCTGTGATAGGGGGACTAGGACTGGAATCAGGCTTGATGGGGGCTAGGACTGGAAGGCTTGATGGGGGTTAGGGCTGTGATGGGGGACTAGGACTGGATTCAGGCTTGATGGGGGGCTAGGGCTGTGATGGGGGACTAGGACTGGAATAAGGATTTATGGGGGGCTAGGGATGCGATGGGGGCTAGGACTGGAATCAGGCTTGATGGGGGGCTAGGATTGGAAATAGGCTCTGATGGTGGGGGGCTAGGACTGGAATCAGGCTGTGATGGGGGGACTAAGACTGGAAATGGGCTATGATGGTGGGGGGCTAGGACTGAAAATAGGCTGTGATGGGGGGGAGTTAAGACTGGAATCAGGCTGTGGTGGTGGGGGGGGCTAGGACTGGAAATAGGCTGTGATGGAGGTGCTGGAATCAGGCTGTGATGGGGGGGGGCTGGAATCAGGCTGTGAAGGGGGGGGGGCTGGAATCAGGGTGTGATGGGGGGAAATCTGGACTGGAAATGGGCTGATGAGGAGCTGGAATAGGACTATAAATGGGCTGATGGGGGAGCTTGGACTGCAAATGGGTGATGGGCTGGAATAAGACTGGAAGTGGGCTGATGGGAGCTGGAATAGGGCTGGAAATGGGCAGCTAGGATTGGAAATTGGCTGATGGGGGACCTTGGAGTAGAAATGGGCTGATGGGGGGGGGCTGGAATGGGACTGGATATGGGGGGCTAGGACTGGAAATGGGCAGATGTGGGGGCATGGGAGAATGGGACTAGAAGGGAGCGGATGCTGGGTGCGTCTAGAACTAGAAGGGAGCTGATTTGTGGGGAGGACTAGAAGGTGATGGGGATAGAGAATGAGAATGGAGAGGGGAAAAGATATTTTGTGTGGGAGGGAAGAAAAATCTACGATGGGCCGGGTATTGGTAGAGTAAGTGGGGATTGAGAATGGAAGGGTGAAATTTGAGTGGATGATAAAGGAATAAGGAAAGAAATGGGGGAAGGAGCAAAAGGAAAACGATCAGTATGTTAAAGCAGATATTGAGAGAATGGAAAACATTTAAGAGAAGAAAGGACAAATGGACAGCTCGCAGAAGACACCAAGAAACCAAAAGGAAGTGACTGGAGCAATTGCAACTGAAAAATAAAATGGCCAAACAAAAGGTAGAAAAATACTTTTTATTTTGAATTTATTAACTGGAATATGTCAGGTCTGGGAAATGTGTATCACTAACATCTTTGCGTTTTTGATTTTTGCAAGAGGAAATTAATTTATAGTTTTATTTATCCAGTGTTGTTGTATATTTCATGTTTGGCTTTTGGGGTTCCCAATTTAATTATTATCTTCCTATTTCTAAATTGTGATCCCTTGTTCTTTGTGTGGTGATGGTCTATGTTCTGCATGTGTAACCAAGCTGAGGTATTCTGTTCATGTAGTTTCTGTTTGACAGTCCCACTTGTTCTCTTTCCCCCAGTGAGATGTATTGGTATTCTCTGAGATGTATTGGTTTAATATTTGCAGTGTTGCCTTTTGATAGGTGGGGTTTGGTGCTTTGTAAATCCTGGTAGTGCTGTTATGATACGGTGGGTTTGCTATGGGTTCTAAATGGTCAGTGTTTGTAGTACTTCCTAATAGGCCTGCCGGTTGTCACTGCAATATAGTAATGTAGAAATGTGTTAGTCTTTCTTTATCCAGACACTCATTAAGAGGCATGTTTACTAAAAGTGCATGTTAACGTTTTGCAAATATCTATGCAAATGAGGCTCCTTATGCAAATGAGGCCCCGCAATGAATCTCTGCACATGGCCCCACACCCCCCTTGGGCCGCCCCTGGTACCAAGACAGCAGACTCCTCCCTAGCACTATCTAAAACCTTGTCTAGGTGCCACATGAGATCCACTATCTTTGCACCAGGCAGGCATGTTATCATGAGATCCTCACGTTTACCAGCCATCCAGCCAGCTATCTACATGTCAAATGATCGAATCACCAACTATAACAGCCATCCTAACTCTTCCCTTATGGGCACATGTCCCTGGAAAACCTCTTCGGTGTGAAAGGGTTTTACATCACCTGGAGGACAGGTCTTAGCTAGAGGATCACTTCCTGCCACACCAAGGTGATGCTCTCCTTTCACGTGACCTCTTTCCTCCATGGCAACAGATTGGTTGCCAGACTGGAGGTGGGACCACCTCAAGATCTTCTTCCAGTTCCCTGTTCCAGGTACCCCCTACACCCACAAATTCCTTATTAAAATGTGTTTGCACTGCCCTATAAATTCTTCCTATCCAGATAATTTTGAGCTCTCATGACTATTTTTTTTTTATATTAAGAAATGCCTGTTCCTCCCCCCCCCCCCCCAGGTAATTGGAAAAAAGGCATGCAAGAGAAACATATGGAGCTGGAGTCTCTTCTTAAAGGTGTCCCATAAATAAAAAAAAACCTCCCTCAGAAAATAATTGTGCATAACTGCTTAATTGACATACCCAGCTTCCTGACAGCTCTTAACAACACTGTTGACGGTTCTTCCCAGCCTATTGTTGAGGCAACAGGATTCTCTCTTCTGCCCATCATTGCACACCAGCTATTCTGCTTTCCACTTGACCCTGGGGGCAACACTTACTCCATGGGGGCAATCCCTCTTTTGGTCCCAGTTCTTTTTCTCCCACTCCAACCAATGCTGAACTTCCAAGGGGAATTGCCAAGGCAACTATAGTACAGTCAAAGCCTCATATTTGCTGCATTTTCCAAAGTTATGTAAGGCAAAAGGAATTCCAGTGACCCAAATCAGAAAACAATTACACACTTTTGCAAGTCAGAGTAAGAGCCACACACAGAGATGTTAAAGAAAATCAGTAGACGCATTTTTTGGAAATTGCTTATTTACATCTTTTTTTCCAGATTTGCACATATTTTGAGAAGCTAAAAACACGAACATGAAACCTACTGGATTATCAATAAATAAAACATATACAATGTGCTATCTGCACTTTGCTTGTCCTAAAGCCTTTGCAATATAAGTGTCAGTCTTGGATACATTGAAGGAACAAGCACATTTATCGCCCTTTCCATCTCAAGACGGGATGTCCTTGCACTGAAGCAGGCAATAGGACATAACTGAAGTCTCACCTTGTGGAAGCTGAACTACTGCAACACTGATTCCTGAAATAATATCCCCTGGGAGCCACTCTCTGACAGGATACCGTGGTAGCCAGTGAAGAACAGGGATAAACTTCAGGAGAAGGAATTTAGCAGTGGCACCTGAACACCTGATGAAGAAGAGAGTAAAACTGTGGGTCCTTGGGCTGGGCTTTGAGAACATTACTTATGGAATAATCTTTATACATTGAAATGAAGCAATTTTCTAGCAGGGCAAAAGGAGAAAAGTGAACAATTGTATCTGTGAAACCCAATTTTGCATAATGTCAACAGCTATTTTATAAAGAAACATATTAAGACAGGTGGTATCCCGTGGGACTTTGTATGTAAGTGTTGGCACTTAAGTGTGTAAATGGTGGTTGTGCACGTAAGTGCCACTGCCCGACATATGCAAGCACTGGATTTTACAAGGATGGACGTCCAGACAGAGTCCAGCTAGAAAATGCAATTTTTAAGTTTTTTAATGCCACAGAGGTGAGAACAGTTGTCCCCAAGCCATCTCCAAAACCAAGGTCCAAGCCAATATTTAACTTTTAATACAAGTGGAACAGGTGTAAATGCCGATGTCTGGCTTTTATGAAGCAAAATGGGGGCATATTCAAAAGCATTTGTGCACTTTGCAGACCTGCAGATCACATAAATGCCACTGAGAGGGAATATCGCCTCTTAACCATGCTATATGCTCCAGACAGTGCTAACCAGTTAGCATTGGGGTGTTCCGGGGTGGGGGGGGGGGAGTGCAGCAGGGGCAGCACCTGACTGAATAGTCAAACTGCATAAGGCGATTTTCAGCCATTCACCGGCTGTCTTAACATTATACGGCTTTGCAATCCGGTTAGGGGCTGAATATTGCCATTGACCAGGGCAAAACCAGATATTCAGCGTCAGTCCCTGGAATATGCAGTTATAATTCAGAACTGTGATGGCTTGCTGCTTTAGTAGTGCTGGCTGCTGTCTCTATACTTCTCAGGCCGTCCAGACAACACCCACAACATGCCCCTTTGAAAACTGTGCATGCTGCGGACATATGCATGGAAGTAGAGGCTTTTCTAAAATTGCTGCTTAGATGCATTGGGCCATTTACATATGTAAAGCAGACGTTTGCAAATGTCACATAAGCCTTCAATAGTATGTCTTGTTTATATGCGCAAATGTGTCTTTACAAAATAGGCTCCTGGATTCCTCCCCAGTACCACACCAATTTCTACATGTTCCAAGGCATCCATATATTTGTGTGCGGAAGTACATGAGAAGCTCCCCATCCCCCGTACTGATATACCTCCAGCCAGACCAAGGATATGCCCCTTTAAGCACCAAAGGCCGGGCCCCTTTAAGGAACCTGGCTTGAATATGCCTGGGAAGAGAGTGGCTGGGGACAACCCTTTAAACCGGGAGAGAAGAGCCCGAGGTGATCCAGAGTACGGAGTGGCCACTACCTCTAAGGAGACACTACGGGAAGGTAGGAGCTGGGTGTTTCCACGTTGGTCAGCAGGCTTGTGGTAGTAATGCTGTGAAACCTAGAGTGAAGACCTTTGGGGGAGGGGAGAACTGTTCCTCTGCTACTGCTGTTGACATGGGATATAAATAGGGCTTTCTAAGCTGCCACTAAGAATTTTATTATATATATATACACATATATTTCATTAATACACTAGCTTAGCCACCATTTTGAGACATTTTTGTAATCATTTATTTATTTTATTTATTTTATTTATTTACATTTCTTATATACCGCACTATTTGCGATCAGCGCGGTTTACATAAAAACAAGAAGGTAACCGACAATGAACAAAAGTCAGGTCATTACATTGAACAGGAACAAGTAACTTGGAAAACAGGGTAAACTATATACATAATCATGGTCTTCTTCCCCTAACATGCCTGTTTCCTTTTCCACCTGGCCAGTTTAAAGAGCAGGCTACAAGACATTCCTTTGTTTATGTTCAGGATGTCACGCATATGGTCCAGTTCTCATCTCCTTATCTTTAGAAAGAGCTCCAAAAACTTAGTTCTTACATATATTCCTTAAAGGAATTTATTAGCTGGATCCCTCTGACCAAAGCGATACTGCTGGGCCCCTTTGACCAAAGACTCCTTGCTTGCACCCCACTTCAGCTCCCACGTCCTTATCTCACCTTTCCTCATCATGCCTCTGGTTCCCAAGGAAACAGCCTGTAAAATAATTTGCTTGGTCCATGGGAAAAGTTCTAAGATGTACTATAGCCCACCTAATTTCCTTGTACCAGAGAAAGTGTAAAAGTAGTCTGTACTTTGCCTGTGACATGGTCGCTCGTGGTTCCATTACTTGTGACCCTTTGCTGCAGTAAAGAATAAAATAGCTTTGCCTTAGAGATTGGTGTGTTCTGGGTAATTTTTCCCCGTTGAAGTTTGAATCCTAAGTGAGAGAAAGGATTTGGGGCTCTCAGGACAGTTTGGTGACTCAGATGGTACCCTCCAGCCTACCTTTCTTCAGTCTCGGATCAGGACAACGACAGTGTGCACCTAAAGGTTAGTACTTTACCTTCTGGTTCTTGTTCTTGATCCCAGGCTTTAGACAGGCAGTGAGTGGGTATTAATATTAAAGCTTAAATTCACATGCCGGTCTGTATTGCAAAGGCTAACTAGTCACCATTTAACAGATTTTGAGAGGCAAGACTCTTGGTGACTGAATAAGGTATTTAAAGTGTTCAGTGTTTAAAGTAGTCGCTCCCAACAGCTAGTAGGGTGACGAGAGTGTGCACTACAAGCTACAGGGACTCGAATGAACTGAAAGAGTATTCAAAAGGAAAGGGTAATAGTGAATCTAGGGATCACACTCTCTTAACATGCATCTTAAATAATTGGATCATTTAGCAGGTATGGCCCACCTCTCTAAAGGAACCTGACCAAATTACAGTATGCCAGCTTTCATGACCATCTCATATGGCTTCTGAGCCTCCTGAGAGATGATGGTCTCTGGAGGGGTCTTTTGAAGCTCCTAACTCTTTACAGTTTAAGATGCATTTTAATGGAGCAGAAAATAAGGTAGCTAGATTATTACTTTTTGCTTGAAAGCACTATGGATTTTTGCATGAAGCCCCTTAACCAGGGTGCTCTCATGTACCCCAGACAAGTGAGAAAGTGCACAGATAAACCTCGGGATAAGTTTACCGCTCCTCCTAGACACCGACTCCCTGGAGAGAGCAGTGTGAGGAGAGACAGAATTGAAAACAGCTGGCTCAGACCTGGCAGCCCTGGAGGGGGACTGCAAGCACCTCAAGCGAAGCAGTAACTGAAACCCCAGTAGCTGGGCAAAAGGTTAAACAAAAACGCAACACACAACAAAACTGAAAAGTAGATGAAATTGAGAGTTGTTTAACTCAGGTGAAAAACATAGAATAAAAATAAAGCCAAGTGTCCTTCCTCTTTATGAGGACTCTGCAGTTTCCTTGCCAAGTAAAAAATAGTGTGATAACCCTGAAACTACTTCTTTGAAAGCTACAAATGAGCCAGAGCCTGATTTTAATTGCTTAACTGCAGATAAATAATACTGCTAATTCTACTACTATTTGGCACTTATAGAGCGCCACGCACGCAGCGCTGCACAGCTAGCCTACAAGAGGTAGCCAACATACAAGAGACAGTCCCTGTCCATCAGAGTCATGCTCATCGGAGCTTACAATCTAGTTAGAACAGTACAGCGCATTAGTCAGTTCTGCGGAAGGTACGGTGTGGTACAGTTTGGTCTGCAGTTTGGTCATAAATGATGATGGGGGTTAGGGTAAGATGAAGATAGAAGTCAGGATCTGAATGCAACAGTGAAGAGGTGGGTTTTCTACCTGGATTTGAAGAGGGCCAGGGAGGATGCCTGGCGCAGATGCGGGTAGGCTGTTCCAGGCATATGGTGCAGCAAGGTGAAAGAAGCGCAGTCGGGAGTTCGCGGTGCGGGTGAAAGGCATTGATAGAAGTGATTTGTTAGCGGAGTGCAAATTTCGAGAGGGGACGTAGGGAGAGATAAGAGATAAGAGGTATTGAGGGGCCATAGAATAAATGCATTTATAGGTCAGCAGGAGAAGCTTGAATTGGATGCGGAATTGGACAGGGAGCCAGTGAAGTGACTTGAGGAGAGGAGTAGTGTGGGCATGGTGAGGCTGGCAGAAGATTAGTCAAGCAGCATGATTTTGTATAGATTGAAGGGGAAGGAGGTGGCTCATGGGGAGACCAGCGAGGAGTAGGTTGCAGTAATAGAGGCGAAAGGAGATTAAGGAGTGGATAAGCATTTTGGTAGGGTGTTCAGAAAGGAAGGAGTGGATTTTGCTGATATTGTAGAGGAAGAAGCGGAAGGACTTACCTACAAGTTGGATATGAGCGGAGAAGGAGAAAGAGGTGTCGAAGATAACCCCTAGATTACAGGCCGAGGGAACAGTAAGAATAGTAGATCCATCCACATGGACTGAGAGAGGGGGAAGTGGGGGGGGGGATGAGTTGGGTGGGAAGACAAGGAGTTCAGTCTTGGCCATGTTCAACTTCAATCGGCGATAAGACATCCAGGCAGCGATGTCCGAAAGACAGGCAGAGATCTTGGACTGGGTTGCCAGATAAATATTAGGTGTAGAGAGGTAGATTTGGGAGTCATCGGCATAGAGATGGTACTGAAAGCCATGGGAGGAGATAAGCGTGCCAAGGCCTTGGGTATAGAGAGAGAAAAGGAGGGGGCCCAAGACAGATCCCTGGGGTACACCTACATGGAGTGGGGTAGGGGAGGAGGAGAAGCCGCCAGAGCATACACTGAATGAGCAATGGGAGAGGTAGGAGGAGAACTAGGATAGTATGGAGTCCTTGAAGCCAAGCGAGGAGAGGGTGGTGAGGAGAAGGTCATGGTCAACGGTGTCAAAGGCAGCAGAGAGGTCAAGCAGGATGAGGATAGAATAGAGGCTCTTAGATTTAGCCAGGAACAGGTCGTTGGTGACTTTTGTGAGTGCCGTTTCAGTGGAGTGTAGGGGATGGAAGCCGGATTGTAGTGGGTCCAGGAGGGCCTGGGAGGTGAGGAAGTCGAGGCAGTGACGGTGGACTGCTCGTTCTAATAGTTTGGATATGAAGGGAAGGAGGAAGATGGGTCGATAGTTAGAAGGGCATGTGGGATCAAGTGAGGGTTTTTTGTGGAGGGGTGTGACAGCAGCATGTTTGAAGTCAATGGGGACAGTTGCAGTGGAGAGTGAAAGGTTGAGGATATGAGTGATGGAGGGGACAATGGTGGGGGAGATGGAACGTAGGAGATGGGTGGGGATAGGGTCTGATGAACAGGTGGTGGGTTTGGAGGAGGAAAGAAGGATAGCGGTTTCTTCTTCAGAGATCGGAGGGAAGGAGGAGAGGGTGTCAGGGGGAGTATGGATGGGGGAGGAGAATTGGGGAGGAGGGGAGGTAGATGAGGGGGTAGGGAATTGGAGGGTAATTTTGTGGATTTTGTCGTGGAAGTAGTCGGCTAGGGTTTGGGCAGAAAGGGAGGGCGGGATCGGGGGAGGGGGGACCTTGAGGAGAGAATTGAGGGTGTTAAAGAGACGGCGAGGATCAGAGGCAAGGGAATTGGTCAGATGGATGTAGTAATCTTGTTTGGCAAGTGCTAAGGCTGACTGGAAGGAGCCAAGCATGAATTTGAAGTGTAGAAGGTCTTCCGGGGAGCGGGATTTGGACCAGGCTTGTTCGGCAGAATGGACACAAATGCGTAGGTAACGGATTGTGGGTGAAAGCCAGGGTTGGGGAGTAGATCGTTTTACAGGACGTGGGGTGGGAGGGGCAAGAGTGTCGTGGGCAGAGGATAGTGTGCATTGTATGAGGATAATGCCTCGTCGACGGACTCGGAGGATAGAATGGAGGAAAGAGATGGAGAAATGGTAGAGGAGAGAGTCAGGGGATCAATATTATGAATGTTTCTAAATAGGTCAGAGGAGACAGGATGAGGTTGGGATGGCGGGAGCTGGAGAGTAAATGTTAAGAGGTGATGGTCAGATGAGGGAAGGATTGATTTGCGGAAGTATGAGGGAGAGGAATTGGAGAAGAGTATTAGGTCAAGGCAGTGGCCGTGAAAGTATGTGGGGGCAGTTGAGCAAAGTTGAACGAGGAGGTAAGAGCAAGGAACTTTGAGGCATGGGGGTTGGAGGGGTTGTCAATGTGAATGTTGAAATTGCCAAGAATAAGAGTGGGGGAGGAGGGATCCATAAAGGCAGAAAGCCAGGAGTTGAAGTCGGTGAGGAAGGTTGATTTGGAGTTGTCGGGTGGGCGATAAATAACAGCTACTCAGAGGGGAAGTGGTGTGAGGAGGCGAATGGAGTGGACTTTGAAAGAGAGGGGGGAGTGTGATTGGGGTGGCAGGAGGGAGAGAGTAGGAGGCCAACACCACCACTGCGACAGTAGAACGAGGTGTATGGGAGAACTGGTAGCCCCCATAGCAGAGAGAGGCAATGGATGCGGTGTCATCTGGGGGGAGCCAGGTCTCGGTCAAGGCAAGAAGGTGTAAGGCATTAGAGATGAAAAGATCGTGAATAAAAGGGTGTTTTTTAATGACTGAGCATGCGTTCCATAGGGCACAAGAAAACGGGAGAGCGGGGGGGGGGGGGGAGGAGAGGGATATGGATAAGGTTGGATACGTTATGTGTGGATTTCTTATCAGAGTAGTGTGGGGGTCTATTTCTAGGGTAGTACCGAGATTTAGAGAGAGTAAGGTGTGGGTGAGTATGTCTGGGTGTATGTGCTCTCCAAGAGGGACATGAGGGAGGGGAAATGAGGGGTAAATTTATGGTATCATGTAGGTTATGTGAGGGATTATTATTGGGGGTAGGGTTGGAGTTGATATCTATGGATGAGTGATTGTGGGATGAATGGGGGAGGGCGGAAGGAGGGAGGAGCGGGATGCGGATGAGATTAGATAGGGTACGTGAGGAACTTTTTTAGTGTGAGAAAGAAATCGGGGGGGGGGGCAGGGTTAGGGTTGATATTACCTGATGAGAGAAGGAGAATGAGTATTAGAGAGCAAGGTAAGGTGGAGATAGTACGGCAGAAGCGAGGGTGGGGTTGCTTTAAAGAGAGGGGAGCTGGTTGAATGCGGGGGATGGTGTGAAGAAGCTCAAGAGCAGGTGCTAGGCTAGGGGGAAGAGCGGAGGGAGAAGTGAGGGTGGTAGTGGGAGGGTAGGGGGAAGAGGAGGGAGGGTGTTGATAGGAGGGGAGGATGAGGAAGAGAAGGACAATGAGATGTGGGGCCATGGTAGTGTGCAGCAAGGTCTGGGCAAGCAATGGGTAACAGTTCTACACAGGCAATGGGCAGCAGATCTATGCAAACACTGGGTAACAGTACTACACAGGCAATGGGCAGCAGATCTATGCAAACACTGGGTAACAGTACTACACAGGCAATGGGCAGCAGATCTATGCAAACACTGGGTAACAGTACTACACAGGCAATGGGCAGCAGATCTATGCAAACACTGGGTAACAGTACTACACAGGCAATGGGCAGCAGATCTATGCAAACACTGGGTGACAGTTCTACACAGGCAATGGGCAGCAGATCTATGCAAACACTGGGTGACAGTTCTACACAGGCAATGGGCAGCAGTTCTATGCAAACACTGGGTGACAGTACTACACAGGCAATGGGCAGCAGATCTATGCAAACACTGGGTGACAGTACTACACAGGCAATGGGTAGCAGATCTATGCAAACACTGGGTAACAGTTCTACACAGGCAATGGGCAGCAGATCTATGCAAACACTGGGTGACAGTTCTACACAGGCAATGGGCAGCAGATCTATGCAAACACTGGGTGACAGTTCTACACAGGCAATGGGCAGCAGTTCTATGCAAACACTGGGTGACAGTACTACACAGGCAATGGGCAGCAGATCTATGCAAACACTGGGTGACAGTACTACACAGGCAATGGGTAGCAGATCTATGCAAACACTGGGTAACAGTTCTACACAGGCAATGGGCAGCAGTTCTATGCAAACACTGGGTGACAGTACTACACAGGCAATGGGCAGCAGATCTATGCAAACACTGGGTGACAGTACTACACAGGCAATGGGTAGCAGATCTATGCAAACACTGGGTAACAGTACTACACAGGCAATGGGTAGCAGATCTATGCAAACACTGGGTAACAGTACTACACAGGCAATGGGCAGCAGATCTATGCAAACACTGGGTGACAGTACTACACAGGCAATGGGCAGCAGATCTATGCAAACACTGGGTGACAGTACTACACAGGCAATGGGCAGCAGATCTATGCAAACACTGGGTGACAGTACTACACAGGCAATGGGTAGCAGATCTATGCAAACACTGGGTAACAGTTCTACACAGGCAATGGGCAGCAGATCTATGCAAACACTGGGTGACAGTTCTACACAGGCAATGGGCAGCAGTTCTATGCAAACACTGGGTGACAGTACTACACAGGCAATGGGCAGCAGATCTATGCAAACACTGGGTGACAGTACTACACAGGCAATGGGTAGCAGATCTATGCAAACACTGGGTAACAGTACTACACAGGCAATGGGTAGCAGATCTATGCAAACACTGGGTAACAGTACTACACAGGCAATGGGTAGCAGATCTATGCAAACACTGGGTAACAGTACTACACAGGCAATGGGCAGCAGATCTATGCAAACACTGGGTGACAGTTCCACACAGGCAATGGGCAGCAGTTCTATGCAAACACTGGGTGACAGTACTACACAGGCAATGGGCAGCAGATCTATGCAAACACTGGGTGACAGTACTACACAGGCAATGGGTAGCAGTTCTATGCAAACACTGGGTGACAGTACTACACAGGCAATGGGCAGCAGATCTATGCAAACACTGGGTAACAGTTCTACACAGGCAATGGGCAGCAGATCTATGCAAACACTGGGTGACAGTACTACACAGGCAATGGGCAGCAGATCTATGCAAACACTGGGTGACAGTACTACACAGGCAATGGGCAGCAGATCTATGCAAACACTGGGTGACAGTTCTACACAGGCAATGGGCAGCAGTTCTATGCAAACACTGGGTGACAGTACTACACAGGCAATGGGCAGCAGATCTATGCAAACACTGGGTGACAGTACTACACAGGCAATGGGCAGCAGTTCTATGCAAACACTGGGTGACAGTACTACACAGGCAATGGGCAGCAGATCTATGCAAACACTGGGTAACAGTACTACACAGGCAATGGGCAGCAGTTCTATGCAAACACTGGGTGACAGTACTACACAGGCAATGGTTAGCAGATCTATGCAAACACTGGGTGACAGTACTACACAGGCAATGGGTAGCAGATCTATGCAAACACTGGGTGACAGTACTACACAGGCAATGGGTAGCAGTTCTATGCAAACACTTGGCAGCAGTTCAAAGCAACACTGGATAGCTGATCTAAGCACTAGAGGAGCAGATTAGCTTAAAAAAAAAAAAAAAGAAAAGAGAAGCCCCTCCCACTCTGCAAATTCCAAAGCAGAGAGCTGTAAATTTTTTCCCCTGATTGTAGTTGAAAGCTGAGGTTTAAAACTTTTCTTCCTGGCCCACTGCCAGAACTGTTTTTCTGCTACTGCTGTAAAACCCAGAGTGAAGGAACTTTGGGGGAGGGGAGAACTGTTTCTCTGCTATGCTGTGAACTCCCTGTAAATAAAGCATTTTTCCTTTAACCTCCTACCTGGCTCCATGGAGGTTTGTGTTCTGCCCACTTGTAGCGTACTACATACAGGTAAGAATCAGCATATAAGTATTTTTTTGAATAAAACGCAAAAGTAGATGCTAATCCTACCCCAAATCCACCAAATCTGCCACCAGGAATGCCTACACATTCTTTACACAAAAGGAAGTGTTATTCATCAATAGTCATTCTTCTGTGCATGTGTCACCAGAAATATTTTATGTGGGTAGCTATTCTAGATGCAGTGTGTCTTCTAAACTTACCCTATATGAGGCCAGTTATAAAAACGTGCATGGTTGGGCAGTGGGCACGTCCAAATGGAAATGTGCAAGAATAGAACCCAATTCTGCACACACGGGGATAGGTGTATTCACGTGCACAGAATCGATCACATAGATGTGTTAGGCATGGCACACATGCAGCTCGATGTTGTATGAAGACTGGTATACCCCTGCGCTCACCATATTCTGAAAAGATGTATGTCTGCGACCCTGCCCGTCTCCACGATATACCCATGAACAGCCATGCCCCCCTTTAAACGTGCAGCTCTGAAGCTGCTGTGAGCATGGACAGTGTTGTAATGAGGCTGAATGACAATGAAAGTTGACGATATTTATAGGTGGATGCAAGTTAGATAATAGAAACTAGTCTGTGGCCTGCCCAGACTATTACAAAGCAATTGCAGTGCACAGTAATGCAGCAGGAAAACAGGGAGCGAGTGAAGCTATTGGCACAAGATGCAGTGCAGCACTACATACATGGCAGTAGATGACCTCCCGATCATTTCCCCTGCACTACTAAAGGGCCACTGGAATGACAGCAGTCAGCAGTGCAAGCACCACACTGACTTGTCTAGAGACACCTTGTCGCTCTCTACAACTGTGCACATTGGTAGAGACCAATGCTGGTGCACCTGGGAATGGCGTACTGTGCTTAGCACAGCTGCACGCCCTCCCTCTCAGCTCCCCCGAGCACTGACAAGGAAGTGATTGCGGAACCATCCTGCTCACTCCTGCCTGTATACAGTGGTACCTGGTGATGCTGCAGACCACCTTATGGTCCAGGTATCTGCCATGCATACCTGTCCCCCCCCACCCCCCCGGATATGTGGATGAGTAATCTAGACCCTCCCCATGCAGCCCTCCAACCATGTACACACACGCACTCTCACTTACAATCCCACAGAAACAGCCATCTGCCAAAAGACTGCCCTGCACCGAACGTCTTAGCTGATGGAAAGGAAACCATAGCAATCAGTACTTCCAACCCAGCATCATACCTGCTCACTACATTTTTATGTGGCTTCGTACATACCACAGGGGACCCCTAACAGATCCAGAGCTGCCGTAGGCCCAAACAGTCCTTCCAGTATATCAGCCTCAAGGGTCAAATCCTGTATGCGCATTGCACATCACAGACCCATATATGTAAACAACCGTAACAGTGACCCGTGCATAGGATATGCGTCATATAGCCACTGGCATAAGATATCCCCAATATAGCATTCCGATAGGAATCACATATGCCCTTGTCTGCTTCAGGGGGGCTGTATACATTGCATAGAGCATATTGTAATAATTCACTGTATGGAGTGCAATACTCTGGCTGGCTGGGTGCTGCACATTGTACCGATGGCTGGGCTTACATGTTCACATGGGGTGCTAGGACTCCATCACCAGTATCATTGCCAGCATGTGGACATTGTTAGGGAGCCCTAGCTGTGCTCCTCTAGCTCACACAGCAACTGCCAGCATAGTTGGATTGAGCACCAGTGCTCTACTGCATACATTTCTGGGGGTGTTTATTTCTGCTGCTTTGACTTACATCCTCTCTCTCCTCTGCTTTCTGCTCCTTAACACTGCATGCTGTGGTTTTCCAGACTGCAGTCACACCAATGCACAGCGTAGGTTAGACATCCAGTCACCACTATTGGCTGCACTGGGGTGAGGAGCAGAAATATTTCTAAGTCCAACCTTTATGCCATGGTTTTACAGGTATAACCTGGACACCTGCAGGGCCATCTGCAGACGTACATGTGTGACCAGAATAGGCTTTATACATCTCCGTGGCTGACCAAGCCCATGTTCTGCCCCTTCCCGCCCACATTCTGTGATCCCCGTTTAAGTGCCGTCTACGTGTAGGGCCACAGAGGTTCGCAATACGGGTCTGTAAGTTTTCACGAGATAACCCAAGGCGACTTATTCGTGGTTCAGAATGACTCCCCATGTGTCTACAATCTTGCTGTGATGTTTAGAGTGTTAAAAACTTTCCCTTTCAGACAACTACATATTCCTTGCATAGAATTCCTATACACGTCACAAGTCTGGAGATGTGTCATTAATCAGACCTCAGACAAAGGAATCTCTATGGCAACTCCAAAATAGGTCAATAAGATGTTATGGCTCATGGACTAGAAATAAATCTCACTGTGGATTCTGTTGGATTCCACTCTCACTTATAAATCTATGAATGTTTATATATGAGGATCCTCTCCAAAAATGAATAGTGAAACAGACCAGAAACATATCTCCTGATGAATGAATGAACTTCATTTGATATACTGCCTCTCATCAATGTCATCCTGGCGATTTACAAATTCAATATAAAATATTAAACAATAATAACAATATCCAACAGCAATTACAAAAATAAAAGAACGCCCCCCCCCCACCTGCTTGTACAAATCAGGAGAAAACATACCACGCCAACAAAGTAACTCTTCAGCCTCTCTCCTGGATTTAACAATCATCTCCATCCTCAGCAGGGGTTTGCTCGACTGTTCATCATTTAATAAAGCAACATGAGAATTTTCTAAAGACAACATCATGTATGTGCTTTCAAGACCACACAAGTCAATTGTTTAGGTGCATAACTCACCTGAATAAAGCTTGTGGTCTGTGGATCCCTGGAGGTCCATGAGACCATTACAGGGAGTCTGTATGACACAGAAAAGAGAAAAGAATAGAGAAAGGCTGCTTGGAAAAGAGAGAGAGAGAGTAGAGGAATTGGGGGTGGGAGAGAGAAAGAGATTGAGACTGGTGAGGGTGGGCTGGAGAAAGAAGGAGAAGGGTAAAAGGGGGCTAGTAGAGGAAGGTGTAACGGTGAGAGAGGGGGTCTGGGAAGAGAGATGGGGATGAATTGTGGCTCCTTGAACTTTTTGGAGGTTAATAAGGGGTCCACACAACCAAAAAGGTTGGGAAACTCTGGCTTAATTAGTACAATTATTTAAACTGTGCACCTATTACCCAGAAAAAAACTTGAATTCACACAGAGCATCAAGATTTCCAGCCATAGAGTCGGCAGATGACAGGTGTTATAGCTACAAGTTTCAACCTTGTGCTAATTGTCTTGAACCACTCTCTACATGCAAAGACCAGATTCTACATTAGCTTCATCCTGCCATCTACTGGTATATCTCTACCTTAGTCTGTCCCTTCCTCTCCTGCAGAGAGACGGTTCCTTCTTCTGGGACTTTGAAGCAATCTGATCCAGCTCAGCCTCACTCAGTACTGAACGGGTAACTTGGTAACTTGCTCGCCGTTGCTCCTGCTGTATTTCCATCTCCATGTTGGAATTAAACCAGATCTTTCCAAAACATTAGGATGCAATGGTGTTCTCTTTCCACTTGCCAAATAGTTCCTTACAAAAAAAGATAAAAGTAACAAAATACTGTCAAATAATGAAGTTGTTTAATCAATTCAGTCACTTTCAGATGCAGTGGTGCTTACTTGGGAAATATAGACTAGACTAAATAAAAGATTTCTCTTGTTTATGTCTTTGGAAAACTTGTTTAAAATTCTGTTTGCAATATGACTTAAAGCATACAAATGGAATATATTTGGAGCTTTTTTTCATCCAAATTACTATTGACAAAAAATAGATTTGCCTGAAAAATTAAGATAGTTGCCAAACAGCCTGCAAAATTACTTGCTCAAAGGTTGATACTCAAAAAAAGCCGAATTCCCAAGATTAGTGGTATCATTCGGATAGTGCAGTTGAATATCTTCACAGATCGTCCCAGCACTATCTGTTTAATACAGGGGGTGGTCTGTGGGCAGAGGGAGAGATGTATCTGTGCTAACCAGATAAATGGTGACGTTATCCAGTTAGCAAGATATTCAGTCACCATCTATCCGGTCAACTTATGCCACTTGAAATGCTGGTCTAAGTGGCGAGCTGGATAAGTAGTGCCTGAAAATCACCACCATTTATCCAACACCACTCAACCTTGATATTGAGCAGCAGCTCCTGTCCAGATACTGATGCTGAATATCCCACCAATATTTAAGCACCACCGCTGACCCCCATGGCATTAGAATATTGGACTTTATGAAAACTGACCCCTTACATGAGGTTTCTAAGTTAGGAGTCTATTTTCACCTGAACCGAGTAGACAACTTTAACCAACATGAATCAATAATCAATAAAGAAACGACAAGCTGTCAAGAAAACCGATGACTCATTGTTCTTGGCAGAATGGCTATGAAGGATCTAAGCAAGATTTTCAAGTGCAGAAATGTATTTTCAATAGTGTCATATGAATGCAAAAGTTGGACAGTGAAGAAGAAAGATAAATAGAAAATCAATGCCTTCAAATTATGGTGCTGACAAAGAATACTGTGGATACTATGGACTTCCCGAAAACAAATCAGTTGGTACTAGAGGAGATCAAATCTAAGTTTTCTTTAGAAGCTCAAATGATAAGTCTTCAACTTTCATACTTTGGACACATCATGCAAAAAGAAAGCTCATTAGAGAAGACATCCTGCTTTGCAAGGTTGAAGGTTAACAGAAAAAAGGAAGGCCAGCAGTATGATGGATTGATACAACAGCAACTATGGATGCTAATCTATCAACAATTAGCCGTCTGACTGGAGACTGAACATCAACTCAATGGCACTTAAGAAGAACAATAAAGCTCCTCATACAAAATACCATCAAGGCGGTTTACAAAATATAAATATTACAATATTGGTAAACAGAAAGGGGAAGAGAAAAAGGAGAGAGAGGTAGCAGAAGGCTGAGATCCTAGCCCTCCACTCTGGATAGAAAAGTTCAAAGAGCCATGCCTTAAGGCTTTTCTTAAACTTAGGTTAATAAGATTCTTAACAAAGGTAGAGAGGAAGAAAGTGCCAGAGGTATGGGCCAAGATAAGCAAAGGCAGAGTGATGTGAGATCTCTAGTCAGAAAGAAGAGGGGGAAGGAAGAGAAAGGAGCAGAGTCTGGGAAGAGCAGAGTATGATAAGGTGTGTCAAAGGTGGCCAATCTGGTTGGGCATGGCAGAGTACCAGAACAATAAGTGCAGTGTACCAGCGTAAGAGTCTTGAATTTAATACAGGCTGATATAGGGAGGCAGTGGAGAGAGATAAGGAGGGGGTAACATGATAGTAAAAATGTGCACCAAAGAGAAGTTTAGCTGCGATAGATTGAATCACTTGGAGCCATTTCAGGGCATAGAGAGGAAGACCATTAAAAAGAGAGTAACAGTAATCTAATTTGGAGATAATGAGAGTGATAACTAGAAATAACAGCAGCTATGGATGCCACTCTTATCAACAATTAGCCACCTGACTGAATACATTTTAAGACAGCTATCCAGAGGGTCGCCATGAGTCAACACCGACTCAATGACATTTAACGGCAACTAGAAATTTGAGCTGGGAGACAGAAAACAGAGATCTGGTAGAGTGGATGAGGAGAAGAGTGAAGTCTTCAGAACAGCATCAATCCGAGCTTTGACAGTGAGAGAAGAGTCCAATATAACATCAATGTTATGGACAAACTCATGGAAGGGAACTGGAGAGGCTCTTTACTCTGAAAGGCAGGTGCCAGGTCCTTTGATAATCAGCCAGAATGTCAGAAGTAGCATCTCTATGGCCTTTTTATAGACCCCTTCTGAGCTACCACTGTGGATGGACTTCTGAAAGGGATCTCTATGATCCCTTGTAGGACCCTCAGCAACACCTCTGGATGATCCACTCAAGAAGGTCTTTATGACCACTTCCTGAGTTCCCATTCCTCTGCGTGGCTTACTCAAGGGGATTGACATATATTATTCTACAGCTTCAGGAGGATTTGGCTGAATATATACACTTCTGTCCAATACAGGAGTAACATCAGCTTGCCCAACTCCACTCATTTCATTGGAGGTTTTTGGAGGACTGGGGAAGAACCAGGTTTTTTTTACATCAGGGATCTCCAAATTCAATCCTCAATGGACACAAATGGGTCTGTATTTCTATATTTCTACCATGATAATGCATGAGGTATATTTGCATAGATTAACTCTGAGCATGCAAATATATTTCATGCATATTTATGATGGAAATCCTTAAAATTAGACTGGTTTGTGGCTTCGCTTTACATGAACTTTCCTTTGACCCTTTTTTAAGCTATTCCCCTCCCTCTTTCTTTTCTCTAGGAGAAAACATTGCTTTATGAGTTTTCCTATTTTTCCTGAATTTTTGAAAATGCACTTTATATTCAGGCGGTCCCTGCTGGCACTTTCCACCTTTTTTGCATTTTCCCATGTTTGGCCTTGTTCTTTTTATTTTTCTAGTCCTTTTCTATCCCCTATATGCACTACATAAGTTGGTTTGTGTGTGCAGGTATGGGGCATGTGAGAGATGTACAAGGCAATATGGGTGAATATGTAGCAAGGAGTGTGGGTATAGCATGTGTGAGGGTAAGTGGAGGGTATGGGGTTGTATTTGTGTATGTAAATAGGGATGTGGATTTGTGTAAGTGCTGAGTACATATGCGTAGGGAGTAAAGGGTTCTAGGGGGTTGTATATGCAATGTGGGTTGGAGTGGATTTGTGGAGGGATGGTTATGTGTGGGGGATGTATGTGTGGATGAGGAGTGCAGTGGCTGGGTGAGTGGTAGGGTGTGAAGAGGTGTGATGTCCAAGCAAGGGCATATGGGGATGTATGAGTTGGATGTGGGGATAGTTACTGCATGGGTAAGGAAAGGTTTATGGAAGTGTGAATATTAGGTGGGAGGAATAGTTACGTTTTAGCAATAACCTTCTGCTAATAAGGACTTCATTGGGGGCTGCTATTCACTCCCCCACCCAAGTACTCATCAAGGAACCTCATTGCCTCCATCTTCACTCCCCCCTCCCTGCCGCACAAAACCAAGCTAAATATGCCCTCCGTGTTTTCTTTCAGTCTCCTTGATGAAAAGTCCTCAATGGCCACATTCCCAGACATTGAGATGAAAGTTTCCTCAACAGACTCTCACCCCCTGACATCAATGGACCTCCAGGCTCTAAATCTCCCTTCCTCTGGCCCTTCTACCTCCTCTCACCAAGTGTCTTCCTCCATACTCTTTCCAACAATCCCAAATTAAGACGAGGGCAGGAGAGATCATGACATCTACATTCCCCACTGCCATTGAATTCCAAAATGGTACTGGCTAATTTCACACTCGGCTTTTCATCACACGCTGAACACATATTACTGTGTGATAAAATCTGCTCTTAATACCTTATGTACTAAGGGCATTATGTCCTTTAGAACATCAGGTATTATGTTTGCAGACAATGCTTATATGTGATTAATAGAAACATTTTGATGCTTGATGCCGCCTTCTGATTTTCGTTCAGTGGTCCAAGCTGCAGTGCTAGTCCATATAGACTATTGCAATATACATGTAGGATTGCTGAATTTCATGATATGTGTCTTGCAAGTATAGTACAAAATGCAGCTGTTTGGTTAATAATGAGCTGCTCCCTCCCTATACCAGCAAGAGTTACACTGACATCCAGTGAAACATCACATACAATTCTAAAATGTGTTCATTGTTACAGTGCCTGAACTAACACCTCACAAAAAATGAACCTCAAGGTCAAGGTAAATCAATAACCAAATCAAAAAGAACCCCAACCAGATATAATGTGACCCGCTGTAAAATAGTATTCTTTTGTCGGAGCTGACCGTGGGAGGTCGAAAGGGAAAACGACCTTCGCCAAGCGGGTAGCTACTTTTTATTATTTATATGGTTCTTCACCAAAAAACACAGTCAAAATTACTTTATAGTATAAAACTTATCTCAGTCCAAACATCGCTGCTTCCAAAAGTCCCCTCGTATGACGCGCGCGTTTCGGGCACCTTCACCCTGTTTCAAGTGCAATAACCAAGTATAAATTTGCAGCAACCTTCCAGGAAACGCCGTCTCACTGCAGCCCTCCCCACGGTCAGCTCCGACAAAATACTATTTTACAGCGGGTCACATTATATCTGGTTGGGGTTCTTTTTGATTTGGTTATTGAACTAACACCTCAGCATTTGGAAAAATTAATGATGGTATTTGATCCAGCAGCTTACGTCTGGGGATCTGCTGGATCACTTCAGTTAGCCGTTCTCCCGATGTTGTACGTTTGCATGCCCATTACAAGGAATATTGATCTGTCAATTGTTGTTTCAAGCATATGGAATTCTTTGGGACCTGCTTTGCAGAAACAATCTAACTACTTGGATTTTGGAAAGCAATTGAATGACTTCCCATTTGTTCAGGCCTTTAGTGGCTAAGATCTAGTAGATCTGAGATGTCCTTTTGATGAAATTTGTGGTTGAAATAATGTTGATTGTTTTGTGAACTGTAAAATGTTGTCTTTTTTGAACTGTTATTTTTGTTTTATGTTAAGTGTTTCATTATGAATTTTTTTATTGTAATCCAGCTAATATTATAATGAATGACATGGAATATAAATTTAAAAAAATGAAAATCAGTACATTAACCTGCATTAATTGGTGATTCTGTGCCACATAGTTGATAGACCCTAGAATTTGTGGGTTGTGTAGGTATAAATAGAACCTACAATATCCTCTATAAGTACATAATGCTTTTCTCCGTGGACAAGCAGGATGAGTCAGCCTTGCCTAGGTTTCACCATCTGCAGGGACCAGATTAGCTCTCCCATTCCATCCCCTCTCCCTGCTCTTCCTGCCCAAGTTTTTTCCATCCACCTCCATGGACGGATGGATTCTCCAGCTCTCCTATTAAAATTCTTACATTCTCCAACTTTTTCTCACCTCGGGGCAACATGGACAAACCAGGATTCAAAATGTTCCCTGGTGCTCCAGCAAAATGAATGACGCAGATGCCTATGATCGGTACCTCCATTGTCTTGGTCCAGCTCACCACATGGATTTCTGCTTTCACTACAGCAGTGTGTCCCAGAGGACCAGGAAACACAGAATGAGCTCCAAGACTTTCTACTGGCTTCTCCTTCCCAATAATCACGCCCACTGGAGGATTGCACCCAGATGGCTCTCCAGGGGTCAAAAAAGAGCAAGGGTAGGAGCCTCCAAAATGAGAGACTGCCTGAGCTCTCAGCAATATCAGGATGATAGGCTGGTGATGCACTGAACGTGGAGGGAAGAAAAAGCACCAGTCCTCTGAGCTCAGCCAGCAGTGGCATATACGTGACCTCCCCTGAAGCCACAGAGATCCTTTACAATGGTCCGGTGCCTCCCCTGGCCTGCTGCAAGGTCTCCATGGCTCTCTAGGATGACCTGGTGCTGACCTAGGATGCACATGCGGCCTCTTGAGCACACAAAACCAGCCACATGGCAGCATTGGCCAGGTGCCATGCCGATGGAACAGACACTGCTGACTCTCACTCCCTCTATGAAGATTACTAGGGAGGGAGCAAAGGGGCATTAGCGCAAGTTTCAGCGGTGGAGGCATCGTGCTGAGGAGATACAACCAAACAACAGGTAAGGGCAATAGAGCCGGTCCCATCTACAGAGGTCAACCATGGTTTCTACTCATGATACTTCCTCATCATCAAGAAGTCACAGGGCTGGCAGCCGATCCTGGACCCCTGCCTACTCAACAAGTGTATCCACAGAGAAAAGTTCTGGATGCACTTCTTGGGGACCATGCTCCTTCTCATTCAAGACAATGATTGGCTGGTGTTGTTGGACCTGCAGGACACGTACACCTACATCCTACTCCACCTATCACAGAAGACATACATTCGATTTATAGTCAGTGGCCAACACTATCAGTACTGGGTCCACCCCTTTGGCCTTTCCTCCACACCAAAGATCGTCACCAAGTACTTTGCGATCACAGCAATTCACTTCCACAAAGGGGGGATCTATGTCTTCCCCTATCTGGATGACTGGCTGATTGCAGCCCATCAAAGCGTGAAGCCCTGATGATTTCCCATACCACAGCCTTTCTTCTTCTCGCATTGGGATTTCCATATCAAAACTCACAGATCGCATTATCTCCACCCATATGTTGGACTTAATCATTGTGGAAATCCACACAACACTCTTCAGGGCATTTCTCCCACCTCACAGAGTGGACACAGTCATCACGCTAGCCTGTCTGATTTCCTCAGTGGATGCAACCTCAGCCAGAACATTGTTGCGCCTCTTAGGCCACCTAATGGCAGCTGTCCATGTTATCCTACATACCAGGCTCCACATGCGCCAGTGCACCAGTGGCATCTACAGCGGTTTTGGAACCAGCACACAGAGTCACTGTGTCAGAGGATCTCAGTAGATCATGCCACCAGAAGGACGCTTGGCTGGTGGATGACACAGGAAAATCTTGGGAGGGGCAAGCCACTCTGGCCCCCCCCCCCAACCACAGCTCACACTAACTACAGATGTCTCCAAGCTCAGCTGAGATACACACCCTCTCCACCTCTGTATCAGTGTTGTGTGGCCCCAGTCTGAAATAACACATCCACATCAGTCTCCTGGAGCTCAAAGCAATAGGAAATGCCTTGCTAGCCGTCCACCCTGGGTTTCTGGGAAAGACATCCTCATCCAAGTTCTACATCAACAAGCAAGGTGGCACAGGCTCATGGAAGCCTCCCAGATCTGACATGTTGCCACATCCCTAGGATCATATCTTCAGGCCTCCTACCATTCTGGGGATGACAACACCTTAGAAACCCTGTGCTGCCAGCTTGAACCGTATGAGTGGTCACTCAAGCACTCCATCGCCACCAACCTATTCCATTGATGGGGGACCCATGCAATAGGAGGACAATGCGAAGTGTCAAAACCTCTGCTCCAGATGGTCTTCCCCCTGCAGACTGGCTTTGGATGCATTCTCAATCCAATGGGGTCCTCAAATCTGCTATGTCTGCCAACTCCTCTCATAACCAGGACACTACAGAAGAACATGCACGATATGGCAAAGATGATCCTCATTACACCCTACTGGCCACCATTTCCTTACCTACAGCTCCTGCCCAGCTGGCTGCACCTATGCCTTCCAAAGTAACTGGATCTCATCACATAGGACAGCGGCACATGCTCCACCCCAACCTGCAGGCAATAGCTCTCACAGCATGGATGTTGACATGGCCACTCTGTCACCACTCCACCTCTCACCAGGGGTCATAGAAGTCCTCCTAGCAACCAGGTGCCCGGCCACCAGATGCTCTTATCCACCAAATGGAAGAGGACCAGCTTTACCCATTCGCCTACCCCATTCCCATGCTTCTGCAATACCTCCTCAGCCTGTTAGAGGCAGGACTGAAACCAACATCTATAAGGGTCCACCTGAGCACTATTTCCCTGTGCCAAAACAAGCTGGAGGGCAGGTCCATCTCCATACATCCCCTAGTTGCAAAGTTCATGAAAGGCCTCACCGACCTCCAGCCCCCCCAGTCAAACCACCTATGCCGGGATGAGATCTCAACACCGTCATCCAGCAACTCATGCAATACCCTTTTGAACCCCTGGAAAACACTCACCTCAAGTTCCTAATGTGGAAGACTCTCTTCTTGGTGGCCATCACCTTGGCAAGATGCATCAATGAACTGCAGGCCATGGTAGACTATCCTCCCTATACCCAACTCCAGCACGACCAGGCTATCCTCAGAACAGACCCGAAATTCCTCCCTAAGATGGTCTCCACTTTACATATTAACCAGTATATTGTTCTTCTCAACCTCTACCCAGAACCACATGTAACACTGGAGGAGTGACACTTCCACACCATGGATTGCACATGTGCCCTCCACACCTACATCAACAGGAGTAAACCCATCAGCAAGGCATAACAGCTATTCTTGGCCTACAAGCTTAACAGGCACGGAACCCTGGTGATGAAGCAAATGCTATCCTGCTGGATATCAGACTGCATAGCCCTCTGCTACACCCAGGCCGACCAATGACCTGCGGGCACAGCTCACGTCTACCAACTGAGGGCTATGGCAGCCATTCTGGCCCACTTGCACACAAGTTGTCGGAGGACATCTGCAATGCTGCCACGTGGGCTCCCATCCATACCTTCACCAAACACTACTGCCTCGACTGGCCACTCCAGACCACCTCCCCTTTCAGACAGGCCGTACTTCAGACATCCCTACCAGGGGAATGAGGCCAGCTGCTGGACTGAGGCACCGCACAGATGGGCAGGACACCTCCCCCCCAGCAGACATCCCACATTCAGCTGGGTTTTTTTCTCTCTTCAGCCGGTTTTAGAGATCCTTGGTTTAGTTCTGTTCTTCTGATTGGAAACTCTCCACAGTTGTCTGATCCTAAGTTGTTACAAAAGGTTGTTGCAAACCCCCCCCCCCAAAAAGGGGGGGGGTGGATTTTGTTATGAAACAGTTGTTAGGATACACAGGCCTCATTGAGATGTTACATGCATACTAGGTATGGCTGACTCAGCCTGCCTGTCCATGAAGAAAGTGAGATTACTTAGCGTAATGGGGGTTCTCCATGGACAGCAGGATGAGTCAGCCATGCCAAATCTTCCCATCATCCCCTTCGAATGGGCCTGCTGGGCTAGGAAATGACTGAGGCAGGAAGGACAGGGACAAGGAATAGAAGGGGAGGGAGCATGTTCTGAGGAGTCCAAAAAAAGGGATTCCTCTGAGCTATGGAAGAGCTAATCCAGTCCCTGCAGATGACGACACCTAGGTGTGGCTGACTCATCCTGCCGTCCACAGAGAACCCCCGTTACAGTAAGTAACCTCACTTTATTGTTGCCTGTTATGACTTCAGGAGAAGGGGAACTCCATTGACCAACAAGTTATTGAAACCCTGTACCTGATGGGCAGTTAACAGATACTATACTTAAGCTGCTATATATGTATTATCTTTTGCTAAGTACCCTCACTGATTCCCTGGTATTATATCATCTTGACTATTGTAATTCTGCCTTAGTTTGTCTCCCCCAATCTGCAACACACTTACAGCTCATTCAGCACACTGCTGCCAGACTGATTTTTCATGTTTCTTATCATGACCACATTGCTCCTCTGCTTATTTGTCTACATTAGCTACCAATTTCACAATGCATCCATTACAAAATATTAACCCAAATCCATGAAACATTTCATACTGGTTCCCCTCGTTATCTCTCTTCCCTCCTCATTCCTCACATTTCTCAATGTTCCCTTCTCTCTATTCTGCTTCTTCCATCCCCTTCCCAGGCTCATTTGTAATCCACTCACCACTCTGCTTTTTATTTCCTTGGTCCTCTCCTATGGAACAATCTCCCCCCACCCATTCAGTTGGAATCTTCTTTCCACAACTTCAAAGCACAGCTCAAGACTTAACTGTCCCCACAGCTTTTGACCTTCCACCCGACCCTCCATAATTTTCAACACTTTTCTAATCTTCTATTGCTGTGTACCCCCCATTGTCACTTCTCTAGCCCCCTGATGTTGTGCTGTCTTGTCTTATTTTTCTATCTAACATTGGCGTTCCTTTCTATTTTCTTATGTTTTTATTGATTTTATTGTAAACTACTCTGTTGTCCCCACTAGGGGCAGTATATCAACTTTTAATAAATGAAATGAAAAAATGTGTGTCAGTTCTAAAAGATTATGAGCTCGATATTCAAGGGCGGCAGCTAAGGCGAGTATAGCGCCTAGCCATCACCGCTGAAAACTTAACCCAGATATTCAGTGCTGGGTTCATATCCGGCCACTGGCATTGAATATCCAGGTTTGCCGAACATGCGCACACAGCACAGAAGCTAACCGGACAGTAGCGATAATCAGCCACTGCCTAGTTAACTTCAGCGACAAAAGTTAGGACAGCTGAATATTGCCACTGATGAGATATCCCTGAGTACAACCCCTGGGATGCCCCTGGATCACCCCAATGCTAACCATGTAGCATTGGGGTGTATAGCAGCAGTATCCAGGAATATTCAGCAGCATTATTCATGTTAGTGTTGCTGAATATCCTGCTTACTGGTCCGTAAACCTTGAAACTGCTTTGGAATATCAGGCCTTATAATTCCATGTCAAGTTATTGTAGTCTGAGTAGAGCAGTAACAATGTCTTTGTGACATCACCAAGCATTATGAAAGAAGTTCCTGGGATCCAGTTATGTTGCAACATAATAATAACTAAATGATCAGAGAGAATTCAACTCATTCTGGATCCTAAAATTCCAAAGCCAAATTAAGGAAGCTACATAATACAATATATCCCAAGAAAACATTTTAATGCTTTTCATAAGTTTACTTATTGGACAATTAAAGCACAAATAAATAATTAATTTAAAGCAACACCAACCTTTCAGTATTTCATTTATTTTCTCTTACCTGACATAAAATTGCTCTTGGGAATGATCTTTGGAATAAGTAAAGATAAGAGGGAAATCAGATTTTGAAACATTACCAATGCAGAGAGGCTTTGATCTGTCAGGAGTGTGATATTATGAAATAATTATCTATAAGAAATCTCCCTGAAATTTAAAAAGAAAACAGGAAAACAAAAAAAGTTACACTTAGAAATTCTCCTCCTTCTTCCTGTCATCAAAAATGAGTTCCCGAAGACATGTGTCTGAAAATGTTGTTATGTGCCTACCTGGATAAGAAGCAGACTGAAGGTACTGCTGGCCGCTACGATTTCTGCAGTCTGAAAATACTGTATAAATGTGCTTCTATTTTCTAGATCAGTAAAGGATACTGCTTGTTACACCGCTGCAGCATGTCTCTGAAGCTGGCCATCTCTTTGGATTGTAGGGTCTCCCTTTGCCTCTCTCTTCTTCTGATGAAGTGGTGGATCATTTTCTGTACTGCATTAATATGTTACAAAGATCTTTGAGCCTTGCTTGCTTTCGAAACCTGATCAAATTACTGATCCATGAAAGCTTAATCCTGCACCAGCGTGCTCCTAAAAATACCGCAAAGCAGAAATATTGACCCTGGTCCTGCTTAGTTCATTTTACTTCAGACTCAGCGCCTTGATAAAGTGCTCTACGGTAAGAAACATTTTTAAATCAGCTTGTTAAAACTGTGAGTGCCACGGAAGAATCTTGTGGACTACTGTATTTCTTGTCAGAGGTGAGACTTTTTTATATATATTCAAATTCATGATTCTGAAACTTTTTATTTTGATTTTGCATTTTCTAATTACTTATTTTCATCATAAACAAGTTACAAAGGGATGATACACATTCCCAACAAAAGGTGCCTAAGTAATCTGATTTAGCAAAGGCTAGTGGTTAGGATTCAAAATAGTTATGCAATTAAAACTGCTTTTTAACTGCATAAGTGGCCTCTGTTTTCAGGCTGAATTTTGCCTGCATAAAATTGCTGTGCAGACAGATGTAATCGGACAAAAAAAGGATTAAGTCAGGGCATGCTAATTTGTGCAACTAGCTGTGCTAAATCTGCAAGTTAAATGCTTAAACATAGTAACATAGTAAATGACGGCAGATAAAGACCAGTATGGTCCATCTAGTCTGCCCAATAAGATGGCAAGAGTAGGTGCACCTGCTGCTCTGTTCAGGCCACTCCTCCCCATGTCTTTGTTTAGGGGTGAACCCACCGCTCCATGTAGGACACCCCTGTTCATGTCTGTTTTAGGGGGTAAACCCACTGCTCCGTGTAGGACACCCCTGTATGTTGTAAAATTAGATAAGTTTAGTTTGATTTTATCCTGTTGCTGTAAAGGGATCCACTGTGTCTGTCCTATGCCATTTTGAATTCCGTCACTGTGTTTGCCCCCACCACTTCCATTGGGAGGGCATTCCCAGCATCCACCACCCTTTCAGTGAAAAAGTATTTCCTGACATTGCCTTTCAATATACTCCCTTGCAGCTTCATGTTATGCCCTCTATTTTTACAGCTTTCCTCTTTGGAAGAGGTTTGTTTGTTCATTATTTCTCTTTAAGTATTTAAAGGTCTGAATCATATCTCCCCTGTCCCTCCTCTCTTCCAGAGTGTACATATTTAGATCTTCTAGTCTCTTCTCATAAGGCTTCTGACGCAGGCTCCAAATCATTTTGGTTACCTTCCTCTGAACTTAATCAGACATACAACCAGACAGGTACAGGCATGGTTACTAATGCGCGTTACTGGTGTGGAGACCTAGTCCAATCTGTATGTCCCGGCCTGCTGTGTGTCCGGTCGGAACCGGACGCACAGACAGGATTCTGATCCCGCGGGGCACATCTAGCCCCCATAGGATCAGAATCGCGTCTAGGCCTGTATGTGCAGGCCAGGACTCAGTTTCCCAATGGTCTGCACATACAAGCCTCTGCCCAACTAGCCCAGTCAGGCTCCTCAATGGAGCCACGGCACCATGGCGTCCAGTTGCCACGGCACTGCGGCTCCTGAATGGAGCCGCGATCCCCGGCTGCCAACCACTTTTTTCATTCCCCACAGCCCATCCCCCGATCTGGCTACCCATGACCAGGGTCAGGCTGCGGGGAATCTCCTGCACCCCCTCCACCTTTGCCACTGCCTGGGCCTTCCATCCCCCGAAATCTAAGGGAACTGAAAAAGACGTTTTGATTGCATAAATATTTTGAATTTTAACCACTAGTCTTTGCTAAATGACAGGTGGAATAAGTTCCCCATCTAGTCTGCCGGTCCTGGATGTACAGGGCCGACATCAGGATCTGCCTTGTACGTCTGGGGCCATGGACTGCCCACTGCCCCCCCTAACTCTGCCTCAGCACTGCCCCCTTCCCGCTACCATCTAACATCTCGGTATAAACTCCTTGTTCGTATGGGGAGTCTTTGGATGGGGATGGCAGGGGGGCGAATAGAGGGGATGGATGTCCCAATGGGATATCAATCCCCACTATTCATGCTTCAAACTAGACTCCTAGTGTACATTGACAGACTTAATGAATGTTATTTTACCATAAATCCCATTTTTTGTAATGGGACTTACTTACCAATAAAATGCATTAACAGGGTTAACGTATACTAATTTGGCAATGCATATTCATAATTCTAAGACCTTTGTACTAAATCTCGTTAAGCAAAAGCCTCTGCATTAACTGTCGGGGGCTTACCCAGCATGTTCCCAGAAGTTAACATGTGACTGGCTACATTAACGTGTGGCACAATTAACGCAGATGCACCTGCTACCCGTAGAGGAATCGTTCAGTGCACCCATGCTAATTGCCACATTAATGGTGATCGCATGCTGTGCTATCCATACCCACACTCCATCCCTAGTGCATGAGAGCCAGTTAACGTGTTTTGGCATCCAGTAGCTGGCATGTCCATGTGTTAACACATGCTAAAACATATGTTAACCGACTAGCAGTGCTTAGTTAAAAGGTCCCTATGTTTGTTAATCAGGTACATATCAAGACAAAGCTAAGCAGTTGCATGTAATGCGTTAACTTTATCTGCTGAATATAGATCCCACAGTATACAATGACTAATAACTTGAGTATCCTTGGTAAGGTCAAAAACAAGAAGCAAATGTTTCCAGTCAAATTAGTAAGAAGAGCACCGAGTACTCACTCCGGACATCATGAAAGCAGATGCTAGTTAAAGATACACTACCTTCTAGATAGATAGACAGACAGATTCAGATATAGATATCTTCTTTTTTCTAATAAGGATCATTAGCCAGATAGTCAGTCTCAACCTGGGAAGAAGCTACTGATTTTAATCACAGATCTAAAATGACATTTTACAAATGATGTCCAAGAGCAATCTGGGACGTCCAAGACAGAACATCTGAAAAAAAAGCAGGCACATCCAAATTCCGGTATGATTTCAGAGATGTGGATGTGCCCAATATGAATGTTTTGTGAGGCATCTATATAGACATCCCTGGAAAGGTGTTCCAGAACTGCGGACATCTATGAATAGCCTATGGTTAGAGCAGTGAGCTAGGACTAGGGAAGCCAGGATTTGCATCGCACTGCTGCTATCATTGTGCAGACTAGTTACGATGGCAGAGGGCCACCTTCTCTACACCCTTTGGATGTTTAATGGCCAAAATGAGCACTTTCCAGGTGTTTTAGACAAGACTCCGGACATCCAGAATGTTTCTGAGATCAAGTGGTGACATCCAGGTTCAGGAAATGCCCCCAACATGCCCCTATTCAGACTTGGACATCCTCATGCTGGGGACGTCCTCAGACCCAGCTTCTAAAATGCCTCTGGAGATGTCTCTGTGCTTTGAATGTCTCTATGCTCATTTTCAGATGTCCAAAGCAAGAACAGAGCTTCTAAAATAACTCCCCTAGAATAACAAGTTTTAGTGTACAGATAAGAATATTGATAGTTCATATAGATTAACAGGAGCAGATGTGAATACTTTCTGTAGTGAAGTCTTCATCATCCTAGCTGCTACTGTTAATATTGATTGATTATCTTTTGCTGTTGAGACCACAGTGAATGGAACCAGCAGCCTACTCTGGCAGCAACTGGTGCCGCCAAAAGGCACACAATACTACCACTGTGAACTACCGCCAAATGTCCCAGAATGAAGAACAAAACCAAGGATATTATAATGTCTTGATATCATTCCATGGTGTGACCACACCTTGAATATTGTTTGCAATCAGGTCGGCGTAGCTTCAAAAGGATATAGCTGTATTAGAAAAGGTAGAGAAGAGCCACCAAAATGGTAAAGGGGATGGAAGGATACCCCTATGAGGAGAGGCTTAAAAGGTTAGGGGGCTCTTCATCTTGGAAAAGAAATGGCTGACAGGAGATATGATAAAGGTCTATAAATTAATGAATGGAGTGGAATGAGTAAATATAGATTGGTTGTTTACTCCTTCACAAAGTAGAAAGACTAGGAGACAATGAAGCTACAATGTTGCCCTTTAGGACTAATAAGATAAAACATTTTTTCACTCAACACATAATCAAACTCTGGAACTGGTTACCAGAAGATGTAGTAAAAGCTGATAGTGTAGCTGGGTTAAAAAAGGTTTGGACAAGTTTCTGGAGGAAAAGTCCATAAGCCATCATTAGGAGGT
This sequence comes from Ichthyophis bannanicus, assembly GCA_033557465.1. Classification (NCBI taxonomy): domain Eukaryota; kingdom Metazoa; phylum Chordata; class Amphibia; order Gymnophiona; family Ichthyophiidae; genus Ichthyophis; species Ichthyophis bannanicus. The sequence goes on along the minus strand of CM066046.1, from coordinate 147,187,169 downwards.
CAGATTGGGGGTGGGGCTGTGGGGAATGCAGTGTTGGAGTCCAGCGGCCGGCAGCGCAGCTCCATTGAAGAGCCTTGATTGAGTTAGCCGGGAAGGTGCTGTATGTGCAGGCCAAACTGAATCGCAGTTCTGACCTGCACGTACAGGACTGTTCACGATTCTAATCCCGTGGAGCTAGATGGCCTCCACAGGATCAGAATCGCGATCCACTCTGTACAACCGGCTCAGACCAGATGTACAGAGGGGATCTACGTCCGGGACGGAATTCGGCTGAATGCATATAAGAGTTGAAAATTTACAGATAGTGATGTTCATTGGCTGCCAATTCAAGGCCTTTGAATTTTGAGCCGATCATTTATAGAATTTCAACAAAATAGCAACTGTCAAGAGTGGAGGAGTAGCCTAGTGGTTAGTGGACTGGGCTACATGTCAGAGAGATCAAGGTTCAAATCCCACTACCACTCCTTGTTGTCAGTCTCCTTGGGCAAGTTGGGTATAGACTTAGGAGTATGTTTACTAATGCAGCCCTTCCCCCTGAGGAGAGCATTGATCCTACAGTTACAGTGGAGATGTTGCTTTGTTGTCAAAAAGGCCAAGTGGGTACCCCGGATTCAGGTACTCACTCAGGTGAAGGCTTAGAAGAAGTCACTAACTACATCTTCTTCTCCCTTACAAATAAAAGAGATGAATAAGAGGAAAAATAATATCTAATGTTGATGTGATTAATTAATGTCAATGTGATGTTACAGATTAAGATTTGCCGTATAGCAGTAAATTCTGAGGATTAAATAAAAATAGCAGAAATCAATATATTGAATTTTTTGAAATGTATTACATAGTTATAATAAATTATTAAATATTCCTTTAAAAACTGAATGCACTCAGAATTTGGTACAACTAGTTAAAATGACTGAATAAATAAAAGTGTTTAAGACACTAATGCGCATTTAAGAAAAACATTCCAATTTATAGTTATTATAGATATTCTTAGTTTTACAGTATTGTCCTATAATAACTTCTTGGACTGCACACCATCAGGTAAGTGATCAAAACTTCCTAACATATCACAAAACAATTTCATGTAAATCCTCAGATCACAATTTCTTTCCTTAAAATCCTGTTCTTCTATCACAGGTTATAATCAGAAAGGTAGCACTCAGATAAGTATGAATAAGTAAACCTTCCAATATCTAGTTTAAAATTATTCCTGCTTAGGAGTAATTTTACTTTCCTTTTGTGGGTATTAAAGATTTTCCAGCCTTTAACAGGTAGGTTCCTTTCATCTGACCTCAATGTTCTTTTCTGTTTATTAATTTATTTATTTGAGCTCAAATATTTTCCTAAAATGTGTGTATGGTGCACCAAATACCTCTTCCCAGTACTGTCTTGCAAAGGGACCCCTAGTCCAGATGTCCAGTGCTTCAGGTCTTTCTCTCCAGGTTATGTCCTAGGATCACCTGAGGTCCAGGGTTGTTCTCCTACTGGCTAACTTTAAAAACTCATAAAAGCAAAACTATCTATTTGTTGAGGCTATTCTCTCAGTCTTGCAGATTTAGAAGTTCAGACTGAGAAATGTCACTTCTTGTGCACTACCCTGAAATAATTTAAAAGAAAGGATAATTATCTCTAACTAATTCCCCCTCCCTTCGATCCCACCTCCACTTAACAGCATTCATACCCTGGCCAGAACCATACACAACCCACACCAGCATATATCAAAATATCACCCAAATAGCCAAGCCTTAAGCTTTCAAAAAGCTGCAGAGTTTGTTTGTTTTTTCAAAAGCTGTGAAGCAGGAAGAAAATCTTGAATCCGGTTTCTGTTTGTTTTCATAGCAGTTCTCAGGTAGTGTCACTGTGCCAGATTTTATGATGCCACCAGCAAATCTCAGAGAACCAGCTAATAAAGACCCCGACCACAAGACTCTTCCTTTAAAGTCAGCCACAATTTCCATTAACTGCTAAGAAAACCAAAGCTCTTGAGATTCTTCTCTCCTTCGGACTTTCACACAGCGGCCCAGATGAGAACTTTCAGCAGATCAGCAGCTCTCAGCTTTTCCATATCCAGCAGTAACTTCAGGTTTCTTTAAAATTATCCGTGGAGGAGAGACCAAGTTGGTCAGCAGGATTTCTGAACCCAGTTTTGTTCCAGTCACTGTCTCTCACTATCTCTTCTTTCACACTCATTCTCAGTTTTCTGTCCAAACAGGATTTCTTATCAATTTCTTATCAGACTTTCATTTAAATGACTTCAAAAGTCTGAAACTTAAATCAGTTAAAACAGTGTTTTCCAAAAGAGTCAGTGCTTCTCTCACAACACTCTGAACAGAAACGTCTGTAGCTCATACTCAGCTTTAAACTGTTAAATTAACTACCAAGCACTTTCCAGTTCTTTTCCCAAAGAAACCTAAACATTTCACTACAATCCAGTCCCTTTCTCCCCCTCACAGACACATGTACCCCCAGTCCCTTTCTCCCCCTCACAGAGACATGCGCTCCCCCCCCAGTCCTCTTTCCAGCTCCAACATTCCAAGCTCAGCTGAGAGAGTGTTCCTCCACTGCAACTTTGAAGAAATAGTCCCAGAGACTCTCCAAATTAATATAAAGCCCCAAAATTAATAGAAATATCCACCATAATAGCTTTAATCCTAGTGCAACCCCATGCCACGGTCTCTGTTGGTCAAACAATGGGATTCCCATTAAAATATAAGTGTTCACTGCAGCAGATGCAGTGGTTAAAGGTTTGCCCTTGCCCAGAGAGTGAGAATTGATACAAAAAACTAAGGTGCCCCTGGAATACCTTTCTATTTAATAGGAAGGAACAACAGTGAGAAACCAATTAGCTAACACTAAATAAAAGATAAGGGACCTGTGATGTTAAATAAATCTTTTAATTGTATTTCCAAAATTAGATGGAAAATATATGTGGACGTATATTCACAAATGATGTAACAATTACAATTATTTCAAATGAAGTTGGTATTAGAATTCCATCCCACCCCTGTCTGAATAATCAGATCAGTGGTAACGTGCGATACCAGGGTACATTTCTGTCAGACTCACTATTCCACAAATGACAGAGAATTAAGAATTTCCAACCTATGATTTAAAATACAGTAGCAGCTGGAATATCAGTATTTAATACTTTAAAATCTATTGCTGATTACAGGAAAGGAATAAATATCCTTGGATAATAAATATGGTATTCATAAATAAATTTAAAAAAATCATTTAGAAGTCAGCCTTTAGCTTTTCTTTAAATATTTTTGAGCTCAAATGTGTAAATGTTCTGTGTTGTGTTGGTAGCACTACTTATCCTTCAGTAGTCTTCTGCAATGGGGCCCAACATACTCAGGTATTTTCTTCTTTCTTCTTTTCTTCCAGCTTTAACAAAACTACTTTACCAAAGATCTTAGTTACTTCTAAAAGTTATTTCTTCTTAAACTCTGTTACTCTCATCTAATCCCCTATACTTCCCCAAAAATATAATTAAAGTTGCAAGCTTGCAAATTCTCCTGTGTAAAGAGATTTCTTTTTAGGAAAAGAAACTGTTTCCCCCACACTCTCATTCACTTCCAATCAGCTCCCATTCACATCCAAGCTTCAGTTCAAACTACTCCTGTCACACCAACTATCACTCACTTGAACTAAAACTCTTTAACACCCCCCCCCCCCCCAAAAAAAAACCTGGAACTGCAGCGCCAAAGTAAAACCTTTAAATCTTACAGCACTGCCACACATAAGGATTCCATTCCTTGTTTCAGGTATAACCAAAAATTCTAATTCAGGCACTCACATGTAAAACCTAGAAAAATAAACTTCTTTCCTTTTTTAAACCCTTTACCGTGTCAGTTTTTCCATAAACCACAAGGTTTCCCTGTGCACTAGTCTTTTCTGAATACAGTTTAAACGGAGTGTCACTGTCTCTAACATTTAAAACAGGAAAACTGTATAAAATGGTCCTACCCTTACCTCAGCTACAGCACAACTAAAAAACTCTCATACTTCATTCAGCCACCTCCCCAACTAACCTAACTTCCAAACCCAATTTCTCTCCACAATCACATCCTCAGAAGCTTCTGGCACTCCTACACACTAGCTGATCTCCTTCAGATCCCAACCAACTATCCACTCAAACCCCCCCCTCCCCCCAGCAGTCTGAATTCCCCTAGGTATTCCTACGCTGACTATGTCCTTGTAAAGTTCTAAACACCTTCACCTAGCCCCAATGCTTTTGCCGCCACTCCAAATGTCCCCGGGCAATTTTTTATTTATTTTTACTTTCTTTCCTCTGATTACACTAGTTTTTAGCTATTTTCTATACTGTATCTTTAAATCTACAGGCACTAATTACAGCTGTTATCAATCTGCCTCACTAAACTTTCCCTTCCCACCTGCAACAGAGCTCATTAAAGGCTCTTTAGGGAAATCCCTCCTCAGCTACTCACTTGCTAGCTCATTCTCTGTATGCGGGTACTTATTGGAATTAAAACATTACATTTTATCATTAATATAGGCTCTCTAGATACTCCCAACCTGAAATTAGTTCTTTTTAATCAAAACTGAGGCTCCGATGCCCACCCAGAACCTCAGGACATCACTCCCCCGATTCTCTTTAATAGCCATGAATTGTAGCAAAACTGGCTCTTAAAACCCATAAAATTTATTTATTTATTTATTTATTTAACATTTTCTTCTATACCGCGCTATTAAAATCAGCGCGGTGTACATCGAACAATAATACTGCAATGTATACAAATAACATTGAGTTTACAAATAACAGGGAATTGAACATGGGGGAGAAAACGGGGAAACTAAACACATATTAACTCAAACTATGTACAATGCTCTAATGTAACTGCTCTAATGTAAAATGCAACTTTTGGGGGCTCATCAGCCCTATTCTGCCTTCTGGGAACCCCCTAAATACACCAATGCTGCCCAAACCCCCTCCAGTTGCCTTGGTCGTTTTTGGCTGGTTAAAGGGCTCCCGGCTCTTTTAAGGCTAGCTCCACCTCCATTGAAAAGGCCTCCAAGAGGCCTGAACACAAGCTGCTTCCCCCAGAGCAACAGTGTAGCCCTGATACTTTTCTGGGCCATCTGGCCCAAATTCCCATGCTCTTGCCCTGAGCTGTTCTCTAGGCCAATCTGGCCCTAATGCTTCACTTCTGCCTCCCCCCCAACGGTCCTGTGGCCTCTTGGACACCAGCCCCGCGATCCCTGTGGAGCTCTGACATCCACGAGCAGTCACAGACACCGCAGGCCTCCACTAGGGACAACCTCAATGATCGTGGCTCTCCCCAATGTCTCTCAGCAGATCTACACTGAGATCGGGAACAGCCAATCCAGCCACAAATACCCCCTCTGGCAGCCCCGAAGCTGGCATGCAGGGCCCAGTTTTTGCCATGGGAGCACGGCACACCAGAGACCTGCCTGCAGCCCAAAGCAGCCTTCCTTTAAAAAAAAACCCTGCCGCTGGCTCAGCTGCTCCTGCAGCCCCGGAGAGAAACAAACCCAAAAAGCTGTCCCTAACTGCTGACGGCAACCCAGGAACCCTTTTTAACCTTGCCTAGGGGCCAAAAAGGCATTTATTTAATTTTAACCCTCTGGTTACACTAAGCCAGGCTAATATTAAGGTGAATAACATGGGACTTAGTTACAAATAGCATCTCAACCATTAGTTCTGATCAGGACTTCTCAACCCAGTCCTCAGGACACACTTGTCAGCTGGATTTCAGGTTAATCACAATAAACAGCCACAAAACAGCAGAGTTATGAAGAAGCAATTGCCTCAGTGTAACCCCTTCATCACCTTGCTGTTTTGTTTTTTGCGAGTGTGCGTGCCTGTTTGGACCAACCACAATGAACATTCATGAGAGAGACTTGTATGTATTAAAATTAACTGTAGTATTTGAAGAGTGGAGAATGGCCAATGTAAAGCCAATATTTAAAAAGGGTTACAGGGGTGATCCAGGAACCTCAGACTGGTGAGCCTGATGTCAATGCTGAGCAAAATGGTAGAAACCATTATAAAGAATAAAATTACTGAACATGTAGATAATCAAGGTTTAATGGAGACAGCCAATCTGGATTTAGCCAAGGAAGGTCTCATCTTACTAATCTGTTATGTTTTTTGAAGGTCTGAATAAACAAGTAGACAAAGGTGAGCTAGTTGATATAGGGTAGCTGGATTTTCAGAAAGCCTTTGACAAGGGCCCTCATTAGAGACTCTTGGCAAAATTAAAAAGTCATGGGATAGGAGGCAGTGTACTATTGTGGATCGGGAACTGGTTAAAAGATAGAAAGCAGAGGGTAGGGCTAAATGGCCAATTTTCCCAATGGAGAAAGGTGAATAGTGGAGTACCCCAGGGATCTGTGCTGGGTCCGCTGCTTTTTAACATATTCGTAAATGACCTGGAAATGGGAATAACGAGTGGGGTGATCAAATAAATGAAACAAAACACAAAACAAAATGAAAATTAAGCAAGATAAAAAACGAAACAAAAATTATGTCTGTGTACACCCCTGTTTCGCAGTACAGATGATGAACCCATGCAGTCTCTTGTCCTTTGGTGCCTCTGTTTCTAGACTGCAGCCTTGCTGTTTCCCCAGAAAAAAAGCAATTGTGTTTGCGCAGAGTACCAGTGTATAGGTAATTGTCTTCTGTGTTTTGACTGGCACCAACATTTATATTTATGCCTACAAATCAGAAATGTTTGCCTACAAATCAGAAATGTTTTGCTTTATGTGACCTTGTTGGGTCATTTGTATTTATTTATTTAACAGGTTTTTATACCGCTTTAACCTACCTACCGTTCCCAGATTTATGACTACCGACATATATCTAGGAACAAACACCAATATGTCTATTCTAAAATTGACCCTCTAGTAGAGAGAGGGAGACAGTATGAGGATACAAATGAGAAAAGGAATATGGGGAAGGGTGTGATTGGCAAAAAACATGTGTCCTAATTTCATTTTCCATTTATGTTGCTTCTATTGTTTGCCTTAAGCCCATAGGGAAAGAAATGCCTGGCATTTTTGCTTGGTTGGGGTACTGGAGGTAAGGGACTTACTGGTTGATGGGATTGAGTGGGCATTTGTGCTAATGGGATGGGCTGAGTGCGGGATGCTTAAGGGTTAGAGGGTTAGTGAGAAGTGGGACTGAGAAGAAGGATGCATTGGGTGGTTGGGGGACTTAGTGAGTGGGACAGGGCTGAGTGGGACTGCATTGGGGGGATAGATTTATTGGATGTTGAGGCTGTGTTGAGGAGTGCGGGCTGAGTGGGCGTGTTTTGGAGATGGAATACTTAATGAGTGATGAGGTTAAGTGGAAGATCTGCTGAGGTACGAGCTGAATGGAAGATGCTTTAGGGAGATGGGCCTAGTAGGTGGTGGTGCTGAGATGGGATGGAATATGTGAAGACTTGGTAGGTAGTGGGAATAAGTTGGGGGGGCTATATTTCAGGTGGAAGAGCTGAGTAGAGATACTTTATGAGTGTGAGAAGGCCTTATTGATTAGGGGCTAGAATAAGAATGGAAAATCCAGTATTATTGAGGATATTATTGGAATATTATTGAACCAACTAAGATTGTTAGGGATTGGTGGGGCAGCCTATGGATAGTTTTGATAAAACGTTTGATACTGTTCATCATAGGAGGCTTATCAATAAACTGAGCAGCCTGGGGATGGGTCCCTAGGTGGTGAACAGGATCAGAAATTGGTTGACTGACAGACGAGAGAAGGTGGTGTTAAACAGAACTCACTTGGAAGAAAGGAAGGTGAGTAGCGGTGTGCCCCAGGGATCAGTCCTTGAACTGGTACTGTTCAATGTATTTGTGAGTGATATTGCTGATGGATTCAAGGAAACGTCTGCCTTTTTGCAGATGACATGAACATTTGCAACAGAGGGGATTCCTTTGAGAGAGAGGACAACATGAGGAAAGATCTACAAAAACTGAAATAATGGTCTAATGCTTGGCATTTAAGATTTAATGTGAAGAAGTGCAGAGACATGCACTTGGGAAGCAGAAATCCAAAGGAATTGTATGCAATAGGGGGCGAGAGGTTGATGTGCACGGACCGAGAGAAGGACCTCGGAGTGATAGGGCCATATATTTGAAAGGCATTTGCACAGTTTACAGCTCTGTAAACCATGTAGATGCCGCTTAGCAGGACATTCAATGGTACTAAAATGGTTAGTCCCACTGAATATCCCTGATCTTCTCCCCTACACGCCATGATACTAACCACTTAGCACCGGAGCATGTTGTGGGCATTGTGGGGCGTGTCGTGGGCAGCGGCAGAGGCTAACTGGGTAGCAGAGATATTGCACCGCTACCCACTTAGCTTCCACGGGTAAGAGATAGGTGCTGCAAGAGCTGGTCTATCGTTACCTGTAGAAGCTAGCCAGGCATCTGTGGCTTCCGGGCATGTGCGGTAACCTGATATCGGGCCCATAGTGTCTGAGGATTTCAAGGTGGCAAAACAATGTGACAAGCCAGTAGCCAAAGCCAGAAGGATACTGGGTTGCATAGAGAGAGGAATTACCAGAAGAAATCAGGAGGTGCTAATGCCTCTGTACAAGTCATTGGTGAGGCCTCTCCTTCCCTCTCCCCCCTTCACCCTCCCTCCTCTCCCCTCCTTCCTTCCCTCTCCCTCTTCCCTTTTCTTCCTCCCCTCTCTCTCCCGCTTTTCCTATCTTTCTCTCTCTCTTTTACTTTCTTTCTTTCTCCCTCCCCCTCTTCCTTTTTCCCCCTCCCTCCCACTCCTTCCCCATCCTCTCTTCCCCCTGCCATTCTTCCCCTTCCCCCTCCTCCCTTTTTTTCTCTTTTTTCTCTCTCCCTTCTCTTTTCTTCTTCTTCTTTTCCTTTCCCTTACGTTTTTCCTCTTCTTCTTTTACATATATACATATAATTTATTAGGATCTGTATGTATATTTATTTGTTTTATCTGTCCCCTCAGATTGGGAAGATTGATGTACCACTGCCCTTCGGGACGGGCACTACGCATGTTTGTTACATTTCTTTGGTAATGTGTTTTAGGTTTTATGTTTTTAACTTTGTATGCTTTTATTGTTAACTTTTAGTACCCTATTTTTAAACTTTTTTAAATTATATTTTAGCCTTATGTATATTTGTGTGTCCATTTTTAGACCCCCGATGAAGGCTTAACCCTGAAACTCTTTAAGTTGGGTCCACAATAAATAAATACCTCCTGTTCACCTTACATAGTGTGTCCATGGCTTTGTGCCCTCCGCTTTTTGTCTGGTCCATATTCAGAACCCTGTTCAGTCCTATATTCAGCAGCGTATATTGCTGTTGAATATCCCCACAGATCACCTTGCACTTAGGGGGTCTTTTACTAAAAGGTGCTAGCTGGTAGCACATGTTCTGGCATGTGATGAAGACATCTATATTTGGAAAAACTTAGAGAAGCTAGCAAAGTAGTCAGGAAAACAAAGATTCAAAAAGAGGAGGAAATAGCCAATGCAATAAAATGGGGGGATAAGACATTATTCAGATATGTTAGTGAGAAGAGGAAGGGCAAAAGTGGTATTGTCAGACTCAAGGGTGAAGGGGAGGAATATGTAGAAGCTGATGAGGATAAAGCAGAATTGCTTAACAAATATTTCTGTTCTGTGTTCACAGATGAAGAACCAGGAGCAGGACCTCAGAAAACACCCACAAACAGGAACAGAAGCGAGGGACATCTTGAACAATTTTCAGAAGACTGTGTTCGTGAGAAACTAGCTCAACTTAAAGTAGACAAAGCAATGGGACCGGATGGGATATACCATAGAATACTGAGGGAACTTGGGGACGTTCTAGCAGCTCCACTGACTGACCTTTTCAATGCCTCGTTGGAGTCGGGAGAGGTGCCAAAGGACTGGAGAGAGGCTCTTATGGTGCCTTTACACAAAAGCGGAAGTAAGGATGTGGTTGAAAACTACAGGCCAGTTAGTTTAACTTTGATGGTGAGTAAATTATTGGAAACGCTGCTGAAAGAGAAAATAGTGAGGTTTCTGGAGTCCAGAGGATTACAGGATCCGAGGCAGCATGGATTCACCAGAGGCAGGTGTTGTCAGACAAATCTGATTGATTTCTTTGACTGGGTGACCAGGGAGTTGGACTGAGGGAGAGCCCTACATGTGGTGTATTTAGATTTCAGTAAAGCCTTTGACACCGTTCCTCACAGGCGACTTATAAACAAACTGAGCACCCTAGGGATGGACCCTAAAGTTACTGCTTGGGTTAGAAATTGGTTGGGTGGGAGGCGACAAAGAGTACAAGTAAATGGGGCTCACTCTGAGGAGAAGGATGTTACTAGTGGTGTGCCCCAGGGATCTGTCCTTGGTCCGATTCTTTTTAATATCTTTGTTAGTGATATAGTGGAAGAGCTGTTGTGTAAGGTTTGCCTTTTTGCGGATGATACCAAAATCTGCAATAGAGTAGACACCTAGGAAGGTGTAGGTAACATGAGGAGAGATCTAGCTAAGCTTGAAGAATGGTCTAGAATCTGGCAGCTGGGATTTAATGTTAAAAAATGTAAGGTCATGCATTTGGGCTGCAGCAATCCAAGGGAGCAATATAGTATTTATTTATTTACATTCTCTTATATACTGTGCTATTCTGCATCAGTGCGGTTTACATTGAACAAACTGAAATTACATTGAACAGGGCATTATAACTTGGAAATAACTATTTTACAGGGAACATGGGCTATGGAGGGTTAAGTGGCTTGCCCAAGACCACAAGGAGCACCTGTGGGACTAGAAACCCCAGTCCTTCCGGCCCAAGGTTGCTGTCCTCTAGTGGGATTTGAACCCCTGACCTTCTGGCTTGAAGTACCTTGCCCCAACCACTAGGCCACTCCTCCAATCCATAGGGGGTGAAGTACTTTTGTTCACTAAAGAATAGCGGGACCTGGGCGTGGTTGTGTCTGATGATCTTAAATTAGCTAAACAGGTAGAAAAGGCGACAGCAAAAGCTAGAAGGATGCTTGGGTGAATACGGAGAGGAATGGCTAGCAGAAAAAAGGAAGTGATAGTGCCTCTGTATAAGTCTTTGGTGCGACCTCATTTGGAGTATAGTGTGCAATTCTGGAGACCGCACCTTCAAAAGGATGTGAACAGGATGGAGTTGGTGCAGAGGGTGGCTACTAAAATGGTTAGTGGTCTTCATTATAAAGCATATGAGGACAGACTTAAGGATCTTAATATGTACACTTTAGAGGAAAGGCGGGATAGAGGTGATATGATTGAGATGTTTAAATACCTCCGTGGCATAAATGTTTTCAGGGGGAGAGACTCTTTCAGTTGAAAGCAAATTCTGCCATGAGGGGACATGGGATGAGCGTAAAGGGGGATAGATTCAGGAGTGATTTGTAGAAATATTTCTTACGGAAAGAGTGGTGGATCCGTGGAATAGTCTCCTAGTGGAGGTGGTAGAGATGAGGACGGTAACTGAATTTAAAAAAGCATGGGACCAACACAGAGGATCTCTAAAGGAAAAAAGGGGACTGTTGTAGTTGTTGATATGGAAGGACAGACTAGATAGGCCATGTGGTCTTTTTCTGTCGTCATATTTCTATGTTTCTATGCTGGGACACACGCTGCCAGCTAGCAAAGGCCCATGATGGGTAGTGCGGGACAATTCCTGTGCTAACTGTGCAACCCACATTAGGTTGCAAGTGGGTGGATTGCGGCAGAGAGCTGGCATGGTGAGCTCAGAGCAGTTAGCGCTGGGTTCACAATTCTCCTAAAGTCACCTGAATGGGTGGAGGTAAATGCACCCGCGCTGTGTGTCATGTTAGGGGAAAATGCTCCCTGTTAATTGCCAAGGGAAAATACACCATGGTTTTGGCACTTGGCACGTTCAATGCACCACCCTAGAGCCCTTTAGTAAAAGGACCCGTTAGTTAGTTTTGGGTGGTTCAAGGGCAGAGCTGGGCTGAAATTCAGCTGCTAACCCGAAAGGCAAACCATTGCACCTCAGCAAAACTTTCCCAGCACACGTATCTCCCATTCACAAATAGCAGCTCCATCCACCCCCTCAACCCAACCTTCACTGGGTCAAAAGGTTTCAACTTCTTCCTTAGGGGCTGCTGAATCACTGAATTAAATTCAAAGATTCATTCAAGTGCAATGGCAATGGCCTCATTGGCTGCAAAGGAAGTGCCATTGCACTTGAATGAATCTTTGAATTTAATTCAGCGATTGGGCAGCCCCTGACGAAGAAGTCAAAAGCTTTTGTGGAAGTGAAGGTCAGGTTGAGGAGGTGGATGGAGCCGTTATTTGTGAAAGGGAGATACGTGTGCTCAGAAAGGTCCGCTGAAATGCAATGGTGTTGAATGGCAGGCAGATAATGTTCTTTTGAGAGCCTAATATTGAAGGTTTAATTGTGTTTTTCTGCTGCCATTAAGGGCCATTATGCTGCCTATCCTTAAGTGAGTTGTGGTGGAGCAAGTATTGGAATACAGCACTTTTATGAAAATATGAATGATATTTAAAAAACAAACATTATAAATGAACAAATAGCAATTGATTAATAAAAGTTATTACTGGAGCCTGTTGGACTTGAGGTGTGGTCGATGAGACTGATAACTGATAAGGTGAACCCATGATCTCTGGTGCATATGTACTTGACCCAGTGTGGCTCAATCTGATGGTCTCTCCCTCGCTTCTAGAATATTTTAAGAGTGGATTATAAAGGTGGGTGTGTCCACTGCAGCCATTTGAGGAGTGGGATAATCCCTGGACGTTAATTGGTTGTTAGTCTGTTTTGTCCTCCAGTGTGTTTGTGTTTGGGGGTTTTTGTTGTTGAGCATTTCGGTAATACATTATGGCAAATTTGGATTCTGATATAGGCAATTTAGATGACAGAGTTTGAAGGTGCTGCCAGCTTTCGGTGGCTTGTCAATAAGTTTTGTACTATGCCACCGATGGACCCAGTGCTACGGTGTTCTGAAAATCATGCAGTCTGCAGAGGGGGTGCTTCCATCTCCTTGAACTTCCTTTGGCAAACAGCAGAACTCCTCTGCAGGGGGTGAAAGAGGATGGGACAAAGGAAAACAGACCAAATGAACAAAGAAAACTAGAAGGTGGAAAATAAGTAGTAGGATGGATAAAGAGAATGGAGGTGATAAATAAGAAAAGTACAGACTATGGCTTCCCAAACTCAGTACACAGTGGGGGTTCAGGATATCCACAATGCATACAAATGAGAATAATTTGCACATACTGGACTTCCAATGTATGTAAATTGACCCCCTGGACATTCACTGTGGATAAGCTGAAAACCCCATTGGCTGTGAGTCAGTAGCTGGATGCGTCTGGGAAGACCGGTGTAGGCACAGCGACTGTAAAAGGAAAGAAGCAAGCTTTAGGATGGGACAAGGACTGAAGCAATAAAAATCTTGACAGATGTTCGAATGAGCAAAATAAAAACAGAAGAAATTCAGATTTATTTTATAGAACTTTTTTTATTGTCAAATCTGATGCTTCCATGGTACAGTTTTACACGGAGGGAGAAGGAGCTCATTTTTCACTCCAGTCCCCTTTCAACAAACCAAAAATAAATGAAGTTTTTTTAAAAAGCTGTCTACAGAGTCTATCCCACAGAAATACAATCATCTCTCCGCAGAACTACACTCTAACAAGATCCAGGGGGAAGGCACTGGGTCCTTCCAGGTACATTCTGAGCTCCAAGTTTTCTGGTGAAAATTCATTGAACAATTCTCAAAATCTCTGTTCTTTTTGGCACATGTATAATAAAACTAAGATTTCATTGGTTAATGTCAATGATTTGGCAAGTACATAAAATACTAGAACTGGTAACCCCCAACTGCTAGAAACCTAAATAACAGACATCATGGAATGTGGCATCAGCTGAGGAGAGGTGAAATCACTGCTGGGTCCCAGTTGGAGATGTCAGCAGCCAATCAAAAGGTGGCTTCTGTCTTTAAGGACTGGAGGCAAGTACTACACCCTACTGCTCTTTTTATCTTTTAAGGTTGGCTTTAAATGCGTATAGTTCTATCTGTTCTTGTAAACATAACGTTTGTCTTTGCAGCATTGTAAGTGTTCTGTTGATCACTTGAAGATAAAAAGTCAGATTCAAAATCTACTTAATTTCAACTTGATTATCAAACTAAGCTAAAGACAGTTGTAAATAAATAGACACAAAAAGTAAAAAAATAAACATAAAAAATATTATGAAGATTTATACATCACATTTCTTTTCACTTAAAAAGTTAAAAAAAAGATATTTAGTGATAAATAGCATAAATAGCCATCAAATTGCAAAACAAACTTGTATCTAAATAAATCATACATCATGAAAATAAATAAGTGATTATAGAAATACTGCATGTGTAACAAATAGAATTCTTCATCATTCTATATACATCCTGAAAAAAATAATGTAAACAGTTTGTCATATCGGTATCAGGTAGCAAACATGGAGCTCAGAAAGTAACACTTGGGAAATCACATATAGTTCACCTTTTAGTTTTTGTTTGCATCAAATGTATTTTTCTTAGTAATCTGCACTTTTCTCAATTTTTTTTTACAAATGCCTTGAGCAGTGCTTTAAAATATTTGATTTCTTTTTTGTTTTGTTTTGTTTTGTTATGTAAACACACAGGACATTCAAGAAACAAACATTCCCCTCCATAACTCGCCCATCATCCATCAGTATATTAAGGACTGTACCTGGTATCTCCAATATTCAAGTAGAATTAAAGTAAAAAGGTGAGAGCAAAAATTGCTTGCATGTTTCTTTTCATTCTTCGAAGCTTAACCAAACCAAGACTCTTAACAAGAAAGCTATTATTCATCTTTAGGAATTCATCATGGCCATCCTTGTAGTTTTCCAATAGCTCATATCATATGAATAGAAATGGTATTCAGATATTCATGAAGCTGAACTATATGGCAAATCTGTCAGTTCATCAGCACTGTAACCATTTGGAGAATTAAAGTTAAAAAGAAGGAGACCTTGAAGGCTGTTCAAAATTTAATTCAAAATGTAAAAAATGTCGCCCACCATACTCATAAAAGCATCTTACAGCAAAGATCTCAGAAGCTACAAGGCCTAGGCAGAGGAACTCCTACGTCTTCTGTTTCAAGTCTCTTGGCATGTTAATCATTTGTTGATGCCTCTGTTAATTTAAGGGGGTCAAGAGGGTGGCTATTTTAGTTTCTAAGAACGTCAAATCCCCATAATGCAATGCAAATGACATCACACTGCACAATACTTCAGGAGACATACTTAAATTTATGGTATGAAGGGCAGGGTGCTAAGATGTTTGTGCACAAGGCCTGTTTATTGGGCTACAGCACATTTTACAGACATGGCTGGATCTGGAACCACTGGCCTTTTGGGCCTGGAGAAATAGACTGCATAGGCTTATGCAAATTGAAAACATTGCTGCACAAGGATCAGAGCCCAGACATGCGAAATTCATGGCGATTTGGGAACCCTGCATACAGTCCCCTCTCACCTAGGGGTCGTAACATGGCTTTCAACTGTGTTTTTATTTGAATACCTCAATCCCACTAGTTGAACTCTCTGTTTCTTTACACAGTTGAGGGAGACAGGATACCTAGGGTCTCCAGTTTAAGGATGTGTGATGGACCTTTTGTAGGTTGCTATTGCATGGGCTTTCTCCTATGGGGGGAGGGATGGAAATGTGCTGGTTGTGGCTTTCCCTCCCCTAGCAATGTGTGCATGGGCTGGGGGTGGACGTCTGTCTTCTCGTGTTGTTCCACATGGTGGATTTAATATAATACATTTGTGGGGGGGAGGGGGAGGGGGAGGGGATGGGAAGAAGAAAATATAAAAAGCATATGACAGTTTTATTCTGTTTATTTATTCCCAGCGGTGTGTCAGAATGTGCACGCACTGGGTGTGTTGTGGTTTTGTTGCAATAAACAAGATCTGAATATAAATTTGTGGCATACACACAGTAGTTTTGGTGAAGTAATTAATACGAGAAAGGAGAAAATCTTGGGTACTGAATGCCTGCAGCTACCTACAGGTAAACTCACAACTATGCACATGTTCTAAGTGGTTCTCCATGTCTGACCTCTTGTCTGTCCATGATGATTACATGAATGGCAGCTAACCTCTATCAAAACTATGGAGGCCGTCTAGAGTTCCATCTAGTTAGCAAAACAAAGTAGCAAAGTGTAGGTGATGCGAAGGAACAATACTGTGCTCCATTTTAGATACTATGCATGGTAAATTAAATAAAAAAGACTGAGTTCTTCCTTTCAGTAATGAATATTTTCTTGGATTACTAGTGTTTTAGCATTGTTTTGGTCTGTGTTGGGTGCATAGCCTTAGGCCAATGGATGACTCCATCAAGTGCTACGGGGAATGTTTACTAAGGTGGGCTAATGATTAGCATGCACTATTTGTAACTAGTTCCTAGGTTATTCAATGGGACCTACTAGTTATAAATAGCTATGCTAACCATTAGCCCAGTTTAGTAAACATGCCCCCTAAGTTTTTTCCCAACATGCATATACTGAAATCTCAAAAAACAGCAAACGTTTTTTTCACTTGACACTAATTTCATGTTTGCTGAAGCATGTGATCTAGGTCCATCTTCTAGACATGGAAAATGCAGTGACAGAGGACAAGATCTTCAAAGCCCCTCTGAGTCTAAAAGGGATGTCATTTGAACTTCATTGGTCGTTATTTTTATTTAATACTATGCATGTTGTGCTAAGTGGTTAGTTTCTACTTTCTGATCATTTTAGCTTTTCCAATTCCCCTTTCTTCTTTTCCTTAGAAATTCTGAGATCTATGCTTCAGTTTCAAATACATTTCATTCTTCACAGCTTTCCCTTGAAAGACAATTAATGATATTGTAAACATAGATTTCCTGCAGAATGTCTTACAAGAGCCTTCTTTGAGAACGGGGATGTCTAGCAATGCATTTCACCCTCTGATGTCATGCTGCCCCTCTTACCTTTCCACCTTAACCCTGCCTATTTTAACTAGTACAGTGCTGACTGCTAAAAGTCATCAGATTTTTGTGGACAACCAAGCTGCATGTGGATGACCCCCTCCCCCCCAACAGCTTGCTTTCTTTTGGAAATCTTCAACATTTTTGTAGCCTGTGATGGATACTAGTAACTGAGTGAAAGCATCTATTACCATTAAGAAATTATTATCCATGTATGTATGTGTCAAAGGAAACCAGACCAATCATCATGTTACCAAGAAAGAAACAATGTCCATAGCAGACAATGAGAAGAGGCAATAATACAGAGGAATGTGGCGGGGTTCAAGGATACCGTCAGCGCCACACATGCTTGTTAAAGCAGAGCTAATAAAATGAGGTCAATGTGATTTAAAGAAAGGCTTCGCTATTTTAGTAAAAATAGCGTTCCATCGGATGGCTTTGCTCTGTTTATGAGACAGCATAAGGTAGGACCGACTGGCACAAGAACGATACTTGCACAAGAGCATAAAATCCTACCACCCACTCTGTTTCTAGTTCTAATGAATGAAAGTGATCTTAAACGATATGCAGTTGATTTATGTCTGGGTTTGACAGAATGTCAGGCAGGGCTCATGTCCCAGTTTAAAATGACCATTGCTGGATGGCACTGGGAGGCCAGTGCCACATCAAGACAGTTAGATGTAAACTAAATGGGGTGGTCCCTTCCTTCCACACAGAAAGCATGGTCTGAATTTAAGGGATGGGGCAAAAGATGCAGACCTCTGTTTCTGTATCCTTAAGTCTACACATTTTTGGGCCTTGCAGCAAACATATGCTTTCAGAAGAACTTGCGATATTTCAAAACCACTGGAAAAGAGCAGAAGAGAAATAGAAACATTTTGGGAAATACTATGCAGTTAACAAAGGATCGGTGTTAAAGAGAACAGTAATAAATAAGGTGGATGTTTCGAAGGTAACTTTACTGGAGCAAACATTTAAATTAAATTTGAACTTTGACCAAAAAACTCAACAATCCAGGATTTTGCACTTTTGCAAGCTTGGACTCTCCCTTATTCTTAGAGTTACAATGGAGGTTGCTCAGAAAGCATGGAGTAAGTTGTATTTGATTCAAAAGTTATGCCCAGTACTAAGACAATGATTCAAGCAATTCTTATAAACCAGATTACTGTATTGCTCCTTATGTGTGCCTACCAAAGATGGTTCTTTATAGATTACAAAGGAGTCAGAATTTATCAGCAAAAATGATAACACAAAATGCAAGATGAGATAGGGTGACCCCATTATTAATAGCTTTGCATTGGCTACCATTTGCATTAAGAACTAAGTTCAAGGTTGTGTGCACGGCATTTAAGCTATTCCATGGTTCAAAGCAGCTTTACTTGAGGGATAAATTCGAGCACTGAGATCAAGCCAATTAAATGATTTTGTTGTTCCAGGGAAAAAGGATATTATGTTGGTTAAGATAAGCCATAGGGCATTTTCGGAAGTGGTTGCTGGTCTGGGGAATTCCTTGTCACTATAAGTAAAGAGGTCGTCAGGCTATATGCAGTTTCATAAGCTATAAAATCAAGACTATTTAGTCTGTTTACTCTCACTTTATCTACAAGTCAAAGTGAATTACAAAGAACTTAAATAATCGATTGGATAGAAACATTAGAGGAGTTATTTTAGATGCTCTATTTATGCTTTGGACATCGGAAATTGGGCATAGAGATGTCACCAGAGTCATTTTAGAAGCTGGGTCTGTGGACGTCCCCAGCGAAAGGACGTCCAAGTCAGAATAGGCATATGGTGTAGGCATGGCCAGAGTGTTCCCAAGAACCTGGACATCCTCATCAAATCCTAGAAACATCCTGCATGTCCAGCATGAATAGGCATCTGAAAAGTGCTTGTTTTGTCAGGCCAACATTTGGAGGGTGTGGAGAAGAAAATACCCTTATATCCCCCTTATTTAACAAGTTGATCATGAATACTGACAGGGAATGAGGGTGTATGTTTTCATTTTACCACGTCGCTGGACATCCCCATATGCAATCTTGCTTGAGATGGATATCCCCACTCCATAGTTTTGTAGCAGGGATGGCTATGTGAATACTGGTGTCAGCATTCATGCTGGGATGACTATGCTTCTGGTATTTTCCTGCACATTTTGTCCTGGACATCCCAGATTGCACTTAGACACCTCTTCTAAAATGCCATTTCACATGGTTGCAGTGTTCTTTCATAAGTATATGTATATGAGAGATTTGATTGGGAGGCATATAAAAGGTATAGTGTATCATATATTTAACATACTGTATCTAGTTGGCTGCATGATTTGGAACACCTGGTAATAAAGCAGGAATAGATTTAAAGAATAGTAGAAATGGATTACGTCTCTTTACCATAGTGTTCCTTGAACAGAAAGGATTTTAGTTTCTTGTGAAAGTTGAAGAGGTTGTGCAGTGCTCATAAATTACTAAGTAGGGTGTTCCAGAATCTAGGGGCACAAAGGGAAAAGGCTAGAGTACAAATCATCTGACTACATCGAGCTTTGAGTGATGGGATGTTGAAGGTATTTCATGTGAGGAACCTCCTGGTTCTATGGGTTGGAACTTGTTGGAGCTTGGATGTTAGTCTGCAGAGAGTTTATGTGAGATTTTTGCAAGATCATTTGGTTATTTGCTAAATTAGAGGCATTGTAATTGGGTATAGTAGGTTTAGGAGGTTTGGAGTTGAGTAGTAGAAATAACGGATGGCGGTAAAATAGTAGGGGGTAAATGATGTTTAGTATTTTGATTGTGTTTTTATGCAATGTTTTTATGTATTTTATGTTATAATCTGCTTTGTACATTCTGGAAAATTTGAAAAAGTGGTAGCCAATCCTATAGCTTTGGTTTCTAATACTGTAATCTGGCATGCAGTGTTCACCAAAAGGTGAGCTTCATTATAACGGCGTGAGTAGAAGTGGTTCATTTAAAATTGAAGGTCCTAGACTTTAGGAAAACTAACTTTGCAAGGAGTCATTAACTAGATGGGAACATCTAAGAGAAGTTAAACAGTAGGCAAAAATGAAAGAAGATATTTTAAAGGCAACAAACATTTTTGTTAGGAAAGTAAATAAAAGCAAGAAGAAAAGGAGGCTGCTATGGTTTTCAAAAGAACTAGCTGAAAAAGTAAGGACAATGATGTTAGCCTCCATAAACTATAAGAGATTGCAGAAAAAGGAAGGCCAACAGCAATATCTGGAGGAGCTAAGGGAAGCTGGTAAAGTAGTCAGGAAAGGAAAGATGCTAATGGGAGAAAAATAGTCACTACAATAAAGCATTGGGGCAATTCTGCATTTTAGGTATGTTAGTGAGAGGAGGAAGTGCAAAGGAGGCATTGTGAGACTCAAGGATGAAGGGGAGGAATATGTAGAGACTGATGAGGATAAATTGATTGCTGGAAGTAGCAGTATACAAATTTATACCAAATAAATAAATAAATAAAGTGGAATTTCTTAACAATTCTTTCCATTCTGTGTTTACAGATGAAGGGCAGGAGTAGGACCTCAAAAAACAAACATAGGAATGGAAGTGAGATAGAACTCAAACTATTTTCATAAGACTGTGTTCATGAGGAGCTAGCAAAACTAAAAATGGACAAAGCGATGGGACAGGATGGGATTTATCCAAGGGTACTGAAAGAACTCAAGGAAGTACTGACAGCTGCAATGGCTGACCTTTTCAATGCTTCTTTAGAGTTGGGAGTAATCTTGGAGGACTGAAAATGGATGAATATAGTTCCTGTTCACAAATGCGGAAGTAAGGACGAGGTTGGTAACTACAGCCCAGTTAGTCTGTATAAATTAATGGAAATGCTGCTAATGTAGAGGATGGTATGGATTCTATAATCCATGGGATTACAGGATCTGAGACAGCATGGCTTTATTAGAGGCAGATTTTGTCAGTTGGATCTGATTGATTTCTTTGATTGAGTTACCAGAGAATTGGACAGGGGGAGAGCACTGGATGTGGTATAGTTAGGGGTATGTTTACTAAACCGGGCTAATGTTTAACCCAGGCTATCGGCAACTAGATCGCATGTTATTCAATGGGACTTGGTTGCCGATAGTCTGGATTACCGTTAGCCCGGTTTAGTGAACATGTCACTGGTAACATCCCTATCTTCGGCGTGCTCCATTTACTACTACCCTCTGGTGCCTCCCATTCAACTAGTAATTCTTACTACTCAATCACTTTAGGGTTCATCCCAAGGGTACTCTATTTATAAATCATCGATGTGGAATGGTGTCAAAGGCTTTGCTGTAATCTAAGGGGTATGTTTATTAAACCGGGCTAACGATTAACCCAGACTATCTGCAACCAAGTCCCATTGAATAATATGGCATCTAGTTACAGATAGCCTGGGTTAACCGTTAGCCCAGTTTAGTAAACATGCCCCTTAGATTACAGCAAGGCCTTTGACACCGTTCCATACTGATGACTTACAGAGTACCCTTGGGATGAACCCTAAAATGACTGAGTGGTAAGAAACTAGCTGAATGAGAGGCACCAGAGTGTAGTAGTAAATGGAGTTCACTCTGAAGATAGGAGCATTACCAGTGGTGAGCTTCAGGGATCGGTCTTTGATCCTGTTAACATATTTATATGTGATATTGTGGAAGATCTGTCGGGAAAGATATGCCTCATTGTGGATGATACCAAATCTGTCATAGGGTAGACACCCTGAAAGGTGTGGATAACATGAGGAGGGATCTAACAAAGCTTGAAGAATGGTCAAGAATTAGGCAGCTAAGATTGCAAATAAAAAATGCAAGGTCATACATTTGGACTGCTAAAAACCCAAGGGAGCAGTACAGTATAGGGTGTGAAGTGCTTCATTGCATGAAAGAAGAATGGGACCTAGGCCAAACAAGTAGAAATGGTGACAACAAAAGACAGAAGGAAGCCTGATTGCATAGAGAGGAATGGACAGCAGAAAAAAGGAGATGATATTGCCTTTGTATGTCTCTAATGTCACCCCTTTGGAGTACTGTGTACAATTCTGGAGACCATTCCTTCAAAAGGATATAAACAGGATGGAATCAGTGCAGAGAGTGGCTACTAAAATAGTCAGTGGTTTTCATCAAAAGGCATATGGGGATAGGCTTAAAGATCTCATTACATATGCTTTGGAAGAAAGGCAGAATAGAGACATTTAAACACTTCTGTGGTATAAATGCACCGGAGGTATCCCTCTTCTGACTGAAAGGAAGTTCTGGAACAAGGGGTCATTGGATGATGATAAAATGAGACATAACTATCTTAGAACTCAAGAATGATTTCAACAAAGACAAAGTGGATAAAGTTAACCTTCAAATCCCTAAGTAAAAGCAAAAAAATGGTAGTATTTGCAGAAATATCATGCAGAATATTGAAAACAGTTTAGGACAACTATCCAGAAAGTTGCCATGAGTCGACGCCAACTCGACGGCACTTAACAACATCATCATGCAGAATGATGCATCCTGAAACTTCTGTTGCTGCTAAAAAAAAAAAAGCACTGCTGTGTTTGGATATTTATGTCTCCAGTTTTATGCAACTGCTATTGATTTTGCGCAAAACATAAATTTAATGCAATGGGAAATTTAACCGCTCACCTAAATGAACAAAATGTAGGAATTCTTTTGCCCAGTCCCAGGTTGTCCATGAGACCTGAGGGACGTTCCAGCACAGATACAACCTTGTTTGATATTTGCTTCTTTGTGAATAAATCACTCTTTTGAACCATCACATTTCAAGTCAGCTTGGAATAGCCAATCAAAATCCTCCTTCCTTCAGGTTGCCTTCCCCCTTCTTGTCCATCATAAGCTTTCATAAGATCCCTAGTGGGATATTTGGCCCTCTAGTCCAGCCCAGCCCAGCCCAGAACCCAAGAGATCACAAAGTTTTCCTTTTGATATGTATATTAAAAGGGCTTAATACTGCTTAACATTGACTTTTGGTTATATCTCCTTCAAACACACTGATACAGCTCCAAGCATTTCTGGATATAAGGCAGCTTTACCATGGCTCCCAACTGCATTCATCCCGGTATAATTTCCTTCACTATTACAGTACAAAACATCTTTACAACGCCCAAAATACTCTGCTGTCGGATGTAGTGTGATACAACATGTACAGTAAGCAGGATATGGAATACACAAAAGAGAAAAATTAAGTGCAGCCTTTGAAAGGGATACCGGCTTTTTTGTTTCAAATTGATTTTAACCACTATAATAGACTGCAAACTCATATATCCCAAAAATAAACTGTAAAGGCCTTTTCAGGTATTCATGTTTACAACCCTATCCCCACAGATAACTTTGCATTTCCAGATGAACAGTATTCGCAACACTGTGACATCAACATAATATCAGTAAAAATAAGGATAGATTTTTTCTTTTATTTCTGATTACAAAGATACAAAATGTATAAAAAAATGTCTGTTCATGTTTTTCCCCTCCCTCCTACATTGTTGAGTGTCTCCTAAAGGAAGATGGGGGTACTGTTTTTGATATGCAGTCGGTTGCACCAGCCCAGGTGTGTCTTTGTTCATACGGTATCGACTCCATCTTCCCCTTACCTCCACCTTTGGGTGGTTTTGCTGGTCCAGGGTTTGGTGTTTGGTTGTTGCTCTTGATGATTGCTGAAGTTCCTGAGACTCCTTGCATTCCAGCAAACCTTTTAAACCTAACATATTCTTCAATGCATTATGTATTTTGACCTCTGACCTGGGAATTTTCATGCCACTTTGTCTTGGAGATTCCAAGAGGCTGCTTGCAACTGTTTCACCAGACGATTATATAAACCTCCTAATCATCTTCCTCTCTTCTTGGAACAATCATGATTCCTCAGGAATGACCTTCACTTCTCACTATTCTTTTCATAGGAAAAAAAGAAAAAAATATTTGCATTCTTGATGTCAATTCTGGAGTCATACTTGCTATTATGCATGTGTGGAAAAATCAAGATCAAAATTAACCAAGCAAATTCCAGCATGGTTTAATTTCAAGGTAATGCATAGATTTTCTCAAGACTGGGATCCCTAAGGCATCCCTCGGGACACAGTGCAGATTTGCTGAGAAGTGGGAAATCTGCTCCGTTTCCAAGTGGATTCACCAGTTCAAGGAATCTCCAGCAGTCTAGTAAAAAGCTTAACTGCTTTGACAAACACTCAGACTTCCTGCATCTTTATCAAAATGCTCACAAACGTTTTTTAGGTTTGTACATCACAAATCACAATCTGTAGAGCTGACTCACTAAAGCGTTACAGGCTAATTTTCAAAAGCTCAAAGAGCTGAACTTTAGGAGTTAGACAACTAGATCTTTCAGGTTAAAATGTGCCAGCTCTCAACACTTACCATTTATCTGCCTTAAATCACAAGATCCATCAATTTAGGAACTTTAACAGGGGGCAGGGTGCTGAGTCCCTGAGTTGGTGAAAGCATATTAGACAATCTAGGTAAAACTTCAACCTGGGAACTCCCCTCAATTAACCTTCAGGCCTTTAGTCAGGCCCCCCCCCCCCCCACACACACACGCATTATATTTTGATAATTAAGCTTGACAATTATGATCACCCCAGTACCAATCCTCTAAGAACAATCCTGTAAAAATGCATAACTGGACATCATACATTTACATATTAAACTTTGGGGTCCTTTAGCACTAAACACTGCTAACCAGTTAATGCCTAATTTAGCACACGATTGTACAAAGGAACTCAAAGTGGGGTACTGGAGCAAGGTTCAGAAATACGGAGTATGAGAACAGCTCTAAATATGCTGACAAGTTCACAGAGGGTGTTTATGAATAAGTGAAGGCACTCAAGGTTATATCTTGCGAGACAGAATGTTCATGTTTGCAGAATGCTTGTCATGGCTAGAAGTGGTCATTATGTCTGTGCCCAGCTTGACCTGAAAAATGTAGGGGGTTATTCCGAACCATGAATAGTGGGGATGGACAATCCAATGGGATGTCCATGAATAGTGGGGATGGACAATCCAATGGGATGTTCATCCCCGCTATTTGTGCGGCTGCAAGCGGGGAAGTTAGTTGGGGTGGAGAAAAGGCAGGGAGTGGGCGGGCAGTAGGTGGTCGCCAGCCCTGGATGTACAGGGCGGATTCTAATGTCGGCCCTGGATGTCCAAGGCTGGCGAATTGGCTGGGGAGGTACCTCCCTGGATATTTTTTTTTTGATTTGGGGCGCAGAAGAGGTTGGGGGGGGGGGCAAAGTAGGAGGCTGGATCAGGGGTCGGGCTGCAGGGAATTAACTTTTTGGGGCAACGGCCAGCATCGCGGCTTTTAAATGGAGCCACGGTGCCATGGCAATGCCATGGTGCCGCGGCTCCATTTAAAAGCCCTGGCTGAGTTAGCCAAGCTAGCTCCATACGTGCAGGCTGGGACTGAATCGCAGTCCTGGCCTACACATACAGTGCTGTTCGCGATTCTGGTTCTGCGGAACTGGATGTGCCCATGGTATCAGAATCGCGATTTCCTTTGTATGTCGGGCCCATAGTGTTTAGCTTGATCTGTAACAAGTAGATGTAAATAAACATAAACTAAAGTAAAAGCATGCTGCAGAGTGATAAGATGAAATTGTACAATGTGGCAGTTTATTTCCTAATAAAAAAAACTACTGCACCAAGCTATGAGAGGGGTTACAGAAGACTGTTCAGGTTTGCGGGCCTGTGAATTTCTTGCTAAAGCTTTAGCAGACTTTGTTATAGTGTAATTCTGTGTATGTTTTGTTTTAATTTAATTTCTTCTCACTTGTTTCTGAGACTAGAGATAGGAGACTAAAGGCCAAGGAAGGATCCCTTTGTTGCTCCCAGCTAGGCATTCAGAAACAGATTATATGCCACAGTGATAACTGGCTGTGATGAATGCTAATGCGCAGGCATGCAAACTACTACTAGGCACAGATTATATGCCACAGTGATAACTGGATGTGATGAATGCTAATGCTCAGGCATGCAAACTACTACTAGGCAATCTAGGCAGTCACCTAGAGCACCATACTTCGGAGGGCAGCAGAAGATGCCTGGCCTCTGATCTCCCACACCTGCCATTTCTGCTATTACCACATCTCCCCAGGAGTAGCTGCAGCAATGGCAATGCAACAGAAAAGAACAGTGCTGAGGGAAGCCTCTGAAGTATGCATTGAGGCAGGGAGGTGAGACAGGCCTGCACTTTCAGAGCACAGTATGCAGGGTTCAGAGGCTTCCTTTCACATTGCACTTCTTATTTGTTGTTTTACCATTGCTGCTACTGCCGCTGGTCCTAGGGAGATGTGGTAGCTCCTAATGTAATGGCCAATATTGACCACCAAGAAAAAACAGCACACTGCCACACAAGATAGCAGGAAAAACCAATCCAAAAGCGTGGGCAGGAGATACACACAAAAACCCTTTATTGATCCTTGTTTGATGGAGGTGGCCAAAACCCAACACAGGCCGTGTTTCGTATAGTACTTCGTCAGGGGTAATTGTGGCTCACTATAAACCATAAAACAGCATAAATAAATCATTACATAAAATCATAAATAAACTAAATAAAATATGAATATGAAAAATTATAATTGAATCATAAAAAATAACTAAAAATATATATAAATAGTGAAACAACAATATAAAAGTGTTCATGAACAATAAATACAAAATCATATAAATAGAACATATGTATAAAAATGAACAAAACAACATTGAAAATTAAAAATATACCATAATTGATAAATAAATAAATAATTAAAATCATATAATTCTCGCAAAACCTCTTTGAAAGAGAAGAAAAATAAGACAATTAATGGGATGAGAAAGCTAAATTAAAGAACAAACCAAAATGAAGGGTGAATATAAACAAGCAGGAGTGAATCAGAGAAATACCTTAAGGCTGTATACTGCACCACTGGCCGTATACCGTGGTCAGAGACCCACAGTATAACCCTTAGACTGTATTCCTTATTCGCTGTGAAAATCAAAATATGCTTTACTTAAAAAACAAAAGCCACTAAAATAACCGTATTTAAAAAGAGAAAAAAAACAACTAAAACTTGTTGAATACAGGCAATTGAACTTCCATAAATTAAAACCGCGGAAAAACTGCGCTATTCATAAGCGTTTGTTTGAACGTGCATTTTTTTTTTCATTTTAAATTTTTATTAATGAATAACACACCAATAAACAACATTGTTAATACAACAAGTTATCCCCAACCCCCCCCCCCCCCCACCATCACCACTATAAGACAAGGTTTCCGAAGAAAACTGCTCCCACGCAAAAAAAACCCACTACCATGATCAAAACTGTTAATCGAATTCCCCCACTCTAAATAACATTAGTCAATGAAGGTTAAATCCCCCAACCTTAATCCCCCAACCTTGACCGTGCATTTTAAAGACCTAGCGTGTCACGCTGCGGTACTATTGATATTACTCACTATGTGATTATCATGGTATCATGTAGAAACCATATAATAAAACAATATAAAAAAATGTGTGTGATGTCAGGCGAGGGATCCATGACTGAACAAATGAACTCCCATGGTTTAAAAACATAAGGCTACACGATTCATAAGCGTATATGTGACCATGCATTGTAAAGCCCTAACATGTCATAATGTAGTTCTGCTTCTCACACTCACTGTGTGATTCTAAGAATGGTTATATTAGAAACATATAAGAAAAAAGAAACTGTAAAAAATATAACAGAGATCTGTTTTAAATTGGATGCTGTATTCATAAATGCCCGACAGGTGATATATAATTAAAATGAAGCAAAACTTTTAAATAAGGAACTAGCAAGCTTAGTGAGTCTACTTACTGTGTGTGAGAAAACAACTTTTAGAATATGAAAATTGTTTCCCGGCGAAACTATTAAATTAACATGTAACGATCTTTTAATCTGTAACAAATATGAGGAAAATCCATGTGAAAAGGTGCTGAAAAGAAACGTCATATTTAGAATATAATAAACACAATAATTAAAAAAGAAAAACCTGACAACATGTAATCCGTCAATCCAAGAGGGTCCGCAGTGTTAGAAGTCTCAACAAGAGTAAAGTGAAACGCCAACACATGTGCTGTTCAAATACTTTCCAAAACGCGGGAAAAAGAAATTTTGTCTATCACTCAACACACAAAGTGTAAAATGAAACGCCAAAGCGTGCCTGCTTAAATTACCAAACCGCGGAAAAAGGATTGTTTATCTGTCCCTCATCACACCAAAAAAACATCACCAGACATTTGATACCGCGAAAATATGCAGCACACCGGATACGCCATTTTAACACATAGGGGTATGTTTACTAAACCGTCTTAATGTTACTAGCGTTAGTTGCAGTCTTACTGTGACGAATGCCATATAAGGTAGTGGGCGTTCCAGTCTTAAGGTAGCATTTCGGGTTATCGCGAGATAAAGTCTGTTATCGCTCGATAGAGGGAGCCATGGCACATTAACGCGCATTAGCCTTAATTAGGCGGGCTGACCTGGAAACACAGTAACAGAGGTGTAGCACAATGGTTAATGCATTGACTGATGAAACAGGGGTCATGAGTTCGATCCCCCAGTGGGCTTAATGAGTAAAGCTGTCTGAGGCATTACCCTTTACTTTAAATCAGTGCTGTCTGAGGCATTTTCTTTTTTAATTTAAATTAGTGCTGCCAGCAAACACACCCTCACAGTGCCGTAACCTAAGGTGCCGCATAAGGCGCCCTATAAGGCACTCCAGAGGGGACATTATAAAGTGCACTGTCCGCCAAGGCACCTTATAATGTTCCCTATAGGGTGCCTTATAAGGCGCCTTATAGGGCACTTTATAGGGTGCCTTAAGAGGCACCTTAAGGTTACAGCACTGTGAGGGTGTTTTTGCTGGCAGCACTAATTTAAATTAAAAAAGGAAATGCCTCAGACAGCCCTATCAAACACCACCATTGTGGGATCAAACCCATGACCTCTGCCACCACAGTCAGTGAAGTAACCAGTGGCCTACATCTCTATAGCTACTAACAAACCCTTGGCTGGCTACAGAAGGACTGCAGGTCACCACACAAACTGTCTTCTGTGGTTGCCAGGATAGGGTTAACCCACCTGTACCCATGATGCACTGCACATGCAGATCAGCAGTCTACAGATGATCACAAGATGGGTTATGCACCCCCACAGCACCTCGGCCTGGTAGGGGGAACTGACCGTGTGTGTTACTGGCAAAGAGTAGCTACAGACCGACACATTGTGGGGGTACTGTGCTCACCCTGAGGGCGAGGTGGGGTGCCCAGCACCAGGTCCGCAGCACCTGGCTTAGCTGAGATAGGCTATGCTGCAGGTCGACATCAATGCCAGTGTGTGATAGGTAGTCCTTGCAGACACACCTAGGATACACCTGTGTCCATCCGTATTTCCCAGTCACGTCTAGCCCTTGTGGACTATGATGCACCCAGAATAGTGCATATCCTGTGTGGGTGCCATGGTCACATGATTTAAGTGAAGGGGGGTGTTTGGACCCATAGGCAGATTATGTAGCACCACCCAACCTGCCTTCTGGGGCTCAGAGAGGGGAACAGGATCTCCCACCAACATATCCACATTCTACATCCCTGCAATGGTGGCAGTAGAGGGAACCATCACCCCAGTCCTGCTGGGGAACAGGCACCCTACAGGGCAGTCAATGCAGATCTGTACGCATCCATAAGGCAATGGCAGACAGACAGTAGACATGGAAATGCTCAGCTGCCCCCCACCACCATCTGACATTCTCCAGCAGCAAG
Source organism: Ichthyophis bannanicus (assembly GCA_033557465.1). NCBI lineage: Eukaryota > Metazoa > Chordata > Amphibia > Gymnophiona > Ichthyophiidae > Ichthyophis > Ichthyophis bannanicus. The sequence goes on along the minus strand of CM066046.1, from coordinate 147,157,423 downwards.
CATAGTGAGTCTCCAGCCACTGCACCCTGCAAGGTGTTCCAGCCATACACATACTAAGTGCAGACAGTCTGCTAGTTAGTCCATAGTGCATGTTCCTGGAGGAGATGCTTGCACCCAAAACTGGGATGCGAGCACACACACCAAGCAGATAAGCCAGTGATTGGACCCCAGAAAAGAGAACCCATAAATATCACTTGAGAGAAATACTATATAGCACTATGGGGGAACCTAGCCATGCCGTGGTCACTGCTCAGTCAGGGTGAGAGTGACCTCCCAGCAGGACATGCTGTGGCCACCCTGTCCATGCAGGTGGTGGTCGGGCACTACAATGTCCCAGCCATTGCCCTATGCCCTGTGCAGATGCATCCTGCCCAAGCCATCCTGTCCGGGCCATACCCACAGTACCTTGCTCCTTATTATGCACATTGGCAGGCTAACACTGGAAACAGTGCAAGCAGTGTGGGCTGAGTAAGGTGTAGGCAGCCACAACACACTGGATAGACAGACATACACCCCCACACCTATGCCAGCATTGTGCAAATATAGAGGCTTTTAGCAGCCCTGGCAACCACACCAGTCCTGGGCACAGTGCAGGCATGGCTATCATACGCAATACTGTTGGGGTCACTCCCCGGGGTGGTAAACACTGTCAGAAACCAAAACTGAAACACACTCCACAGATATCAGAAAGGTTGCTATGATGCAGCTCTATCAGCAAATTGTGATTAACTTAGGAATTGCTATCTGCCATTAATCATAGCAACCTTTTGATATATGTGTAACGTATCTCCAGGTTTAGGGTGGCATTGCTAAGGTATGCAAGTGCTAGTATTGGGAGATGCTGCTGCGCACAGGGCCCAACAGCCTGACTCTCCACGAGGCTTTGGATAGTGGAGCCTGTGGGTGTGGGTGTTTATGCCCCTGTTGGCCACTGCTCTAGGGGAGAGGTTTCCAACTCCGGTCCTGGTGGGCCAAACACTGTTTGGGTTTTCATGCTGTCCCTAATGAATAAATAAAAAAAACAAAAACCGAATCAGAATCAAAACAATCACACTTAAACAAAGATTCCAATACAAAAAAAGGGGGAGGGTTCCTCACTTATTTTTTTGTTGGAGTTAGCCAGCCAAGTGAACAGAATAAGTCTATACACCACTGTGGCCTCTCCTTTTTAATTATTACAATTTTTAAGAGTACAAACGCTGTACTTAGCTTTGTTGATGTTGAATAGACAAGTTACTCGAACTTGAAAGAATACCGTCAAAAATCAGAAATGACGACGTGCCACGTTTCGGGCTTAACAAAATCTTCAACCCTGCTTCAGGTCAATCTCATCACGGTAAATCCAAAGCTGTAATGAAACTAAAATGGAGGAAACATCTCTCAACAAAATTCAGCGTCTGACGTCACTGATGACAAACGCCAGCCATCAGCCAATCAAAATGTGATCAAAATGTGTCCCTAATGAATATGCATGAGAAACATTTGCATACCATGGGGGCGGCGCATACAAATGCAGCACAGACATATTTATTGAGAAAGCATGACACCTGAATGGTGTATGGCCCTCCAGGATTGCAGTTGGGAAACTCTGTTCTAGGTATTGCACATGTTTATGGTGTCTGTGCTCTGTAGGGTAAAATATAGGCGTTTCAGGCATGTTTATGTTATCTGCAATAAAGGTTCTGTCTTTATTACCACGGTTTAGTACTGGGTAAAAAATGGGGACTGGGTTGGCAGGAGCCACAGCTGGGACTTGAACTTGTGACCTTCTGCTCATGAACACACTGGCTGTGTGTACTGCACCACACTGTTGCCACAGGGACAGTTCATTCCCTGGGGATACCATGACTGTTCGTCAGACAGACCCTGTCTGTTGCAGTTCACGGCACCCACCTAAACGGGGCTAGGCCATGGTCTGCTGTGGGCAGATGCCACTGCCCCTTCTGCCACCAGCACCCCTCCGCCACCATGCTGCCATGCCATTATGCCAGTGGTGCTGGTGGTGCACAGTCCCAGGTCATCTAGTATGCCGGTAGGCAGCTGTCTATGGTGTGGGTTCTCGGGTAGGGGTGCCTACATGGACATGCTCGCTTCCCTCCCCCCCCCCAGACTGCCTGCCAATGTTCTGTGCCCTTGGGGGTACCTGCTGGGTAATCTCCCCTGTGACACTGTGGGACACACACTCATGCCCATGTTGGACCCTTGTCAGTTGATGTCTTGCTGCTTTACAGTTTCGGCATCCCTATGTGCCACCTAGGCATCTGCCTAACACGCACTGTGCCCCAGTTGGACCACAGCATGTGCCACCTGCAGCCCTCTATATCCCATTTACAGCATCAGTAGAGTTGCCCTTTCCTACGTGCCCACTCTGCTGTTGCTGCACATGTGCATGCCATAACAAACCTGCCCAATATAGACGTGAAAAAACCCTGATCAGCACTATTTCAATGTGGGATCATTCACTTTGTAGGGGGACAGAGAATAGACTCTTCCAAATATGATAGATTATTTTTGAGCTTTGTCAGTGGTGTTGCTTTATGTTTATCATTAATATCACTTTTGGCCAGCTTGGTTATTGGGCTTTTAGATGTGGTTCTGGTCCTTTTATATGTTTATTTGTCTCTTTGTTCCCTGCACATGTATCACAACTATCACTTTTCTGGGTTTCCCTACCTTTGCTGCACATTGCTGACATAAATGTTTTCTCTTTCCTGCAAATGTGCCTTAGCGCGAGGGTTTCACTGGCATTAGTGTTCAGACCCAGATTTCACAGCATTAGTGTGCCTGGAGCCTCTCCCCTCCCACTATCCGCCCATTGACCCCTTCTCTCCGCCCTCTGGGAAGCCTTACTCCACCCTTCAGACCCGGATTTCACAGCGTTAGTGTGCCTTAATGCCGCCGCTGTGTTATCGCGCGCTAAGTGACGTTATCGCGCGCTAACGTGACGTTATCGCGCGCTAACGTGACGTTATCGCGCGCTAACGTGACGTTATCGCGCGCTAACGTGACGTTATCGCATGCTAACGTTACATTATCACACGATAACGTTACATTATCGTGCGATAACGTCACTTATCATGCGATAATACCACCGCTGCGACGTTAAGATGGTTTAGTAAACATACCCCATAGTGATCATACAAAGCACTTATAGAATGTCTGTAAAAAAAAAAAGAAAGAAAAGGACACTAGGAAACTCTGATAAAAAAAAACCCAGACAAATGAAAGATAAACCATTAAAACAATATACCAATGTGTACTTATAATTGCAAAATGTAAAAGGACACTAACAAAGACCTTTTTGAATGAAATTAAAATTTAAAAAATATATTAAAAAGGACACATTGTGTCTTGTAAAAATAATAACTTGTATGAACCTCTAGGTACTAACAAACGACATGAAAAAGGGAAAGCAACAAAGGAAACCCTGTGGGGAATATCAAATGTTGTAAGTTAAAAAATTATACAAAACCGGGCACCACTCAGTAGAATGTGAAATATAAAAAACATGAAGACATGTATTTAAACAAACAGGATCCATTATTGAATCACCTAAAAATAAAATAAAATAAATAAAAAAATAAACGGCAAACACCAATAAAACCCAATAAAAACTAAAAATAAAACAACACTCTCCAGGATAAAAAATGACAGCTCCAGGAAAAGCTATAAAAAGACAGACAAATCCCTTTCCAGGTTTAAACCCAGTGTTCAGACGAAAGATGTATCACTGTTCTAACCGCAAAATGGTTTTATCAACGTCTCCTCCTCTCCAATTCAGTTTTACTTTTTTAATGACAAAGAAATTCAAATCTGATATCTTATGTCCCATCTCTAACCAATGTTGAACCAGTGGTTTATCAACTAATTTCCTTTTTATGCAGCTCTTATGTTCCACTATGCGTACACGTATGTTGCGTATTGTCTTGCCAACATACAATTTATTGCATGGGCACAAAATGACGTAAACAACATGTGATGTGTCACAGTTTGAAAAATCCTCAATAAAAAATTCTTTTTGTGTGACAGGATGGATAAAAACGTTCCGTACTGGCAACACGTATTTGCAGACAGAACAATGGCCACACTGATATTGCCCCTTATACTTAGATAATATTCTCCTTTCTGTAAAAGCTGAAGGAACTAGAAGATTACGGAGATTCACATTCCGTTTATGAGCCACCATAATGGAAAAATCATGAAAACCCGGAATGGCTTGAATCAAATGCCATTCTTTCTTTAAGATTTTTATAATATTGTGGGACTGTAGAGAATATAAAAGGGGGCACACAATCTTGGTTTGAACTTTCTTGTTATCTTGTGGCTTTAATAACATATTTCGAGAGGCATCTTGGGCTCTATTATAGGCTTTTTCTATGAATTGATTAGGATATTGATGTGCTTTAAACCTTTCCTTCAAATGTGTGGCCTGTTCAAAATCAGCTGCAGTTGTACACACCCTTTTAGCTCTCAAAAATTGTCCCACCGGTAAATTACTTTTTAGTGAAGGGTTATGGAAACTGGTGTAATGTAATAATTGATTCCTGTCAGTGGGTTTTCTGTATAGTGTTGTCATGAATTTGTTACCTTCTCTTCTTATCAGCAAGTCTAAATAAGGGATCTGTACAGGGTCATAAGTAATTTGGAAACGCAAATTTTCATCTAAATCATTGATCCATATATTGAATTCAGACAATTGGTCCATAGATCCATCCCATACCACCAAGATATCATCAATATATCTTATCCATAATTTAACCCTATCTTTAAAAGGGTGGTCTTTTAAAAAACTCTCCTCAGATTGAAACATGTATAAATTAACAATGTCAGGGGTCATTGACGACCCCATGGTGACACCCTTAATCTGCTGATAAAACAAATCTCTAAAACAGAAAAACTTTTTGCATAATGCTATTTCAGCTAGTGTCAAGAGAAATGCAGTGGGGATAACGCTTATGTTCCTGCCTAACGAGGAGACATTGTTCGATAATATCCAGTGCTTTAAGTTGTGGTACGTTTGTATACAATGATTCCACATCTAATGTAACAAGAATGGTATCAGTGCCCAAATCATTGAATGTAGATAAAATATCTATTGCATGGGAGGAATCCCAAACATACGACCACATCTTCATAACGTGCGGTCTTAAAATAACATCCAATAATTAAGAAATGGGTTCTAATAGTGATCCTATAGCTGACACAATGGGCCGACCAGGGGGATTACTCAAGGACTTGTGTATTTTTGGAATAATATAAATTGTAGGTATAATAGGTTTATCTACAATTAAAAACTCCTTCTCCTTCTTCGTGATGTCCTATTTCATATACAGTGATAACTAAATTATCAATGCTGCATTTCAATCTTTCTGTAGGATCACCATCTAAACGAAGATAAAAACTTTGGTCATTGAGTTGTCTATTAACCTTTCCTATATAATTGTGTTTGTCCAATATAACCAATGCTCCGCCTTTATCAGCGGGTTTAATAATTTCATTGTTTTTTTGTAAGGATTTGATGGCCTCTTTCTCTTTTTGTGTCAAATTCTGAAAAGGAAGACGTGTATTTTCAAGTATTTTTTCAACCTGCTGTATAACAACCTTTTCAAAGGCCTCAATGAGAAGATCAGTGAGTGGAAAGGAGGCGGGAGGAGCACATCTCGCTCCCGCCCACCACTAAATATGGATTCAGACAAAGAACAAGTGTTAGACCAGGAACAGATGCACAACGACTACAATCTACACAGAGGACGCGGTTGGGGTCGGGGACGAGGGAGAGGCAGGTGGGGAACGGATCGATCACACGAGAGGAGATATTGAATTCTAATAATGTGATCAACATTTCAAATTATATTCTCACACCTGATGAAATTGCTGTATTAAATAAGGGGTTATCATTCGTTCCCATTAAAAGATATGACCCTTTTGAAATTCAAGTAGACTTGTACAAATTCTTTCGTAAGATTCGTATTCAACATTTTCTTACCAGTCAGGGGGTTTCCATAAAAGATAAATCCATTAGTAAAAAATCAAAGTGGGTCCCTCCCCCACTCACTGATCGTCTCATTGAGGCCTTTGAAAAGGTCGTTATACAGCAGGCTGAAAAAATACTTGAAAATACACTTTTTTTTACAGACATTCTATAGGTGCCTTGTATGATCACTATGTGTTAAAATGGCGTATCCGGTGTGCTGCATATTTTCGCGGTATCAAATGTCTGGCGATGTTTTTTGGTGTGATGAGGGACAGATAAACAATCCTTTTTCCGCGGTTTGGTAATTTAAGCACGCACGCTTTGGCGTTTCATTTTACACTTTGGGGTATGTTTACTAAACTGCAGCAACGTTCCCCGCGTTAGGTTCCCTGGATGCCCATATAAGGGAATGGGCGGTGCATCATTATGGCAAGCCGTGTCAGTTAACGCGCGTTACAAGGCGCCTCATAAGGCACAATACAAGGCACATCATAAGGCACCTTATTAAGCACAGTACAAGGCACGTTACAAGGCACCTTACTAGGCACAGTACAAGGCATGTTACAAGGCACGTTATAAGGCACCTTATTAGGCACAGTACAAGGCACATGCCTTGTAACGTGCCTTATAACGTGCCTTGTACTGTGCCTAATAAGGTGCCCTATAATGTGCATTGTACTGTGCCTAATAAGGTGCCTTGTAATGCCTTATAAGGAGTGATGGCAACTGTGGTGAGGGTATTATGGGCTGGCAGCACGGATCTGCAAAGATATGACTGTCACAGGCATGCAAAATATCTGACATGGACAGGATGGCACAATGAGGAACCAAACCCATGACCACTGCCTAGAGCATCAGTGTACTAACCAGTAGGCTAGACCTCTATGGCTTGTTGCATAGCAATGGCTGGGTACAGAAGGACTGCAGGTCACCGCGCAAACCGTCTGCTCTGTGTGCCAGGATAGGGTAACCCCACCAGCACCCATGATGCATTGCACATGCAGAACAGCGGCCTACAGCTGACCACCAAATCGGGTCTGCACCTCTCCGGTACTGCAACGTGGTAAGATGGACCGACAGTGTGTGATACTGGTACAGAGTAGCTACAGACCATGCCATTGTGCAGGTTCCATGTTCACCCTGAGGGATAGGATGGGTGCCCAGCACTAGGTCCACAGTACATGTGATGCTCTAATAGGTCCTGCTGCACATCCCCATCACTACCAGTGTGTGACAGGTGCTCCCAGCAGTGCAACTGAAAGTACTTCTGTTCCCATCTGTGTTCTGCAGTCACATGTGGCCCTGTGGGACTGGGCACCACCCAGATTCTGCATATGCAGTGTTAAGGTCTGGCTGCCATGGGTACCTGTTATCAGGGCAGCAGGGTGTCTAGATGTGCATGAGGTTTAGGTAGCACTGCCACTAAGTGGTATGCACTATATACCCCAAGGGGCCAACAATCACCCCTTTTGTAGATGAGGATGTGGAGGGACAGGTGCTTGCGCCCTGCAGAATGGCTGTAGTACCAACAACCACTGTCCCGTTGGCGGATGACAGCCCTCCAGGGCTGATGGGCTAGAGCCATATCTATGACAGTGGCAGACCAGCAGTGATGCCTGGGGTGGGCAAGGGAAGGCTCAACTGCCCCACACCACAGTCTGCCAGCCACCAGCAGACAGCACAATCAGACTGCACCTGCAGCATCCTACAGGTGGTCCCACCATGCACAGACTAACTGCAGACAGCCCACTAGCCCATCCATAGTGCATGCTCACGGGGAACCCTGTGCACCCAGTGGGATGCACAGCACAGACACCAAGCAGTTACTGCCATGATTGGGCCCCAGAACCAGGAACACACAGGTATCACTGGAGACAAATAATGTGTGGCACTATGGACATGCCATGGTCACTGCTCGGTCAGAGTGAGTGACCTCCCAGCGTGTCATGCTGTGGCCACCCTGCCCATGCAGGTGGTGGTCGAGCACTACAGTGTCCCAGCCAGTCCTCCACCCTGTACAGATGCATCCTGGCCAATCCGCCCTGTCTGGGCCATACCCACAATACCTTGCTCCTCCTTATGCACATTTGCAGGCTAACGCTGGAAACAGTGTGAGCAATGTGGGCCCAGTGAGGTGTTGGCAGACACAAAACAATGGATAGACATACGCACACTCCCACACCTATCTCAGCATTGTGCAGAGATAGAGGTGGGTGACAACCCTGCCCGCCACACTGGTCCTGATCACAGTGCCGACATTGCTAAATTGTGCAGGGGGTAGTAGTAGTGCTCAGTTGATAAGCCCAACTCTGTGCTGGGACCACCAGCCTAACACTCCATGAGGCCGTGGATAGTGGAGCCCGTGTGAGTGGGTGTTTGTACCCCTGTGCACCGCTGCATTGGGGTTTGCCCATATTGTTGTTGTGGCTGCATCGTGGGATAAAACTATGGGGTGATGCTCTGCAGGATCCACATTCTGGGACTTGAACCTCTGACCCTCTGCTCTAGGACACACTGGCTGAGTGTACTGCATCACACTGTTGCCTCAGCAGCATAGTGGTCTCTGGGGCTACCCTTCCCCTCCCCAGCCTGACCTCTTCTGTTGCACTGCACACCAAGTACTGGTACAGGGCATGGCCTAGGTCCACTGCAGGTGGGTGCCACTACTCCCTCCAGCACAAACCCCCCCCCCCCGCCATGCTGCCATAGCCATATACTGTCAGTGCCGGCGGTGCGCAGTCCCAGGCCATCCAGGAGGCAGGTAGGCAGCTGCCTTAGGTGTGGGTTCTGGGGTAGGAGTGCCTACATAGCTGTCTATGCTTCCCCTGGCACCGCCTGTCACTGTTATGTGCCCCTTGGGGTACCTGCTGGGTAATGTCCCCTGGATGGGACACTGTGGGACACAGACTCATGGACATGTTTGACCCTGGTCAGTTGCTGTCTTGCTGGTTTCCATATTCTGCGTTCCCATGTGCCATCTAGGCAACCGCCTAGTCCACCCCATGCCCCAGTAGCCCCCACTGCATGTCCCGCCTGCAGCCCCATGCCCCATTTGCGCCATCACCAAAGTGGCTTTTCATACCTGGGCACTATGCTGTTGCTGCAAAAGGAGCACTACTATCACCTTTCTTGGGCTCCCTGTCTATCCTGTACATTGCTGACACTGAATGGTTTCTCTCTCCTGCAAATGTGCAGCTAACGGCAGGTTTTCATTCGCGACAGGGTTCAGCCCTTCAGTTCAGCATGTTAGTGTGCAGGGAGCCTCTCCCCGCCCATTGACCCCTGCTCGCTGCTCTTTCTCCTCCCTCTGCAGTGTGTACCACGCCGCGGAACGCTTCCACGCGGTCTGTAACGTTACTGTGTGGTAACATTATTTTACCGCGTGTTAATGTTACCTAATGCACGTTAATGTTATATACTGCGCGTTAACGTTACCTAACACACGGTCTGTAACATTACCGCAGTTTAGTAAACATACCCCTTTGTGTGGTGAGTGATAGACAAAATTCCTTTTTCCCGTGTTTTGGAAAGTATTTGAACAGTGCATGCGTTGGCGTTTCACTTTACTCTTGTTGAGACTTCTAGCGCTGCGGACCCTCTTGGATTGATGGATTACACGTTGTCTGGTTTTTCTTTTTTAATTATTGAGTTTATTATATTCTATACTGTTCTGTATTAACACTAGTTGTTTATCTTATTGTTATTTAGTCATATGATGTTTTATGTAAAACAAACTCCGATTTGTTAACTGTTGTTTATTGTGAACCGCAACTGAACTATGGAAGATGCGGTATATAAATCATTGTTAAATAAATATGGTGTTTCTTTTCAGCACCTTTTCACATGGATTTTCCTCATATTTGTTACAGATTAAAAGATCGTTACATGTTAATTTAATAGTTTCGCCTGGAAGCAATTTTCTTATTCTAAAAGTTGTTTTCTCACACACAGTAAGTAGACTCACTAAGCTTGCTAGTTCCTTATTAAAAAGTTTTGCTTCATTTTAATTATATATCACCTGTCGGGCATTTATGAATACGGCATTTAATTTAAAACAGATCTCTGTTATATTTTTAACAATTTCTTTTTTCTTATATGTTTCTAATATAACTGTTTTTAAAATAGAAACATAGAAACATGATGACAGAAAAAGACCACATGTCCTATCTAGTCTGTCCTTCCATAACAATAACTACAACAGTCCACTTTTTACCTTTAGAGATCCTCTGTGTTGGTCCCATGCTTTTTTGAATTCAGTTACTGTCCTCATCTCTACCACCTCCACTGGGAGACTATTCCATGGATCCACTACTCTTTCTGTAAAGAAATATTTCCACATATCACTCCTGAATCTATCTCCCTTCACCCTCATCCCATGTCCCCTCGTAGCAGAACTTGCTTTCAATTGAAAGAGGCTCTCTCCCTGAACATTTATGCCACGGAGGTATTTAAACATCTCAATCATATCACCTCTATCCCGCATTTCCTCTAAGGTGTACATATTAAGATCCTTAAGTCTGTCCTCATATGCTTTATAATGAAGCCCACTAATCATTTTAGTAGCCAACCTCTGCACCGACTCCATCCTGTTCACATCCTTTTGAAGGTGCGGTCTCCAGAATTGCACAACATACTCCAAATGAGGTCGCACCAAAGACTTATACAGAGGCATTATCACCTCCTTTTTTCTGCTAGCCATTCCTCTCCATATGCACCCAAGCATCCTTCTAGCTTTTGCCATCGCCGTTTCTACCTGTTTAGCTACTTTAAGAGCATCAGACACAACCACGCCTAGGTCCCGCTCTTCTTTAGTGGACAAAAGCACTTCACCTCCTATACTGTATTGCTCCCTTGGATTGCTGCAGCCCAAATGCATGACCTTACATTTTTTAACATTAAATCCCAGCTGCCAAATTCTAGACCATTCTTCAAGCTTAGCTAGATCCCTCCTCATGTTATCTACACCTTCCTGGGTGTCTACTCTATTGCAGATTTTGGTATCATCTGCAAAGAGGCAAACCTTACCCGACAGCCCTTCCGCTATATCACTAACAAAGATGTTAAAAAGAATCGGACCAAGGACAGATCCCTGGGGCACACCACTGGTAACATCCTTCTCCTCAGAATGAGCTCCATTTACTTGTACTCTTTGTCGCCTCCCACCCAACCAATTTCTAACCCAAGCAGTAACTTTAGAGTCCATCCCTAGGGTGCTCAGTTTGTTTATAAGTCGCCTGTGAGGAACAGTGTCAAAGGCTTTACTGAAATCTAAATACACCACATCTAGAGCTCTCCCTCGGTCCAACTCCCTGGTCACCCAGTCAAAGAAATCAATCAGATTTGTCTGACAACACCTGCCTCTGGTGAATCCATGCTGTCTCGGATCCTGTAATCCGCTGGACTCCAGAAACCTCACTATTTTCTCTTTCAGCAGCGTTTCCAATAATTTACTCACCACCGAAGTTAAACTAACCGGCCTGTAGTTTTCAACCACATCCTTACTTCCGCTTTTGTGTAAAGGCACCACATGAGCCTCTCTCCAGTCCTTTGGCACCACTCCCGACTCCAACGAAGCATTAAAAAGGTTAGTCAGTGGAGTTGCTAGAACGTCCCCAAGTTCCCTCAGTATTCTAGAGTGTATCCCATCCGGTCCCATCGCTTTGTCTACTTTAAGTTGAGCTAGTTTCTCACGAACACAGTCTTCTGAAAATTGTTCAAGATGTCCCTCGCTTCTGTTCTTATTTGTGGGTGTTTTCTGAGGTCCTGCTCCTGGTTCTTCATCTGTGAACACAGAACAAAAATATTTGTTAAGCAATTCCGCTTTATCCTTATCAGCTTCTACATATTCCCCCCCTGCACCCTTGAGTCTGACAATACCACTTTTGCCCTTCCTCTTCTCACTAATATATCTGAAAAATGTCTTATCCCCCCATTTTATTGCATTGGCTGTTTCCTCCTCCTTTTGAATCTTTGCCTTCTTGACTACTTTGCTAGCTTCTCTAAGTTTTTCCAAATACAGATGCCTGTCTTCCTCTCTCTGTGATCTCTTGTATTTCATGAAGGCCTCCCTCTTTTTCTTCACTTTTTCAGCTACTTCCTTCGAAAACCATAGCGGTCTCCTTTTCCTTTTGCCTTTATTTACCATTTTAACAAAAAGGTTGGTTGCCCTTAAAATACCCCCTTTCAGTTTTGCCCACTGTTTTTCTACATCCCCCAGCTGTTCCCATCCCACTAACCACTCCCTGAGGTATTGGCCCATCGTCACAAAGTTAGTCTTCCTAAAGTCTAAGATCCTCACCTTGGAATGGATTCTAACAGCCCTAGTCCTAATACTGAACCACACCATCTGGTGATCACTGGATGCAAAATGATCTCCCACTACAACATCAGAAACACTTTCACCATTGGTAAGCACCAAGTCCAGTATGGCCCCTTCACGTGTGCGGTCTGTTACCAATTGCCTGAATAGTTCTCCCTGTAGAGAATCCAGGATCTCCTTACTTCTAGACGATACTGCAGCAGGAATGTGCCAATCAACATCTGGCATATTGAAATCTCCTATCAGTAGCACTTCCCCTTTCCTAGCAATGCTGCGTATGTCTTCAATTAACTCTCTGTCCACCTCTTCCTCTTGTGAGGGAGGTCTGTATATCACACCAATGCAAATAGATTTCTCTTTCCCTCTTTCTAGTTTAACCCACAATGCCTCCTCTCTCCCTTTTAAGCTCTGTAATTCCAAAGCTTTAATAGTAGTTTTTACATATAGTGCTACTCCTCCTCCACTTCTTCCTACCGTGTCCTTTCTGAATAAAGTATAGCCAGGTATAGTTACATCCCAGTCATGGTTTTCTGTGAACCATGTTTCTGTAACTGCCACTAAATCCAAGTCAGTCACTCCCACCAAAGCTTCAACTTCAGGGATCTTATTTCCCATGCTACGGGCATTAATACACACTGCTTTCCATATGTTACCCCTGTTACCCATTTCCATAAAGGTATTTAATGTATCACCTACCTGGGGGCTTTCACCTACCTGGGGGCTTTCACTTACCTGGGGGCTTTCTTCACCCATCCCCAACGAATCTAGTTTAAAGCCCTCTTCAGTAGATTAGCCAGTCTACCACCGAAGATGCGTTGACCTTTCTTGGACAGATGGATGCCATCTCTGCTCTGCAACCCTTGGAACAGCATCCCATGGTCTAGGAAACCAAAACGCTCTCGATGACACCATCCACGCAGCCATGCATTCATCTCCAGGATGCGAGCCTCTCTGCCTTGGCCTTTACCCTCAACAGGGAGGATTGAAGAGAACACCACCTGTGCACCTAACTGCTTCACCCTCTGTCCCAGAGCCATGTAGTCACTTTTGATACGTTCCGAGGTATACCTGGCAGTATCATTTGTTCCAACATGGATTAGCAACGTTGGTAATAGTCAGTGGGCTTGATGAGTCTCGGCAAACTCTCCGTAACATCTTGGATTTTGGCACCAGGCAGACAGCATACCTCTCTGGACATCAAGTCTGGTCGGCAGATGGACGCCTCAGTACCCCTCAGAAGAGAGTCTCCAACCACCACTACCCTTCGTTTCCTTGTGGTCACTAATTCTGCAACTTTGGGGTACTTGAACTCTGGTTCTTCCCTTTCCAGGGATGCTTTCACCTCCTCCACTTCCAGGGCTGCATAATAGTTCTTCAATTCAAGGATTGGAGAAGTTGGATTGGTGATTTTGCTGGCCCTGATGACTTGTGACCAACCATCGACATTCTGTTGGCACCCATCTTCTCCTGTGCTGGAGAGCTTGGTTGCTGCAAGAAGCATCTCATCAATGTACTTCTCACTGTCTTGAATGCTCCTCAGCCTCGCCACCTCCTCTCTGAGTTCCTCCACTTGTTTCCTCAGAGCTTCAGCATTCAGGCAACCTGCACATGGAACCGGTCCTTCAACTGGCATTAGGATCTCTGTCTGGACCGAGGCAGAAGCTGTAACGGGCGCAACAGCTTTAGCAATACAATTTTTCTCAGCCATTGTTCTGTTCGTGGAGCTTAGGTATCTGTTAAAGCAAAAGAGAGAGATCTACCAAGTACCAGCCGGTTTCGCAGCTGTCCTTTCAGAGAAAAAGCAGTTAAATCTCTTTAATTATATTCAAAATGTGCTGGTCCAATTCTCTGTGATTTGTTAAATGGGGAGGTGCCCTATAAAGCAAGACTGCTCACTAGGGGTGGGTGGGAGTCGGGGTGGGTAGGGAGGGAACTAACACCTGATTAGGTGTTTAGCAGTTTCTAAACCTGAGGAGGTTACTGGAGTTCAGCAACCTACTGTGCTCAAGGAAAGTTCCCCTAAAGCACCAAAAAGAAAGTAACCTTGCTTTAAAAAATATACAAAGAACCCTTTTAAGAGCTCCCAGTCAGAGAGCTAGCAATTTAATATAATAAAACAAACAAACAAACCCTCAAATCCTTACTGTTTGTTGATCTGTGGAGCCCTGGTTAGGAAAGCCTCAACAGGACAGGGCACTGGAGCCTTTTATGCAGGCTTCAACTGCACTCAGGAAACAGGCCCACTAACTCCTGATTAGGTGTTAGCAGTTTCTAAACCTGAGGAGGTTACTGGAGTTCAGCAACCTACTGTGCTCAAGGAAAGTTCCCCTAAAGCACCAAAAAGAAAGTAACCTTGCTTTAAAAAATATACAAAGAACCCTTCACACAGTGAGTGTGAGAAACAGAACTAGATTATGACACGTTAGAGCTTTACAATGCATGGTCACATATACACTTATGAATAGTGTAGCCTTATGTTTTTAAACCATGGGAGTTCATTTGTTCAGTCATGGATCCCTCGCCTGACATCACACACATTTTTTTATATTTTTTTATTATATGGTTTCTACATGATACCATGATAATTACATAGTGAGTAATATCAATAGTACCACAGCGTGACACACTAGGTATTTAAAATGCACGGTCAAATAAATGCTTATGAATAGCGCAGTTCTTCTGCGGTTTTAATTTATGGAAGTTCAATTGCCTGTATTCAACAAGTTTTAGTTGTTTTTCCCCTTTTTAAATATGGTTATTTTAGTTTTTTAAGTAGAGCATATTTTGATTTTCACAGCGAATAAGGAATACGGTCTAAGGGTTATACTGTGGGTCTCTGACCACGGTATACAGCCAGTGGTGCAGTATACAGCCTTAAGGTATTTCTCTGATTCACTCCTGCTTGTTTATATTCACCCTTCATTTTGGTTTGTTCTTTAATTTAGCTTTCTCATCCCATTAACTTTCTTATTTTTCTTCTCTTTCAAAGAAGTTTTGCAAATAATTATATGATTTTAATTATTTATTTATCAATTATGGTATATTTTTAATTTTCAATGTTGTTTTGTTCATTTTTATACATATGTTCTATTTATATGACCATTAATCATATGCACTTTTTATTATGTACAATTTTTTATGTTTTGATTTTGTATTTATTGTTCATGAACACTTTTATATTGCTGCTTCACTATTTATATATGTTTTTAGTTATTTTTTATGATTCAATTATGATTTTTCATATTCATATTTTATTTAGTTTATTTATGATTTTATGTAATGATTTATTTATGCTGTTTTATGGTTTATAGTGAGCCACAATTACCCCCTGATGAAGTACTATACGAAACACTGCCTGTATTGGGTTTTGGCCACCTCTATCAAACAATGGCCAATATTGAGGCACTGAGTTCCTGCTGGATTTCAGATTGTTAGCAAATCAGGCCCACAGTTTGAGACTCAAGCTTTCCAAACACAGGAAAGAGTTACCAAACTCTTCACTTTGGACAGCAACAGAATACCTTTCAGATTTCCTAGAAAGCATGTGTTAGGAAGTATTTACCATTTTTCAAAAATGGCAAATTTATTTACCTTTTTGCCTCACTACCCATATCAAAAACCATATTCATTCACGATACAAATCATGCTAACAATAATATACTTGTTGCTGAAAGCAGAGCTGAATTGGAATCTGATCAAAAGTAAGTGATCAGATTCCAATTCAGGGAAATTTAGGGCAGCATTTTCAAAGGCATTTACACAGATAACTGCCCTAGTTACCCATGTAAATGTCTTATCCAGGATTTTCAAAAGGCACCTACATGGATAATGCCTTTCAAAAATCCTGGAAAAGTCCCTAACATGCCCCGATGCTATGCAGTTAGCAATGGGGCATGTTGGGTGCTCTAGGGCAGAGCGGGGATGGAGGAAAGGGCTAAACGGGTGGCAGTGATTTTTGATGCTACCTGCTTAGCCCTCTGTGCCTTAAAGATAGGCAAGGTTTTTCCTCACCTATCTTTAAGGTGCAGGGGCTAAGTAGGTAGCATCGAAAATCGCTGCTACCCAGCTAGCTCACAAGGCTTCTGGGTTGTGCGGCATGAACCGGATTTTCAATTCCAGGGTCGCATATGACCCCAGCATTGAAAATCCGGGTTAGATGGACGGCGGGCGGCTATGTGCCAACGTAGCACATAGCACCACCCAAATGAAAATCGGGCCCTTAATTTGCAATTATTCAGCCATCCTCTCCAAGGTGCACGGGAGTCCTACACCTGCTTTCCTACCATGGCATTAGGATACCCATATTGTAATTGTAATCACAAAGGGTAGGAAAGCTCTGTAGGATTCCCAGGGGACCTGCCTGATCCACACAACTGAAACAGTGATATGGACACACCACCCTCCATGGTAGGAATGTCGGCAGAGGCCTCTCTCTGCACCTTAGAAGGAAGGTTGGAAAGCAGAAAAAGTGGCTTGCAATTTTTACAACTAGATTATACTTTGTAGGCATTATTATTCCATCAGTCCCATAACAGAATATTTAGGGGTATGTTCACCAAGCTAACAGCATGCCCTATTTGTAACTAGGTCCCATGTTATTTAATGAGACCTACTGCATGCTGTTAGCCTAGCGTAGTAAACATGCCCATACAGTATGATCATGGGAGCTAGCCTTAGTTTGAAATGGCAAGAAAAAGTGGACTAGCTACAATAAATAAGTCTGAATAAGGCTGATATTCAAATGGGCTTATACGTTTAGGGGGTCATGCCGATCCTGAATAGTGGGGACTGGACATCTGACATGGAGGTCCAGCCCCTGCTATTCCTCTAGACCCGATTCTGAGTGCAAAGCTCCCCGCACATACTGCTGAGATGTGCGAGGAGATCGGTATGAGGACGGGAAGGGGCAGGCCAGAGGAGGAGCGTGACCCCCAACCTGGATGTACAGGGCCTATTCCGGTGAAGAATATCTACCAGCTTCTGTGTATGTATCTATTTATAAATTATATGGATATAGGACTCAGACATCGACTTCCTCACTCATTATCAGATACAGGGGCCTTTCAATTGTAAGACGTTATTATCTCATCCACTCTGTCTACCCCCAACCCCGTTTTACTCAGCTGTAATGGGATATAATGACAGCCCAGAGAAACTTGTACCATATAAACCGGTATAATTGAATTGTTTTTTCACTGATCTGATCTGATCTGTCAA
This sequence comes from Ichthyophis bannanicus, assembly GCA_033557465.1. Taxonomy (NCBI): domain Eukaryota; kingdom Metazoa; phylum Chordata; class Amphibia; order Gymnophiona; family Ichthyophiidae; genus Ichthyophis; species Ichthyophis bannanicus. Next base: position 147,139,913 of record CM066046.1, on the reverse strand, counting down.
AGATATATTTAGTCCAATAAAAACATATCACCTACAACTTGTTTGCTGATCCTTATTTCCGCACACTTCAATGGACAATTTTTAAAGAATTGTCAAATACAATTTTATGTTCATCATAAATTAACATTACCCTGTATCCTAAACTCTAATCATGACTGAAGAGAGGATACTTACTCTGAATCTGGAGATATCTCAGAGATACTATGTGATGTAGCTGAATGGGGTGTTGAAGGGCACAGTACAGAAGGAGTTGAGCAATTCTGCACCGCAGAAGGAGTTGTCGTATTGTGTGGGGCTGAAAGAGTAGAGGAGGACTGCACGTTGGAGAGAACAGATGAATTAAATGAAGCGAGGATGGAAGAAAGGATATCTAGTTGCTCAGTGGAAGGATGTCTACTGGAAATTGCTTCTAGATTTTCTCTAGAAGGCTGTCTTCTAGAAAGGGGTTCAAGATTATCTCTAGAAGGAAGTCTTCCAGACATAGACTCTAGATTTTCTCTAGAGGGTTGCCTTTGAGAAAGAAGCTCCAGGTTTTCTCTTGAGGAATGTATACTAGGCACTGTGTTCAGATGCTCTCTGGAATTAGATCTTCTGGATAAAATATCAAACTGTTCCCTTGATGTTTGCCTAGCAGATGCTAGTTGGTCCCTTGAAGGCTGTCTTTTAGAAAGCAAATCTAGATGTTCTCTAGACGTTTGTCGACTTGGTAGCGTGTCCATTTGATCTCTTGATATTTGCCTTGTAGGTAAAGTATTCAGCCATTCCCTAGACATTTCCCTTGCTGAACCACAGTCTATCTGTTCTCTTGATCCAAATCTACTGAATATTGTATCTAGATGTTCTTTAGAACCTTGCTTTCTGCTTAGGGAATTATGATGATCTATTTGATCATTTCTACTACAGGACATGTCTAGATTGTCTCTGGAGCCATGTCTACTTGGTATACTTTCCAAGTGATCTCTGGACCCATGCCTGCTGGGAATAGTGTCCAAATGATTCCTTGATCCATGCCTGTTTGGTATGGTGTCCAGATGTTCCTTGGAACCATGCCTGCTTGGAGCAACTTCTAAAAGTTCTCTGGAATTGTTCCTACTGAGTTGTTCTTTAGACATCTGCCGCCTCATCAACATATCAAGCTGCTCACGAGAAGAATATCGACTAGCTGGCTGGGACAGGCTACCTGCTCCAGAGTACATCCTGCCATAAGAGGCTGCTGGAACAGCCCTGTGGCCCAGTGTAGATGTTTTATACCACGACAGTTCATTAGTCATCCTGCCCACAGATGACAAGCCTTGGAGAGCTGGTGGATACTGAAGACGGTTCTTCAAAATTCCTATATCAAAAGCAATGCAAGGAGTTAAAAAAGCAACATGAACGTTGAGAGAGCACTTACCTAGATTTGATCTGGTTTTCAATGGCAAACAATGAAAATGTGGCCATCCTTTTGAACCCCTATGAACCACACACTGAGCAAGTATATAAGAGCTGTTATGAGAGGAAATCAGGGCTTGAAGGGAAACTATTTAGATCTGAATGGCCATCATTCAACATGCTATTGTAATGATTGCCACTACCAGAAAGACTACACCCACATGCATGAACACACACAATGTGCTATTGATTTATTTACTGAACATTTTTAGTCCACCAGTTCAGGGCAGATGTGCTATCTGAAATGTGAAGTGAATCGTCACATGAGACTAGAACCTTGGATGCATGTATGGGAGGGAGAGGTATTGGTGGGCAAATGGTGCAATCTGCCCTGTCAGGAGCCAATGTGGAGATTTCAGGGCAATGGTTTGGGAGATATCTTTAAAGCATAAGTAGAGGAATAATGTGAAGGTTAGCACAGTGAGCCGAGAACTAGGAAAACCAGAATTCAAACCCTACTGACATTCCTTGTGACTTTGGACAAGTCACTTCACCCTCTGTTGCCTCAGGTTAATGTTGATTATAACCTTTTTTTAGCAGGGGAATATCTACTGCACCTGAATGTAATTCACCTTGTACTACTATTAAAAGGGTGTGAGCTAAATCCTACTAAATAAATAGACATGTCTCCCAGCTTCCGGAGTTTTCTGAGCAGCTACTCTAACTGATATTCACTCAGATCATGGTCTAGATCTGTTCATGCTCTTTTTACGTTTGTCCATTGTCACACAGATTGGACAGAACAAATAATCTGTGTCTTGAAGCTCTTCTGATTCTGTGAGCTAAACTTAGCAGTCCATTACTTCTCCAAGTCTGAGGTGGGAGTCACTCTGTAAACACCTTAACTGGCAAGTCAGAGAGGGAAACTCTTTGCCCTTCTGGAGTAGTGACTGGTCACCTCCCTCATATTGCTTCAAGACACTACAGGGGGTAATTTCATAAACTTCTCCCACACTTAAAGGGGCTTCTATAAAACCCTCTCAGGATTTAAGTGTATGAAAGTGCACACAGTAACCAGAAGATGGACACTTTTACATGACCCATGTGTAGGCATGTTCTGGGAGGAGTCTGGGCAGAACATGGGCAGTCATGATTAATATACATATTTTAGAAAACATGTGCACGCACACATGATTTCTGCACGTTTACCCCTAGTATTTTGTAAAGACACAGAGATGCCTTAGGGACCCTTTTACTAAAGGGTGCTATGGTACTACACGTAATGAGTCCATAAGACACAAAGCCATGGTGTGTTAGGGCAACAACACAGCATCAACTGCCAGAGGCAAGGAAAGCTTGTTCTCAGCAGTTACCGCAGTGCATGCGGCCCTGCCGTGGTACTAGAAGATGTGGGTGCACTCAATGCCAACTATGGAGTTGGCGGTGAGTGCCCTGGTGCTATTAGCCCATTGTGCAGGGAGGGCAGATATACTGCATGTGCAACATTTGCCCCACCCACTCTCTATCCCAAACCCTTCCACTTGCAACCCCAACATGCCATGGAGAGTTAGTGCCATAATCCACAGCATTACCTGTCACTGCCCCACGCTAGTTGTCAACACAGATCAATGTGCACGTTTAGCGCACGAGACCCACGCTGACAGCTAGCACAGTTAAGTGTCTTTTTAAAATAGGCTAGAAATAGACACCTACCCAGCCTTCAGATGCAGGCGACCTGTTATAAAATTAGCACCTAAAAACCTCCTCAAACAGGTTCATGACTGCAAACATGAGGGGGTCAGACTGAGATACCCTGCTTTTCTTTCTCCCAAAGTATGTATAAACTTTTCAAGCAAGTCTTACGCCAATGAAAGAAATGCAAGTGAATGATTTCTCTAAAACAGGAATGTTAAAACACTACATGTTGCCGCTCCCCTTCAGACATGGGGACAGTGCAATGTAGAAGGCTACGTCCATTCTAGCAACCGTTGTAACTCTCCTTTTATTAGTTTAATATGACTCATATTCCAGAGAATATGCCCATTCAATATGGATTATAAAATCAATATGATACACAATTATTCATCGAGTGGAAGAGCGTGAAAATCAACTGCTGTTAATCCGAGGAAACTTGTAACTGGACTAGTAGAGATCAGCTCTAGGATTATCAGATAATTCAAACATGCTAAAACATTTCTTTATTTTAATTCGGAGACATCAATGCCCAATTCACATTTTCCTGAAAGACAGTTTGTCTGTACGAAGTACTGTATTTAAGCTCCTCTGACACCTCCTCAAAATGTTATGATTTCATGCTGTTAAGAAAGATCTTCTGAGTGGATTATTGCAAAGATAATCTTGTTAAAAGGGACAGGCTGGATCAGTTGTGATCTAACCCTATCATGTCTATGCATTTGTGGTCCCAATTTCTCTAAGAACTAATGACTCATTGATGCAAGGATGCAAGGAAATAAAGGTACAATCAGGAGTGGTTTGGCCTGTCTCTAATAGCATGAAACCTTTGGCAGTCACCAATATTTTTACCGCCTTATCATTATGTGCCACATACTAAGACCTGTATTGCATGGGATGTTAAGAGGAAGTTGGGATGTCCAAGTCAGGACTTCACAAATATCCCAATATTTTACAAAAGGCCTTGCAGGCTGTAGAACCTTTTGTAAAATATTTATGAGTACGCTGGCAAGCAAATGTGTATTTTCTGGTACATACAGCAGGGGCATGATTTCAAAGCACTACACGTTCAGAAAAAGATCAGAATCAATTAGCAACTGCTGGAGATGGAGCTGGAATACAGACGTGTCAGTTTTCATTACCTCCATGCATGTGTTGGAAATTCCAGACAATCATATTGTGTAATTGCAGCCAGTTAAAGATAAATGTTTCCTTCTTAAAGCTTATACACAGTACTGGGTGGCCAAGCACAACTGCCCTGTCCATCACTTGTTTCAAGTCCCGATGTAGATACTCATGCACACCTTGGAGGACATACAAAAGCCGACTGGGAAGTGCTTCAAAATGCACATGTATTCCTGTTGCAGAATGGGAAATACACCTATAATTTTTTTGGACTGCTCAAACCGTGTCAAAGATATACCCCTTCTGAATTTGGGCATCTCAGGCCATCTACACATATAAACAGAGACACTTCTGAGCAAGGCCGGGCCATCCACTAGGCAAACTAAGCGGTCACCTAGGGTAGCAGGTCCCGGTGGGCAGCATCTGCCCTTCTCACCCTCCCAGCAAAGCAGCAGTTCAGCGCCACCCGGTCTGCCATGCCGTCCCCCTCCTGGCATCCGTCTTCTCACCTGGAGGAGGGGTGCGGCACAATGATCCCTCTGCTGCATTGGGCTTTCCCCATGCTAGCATGCTCACGGCCTGCCACTCCCGCCCTCTCTGATGCAACTTCCTGCTGCTTCCACCCATTCCAACAGGAAGCTGCACCAGAAGGGGCAGGAGTGGCAGGCTGTGAGCGCGCTAGTGTGGGCATTTAAAGCCTGATGCAGAGGAGGGATCACTGTGCCACCCCTCTTCCAGGCAAGAATATAGATGCCAGGAGGGGGGTGGCATGTTGGGCTGGGTGGCGCCACAATCCTCGGGGAGCAACATGGAGGGTTTGCCTAGGGCAGCAGAAACCCTCGGGCCGGCCCTGCTTCTGAGATGGCCATTTCCACGCATATGCAATCTAAATATGTAAATGATACTATTCACACAGTAGAGTCTGTGTACGGCTTTGAAAATAGCCCCCACTGTGTACATAAATGAGTGTTTGACATGGCCGGCATTCCATCTTTGAACATGTAAATTACCTTTTCTTTGTCTATGGGACTGTGTGAGTGAGTTCTCATCTCCGCTCGTCAGCGATAATTCTGGCTGATTGTTATTTGCCACATCCTTACTGAGCTCAAGCCCCAGTTTCCGTTCCGATCCCCATTTCTGCAGGGAGCAAGGGTGAACCTCACACTCTCCCAGAGCTGGCCAGTAGGACATCAGATCATTGCCATCCATATCTAGAAGAAATACATTGCAAAAGACTGATTCACCTGACAAGAGACTCTTCAATCTTCATTTCATTTTGTCTATTGAACTTGATTTACACTAAGAGACAGACAGCAGGAAGAAGCAGAAAGAGAAAGGATTACATCATTGTTCGTTCACAATGAAAGTGCAGACCGGTGAAACAAACTCCCACTCTACACATCCTGAACTATGTCCCCTACGTAGAACATGTGAAGACTTTTCCAGCACTGGATGGTAACAGGCAAAAAGTATCACATGCTAATTAGCACACAGCTTGAGTAGTACATTCCCTCTAGTGAATGAATTATGCACTGCCGTAAATCTCTGATTGAGGTATGACATTCACTTATCAATCAAGCAACAGTGAAAGCGTAAGACTGAATACGCAGCCACCTTAGAAATTTCGCTGCCACACACAATATTACTAAATAAATAAATGCAATAAGTCAGTCTTTTTTTCAAATAGGGAAGAAGCAATTTCATTCTTTAGGCCTGGGTTAATGTAACTTCTCCTACCAGTCAAGGGCAAGGTAGGAAGTCTCGTTAGAGATTTCAGTCCTCAGTGCTGTTCTGCCAGTAAGACACACTCTAGGAATGGTTGTCTCCTTCCCTACCACCTGGAATCCAAGTTCATCACCTCTACAATATGCCCTCACCCCAGTGGATACCTTATATTTGTTCATTTGAGGGCAACTTTCAAAGCACTTTGGCTACATTAATTGGCCCTTTGAAAACTGCTCCTTCAGTATGTGGCTAAAAGTCTGCGTGTTGATCCACAGTGTACTTGTCACTGCATTGAGAGGAAAGGTCCACATGTAGACGACACCGTCAGAGGACCAGCAGCACTATCACATGAATTAGGCCGTCGTTAGAGAGCCAATGGTCAGAGAGTGCCCATTGCCATCACTGCTGCCCCTCTCTGGACGTGCAGCTGCAGCAGCAATACTTCTAAAACGGCACTCAAGGGCTAGAATGACTTCTCCTCTGGCGCTATGGTGCCATTCATGTTCCGCCCCCTCTGATTCTACTTCCTTTGGCAAACAGGAAGTGGAATCAGAGGGGGATGAAGCACCACAGCTCTGAAGAAGAAGGTAACTCTGGTGTTTTGATGCCATTTTAAAAGTTTTGTCACCACTGCACATCCTGGAGAGGGGCAGTGCTGGGAATGAGGTTTACCTAGGAGGCCTCATATCTTTGCACTGGCCCTGCATTTCCAATCCTGTGTACATACTTTTCCAGCAAAGATCTACCTTCCCCCTCTCCTGCTTGTCCCTCTAGGTCTCCATGTGTCATGTCTCATATGCCCTATACACTGATTGGCAGCGTGCCTTTCATATTTAGGGTTTTATTGTATTTTATTGTAAATCGCTTTGCTGTTCCCATGATAGGCAGTATATCAAGTTTTAATAAATGAAAATGAAATTAAATGAAGTCACCACATGGATTTTGAACCCATTTTGAACCCATTTTGAACCCATTTGGAAGCAAGATGGCAATACGTAAAGTCTGGATCTGAGGAATCAAAACACTTCCATCAAAAACAAGGTGTACCTCAAGGCTCCTCCTTGTCCTCCCTACTATTCAATATTTACATGCAGCCCATCTGCAACATCATAAGATCATTTAATGTGAGCTGTTTGATATATGCAGATGACATTCTTTTATACATGCCGTTCTCCACAGCCCAAATGGACCTAACCACCAGCAATAGACTGTTTCAATGCTGTCTCAGCGTGGCTTCAATCACAGAATCTACGCATTCAACATAAAAAGACAGAGGTTCTTTTCATCTCCAGAGACCCCAACTTTACTCCTCCACCCCACGTCAGTGTTAATGAAGCGGACTTACTAACCAAAGAAACAATAAGATACCTCGGAGTTACATTGGACCAACGCCTGGATATGAAACACCACATAAACAACATTGTCAAAGCTGTATACTTCAAAATCCGCACTATCAGGCATCTGCGCTCCCTACTGGACCCAGATGACTTCCGGACCATATACCAAGCGCTAATACTGCCGCACTTCGACTTTGCAAACGCCATCTTTCAAGGGCTCCCCCACTCCACGCTGGCCCCTTTACAGCTGGCCATGAATGCTGCAGCAAGGGTCCTACACGGAGCCGCCAAAAGTGACCACGTGACCCCATTCTCAAACAACTTCACTGGTTACCTATCCATGGAAGAATCATCTTTAAAACCCTTCTCCTAGCGTTCAAAAACAATCAAAGGTATTTTCCCCTTCACTCACAGATCATATTCACATGGTGCCCCCCAACAGATCCAGAAGAGCAATAGCCATAAACCTACTAGTAAAACCAAAGGAATCATCAAAGTGCAACATATCAACCACAAACAGGTCGTTCCGCTACTATGTACCTAAAAGCTGGAATGCCCTACCCCCTGACATTAGGCGATTGCCGACCTATCACAGTTCAGAAAGGCACTCAAATACCATTTATTCCTCCAATGCTACCCAAACTCCAATGACAACCCCTCTGAAGAGATGACCCACTCTAAGAAACAACCCTCACGTTCATTATGCTATTTCACCCACTCATTGCCATGTAAATATCTCATGCTATAATCAACCCTGTTATCCAAGCTACTCTTTACTATGTAAAAATCTCATGTATATAGTTACCCCTGTTATCCAAGTTTGGACCCCTGTTCGATGTAAAACCAAACAGCATGTTGTTATGGTTGTTGTGTTATAATGTAAACCGCGCTGATGCCAAATAGCGCGGTATATAAGAATTTGTAATAAATAATAATAAAATAAAATGGCAAATATGTGTTTATACTTTCACATTGAAAACTGGTGCAAAACCCACAGGTATGTGTGGTCTTCGCCCAGACTGGACAATTTAAAAATCGCTCCTTAGCTTTATAATACTATACCTGGGCAACCATACTATGGATGACTAAAGAGTGGATAAGTGTCTTAGTTATCCACTCTTTAGTCACCTCCCGTCTAGACTATTGCAACCTCCTCCTTGCTGGTCTCCCTCTGAATCATCTCTCTCCCCTTCAATCTGTTCAAAACTCAGCGGTGCGGTTAATCTTCGGCCAGCCTCGATATGCTCATAGAACCCCTCTTCTCAAGTTGCTTTACTGTCTCCCTATTCCTTTCTGTATCCAGTTCAAACTTCTCCTGTTGACCTATACATGCATTCACTCTGCAGCTCCTCACTACCTTTACTCTCTTATCTCTCCCTACACCCTTCCTCAGCAACTCTGCTCTTCTGGCAAATCGCTTTTATCCGTGCCCTTCTCTTCTATTGCTAACTCCAGACTTTGATCCTTCCACTTTGCTGCTCTTTATGCCTGGAACAATTCCTGGCTGAAAACTCACCTCTTCGAGGCTGCTTTTGGATGCTTAGTCTCCTATGTGTTCTTTTACCATTCTCCTAGATATATTCCTGTCCTGAGCTGTTGTGTTGTCTCTCTTGATTAGACTGTAAGATCTGATGAGCAGGGACTGTCTTTTACATGTGTCTGTACAGCACTGCATATGCCTTGTGTCATGTAGAAGACCCTTCCGAGGCTATGGAGCTGAGTGAAGCAGAAGAGTTTGTTTCAGAAATGGACAGGCAGGCAGAGCACATGGCCCAGGGTTGCCAGGAGAAACATAAACAAAGTGAGTCACGAGAGGAGCAAACACGCCCAAGCTGCAACGTATCCCGTGCTCAGGGATTAAGGGAAAACACCTGGTTGGGGGAGGGGCGCAGCTAAGCCCTAAGAAGCAGGGATATAAAAAGTACTCACTAGAATTGAGCCATAGGACCGGAACCAGAGAGGAGGAGACGAGAAAGGGAGAGACGAGAACAGGAGACACAGCACAGGAAGCCAGAGCAACAAAGACTCCAAGAGCCCATGCCCAAAAGCCAGGTGGGAGCAGCCCTCGACTGGGGGCCTATCGTGAAGGCAGCCAGTGGGAGAGACTGCCAGAGAGGCTGGTTTGGGAGCACTCAGAAACTCCTCAGAGGGAGAGGTGCTGGCCAGAGGACATTTGTATGTCTGAGGAAAAGGAGAAGCTAAAAGGCAGGAAAACACATCCAGTGTTTGGAACCCTTGCTGACCCAGCAGTGCTGAGAAGGTCCTCCTTGCAAAAGCCAAAAGGTAGGCTGCATAAAGTGTATAGAGAGAAAACTAGGTGTGAAAGTTTTCCTTGTAATTGCCAAGATCTGCTGGACTCTCCCTATGCTAACTCCTGTATGTACGGTAATTCTCAACCCTGCTCATTAGAGTGCTGTGAAGAGAGGCCTCGGAGAAATAGAGAGGGAGTGAATGTTGAAATGCCGTATAACTGTGCACAAACTTACCCAGCTGAGAGTGATCTGGAGGAAATGCAGACAGGGTCTGTTAGTGAAGATACAACAGATGAGCAAATGGACTGCACGCTATCACTAGCTGATCATATCGTATCACTTTGCTGACCTGGCTGTTAACAAGGCTGTTGGAACAGCAGTAAAGAAGCAAAGTGTTTCCTTTGTATGGAAAAGGGACTGTTACTTTTGAGTTTGTATTGAGCACTGCATATTTGAAGCTGAAAGCCAAAGAAGCTGTTTTTGTGTTATAAGTTCCTGAAATGTTTTATGCCAGAAGTATGGCTATTTTGTCCTAAGTTTCATTTGCAATTAATCCGCCCGGAAGGGGAAATAAAAACCTTGTCATTTTTGCCTAAACCACTCGACTACAATTATTCCTGGCTTAGAGAGTAAGAGGGACTACAACTCCCAGAAGGCAGTGCATGACCAAGTGCACTACCCTACTTCCTAAGTTAGGACTTCCCAGGCTGACCTACCCTACATGCCCCTGGCTCTGGGGAGGTTACTGGTGACACTTGTAGCGCTAGCCAAATGATAACTAGTAATAGTAATACTAGTAAATGGAAGTGCTGAAATGCCTCTTTCTTACAGCTTCTCTTTATTTCTCCCTTGACTTTGCTATATATTTATTTGAAATGATTCAGAATCTTTTCCCAGTATGCACCTTTGGGTGAAGTGTTGACAGGGTTCGTGAGGAGCCTCTCGCTGTGCGCTGCTCGCTTGAACTGTTGCTGGAACCTGCCGCGGAGTCGGACGTTCTCCTCACTCTCTGACGAGGGAATTGAAAGGCTGCGTTCCTCGTCCAGGGACAGATCACTGTCCGAGTCAGAATCTTGTCCTGCCCAGGAAACAAAGGATGACAGAGCTGCAATATTGTCCCCTTCACAGGGGATCACATATTCTATTCACATAAATCTGTATAGAAATACATCTTGTTCAGTGCTTAAAATGGCGTGAACAATTCAAAAGCTTCTTTTTTTTTTAAGTTCTATAAATTTGAGATGATTTGCTGAAATGTGAGATTATACGTTTGGGCTGAGAAATTTTAGAAGTATTCTACAGAACAGTTCCTCACTTTAACCTTACCTCCACCTGCGTCCCGGTGAAACACGGCTACATCAAGATCCGTCGGGCCAGCATGTCCTAGTAGACTGTGATCTATGGTTGATCCCTGCCTTGCTGCCATGTTATCTCTGAAATGAATTTTATTTGTAACAATCAATCCTTGTACATAGTAACACAGAAGCTTGCTGGATGACAGCAGAAAAAATGCAGCTGGCCCATTCACTCTGCCCAGTTGTACCATCTTGTAAGGATATATCCGAGCAGCCAGCTTAATCGCTTTTGGGATATCACTCTTTCTTCATTTTTGTTTTCTCCTTCATCAATTCTTTACCATCCTGATTACATAAGCAGTGAGTCCTCCTAGGGCTCATCTCTAACTGCATCCTCTCCAAAGGAAATCATGCAGTGTGACAGAAGAACAGAACAAATGCCAAACTGGGTCAGACCAAAAGATCCATCAAGCCCAGTATCCTCTTTCCAACAGCGGCCAATACAGATCACAAGTACCTGGCTGGTTCCCAAAAGTAGACAGATTCCATGCTGCTTATCCCAAGGACTCATAGCACATCAGGACTAGCTTACCATACACCTTCTGAGACCAGTTAGCTTATTTCAGTGCTTCTCAATCCAATTCTCTGGACACAGCCAGACAGTCCGATTTTCAAGCTAACTACTATGAATATGCATGAGGTTGCTTTCCATATGATAGAGACAGTGCGTGCAGATTTATCTCATGCATATTTATTGTTGGAATCCTGAAAACCCAACTGGCTGGATGTGCCTCGAGAACTGAGTTCAGAACCATTGCCTTATTTGACCGTACATACAATTTTCCCTCAGTCTAGCCACCCACATTTATTTATCCCAATGCCTCTGTCTTACCCAGCTTGTGTGTTTCTATGTCCAGCTGCACATGAGACTACCACTAGGGGATAGCAGGCACCATTTTGAGCCTGATGCCAGCCTGGACAGGAGTGAGGGGTTCTCTCATCTGGGTGACACTGGGTATTACTTAAGGTAGGCCTAGGGGAGTCTTACAGGTCTGGGGGGTTTAGATCAGGGTCCTGGGGATTTGGCAGCTTGCGGTAATTACTGCAAGCTGTGTTATTCAGCTTGAATACTAATGAGGTGTTTTGCATGCATTAGCATGTTTTTCATGTCATTAGTATTCAACTTGTGTTGCAGTGGCAAATTATGCATTACAGTAAAATACCACACATTATTGTCCTTAAACATGTGTTAAGGGTCAAATAATATGCATTATACTGTAACGCACTTTAGTAACTATCCCCCTTAAGGGGGTTATTCTGTGCTATGAATAGCGGGGATGGACGGCCCGATGGGACGTCCATCCCTGCTATTCATGCCGGCTTCTGCCCCTGATTAACTTCCCTGCAGTTGTGTGGGGAAGATAGATGGGGTGGGGGTGGGGGAATGGGCAGTCTGGGGGCGGAGTCTGGGTGGACAGTGGGAGGTCACCAGCCTTGGACATACAGGGCCGATTCTAATGTCGGCCCTGTACATCCAGGGCCGGTGAAATGTCCTGGACATTATGTTTTGCACAGCCCAAGGCGTGGATAGGGTAGGGAGGCCAGGATTTATTCCCCGCAGCCCTACCCTGGTCTTAGGAGGCCAGTTCAGGGGTCAGGCTGCAGGGAATAAACACTTTTATTTGGTGGCTGGCATTGCAGCTTTTAAATGGAGCCATGGTGCCATGGCAACATGACGCCATGGCACCGTGGCTCCATTTAAAAGCCCTGAGTTAGCCGAGGGCAGTCCTACATTTGCAGGCCGGACTGAATCGCAGTCCCGGCCTGCCCATGCAGGACAGTTCATGATTCTGATCCCATGGGACTAGACCAGAGGGGATCTTCGTGTGAGATGGAATCGGGCCCTAAGTCTTTAAGTCTCTTCTCACATGTCTCTTCTCACATGTGGGAGGAGTGGCCTAGTGGTTAGGACAAGGTACTTCAGGCCGGAGGGCCGGGGGTTCAAGTCCCACCTGGGGACAGCAATCTCAGGCCGGAGGGACTGGGATTTCTAATCCTATAGGCACTCCTTGTAGTCTTGGGCAAGCCACTTAACCCTCAATTGCCCATGTTCCCTGTAAGTATTAGCGTATGTGTGTCATATCCCCTCGTGTTAAATGTATCTCCCAATTGACCGCTTTGACCTGGTGAAAAGCGGGATATAAATACAGCTAAATAAATAAATAAATGTCTCCCGGCACAGATCCTGCACCAACTCTAGCTTCCGAAACCGAGTAGAGTATTCCAGGTGAGGCCTCACCAACTAACTGTACAGGGCCATTATCTTCTTTTTTCTTTCTGCAGCCCTGCATCCTTCCGTCTTTGGCTACTACCTTTTCACATTGTTTCACTAACTAACTAACTAACTATACTGCTACTCTCCCAGGCTGAGTGGTTCAGTGTGGTTAGACAAAAGATTTATGTCAGAAGCAAAGGCATAAGAATCCAAACTCAATCAATTACAAGTCGAATAACCAAGTTTTCATGTTTTTCCTAAAAAATAAAATAGAAGATTGACCTTTTATCTCAACTGGCAACTTGGCTGCTTAATATGCTAAAGTGTGTGTTAATCTTATTTTGCTGGTCATGCCTTTGCTAGACGAAAACAGAAGGATGCCAGATGTCTGCAGCCGTTTTGATTTGGTAGCTGATAATGGAAGTAGAAGAACAGAAAACTGAGTTGGAATTGAATCATTAAAAAAATTTATGACGAACTATATAAAACTTAAGGAGGACTCACTGAGAAACCCCAAGCCAATGTAATTTTTTAAATAACGGAGTAACCGCCGTATACCTAGAGACCTTGAAAATCAATCTAGCAGCAGTATTTTGAAATAGTTGTCATCTTCATATCTGATGTTGAGAACAATTAATTAAATTACTGTAATCTAAAAAAGCTAAGATTGCATTCTGCACTGACGTGAAAATGTTCGAAAGAAAAATAAGGCTGAAGTCTCCTCAATTGCCTCATCTTAAAAAATGATTTAGAAATTACCGCATTACCATGTGCCTCAAAAGTTATCACCCAGTAAAACAACTAATTCTTGAAGAACTGCTTCTACATTTAAATTTAACTGTCTAAGGGCTTCTGTCAATAACTTACGAATAGGTCTATTATTATTTAAACAAAGATCTTTTGTTTTAGTCTCATTCAATTGATAATGAAGAAGTCTTGCAAATCTGCTTATCAAAAATAGACTCATTTATTACAGAGGAATAATCGGTAGTATGTAAGGGAAATGATAAAAGAATGGAGATATCATCTGCCTAATTATAATATTTAAGATATGTTCTATCCAATAACCAACCCAGTGAAATTATTAAAATATTAAAAAATACAGGTGAAAGTGGGGATCCCTGCAGAACTCCACATTTGAATTCCGCATCTTAGAACAATCTGCCCTAATCCGAACCCTAAATGTTCAGTTCTTCAAAAAACCCAAAGAGACAATCATATGCAGTCCCTATGATTCCTAAATGATCCAAAATGGCCAGAAGCATCTCATGACCCGCTACATCAAAGGCAGGCGCTTGAGATGTTTATGGCCATTTTGGATCATTTGTGAATCATCAGATACTATCACTCCAGCATCGTCCTGCTAGTCCTTGAATATCAGCCCCTCCCACCCTATTGTATGTATCACTCTGCACAACTTCGCATTACGGCTACAGTAATTGTCAAGCATTCAACCAGGCTTCCATTTTCTGTACGTCACATCTCATGTTGTCTACTCCCTCAGGGATGTCTGCTCTGTAGTACATCTTCCTGGTATCCACAAAAAGCCAAATGTTTCTTTGAAAGTTATTATGCAGCAACTTTTTTAGCTGGTCCCATGAAAGATCTGATGACTTACAAAGATCCCATTTTGACTGTTGCCATGCCATCTATTCCAACAGATAACCTATTTTATTGATTTAAATTAATATTTTCTGTTATCTTGCCATTTTCCTCCATACTGCCTCCCTCCACACACATTCAGTACAATGATGGATTCCTACCAGGCAGCAATTAATCCATTTTCAATTAGTAGAATATAGGACCATTTGTCATCAAAGGAGAGGTCATACAAACAACAAAATGCCAACAAGAAATTTCACCCAGAACTAAAAGCGTGCCAGCCCAAGGGTTTCTGCCACCCCAGGCAGAAGCCCCAGCTGTGCCGCTGCCCCTCCCCCATGCTGAGCCATGCTTCCCCTGCAACACCAAGCCAGGCCACCCCCCTCCCCATGCTGAGCCACAACACTGCCACCCACTGTCTCTGATTCTATCGGCGGAGTTGAGGGGATGGCTTGGCTTGGTGCGGCGGCAGTGGGAGCAACCCATATCAGGCTATGTGTGCCAAAGCACATGGCCTGCCGCGGGCGCATTGCCACCCACAGATGTTTGCTGCCCTAGATGGCTG
Source organism: Ichthyophis bannanicus (assembly GCA_033557465.1). Lineage (NCBI taxonomy): Eukaryota > Metazoa > Chordata > Amphibia > Gymnophiona > Ichthyophiidae > Ichthyophis > Ichthyophis bannanicus. The sequence goes on along the minus strand of CM066046.1, from coordinate 147,124,674 downwards.
CCTAGCCTAGATGGGATGGCCCTGACTAAAGGGGCCTGTTTTCCAGGATGCCTGCATATGGAATCTTCAACCTCATAACAAAGCAAGAGGTCCGATATCTGGGAGTAACAGTCGACCAACACCTGTCATGGGAGACCCACACTCAAAATATCTCCAAGACAGTTTACTATAAACTAAGAACCCTCCGGCATTTACGACCTCTCCTTGAGACCTCTGACTTCCGCTTGGTTGCTCAAGCTGTCATCCTCCCTCATCTAGATTACTCCATCATCATCCTTCACAGTATGCCGAAGCACACCCTCCAGCCACTACAACTCGCCATGAACACAGCTGCCTGCACAATCCTAGCTGCATCCAGACACGACCACATCACTCCCATTCTAATTCAGCTTCATTGGCTCCCCATAGTGAGCCGCCTGACCTACAAAGCAATGCTACTCACTTTTAAGACCCTGCATATAATGTCAGCAACCTCGATCTCAGAACTGATTTAAAAAACGCTGGAGACCAGAACCAGGAGAACATGTATGGTAAACGTTCTCATGACTCCAGCAACAGTAAGGACCTGTACCCAGTCAACCAAGAACCGTGCCTTTTCTCTATATGCGCCAACCCCATGGAATGCCCTACTCCCAACAATATGCGCTATTCTGGATCTGACAACCTTTAGAAAGGCATTGAAGACTCATCTCTTCCAACTAACATACAACCAACCACCCTAGACTAGCCACACAAATGGAAACAGTCCATCAATGCGAACATGCTCCAGTAAGATACATATGTCCCTGGCAATAACTGCAAACATGCTCCAGTAATGTAAATATGTTCCTAGCTATAACCCCTGTAATGTAAACATGTTCTCAGATGTAACTCCATAATTTAAATATGTTCTCAGATGTAACTGTATTGTAAATATGTTCTCAGATGTGACTCTGTAATGTAAATATGCTCCCAAATATAACTCCTGTAATGTAAATATGTTCTCAGTTATAACTCAGATGTAAACTCCTGGAAAGTAAATATATTCCTAGCTATATTTCCTTGGTTTCAACCCAGATGTATACCACGGTAGAAACCATGTTAGATTGTAAACCATTTAAGCCATACAATCCAACCACTATGTTATCTGTAAGTGTTGATTGTAACACACGTTCATATGTTTCATGTAAACCGCACTGGTCTGTAATAGCGCAGTATATAAAAACAAATAAATAAAATAAATAAATAAAATAGTTAGGATCTGGAAAAAAAAACCTTTCAGAGTTCTCATGCCTCCTCCTGAGCCCTTCTCTAAAATGTCCTCAAAATTTGCTCTAGGCGGGATATGCATAGCAATCTCAAAAAACTCCCTTCTCTTAGAAAAATAGGCTAAAAATCACTGTCAACAAGCAGGATTGAGTCAGGCACACAAATGGGTTACATCATTTGATGGAAGCAATATTTGAAATGAGCAAAACAAAAAATTAAGAGACCAATGAAATGAAGACAGGAAGCTCGCCATCTTGGATTCCAAGCATTTCAAGCACCCATAATGCATTAGAAGTAGGGGCGGGCCAAGGGTGATGCAGGCCATGTGTAGAGACTCGCTCCAGGGCCTCATTTACATAGCCACTGAACCTCATTTGTATACATTTATTGTATTTTATTTTAAAATGTATATGTTGCCTATCTAAAATTGTAGGCAACTTTCAAGAGCCCTTCACAAGCCTCTTTTTTGTCTTGGAAATGACTTAGGGGCATGTTTACAGTGGTGGGATCAAACCGGTTCCTTATAGTTCCCCACATTTGCCAAACTGGTGTGGACGGGCTCTGCCCTGATGGCATCAGCACTGACTGGAAGCAAAGCCCCCCAAAGGTATGTTGAGGGCATCGTCAGCTGCCCCCAATGCTGTCAACATACCTTCAGGGGCTTTGCTGATCGCAAATGCTGCCGCTGCCGGGACAGAGCCTGTAGGCACTGGTTCGGCAAACATGGATAATGCCACGAACCGGCTGCTTCCTGCCACGGCCTGAACCGGTTCCTACCTGGCTCCAAGTCCCACCATTGCATGTTTCCTAAAACGTAATGTGCGTTAAGTGCCAGTGCACCAAAAGAAATAAATGGGTGTTGCCGCTCTTAGCGCACATTAACATTTGTGAATGCACATTAACTTTTAGCAGACATGCCTCTTGATGAGTGTCTCAATACCATCTGCATGGGCAGAGAAGATAAAGAGACTACCAGATTCCTACATTGCTATACTCCAGCAAGGCCGTATCAAGGTCTGTACAAGCGGTGCGGCCGCACAGGGGGCAAGTACAGAAGAGGCGCTGATAACATGACTGGGCTTCCAAGCCCAAAAAGAGTGAGTTATTACATATGGTTGAGGGGCAGGAGGGCACCAGATTCATTAGTCACACAGGATGCATTTCTAACTTGGTACAGTGTCAACTGCCAGGCAGATTAGGAAGTACTATAAACACTACCCGTTTAGAACCCATAGCAAACCCGCCGTATCATAACAGCACTACCAGGACTCACAAAGCACCAAACCCTACCTATCAAAAGGCAACACTGCAGATATTAAACTAATACATCTCAGAAAATACCAATACATCTCACTGGGGGAAAGAGAACAAGTGGGACTGTCAAATAGAAACTACATGAACAGAATACCTCAGGTCGGTTACACATGCAAAACATAGACCGTCACCAAACAGAACAAGGGATCATAATTTAGAAATATGAAGACAATAATTAAACTGGGAACCCAAAAAGCCAAACTTGGAATGTACAACAATACTGGAGAAATAAAATTATAAATTAATTTCCTCTTGTACTAAACAAAACACAAAATGTTAGCGATGCAGATTTCCCAGAGTTGTCATATTCAGTTAATAAAGTCAAAATAAAATAGTTTTTTCTGCCTTTTGTTGTTTGTGCATTTTATTTTTCAATTGCAATTGCCCCAGTCACTTTCTTCTGCTTTCTTTGTGTCTTCTGCTAAATCTCCATTGTCTGCTGTCCATTTGTCATTTTTTTCTCTCTTCTAGTTTTTTCCATTCTCTCTACATCTGCCTCTAACATACTCATCTTTCCCCTTTTGCCTTTCCTCCATTTCTTTCTTTATTCCTTTTTTCATCCAGTCAGATTTCACCCCTCCATCCTCAATCCCCACCTACTCTCCCAGTACTCAGCAATCAGAGATTTTTCTTCCCTCCCACACAAAATATCTGTTCCCCTCTCCATCCTCACTCCCTCAGCTTCTTTTTTTCTTCTGCTGGTCTCAGTCCCACCCCCTTCTGGTCCTCAGCATCAGCTCCCTTCTATTTCCAGCCCCTCCCAGCATCCACGTCTTTTCAGTCCCATTCCCCTATAAGTCAGCATCAGCCCATTTCCAGTCCTAACCCCCCAGTATCAGTCCTTCACCAGTCCCTTCCAGCATCAGTTCCCTTCCAGCCCCAGTCCCCCATCCCCAGGCCATTTCCAGTCCTAACCCCCCAGTATCGGTCCTCTTCCAGTCCCTCCCAGCATCCAGTCCCTTCCAGTCCAAGTCCCCCATGCCCCAACATCAGCCCATTTGCAGTCCTGGCCCCCCCCCCCCCACCATTCCCATTCTTGCTCCTTGTCCCCCATTCCCATTCTCGCCCCCAGTCCCCCTGTTCCTGTTCCCATTCTAGCCCCAGTTCTCCCCCCCCCCCCACACCAGCCACACACCAAAATAGGACCCATGCCTGATCGGTTTCAGGGAAAGCCATGGAGATCCAAAGTACCAGCTGACCTCTGAATAGACACGGGAGTAAAGAGAGGCATTTGCCTTCTCCTCTGCAGATATGATAAAAAGAAACCCACCGATACGCTGAGTACTGGGAAGTTAAATGGGGGCACATCCGTCGGGTTCCCTTTTATCATAGCTGCAGAATAGAAGGCAAATGCCACTCTACTCCCGTGGCTTTCAGAGGTCAACCGGGGCTTCAGGCCTCTCCGGCTCCCTCTGCAGCCAGTCAGGCATGGGCCCTCCCCCCCCCCCCAAGGTGTGGGACCAAGTGTGAGCAACATTCCTGCACAATGGATGGGCAGGCCCTGATTACAAGTGCTAGATTTATTTATTTATTTTATTTATTTCAATTTTTTATATACCGCACTATTTATAATCAGCGCGGTTTACAGAGAACACAAAGACCAGAACAACAGGCTGTTCGGTATTACATATAACAGGAGTATAAACTTGGATAACATGGGAGAACTATATACATAGAATATATAATCTGTTAATTCAATAAAATGAAAGAACTATTTACATAAATTAGCAGTAGTGCTAGGGTCAGGAGGAGATTGTGGTTAAGTTTGTGGTGAGGCTAATCTATTGCACTTTATGTAGGGTAGCATTTGATAAATAGCATTAATAGATATAACTAGAATTCAAATTCAAAGAATTTGATAAGGACAACCTTCTACACCAAATAATCCCCCAACTCGAAAGCAGCCCTGCAGACCTAACATCACTAATACAGACCTGGAACCACTCCATCTCCCACGCTGCATCCACACCTTCAAACCTGAGAATCTCCAAAAGGGAAAAAAATGCCCCATGGTATTCATCAGAAATCAAGCAAGTAAAAACCACCTTGAGAAGACTTGAAAGGCGATGGAGAAAAAGAAGAGCACAATCAGATAAACAAGAATACAAGACAAAACAGCACAAATATAACAAGCTAATCCTGAACCACAAGAGGCAACACCACACAAACATTATAATGACCTCCTTAAACTGCCCCAGGGAGCTATTCTCTATAGCGAAAACCCTTTCAAAAACTCCTCAAGACCAAGACTCAGATGCCCTAACCCCCGAAACCTATGCATCCTTCCTTCAAGGCAAACTATCTTGTCCATAAACACCACAAAGCCTACCCTCCCCAACTCCGACGGACCAAACCCAACCAAACAGCTGGTCCACTTTTTATTCAGTTACGGAAGACCTTTGCACCAACCTACTCAAATCCCTAAACACATCCACTTCTCCGCTAGATCCATGCCCAACTACCTGGATAAAGACAATGGCGCATGAACTAGCCCCAACACTCTGCAAGATAGTTAACCCCTCACTAACACAAGGAACCATTCCACCTCAACTGAAAATCTCGTCTATTAGACCTCTACTAAAGAATAACACAATCGACCCAACTTCCCCCGCCTCTTACCGACCTATATGCAGTATCCTGCTACTATCTAAACTAATAGAGAAAGCGGTCCAACGCCAACTGCAAGACCACATGAACACTTTCGCCCCACTCGACCCCCAACAGCATGGATTTAGAGAGTACCACGGGGTTGAAACATTACTGACATCCCTCCTGGACACAGTAATCAAGGGACTTGAAGATATCAAAAAAGGCTTTGTCCTTTTATTTATAGACATAACAGCCGCTTTCGATTCAATCATCCACTCCATGCTACTGAACAGGCTAAGCGAAATAGGAGTAAGGGGCACACCTCTGGCATGGTTTCACTCCTTCCTAGAAGACAGAAAATATCAAGTCAAGATAAAAGGCAATACTTCAAGATCTTTCCCTCTAAAACAAGGGCTTCCTCAAGGATCATCTCTTTCAACTTTACTTTTCAACCTTTACTTATAGCCAGTGTGCAAAATCCTACAAGACTACATCATACACTACTATCGATACGCAGACGACCTAATGATATACACCGACCTAGACACAAAGAACCCCAACTACTCCAGCATATCTTCATGCATGACAGCAATAACCAAATGGTTAAACTTACGTAACCTCGAGATCAACTACAAAAAATCGGAAGCCCTTATAGTCATAAAGGACCCCACATTCAAACCTCCAGAAAACATAACAATTGGTAACAGATCAATCCCAGTAAAAAGTGAGGGAAAGTACCTGGGAATCCATCTCGACCAGAAGCTCAACTTCCAGTCCCACATTAGCAAGACCACCTCCAAGGTCTATTACAAAATGAAGCTCCTACAAAACCTCTGACCGCTACTTGATCAGCACCACTTCCGATCCTTTTGCCAGGCGCTAATTACACCGCATTTCGATTATTGCAACCTAATTCTACATGGCTTACCTAAGCGTGCAAACCAAACATTACAACTAACCCAAAATGCAACAGCCTGATTAATCACTGGATCCAGCAAACATGACCATATCACCCCCATACTTGAATCACTTCACTGGCTCCCAATCAGCTCCTGAATAAAATATAAAGCAATAATGGTGGCATTCAAGATCCAACATAACCAATCTGCCAGCTGCCTAAAAAATATAATCGGAAGAACCCCTGACAACAGATCAAGGAGAACCCAGCACCAAACCTCCCTTGCAAGCACCACATCACACACAAGCATCTCCCAGAATACCCTACACAGAGTATTCGAATTCTACATCCCTTCACTGTGGAACTCTCTCCCACCCCTTCTGAGATCCACCATAGACACCACAGACTTCAGGAAGCTCTTAAAGACCCACTTATTCACCGAGCACTTCCATAACCCTCCAGTCGTGTAAAACATTGTCTATAACCCCAGAGAGAACTGTAAATAGTTAATTGTCAAATGTAGGCACTGTTAACAGCTCTTGTACTTAGTTCCAATGAAAGGTTTTATGTAAACAAGTTCTGTTCCATGTAACCCGCCTTGAGAATCTGAAAGGCGCTATATAAAAAATGTTAAATAAATAAATAGAAAAGTCAAATGGAGAAACTGTTTATAGCTGCAGTTTCTAGAAAAAAAAGGTTGAAATCTTGGAGATGAAGCGCTGTAGCTGCTTTACAGCAGAGCTGCCAAGTTATCCAGTTCAAGGAATTAGATTTATTCCCAATTCTGCTTTTACATTTGCTTTACAAAAGAAGACAACCAACAGAAAATGACCACGGCTAAAGATCTTAAGGGTTATTAAATTTTATTAAGGACCTGACTCAGTTGAGTTTCAGCAAATCATGCCTGCATCAGGGTCTGAAGGAATATCAAAAAATCATAAATAAAGATATAACAAATAGGGGTGACCTACACGGAGCGGTGGGTAAACCCCTAAACAAAGGCATGGGGAGGGGTGACCTGCACAGAGCGGCAAGTGCTGCCTTGCTGAGCAGACTAGATGGACCATACTGGTCTTTATCTGCCGTCACATACTATGCTACTATGTTACTATGTAATGTATCAGGCACATAAATAAAAAAAATACAACAGTTTTTTAGATTAACAGGTTTTATATACTGCTTTATCATTTCAATCAAAGTGGTTTACATTGAAACTCAAACTTGGTAATGTATATTAAACAGGGGCATTGATAACTTGGATTTTTCTGAGGCAATAGAGGGTTAAGTGACTTGCACAAAGCCACAAGGAGTGCTAGTGGGAATCAAACCCTGGTCTCTGGGTTCACAAGAACCACAAGAGGAGCAAACCCTCGCAATATCGTAGACAGACACACAAAAGCGAGCGGTAATAGGTGGTCACTAGTGCTTTATTTGAAATAAAAGAAACGCCCCAACGCGTTTCGGCACAGCCTTCGTCAGGGGGCTGAGGAAATATATGAAAGTCAAAGAAGCACTATGGAGCGCTCCATAGTGCTTCTCTGGGTTCCCAAGCCAGTGCTCTAACCATTAGGCTACTCCATTGAACTTCCATGAATGTCAGTATCCCTCTATTGCATACGGTGGATTTTCTGATATTATTTCAGACCCCTGATGCAGGTGTGATTTGCTAAAATGCAGCCAAGTTGAGTCCTTAATAAAATTTGATAAACCTCAAGAGCTTTGGATGTGGTCATTCTCCATTGGTTATCTTCTTTTCTATTTGCTCGTTGTTTGTGCAGGGAGAGACCCTTCCCTTTGTTTCCTTCTTTAAATTTGCTTTGCAATGAAGTTTGGTATTTGTAGTCCCTGATTTTTACCCATTGAAATCAATGCTGCAGGTCCCATAATGCATCAGGATGAGATTGTCAAATCCAGGACTGGCTTAAAATCTCACTTCTGGAACTGAGTAACTTAACAACTCTGTTTACAGGAAAGCAAATAATCTGTAAAGCAGCCTATGCCTATGTTATCATACAAGGCTCCTCTATCCTGATGAAGAAGACAGTAGAGTCTGCACAATGATATCATTAAAATTAGATCAAGTACTACTTAGACGGTGGTTAAAACAATGCAACACTATGGACGAATGGGCAGAAAATAAATGAGGTCCATTTTATCTATTTAAAAAAGAAAAATGATAAACATATTTATTATTGTTGCAAGATCTCCCTGTCAAACGTAAATGCTTCCCAGATGAATCATTTTTGGGCAAATGATTACCCACTGGGGCCAGCACAGACTTCTGGTTTAGTCTGTCTCTGTTCTGAGCTTTTGGAATTCTTAGCAGCACTCATACCTGAGAAAGCCCCGCTTGCTGGAGTGCGTGCGTGCCGAGCGTACACTGCTGACTGAGGAGATGGTGGAGGCCCCTAGCGTGATCCGGATAAGGCCACTTTCCTCAAACAAAGATGTGTTATTATAGGCATTTGGACCCTTCAGGAGAAGAAAAGAAAATATATAAAGGCAAGAATGCACAAGGTATTTTTTTCAGTGATTTTTATTGAAAACAGGAAATTTCATGGCAGAATGAAATAAGCGATTGCAAAGACCTCAGATCCTTTTCTGGCTTCCTTGGGTTCACTGGGGCTAAGGCTTTGGAGGGTTAAAGAACTTGTTCAAGATCACAAGGAGCATTAGCAGGATATATTTATATATATTTATTTATTCATTCGATATTTTCTTTTTTCCCTAGAGCTTTGGCTCTTTATGCATGCATGCAAAACTGAAATTATATCTTGATTAATGCCGAAATAAGCCTTACATTCCACTTTCTTGTAATGATGCTAGCTTGTATTCTGGCAGGCTCATGGTGAAATGTTAATATGTTTGAGCTAAGGGACATATTTACTAAGCAGGACTAATGGTTAGCAAGTGTTATTTGTTATCCATTAACCCTGGATATAGCCCCAACATTGACTATCCAGGTCTTAGGTTCAGCAGTGATGGCTAGCCACTTTACAACGGACCTGTGGCTTTTTAAAGTGCTATGACCGGTCTCTAATAAATCCTGTTGACTACCAAGGCTTTGAGTGGCTATTTTACCCATTGGAATCATTTTGCTAGCCTTGAACTGAAATTATTCAATACACAGTTACTAGAACAGAATCCTTAGGGCATTGAATATCCAAGTGGTGAAGCTAACCGGACAAAAGCAATATTCAACAGCTGCCTGGTTAGCTTTGGTGGTAAAGTTCGACCAGCTTGTAATGTGCCTACCTTTTGTCGCCATTGCTTGGTTATGCCCAGGTGCGGCTCCTGCTCACCCCCAGATTGCCCCATTGGAATCCAGTTAGCATCCGGGCATGCAGAGGTCCCAGTATATCCCGGTGACCGCCATTACGCGGGTAGCAAGTCTGCTAACCACATTAATTGCTTTGAATATATCCCCATCTATATTTAGCACCACTATAAATGTGGTCAATAGCACGGAATATACTTACAGACCCCTGACAGCTCAGCTGCCATTAGGGTCATGTTATGAAGCTTTTTTGTGTGTATATATCATATACACATATAAAAAGCCTCTTATAAAATGACTCCAGGCGTAAAAGCACATGCATTGCGGGTGCTTTTACATAACCCAGGTGTAGACATGTTCTGGAGTAGAGTCTGAGCAGAGCAAGGATGGAAATGTGATTTATGGGTACACTTTATACGTGAATAGTTACGCCTGCTTCCCAGCAGGTGAAAGGGGGTATTTTAAGGGCAACAAACCTTTTTGTTAGAAAGGTAAATAAATGTAAAAGGAAAAGGACGCCACTACGGTTCTCAAAAGAAGTAGCTGGGAAGGTGAAGTAAAAGAGGGTGGCCTTCATGAAATACAAGAGATCACAGAGAGAGGAAGACAGGCATCTATATTTGGAAAAACTTAGAGAGGCTGGCAAAGTAGTCAGGAAAGCAAAAGTACAAAAAGAAGAAGAAATTGCCAATTCAATAACATGGGGGGGGGGATAAGACATTTTTCAGATATGTTAGTGAGAAAAGGTAGGGCAAAAGTGGTATTGTCAGACTCAAGGGTGAAGGGGAGGAATATGTTGATGAGGATAAAGCAGAATTGCTAACAAATATTTCTGTTCTGTGTTCACAGATAAAGGGCCAGGAGCAGGACCTCAGACAACACCCACAAACAGGAACAAAAGTGAGGGGCATCTCAAACGATTTTCAGAGGACTGTGTTCGTGAGGAACTAGCTAAACTAAAAGTGGACAAAGCGATGGAACCAGGTGGAATACATCCAAGAATACTGAAGGGACTTGGGAACGTTCTAGGAGATCAACTGATTGAGCTTTTCAATGCCTCTTTGAAGTTGGAGGTGGTGCCAGAGGACTGGAGAGAGGCACATGTGGTCCCTTTACACAAAAGCAGAGGTTGAGAACTACAGGCCAGTTATTCTGACCTCTGTGGTAAGTAAATTAATGGAAACGGTGATAAAACAGAGCATAGTGGGGTTTCTAGAGTCCAGTTGACTGCAGGATCCAAAGCAGCATGGGTTTACCAGAGGCAGGTCTTGTCAAATAAATCTGATTGATTTCTTTGACTGGGTGACCAGAGAGTTGGTCCAAGGGAGAGTCCTAGATGTGGTGTACTTGGATTTCAGTAAAGCCTTTGACACTGTTCTGCACAAGCAACTTATAAATAAATTGAGCACCCTAGAGATGGACCCTAAAGTTACTTATTGGGTTAGAAATTGGTTGACTGGGAGGTGACAAAGTGTACAGGTAAATGGAGCTCATTCTGAGGAGAAGGAGGTTACCAGAGGTGTGCTGCAGGGATCTGTCCTTGGTCTGATTCTTTATAACATCCTTGCTAGTGATAATGCGGAAGGGCTGTCAGGTAAGGATGATACCAAGTTCTGCAACAGAATAGACACCCAGGAAGGAGTAGATAACATAAGAAGGGATCTAGCTTAGCTTGAAGAATGGTCAAGAATTTGGCAGCTGAGATTTAATGCTAAAAAATACAGGGTCATGCTTTTGGGCTGCTAAAATCCAAGGGCGCGGTAAAGTGTAGGGAGCGAAGTACTTCTGTCCACAAAAGAAAACAGGGATCTGGGCGTGATTGTTTCTGATTATCTTAAAGTGGCTAAACAGGTAGAAAAGGCGACAGTGAAAGCCAGAAGGATGATTGGGTGCATAGGGAGAAGGAATGGCCAGCAGAAAAAAGGAGGTGATAGTGCCCTTGTATAAGTCTCTGTGACCTCATTTGGAGTATTGTGTGCAATTCTGGAGACCACACTTTCAAAAGGATATAAATAGGATGACGTCGGTGCAGAGGGTGGCTACTAAAATGGTTAGTGGTCTTTGTTATAAAGCATATGAGGACAGACTTAAAGATCTTAATATGTATACGTTAGAAGAAAGGCAGGATAGAGAGGTATGATAGAGATGTTTAAATATCTCCATGGCAAAAATGCATAAAAGGAGAGCCTCTTTTGATTGAAAGCAAACTCTGCAAGGAGGGGATGTAGGATGAGAGTGAAAGGGGACAGACTCAGGAGTAATGTGCAGAAATATTTCTTTATGGAAAGAGTGGTAGATGCGTGAAATAGTCTCCCAGTGGAGGTGGTACAGACTAGGACAGTATCTGAATTCAAGAAAGCATGGGACAAACACAGAGGATCTCTAAAGGAAAAAAAGGGACTATTGTAGTTGATATGGAAGGGCAGACTAGATAGCTCATGTGATCTTTTTCTGCTGATATTTCTATGTTTCTAAATGTCTGTGGCTTCATTTTAGGTGCAATTTATGCAGGATGTTTACTGATACTTTATAAAGATCCATTGATGTGCTCTCAGTCCAGGTGACCTATTATAAAATCATCCTCCATATGTATCTCTATGCAGTGTAATTTAGGAAAATATTTTATTGGCCCAAATGAAACTGCTTAATTATACGTAAAGGGGCTGAATATCACTATGATGAGGATCATTTTCTATCAGGATACCTAGGCTAAGAGGGCAAGAAGTCGCCTGCAAGTCTTTCTAAAATACTAGCACAAATTCTGCAGCAACTGCACCTGACAGCAGGTATAAATATTTGCATATCCATTACTTATGTATGCATGTAGATTAATGCATTTTATAATCAATATGCCTACCTCATAATTCCACCCGCACTCCGCCCAGACCATGCCTCCAGCTCCTCCTTGCGTTTATGCCATCACGAGTACTTTTACATCTGCCGCAGTTTATTAGAGCCTTTTTGAGCATGTTTGCCACCACTTACATACTGAAATAACTTCATAAATGACCTCCTCTATGTGCATCATTAGGCAGAATGACTCACACCATCCTAATTCCATCCACACACTACACGGAGACTGCTGTGGCCTTTAGAGGGACGTCTGGTGGCATTATGCATAGGGTACCACTCAAATCTACAGCGAGGAGGGTTATACATTTTCCAGTCACTGCTAAATATTCAGGGGGTCATTCTGAGGCATGGGACGTCCATCCCCGCTATTCGTGCCGGCTCCTGCCCCTGTATAACTTCCCCGCCAGTTGTGCAGGGAAGTTAGATGGGGGCAGGGAAGAGGCGGCACGGGGATGGAGAGTGGGCGGGCAGTGGGTGGTAGCCGACCCTGGATGTACAGGGCCGATTCTGATGTCAGCCCTGTATGCCCAGGGCTGGTGGATTGGCCAGGGAAGCCATTCCACCTTCTAGGTGGACTAACTCCCCTGGGCATTTTTTTTTGGTGGCATCAGTGCATGGAAGGGGTAGGGGGAGGGGGTAAAGTTAATGTCCTGTAGCCTGATCCAGGCCTTAGGAGGCCAGATCGGAGGCTGGGCTGCGGGGAATTAACCTTGTTGGGAAGCAGTCGGCATTGTGGCTTTTAAATGGAGCGGCAGCACCACGGCTGCATTTAGAAGCCCTTGCTGAGTTAGCCGGGCTATCTCTGTATGTGCAGGCCTGTTCGCGATTCTGATCCTGTGGGGTTAGATGTGCCCCGTGGGATCAGAATTGCGAACTCCTTTGTACGTCCAGGTCTGCCCGGACGTACAAAGGAGTTATACATCACGATCAGAGTGGGGCCCTCGGTGTTTTATCCTCTCTGCCTTTTTCATAGGATCAAAGGAGAAAAGAAGTATCCTGAGGTGTCTTATGCTTTCCTGGGCTCCAAAACAGGTTGAATAATGAATGAACTACTAGCGCTACTATTACTAATCATTTGCATAGTGCTACAAGGCATATGCAGCACTAGGATCCTGCTGGAACTAGGAACACATCTAGCAGGTTTCTGCTTGGCTTCTATATGTAGAAAAGTGACCTTCTCAGACCGCAGGTGGCTGTTCCATGTTTATCCTGGAAGGTAATTGCTAAACTCTTTGGTGTCAGAAGTCTGAAGGCTTCTTGTGATCGAGTGCTCAGCAGTTCCTGCTGTGCCTTTTGGATGGACACTGCAAGAGCCACTGTCACCTTCCCCTCCTCCACTAGCCCCACTTCCTTCCCAGCTGATACCAGTACTGACAGCCAGCAGCACTTTTCCTTCAGGCATAGATAACGATGCCACCTTTTCTTTGCTTCTGGTAGATGTGCAGCTGTTGACGTGCAAAACTCTATGCGCAGGTCCTCCCCCATAGTGTGGGCCCAAGGCAGTCACCCTAATTTGTCTCTGTTTACTAGCACGTCTTCTTCTTCTTCTCCTCCCCTATTTCCTCTTTAAAAAGGAAGCACAGGCTGAAGGACTCGAGTTTCCTTCTGCTGTTGTACCTGGGACAGTCAGAGTATTGGCAGCCCTAACCCAAGCCTGCACCCAGGCCCAAATTTATGCATAAGAAATGTAGGCAACTGGCTAAGGGCAACCTGGACTAAACAGAAGTCTGATTCCTTTTGCTTTAGGGCCTGCTCTATGATGTCTGGGGAAGGAGCCTCCCCTTTCCACCGTTCTATGGTCCTACCTATGGGTGACGAGCATGTACCTGGGCCTCTTGACTACTGGGCCCCATATCAACCACCATAACTGTATTTCTACCACTGCTCTAATCAATTTCAGATAACATAAGGTAAAATCTTACTGCCATCTGAGCTGGTCTTGCCGTTTCTTCATTCTGGCTTTTCTTCCCAAGACAGAGCAGTTTCCAAGCCCCTTGAACCTCTTCATTCAAAACACAGAAGAGAAGTAACAGTGCCAAACCCTGCCGGCAAAATAATTAAAAAACACTTGTGTAAGTTGAATACGAAGGATGAAGAGACCTGCCTTTGGCTTCCACTTGTTTAGAACTTTACTCGCACTGAGCAAATCCCTGAAGCATTGAAGACGGGAGTATTGAAGGCTCCCTCTCAGGGATCTGTTGATCTGATTGAGGATTGGAGGAACATTTTCTGCATCTGATAAAATCCGATAGCCATATTATGGTGAATGGGATCAATGCTGGCTTTAGGCTAGGGTGAGCACCCACCACGTAGTCAATTCTGTATTGAATAATTTTATGACTGAAATGGGAAAGTGGACTAGCAACAAAATACACACAGAAGGGCGGGATGCATCTACGGTAGGGAACTCTGAAGTCTCAAAAGCTCACACATTAGGCTTATTCACACTTTGTTCTGTTAAAAGATATTACAATTTACTGAGAACCCAGTTGCTTCCATAACCAAGATAGCAGAATACAGAAGAGCTTTAGTGGAAAATGGAGACCACTGAGCTTGTCGTTTTGTATGAAGTATTTACCTGCAAGCTGCAGAGAACAGCATAGAGGTAGTGGAAAACCAGGACACTGTTGTTGACGGCTAGAAGTCCAAAAAGCCATGTAGTACTAATGAAGAGTAGGAGAACAAAGGAACCTCGCAACGTAATGCTGGAAAGAGAGACAGACACCAGTGCAAGTGAGAAGCAGGGATTAATGGCGTCTAAATCAAGAGCACCATGAGACTACGACAGATGGAAGAAAAATGTTGAAAGATAAACAAAAAGAGATTAAAGAGAAGAAAAGAAGCAAGATCAAAGAGAGGAGATCATGCAAGGGAAGAGCAATGAGAGAAAAAGGAGGGGGTAAGGGAAAACATTGATAGGGAACAAGAGAAAGAGTAGGAAGGTAGAAGTGAAGGAACATATTTGAACTTGAAGGATTTCTTAATATTCCTCCTCTGAGGAAGGCTATGGGATATAAAATGCAGAGTTGCAAACAAACTAATTGTAAATGTTTTTGCATAGAGCACGTCAGCAATGCAACTGAACAGTCTAAATGCGTGAAAGCACATTTTAGAAAGGCCATGTAGGTGAAATTTAAGACGTCCAAGTCAGAACGTCTGCAATTTAATGGGAGGGGCAGCAGAGAAGGTGGGGGCATGTGTAAAATCAGTCTGTCTCTACCCTGAAAGATACATGTGTCCACCACATAAAAGGCAAAACAGGGATGTGCAGAGAGATGCCTTTTTACTTACTATCACGTTTTTTGGAAGGAGTGAAGAATATCAGGGGAGTGGGGGGACGTTTCCCTCTTCTGCTGAAACACGCATATTTCAGACTCCTATTCATGCTCTGGAGTAGATACTATAGCCATGGACGTCCCCCAACAATGAATTGAGATGTGCAGTGCTGGTCTAAAATCGCATGTACTCCATCCACCCCCACCCCCACCACGCCCCTGCAAGACTTGGATATTCTTGTGCTGGACACGTGTATATTCTGGGCTTTCTAAAATGGCTCAGAGAATGTCCATATGATTTCAATGTCTGAAATGGCATTTTTAGATGTGGAAATCAAGAATAGGGCTTCTAAAATTACCTCCATAGTAATATCTCTTAACAGTATAATCAGCTAAAGCCGACATATTTTGCAAAGGCGAACATCCCTTTAACCAACCATGCTTAAGAGCTACTGTACTCACTACGAAGAAGAAGTTCTGTCTTTTATTGAAGAGCATAACTTAGCCTTGATCAGAAAAAGTGGCAGGTACTCTCATATGTGCCCCGTGAACATCCCTAATCCCTGGATTCTACAATCGTTGGGTCATGGCGCTGCATCCAAGATTATTAGTAAACTTTTACACGAGTGAAAGAACCTTGTGATCCGGCCTCAAGAACAACACTCACAGGACGGAATTCTTCTTGGCTTCCTTTTGACCTGGGGAGCAGAGCATTCTGGCCAGCATCAGGAACATCACTCCATTCATCTAGAGACAAGCAGAAGAGGAGACTGACAAGAAGGAGCCTTAGTCTGCACCACAGGAGAAGCTCCGCTACAGCTTCCTTCTCAAAGCTCTTTGCCTGAATAAAGCCGTGTGTCTAAGATGTATTTTATTGAACAGTTCTTTTATACCGCTTTTCAGATGTAGATGTGCAAACTGTTTTTTGGGGGGTCATTTTATAAGGTGCCGTGGAAAATTATACACTGTTTGCACATGTAAATCATGTCTTTTCAATGACTTACATGCGTCAATATGTACTCTAGGCGGTCGCAATATGTGTTAGGCTGATCATGCGTATTTTCACTGCGTGCATGCACATGGGCACAACACAAATTTACGCAAGTCAATTATGAAATACAATAATTTATGCACATTCGTGAATAATCTAGGCGCCAGCATTTACACCAGCCATTCACATAGCCCCTATTTAATAAAATAAAATATGTGAGTACCTGACTTTACAAAATAGGTGCTAGAGAAGCATAAAAGGACACCCGCTAACTGTGCAGGAGTTTCTAAAATTACTTTCTGCAAGGGCCATCCTCCTGGTCTGATGTTGCTTTCTGGGTGCCTCACTGCCATCTGAAGTTCAACATGGCCAAGACAGAACTTCTTATCTTTCTCCCCTTTCTCTTTCTGTGGATAACACTACCATACTCCCAATTTCCTCAGCTTGCAACCTTTGATCATCATCTCTCTCTCTTTTTCTGCACACATTCAACAGATACAGCAGCTAAAATCTGTCATTTATTTCTCTATAACATCAGCAAAATTTGTCCCTTCCATTCTGAACAAACTCCCAAAACCCTTATCCACTCTCTAGTCACTTCACATTTAGACTATTGCAACCTCCTCTTCCATGGTCTTCTTCTAAATGATTTCTCTGCCCTTCGATCCATTCAAAATTCAGGTGTACGGCTAATCTTTCCCCTGTGTTGCTATGCTCATGTCACGCCTCTTCTAAAGTCGCTTCACTGGCTCACCATCTGTTTCCACATCCAGTTCAAACTTCTAGTGATCTACACTCCTCACTATCTCTCTTTATACCCCTTCTCGAAAAAACTGTTCATCAGGCAAATCCCTTCTACCACTGCCAGTTCCAGATCTCCTTCATTCCACCTCACTACACCGTACTTCTGGAACAATCTGAGCCAGTACATCAGGCTCCATCTCTAGTCCTGTTCAAATCCAGGCTAAAAACCCAGGGGGGATATTCAAAGGCGTGTATATGACGGTGCCATACTTCAAACTGGTTGACAGTCCCAGGCACCAGCAGAACAGCAGCAATAGGGAATGACTCCTTCCCCTTTTGCACCCCATGAGACTGGGGTAAGAGGCAGGGGAGGAGGAAGGGACAAGCCCAGGGAACTTTTTAAACATTTTATTTCCAGCACCTTTCATTAGAAAAATATCTTTAAACAATCACTGTACTCCATCAATAAAACCACCTCCAAGCCCCAATCCCAACCCCTCCACCCCAACAATATCGTGTAGGAAAACCAGTCCAGAAAACAAACTGTGAACCAAAATATGCAAATAATCTCTTACATTCACCCCTTTCCAGAGCTTGTGGATAATCACAGATAACACTAAGCCCCCAAGTCTTGTATTTGCCTACAAATGAGATGGTAAAATAAAGCAAAGGTGAAGAAGAAAAAATGGAAGGTTAGCGGGATGGAAGAGAAAGAAAATATCCCGTGAGGTATGATAGAAAGGCTCTTACCAGAATAACAACAGCAATTGGTCCAGCGAAGCTCCATACCAGCTTATCAAGGACAGATATCCAACAGAAATCTGGGTTCCCATAGCCCTCGGGATCCAAACCAACTGCTAGACCTAGAATAAAGGTGAACAATGTCACATCTACAACATTGCCTTCAAAATTTCTGTCTGACCCATTCTGCAGTGTGTTTGCACCATCAATTTCTTATTCAATGACCACCTATTGTTCGCCTTTTAAATGCTTTAACATTTGGTATAAGAAAAACACAAACTGGCATCAAGCAACTAAATGTATGCTGGGAAAGTAGAGATGGGCCCGTGTCAACGTTCCTTGGAAGTTGGAATATTGGTCAGCGTAAGTGGAGAGATTAAAATCTGCCGCTGGAGTTTTCTAGATGGATCTTGACTTAGAGAAACCTTACACTTTTAGAAAAGGTTTTGGAAGCAGTCCAGAGGCTAACTGGTAAGTGCAGTATACTGCTATGTGTATGACCTTTGAGATGACCTTGACTTGATCCTTGGGTCAGGTCTTCCATTTCCCAGGCCAGTCAGGGCTGGGATGCTGCTGAGGCCGTATTTACAGCCCCTGGGAAGGAAGAAGCCACAGTCAGCTCACATATCACACTAACTAGGTTCAGAAGGGACCCACAGCTTATGTCCCCCTGGCCAAGGACTGTTACTTGAATAACTCAATTGTACTGGGAGGAGGAGAAAAAAGGAAAGGAAAATTAAAAAATAAAGTTTCATGATGCCAAATCTCAATAGAAACTGATTCTGATAGAACTGTAAGCTCAAAGAAGTGGGCTAAATTTTGGGCCCTCCCCCAAAATGAATAAATGGATACATGTTGTTCCATAAAAGGCATACCATTTAGCCACTTTTAGGGGAGGTGTCCATGACAGGAAAGGTTTTGGGCAGGATAACACACATAGACTGCATTTTCAAGTCTATGCACAATATCTTTGATACAAAATCTACCCGTGCATAAGCCTGCAGGCCCTCATTACCTGTTGCAAGTTCAAAATGCAAAGTGCATTCACACGTTCCCTCTGAAGCCTGCTTCAAAGTTCACAGGTAAAAAGTGCTCAGGGACTTTGTCCCAGAGGAAATATTCTGGAAACAGCCCTCTTACATTCTCCTTGCTTGAAGACATACTTCATCTGCACAGCAGAATGTGAATCCCTTCTGGCTACAGCTTAAGAAAGAGCAGCAGCAGCACCATACCAAGCTGGAAATATGCCCTGTGTGGCTGACAAATCTGGTCCCTTGCCCCTCCCTCATGTGCAGTAGCTCACTCATCTTGAGCTTCCTGGAAGCCCAGTGATGATATCAGCTCCCTTCTGTACTTGCTCCCTTGCACAGCCCTGATGAGCAGGGAGGGTGATGATTAATGCTGGGACAATGTTCAGGAACAGAGAAAAGTCACAGCACTCTAGACCCGAAGAGAACTAATTGGAAGAAGGAAATGCTCTAAGTGGCATGGAAAGAGACAGAAGCAGCCTCTGGGGCGAGGACACATATGTTATCAACGTCTTTATTGATGTCACTAGAAGGCGTTGTTGCATTGAAGATGGCTCCCTCTTTCTGAATCTCTCCTGATTGGGTACATACCAGTGATGACAGCAGGTATGCCCCAGCCAATGGCATAGTAGAAGCGCATAGCTCCAACATTAACGTTCCGGATTTCAGTGTGCATGCGATAAATATGAAGACCCTCCACAAACAGCCAGGCAAAGGTGGACAGGAAGAAATAGTGAAGCAAGATTGCTATCACAGTGCACAGAGACTGAGTGGAGCAAAGAAAAGAAGAAAAAGCAGGATCAGAAAAAGGAGAATGGAAGAGACGCAATATTCATTCTATACAGCTCAGAGGAAGTGGTTCATTGCTTAGTGGATAATGACGACAGTGCACATTTGAATTCAGCTCCTGGCTAGATCGTCCCCTTTAAAAATCCACCAATTTGGAGCAGTTAAATTTAATTGGTTAAAAAAATGGCAGCCCCAAAGGTGAGGTTAGGTTGGTGGAAGAGAATTACACGGAACGAATTACACTCCTGAAACCAGCAATCAACTCTCTCCCTTCTCCCCTCCACCTGATCTCATAACAAGCCCCCTCCCTCCAGAAAGCTTCTTGACCCACTTCCCACCCACTTGGTGTTATAAGAAAATGTCCCTCCAACAGCTTCCCAGTGCCCCTACATAACCAGTAGCATAGTGGTTCCCCAACCTCCTCTCACACCCAAAAGCTCTCAATATCAAGCTGCCAGAAGGACGTGGGTTTACTGTTTACTAGCCCCTTTGTCAAGTGTTGCTCTGAAGCCACTGAAATGTAAGCTTCTCCTTCTGCTGACTCAGCACTGGAAAGCTTTGAGCCAGTTTAGGGAGGTGGAGAGAGTCTGGAAGCTATCTAGGGGTAGCTTTTTGTCAGAAGGGGCTCTTGTGTCATGAGATCAGGTAAAAGGGAGGGGGAATTGTCGATCTGAGGTGGGAGGTTTCTTGAGAGGGCTGAATTTAGGTAATTAGCACTGATTTTCAGTGCTGGCCAGCTAAGTTTACAAATCAGAGTATCCTATACCTTCGAATCACAACCATATTTTAGTCACTTGAAATTTAAGCTTATATTCGGCCAAAAGCAAAGATACTTTAAATTCAGTTGAATGTGAACTTAATTTAGCCTGGTAAAATCTGACACTCTTTTGGAAATCAACCCCATAGTGCTCTGCAGAATGAACTTGTCTTCTAAAACAGTACTTTTTGGAATCCCCCAAAGCTCCTCTCCATTTGATCCAGTAGAACAATTATTTGTAGCCTTCTAGAGAAGAAATTTAACATCGAAAGTAAATGTTTCCTTCAGGATTCATGAGCCAAGAGCCAGGCAGTAACTCCACGACGGGCAGCTCCTCTTACCTGGTTCTCTGTGCGGTTTATGCCCAGTAAGAACACCAGCTCTGCAAGGAACAGGGCGACTACTATATTAATGTGGATGCCCCGGATGTTAGACTTCAGCCCCTTCAGACAGGCCAGGATGAAGAATGTGATGAGAAGGACCACCAGGGAAACAGAGAGACAGGAATAGGTGACAATAGCCAGAGTCTCCAGGTCTCCCTCCAACTGCTGTAAATCAAAACGAAAGCAAGGCCAAGGTTAGAATAGTAGCTGGACTTCTTTAAGAGAAGCAAAACTGCCCATTCAATACAGTGAGAAATCTATTATAAGAAATTTCAGACTCCATCATCGTCACCACTTACTATCACATTGAGGAGCTTTTAACAAAACCTGCTGTGTAGTTTCAAACAACTGGATGATTTCCACCATCAGACTTTTTCAACTAGGCAAATTCTTAAACTGCCGTCTTTACATAAGAACATAAGAAATGCCAGACTGGGTCAGACTAAGGTCCATCAAGCACAGTATCCTGTTTCCAACAGTGGCCAATCCAGGTCACAAGTACCTGGCAGGTTCCCAAAAAGGTACACAGGTTCCACAATGCTCGCCCCTGGGTAAGCAGTGGATGTCCCTGGTCCTCTTTAATAATGGGTTATGGACCTTTCCTTTTATCTAAGGCAATCAAAGAGAAATACAAGACTGGATTTTGATGACATCCCAAGATAAGCAGTGCCTCGGTATTCAGGTTTTTGACTCATATGTTATCACATATTGCTCCATGCTAGGAGGGAAATTTTCAACTTCATTTATGTGGGTGAACAGGAGTTTGCTTGTACAAACTAAAAATTGCCCTCTCCCGCTCATAAGTTGCACCTGCTCCACAAAGTCCTGAATTCCTCCATTGATCTGAATTTTCAGAGGGAACCTCTGCAGGAGTTTTCCTTTGAAAAGCAGGCCCTGCAGACAGTATAAAGATTGCTTCCATGCTAACATTTACTTATCTCCAGTTGTGTAGATTAGCAATTGTAACCAACCTATTCTAAGGTTCTGGGTCTGAAAACACATGTAGATATTTTGCGTACAAGATCCTCTGTGGTTCGCACAAGTCAACCACCCATACCTCACTTCTTTTACTTATCCTTCTCCCCCTCTAGGTCTCCTAATCAGCCCTTTTGCAAAGTATTTAAAGCCTACTCCTAAGAACTATATCCCATATGGTACTGTAGGTGTAAAGCAATCCATAACTTTTGAACTAAAGCCTAAAACAAAAAGTGAATTCATAGTTAAGAAACAAGTTTCTGGCCCTGGTGCTCATTACCTCTCGATGGGAGTTGTCCATTAGCACCCCAAAAGTGCCCAGCTGAGAACAATGACAGCGCACGTGGGTAGCGTTTCTATACGCAAGCTCGCAATCCCTTGCAGTCCACCTGCCAGGACTATCTATCCTGGAGTCACAAAAGAACACAGAGAAGAAACGTTCAGAAATACTGATCAGGCCAAAACTGGGAGGGGTAGGTAATATAACAGACCGAGGAGCACATTCTGCAAAGGTCAATGTAAAAACCAGAGCAATCAGCATATGGAGTTCACTGGCAGAAGCTGCTTCTATAGTCTTGCTTGTAAGTCCATTAGAATAACTATGGCAGCAGCTTTACTGCAATGCAAAGACCCTTCAGCCATTAATATTCATTTATTTTTCTATAATGAGGGTAATTTTATAAGGTGTTCCTGGATTAACATGTGTTTTTACATGTATATTTCATGCCTATTTATAAAATACAGTACGTTATAAAATAGGGGTGTAAACGCTCATGAATTTAATCTGTGAGCACTTATGCCAGCCTAGATTTGTCAAGAACATGTGTAGTATTTTTTAATTTACACCTGTAACTTTTCCCTCTTCCCATGCTCTGCCCAAACTCCCCTCCTGTACATGTGCACAGTGAATGTACAGTGATTGACCAGCTGTGTATACTTTCAGAATAGCAACAATGTCAATTAAACAGTGCATGACTAAAATACCTGAATTTACACATGTTCCTGCTTAAATCTAGGTTGGGTTTTATAAAATGACCACCAATGGGGGTCATTCCAGAACATGAATAAGGGATTTGTATGTGCAGCGGGGATGTTTATGTGCCGAAAACATCCCAGACCATATTCCGAAACACTGCTGACATGCATGTCCACGGCGCTAGCACAGGGATCTCAGTATGTGGGTGGGAGAGGGCAAAATGGGGCGTGGTCAGCTGCAGAGATGTAAAAAGCATATTCACAAAAGGCCCGTGTATGTATTAAGTATTTCCCAGAAACATCCATGTTATTTCTGCTGAAACGTGGTTGCTGTGCTCTGCAATGCGTCTCATAGAGAAGAAAGGTTGTGACAAGTATGTTTTGAACTGGTGTGACTGCAGACTGGAAAAGTACAAGATGCAGTCTTAAGGTACAGGGAGCAGAGGTGAGGGAATGTTGTAAGGTAACAAAATACAGAAATATTAAGAAGAACAATAGTGGTTATTCAGGCTATGCACTAACGTGCTCTTTGTGCTAAAGGAGCCAATCTATGGGACCCTAACAATTTCCACATTCAGAAAAATGGGACTGCTGATGCAGGGATACTATGAGTGTGAGCAGGGAAAGGATTCCTTTTGGGGTGAGAAACGGAGATCATATTTGCGATTATGTTCTGTCATAGCTGTTACGTATAGTTTCAGGGCATCCTTCTGGCAGAATCATGTTTTTGTGACAGAGAGTGTGTGTGTGTGTGTGTGTGTGTGTGTGTGTGTGTGTGTGTGGTTTGAGGGGTGAACGTGGAGGATCTGGGGTGCTCATCTGCAATTCAGGAGGGACATGAAAGCCTGGCCAGTACCTAGACCATATGGATGAGCACAGTGTCACCAGGTGTCAGTGTGATTGGGCAGTCAAACTCAGAGAAGATTCACTATAGCCAAATGTCAAAATATATCCCCATCAATAAGGGACCCTCAGAAGAAGGGCATTCAACAGTGCAAGCAGCACTAATGCATGTCCATGATGCACATTTTGCTGTTGAGCATGTATTAGTGCTGTTTACATTGCTGAATGCCCTTATTCTGAGGGTCCCCATTATTGATATGGATATGTTTTGACATTTAGCCATAGGGAACCTATGCTGATTCCATCTGGATTATTTTACATAGGGTACTCTAATTAGATCAGATATTGTTGGCAGTGTGATAGGGCAGCCATACATCCGCTGTGCCTGGCACTGGGAGACACGACTAATGTAGTGCCAACATTCCCGGAGTGTCCCATGTGGCCCACATTCCTACCTAGGTCAGGATTAATGAGACCTGCGAGAGTGGTGATATATCTGGAGTCTGGCTACTTGGTGTGATGGCACAGGGATCTCCCCTCCCATGCCCACACAGCCCTGACCAGGGGAGCAGTGCCACAAAGCTGGCTGTGGGAAGTCAGATAGGGTTGCCCCACAGGTAGCAGATGTATACAGACCGAAAATGCCAGATGGGACAGGTGTAACTGCTGTAAGAAATGCCAGTACCCAGATAGGTGGGCTTCAGATGCCATAGCCAGAAGGCCCTACTACAACTACAACAGCTACTACTGATCATTTGTATATCGCTACAAGGCGTATGCAGAGCTGCAGAGACACATGTAACAAATGGTCCCTGCTCAGGACAGACAACACAGCAGCTGTGAATAGGATACATCCAGGGGGAATGGTCAGAAAACACAAGGGAGCTTAAGCGGATCTGATCGAACAGCGGCACCAATGGGGTGAGTGCTCAGCCTGGATTTTTCCTTCCCTCTAAAACACTCTGACTTATCCGCTGTCATTAGAACATAGGGGCCATTTCCGACATAAGCAGTTACGTCATTTTGTAAGCCAATCAGTTCCCAGGACTGCTACACATTAAGACCGTTGGCTTTCGGCGTCTTTTACCACTGCTATTCAGCGGGCGAGTACTTGAGACAGGGTCTGTCTGGGACCCCAAACATGCATGTCGTGCAGTTTTAAGCCAGCGAATATGGACAGATATTGCATCGCTGATGATGAAGATAAGTAATCACTTGTTGGGCAAAAAAATTAAAAATTAAAAATAAAAAGGGCTGTGCAGACTTTTTGAGCAGAGGGTTTTCTCTCACTGTTCCTGTCTGCTTGGCCTGACAACTTTATTTGTATACATTGGGTTGCAGGGACTATACTCACCGATGACTTTACATAAATTGATTCACTTTGTGTCATTGGTTCACTGAGGTACTCTTATTTACAGTGGATTTGAGAGGGGCCAGAGATGAAGCATGATATACAGACTAAGGTAATTTGTTCCAGGAATATGGAGCAGCAAGGTGAAGGGAGCGACGTCCAGATTTGGCAGAAGGGAAGGGCACAGAAAGAAGCAATCCGACAGAAGAGCAGTGTTCACAGGGAGGGGTGTAGGGAGAGATAAGAGGGGAATGGTAGTGTAGAGCAGCAGATTGAGTGCACTTATAGGCCAGAGGCACGAAAAGGGCATACATTTGTTGCTCAACAATATTATGCATCCTTTCGGGAACTGCAAGGTTAGTTTGTGGTTTTGTGCACTTGGTGAGGGCCCATCCCTAGCAGTTTAAGGCGTGCCTGTACAGATGACCAGGGCAAGCATCACTGGGGCCAATTCCTAATGCCACATACCATTTGATGAAAGGTATGTCCTGATATACATGTTCACATTTACATTCTGGTATAACATATTTGGGATACACTGGGCTTACCTAGCACGTTTCAGGGCATGAGGGGGACTGGTATATGGTCTAGGTTGCAGCAACTGGCATTTCTCTTTAGTATTTATGTCTAGTGTGCATTTGCAAACTTCTGTCTGTGATGAGCAGCTTAGGAGATGCATGTTTTTCTCATTTACGGACTAAAACAGTATCAGCGCCTATGGTCAGCCACTGTCTTCAGGAGGATCACTCATTTCAACAGTTACGTTGGAGGGTGCTGGACTTTATACCACCGGATCCCCGAGGAGGGGACCGAGTTGCAAAGTTACAACGGATGGAGCAACAATGGATTTTCCGTTTAGATACTGTCTCCCCTCGGGGTTTAAATGCCTCAGTAGAATGGTATACTTTACTATGAGTTGGGAGTTTACGTCACATTACTGTTATTGGGATTCCCTAGCAGTGGGTTTCCCCAATTCTTAATGCTTGTAATAGCGTTATCACTGATTGGCTACCTGATCTTCTCACGTGTGTTTGACGTCACACGCCATCTCTTTAAACCTGACCGTTGTGTTGAGTTTTGCAAAAGCCATTTTTTTGGGATTCTAGTTTTTCACCTGATGCAGAGCCAGTGACTGCTGGATGGCTCGAAACGTGGCACGTTGTGTCCTTTGAATTCCTTGTTGGCTGGATTCAAGCAAGATAAGTTAAAGTTATAGATTTTTCTCAAGCATTTAAAATGATTAAAATGGAGTGACCATGGCGAGGGACGGGTTGCAGTTCCTGCCTCCTCTGGCTGGTTATTCCGACAAAAAGAAAGTGTTTTTTATGAGCATACTATAAGGGTTACATATCACATACGGAGGTTTGGAGCCGGGGCTATAATTTTTAGATTTGTTTTTCCCAAGGGGCATAGCATCCGTGGATACATCGCAGGGATGGGCAGGATCCAAAACATGTAACCTTCAGAATACGTTGAGTGCAGGGACATCCATAATGGTTACCTGCAGCCAAGGCAGGGGGCCGACTGAATAGAGCTTGCACGTACCCATCAAACACATCTATCGCCCTGATACCCGACCTATGGATGCGGAATTAGGTTCAAAGGGGGCCCGCTTTTTATTTAGACGTGTCCACGGGCTGGATGCGCGCATTATGGAATTAGGTTCAATGTGTCTGGGTGGAAAAGAGGAAGACTGTCACCTGCTATTATTTTCTAGGAACGTGCTACCATTCAAATGAAACAGAAATATCAGCAACATACCCTACTTCATTTTCTTTCATTTTTTGAAATAATGTGAGAATATAAATGTAGTAAATAAAAAGATAAAATGTTGTTCGCCTTTACATGTCACTTCCTTTTATGTAGCTGCTACACCCTACAAGCCTCTATGCGCCCTCTCAGGCACCCAGACTCTCCGGTTAAAGGGGGGGAGAGCAGGAGCGACGAGGGTTTGTCTCTGCCCACAGAAGACCCATGGGCTGCACTGCACAGCACCAGAGATGGGATATTTTAGTAGGATGGAGAACCCCAGGCCAAGGAAGGGGGGGGGGCGCTTTTTTTTTTTAATTTTGGAGGTGGTGGAGGGCAAGGCCTGACTTTTGTTAGTTTTGTTTGTTCATTTTTTTCTTTTAATGTTTCCTTTATTTAAAAGAAAAAACAATAAAAACAAAACAATGGAACAAAAAACAAAATGAAATGAAAATATGTTGAGTGTAAACCTATTATTTCCAAAATCTTTCTTTTAGCCAATGGGGAGATCCTAGCCTTGTATCTGTAGCCATGTTTGGGTCAAGGTTAGAATGAGGGAAATCATTTCTAAAGCAGGGTCCCTCATGTTTCAGAATACAGCCCTAGTTTTGGCACAGGGGTGTTCTATCAGGGAAATCTAGCTCATTTGATTAAAAAGCTCCTTATCTAAAAGTGGTCCTTTGACATTTGCTAACAATAATCACTGTACAGTATTTTCAGAGTAGCTGTTATCCAGCACCTACCATCAGGTCCATCCCAGTGGTTACAGACAATTACGAATGAACTACCAATATTAACAGAACTACAGTTCGTTAACAGGAAGCATTTCAAGAAGTAAGATGTGCAAAGCAAGTCAGATAGAACGATGGTAAAAGAGGCAATTTCAGGAAAACAACCTACTGGCTGGAATTATTCCACTGAACACACAGAGGCTTGCTCCGATTGGCTGTTTCCAGTAGACGGAACTCCAGGGTCAGAGGTGAGTCCAGGAACCCCTGGATGAAAGTGTGGTTTCTAAAGACAGACACACTGACAATAGGGGAATTCATGACTGGGTTCTTGGGCAGCCTGAAACACAAAGGACGAGAAGCTGCATTTCAGAACCATTCAGTCCTCTATAAGCAGAAGAAAGAATTGCAAAGCCCAGACTCTGAATGGGAAACCTAAATAAGCAGAGACAGTCTCTCTTATTAAAACCAAAAATTGCTATTTTCTGCACACTTATTTTCTGTTTCAATGAGCAGTTAATAATTCATGCTATTTCACTAAGACATGCCTTTCTCACTGAAGCTCAACAGTTCTCATGTTGGCATAATTTATCTCAATTTGGCATAGGTTGTCTTGGAAGGAAAAGGAATGTTCTAAGTCTGGACATTAATAATTTGCAGAGCATTTTACAAAAGGCTTGTCTTCAGTGAGCCTTTTGCAAAATACCTATAAAACCACAGGTAATACTCAAATAGCTGGCAACATGGACAGTGGGAACAACCACTTAACAAAAAAGCATGCTCCAAAAAAGAGCTGTATCACTCAGAGCTTTGAATGGTTAAATACATAGGCGTCAGAAAGGGGTGGGCCACATGGCCCCTGGCCCCACCCAAAATCACAGCAAGGCAGGCAGCAGGTTGACCTCGGAGATCCCACCCCCCGCGGGCAGAAGAAGAAAAGCCCCTTCCTGTCTGTCCACGGGAGATCGAATCCCCACAGACAGGAAGGGTCATTGCTGTATGCTTCTCCATTTGCCCACAGGTGTTAGGATCTCCACGGGCAGCCTACTGCCTGCCAGCCATGATCATTGCAAAGATCCTTCCTGTCTGTCTGCAAGAATTGTGGGCAGCCAGGAAGTGGTTTTGCAATGATTGTGGCTGGCAGACAGCAGTCTGCCACAGGGATCCTATCCCTCGCAGGCAGAAAAAAGCCATGATTGCAGCAGAGACCCTTCCTGTCTGTGAACAGGAAGGGCCTCTGCCTGTGGGGTGGGGCTTGGGGGGAGTTAGGGCGGGGCTTGGGTCCTTCTGCCACTCCTAGTTAACTAGCAGCACTGGCATGTAACCTACGGGCCCAATATTCAGCAGCGATGGCTAGATGTTCTAAAGTGGCTATCACCACGAGTCAGCCGGGCAGCAGTAATAGAATCAGTCACTGTTTGATTAGCATCAGTGGAAAACGTTAGGCCACTCTTTAAGGTGTCTACCTGTTGCCACATAGCGATACCTGTGCAGCTCTTCCCCCAGAATGCCCCAGTGCTAGTCAGTTAGCATCAGGGTGCCCAGCTTCAGCCGCAGTAATCGTGTTAGTGCCACTGACTATCCCGTTCACCGCGGTTACTGTGTTAAGCGGTTTATAAGGCTCTACGTGTACAAGGGATGTATTTTACAAAACTGGACATCCAGGAGTAGCCAATTAAGAAAATGAACTCCAAAGTTATAATTTTCAGCTTTTTGAGGTAGCTTCAAACACCAGAGAGGTAGCCAAAATTGCCCCCTCTATCACTCCTTCAAAGCCTAAGTCCAAGTGAGCAGTTAGCTGACACTTAAGCTTGACTCAAAAGAAAATTTTCAAAAGTATGTGTGCATTACCACTGCAAAATTGGAAATACATGTAAACGTTTCAGGCCTGCCCAAACCATGCCCCCTTCTAAACCATGTGTGCCATGGACATACACATGTAGGAAGTCGATTTTCCAAAATTGCTGCTTAGACACATAGGACCATGTACATTTGTACATTCATTATTCGCAGGTAGAAGTGCCAGATATCCCTTCTAAATTGACCTCAACTGGGACTCTTGACAGCGTACCGGATGCTCCTGCGGTCAGTACTGTAGCGGGCAGGAAGCAGCCCTCCCAAGGTGCGATAGATGATGAGGATGAGGATGGTGGCAGCCGGCTCTGGCTCTGGGATGACCTTCTTTAGCGTAGATACCTCCGTCGTGGCATTAGGCTCTATGCTAGTTGGGGTAGGTGCTTAGTTGAAAAAAGAAACACAGCAGGAATCTATCTTAGAAAGAATTCTGAATGTCAGGAAACATTCGTAGGACAAAACTACAATTTAGAAACACCTTTGACGTTACAGCAGAGCATCATGCCTAGCTGAAGAGAAGACAAATATTCACAAAGATGAATTCTAAGGTGCACTAAAGCTATGTGCTTATATTTAAATTTGTGCTCAAATCTTCTAGGCATTTTGTGGAAATGAACCTCTCCAGAGTATCAAAATGTAGAACTCAAGATGATTCTTTCAGGTGTAGAACTCACACAGTAGGAAATGAATTAATCACATCCTTTCCCAATGGAACCATTCTGAGTTCTAATGTACTTTTATGACTACATTGAAGACAGGTGGAGTAGCTTAATGGTTGGAGAAGTGTGATCAAATTAATGGAAGCTCGGTTTGAACCCACTCCTGCTACTTTTTTTTTTTTTAGCTCACACCTTTCCAATAGGAGCCCAAGGCGAGTTACAATCAGGTGTAGCAGGTATTTCCCTGTCCCCAGAGAACTTACAATCTAAGTTTGTAGCTAAGGAAATAGAGAACTAAGTGACTTTCCTAAGGAAACAAAGCATGTCAGTGAGATCTGAACGTTGCTCTTTCTAGCACCCAGGTTACTGCCCTAACCACTAGGCTACTCCTCCACTCCTTGGGCAAGTCATTTAACCCTCCATTTCCTCATACAGAAACACATTGTAAGCCCAGAGAGGACAGGAAAATACTTACTGTACCGGAACATAACTCACCTTCAGCTAATATTGAAAATGGTGTGAGCTAAATCCAATATTTGCGTGATTTTCAGCCAATCAACTGAGCAGATATGGCCTCTAAGTCTATGACAGTCTCATGAGGGTAATATAACAGTCTTATCTTTACAGTGTTTTTCAGCAAGGGGCATGTTTATGAAAGTGTGCTAACGTTTAGCATGAGGTTTCCTACACGCTAAGTGCATCACCCTAAAAATGAGCATGAGCCCAACAACAAAAGTCCTGCGCTAACCAGTTAGCATGTGATTGGGTGGGGACTGGGCAGGATAGGGGCAGAACATGGGCATTGATGGTGAAGCGTGGTTAGCATGGGTGTCTTTGGCATGTGCTAACCACAGCTGCTGCCGTTAGTGCAGGTGCACTTAATGCCACTTCAATGAGGGGCATTAGGTGCACCAGGGTGCCACGCAGTTGCAATGTGCTAACACAGGGGATGGGCGCAGTGTCTCTAAGGTTAGCACAGTTCTCTGCAGTAGATTTGCAGCCCAATCATATACCAACTTAGCGCTCTTTAGGGAACATACCCCCAAATGTTTGCTGTAAACACACACAAACAGCTTGAAAGGCATGTTCTCTTAGAATGTCGTCATTCCAGGAAACCAGTACGTCCACAGGGACACTTATTTACACTTCCAGATTGTTCTCTTACAATAGTTTTGTTTCACAAAATAAATCACATTAAGTTCTATTGAAATCTATAAAACTTTCAGTTATAACATAGCAGTAGGAATAGAGTGAGAGGCACTGGCTGACAGTAACAGGGAGCTCAAAAGGGAGAAAATGTCCAACATGAAAAGTGTTTGTGCTATGAACAGCAAGAGTGCAGGAATTTTCGGCAACATACTCATTTACCTTCCACTTTGGTAGGTAGGAGGACAGACACTGGCAGCACGACATGAGTGTGAGGGTCCCAAGTGGCCTGACCTCGAAAAAGACTGCTCTGGTAGCGTGGAAAATGTCTCTTGGAATGGGTGTGATTCTCCATCCAGTCAATGCTGAGTACTGTGGTGAGAAGGAAAGAGGTGATATGAAAACCGCCTCCCAAACTAAGTGCATGAGACACGACAGGGCTCCTCTGATGCTTTGAGAGGTCACTGGAAGAGCACATAGGAGCTGTCACTGTTCTGATACATTCATCCTCCATAAACCCTTATGAAGGCAAACCTGGGAAAAGCCACTGCTTATCCCTAGGTACTTGTGGGGATCCTGGATTGCTTACTGGCCATGAGATACGGCACTTCTTATGTTCTTATGTACAGTTATGATAAAGGAGCTCTGTAGCATTTACTAGAGTAGAGAATAAGAAGCTCAAGTACTTCCCTATCAACCCCCCATGCCCCCACTCCCACCCCATCATCCACATGCCGCTCTAACTAGGAGTATTTCTGGGCTAAATAGTGCCTTGCGGGACCCCCCTCTGAGTCGCAGCCAGGCAACTAGCCCTGCTCTAGTGATGCAGTTCTTTATTTCCCGCAAGGCACATAGGTACCCCTCCTCCCCCCAATTCTGGAGCTCCAGGTGAGTACCCATCTTGTCCACTCCTAAAGGCTAGCTCTGCCCCACCCTGAACCCCTGCTGCTCTTATTCAAGCCTCTAGGAGTAATCAGATGTATTTGAATCATCACAAACCATAGACTACTGCAAGACCTGGATCTTGTCTAAGCTGAGATGGAAAGATATACTAAATAAGACTATACTTTCCCAAGGCACATTATGAAGATAAATCACACTATGACATTTTCATTTATTCATACTTAGGTATTTTAGTGAACTCTGAGAAATCCAAGAGTCCATATAATAGCCCCTGCTCTGGGGCATGAAATCCCTGGTAAGCCAGTGGGTAGCACTAGGGATCAGCTGATGACATTTTCCAATATGATTGGGTAGGAGAGAATGGGGATCACTCCTGCCCCATACTGATACCCATCAATTGGGGCCAGCAGGGATCCCCTATGGGGCTTGTGAGGCATTTTGTTAAGAGAGATGGGGCTCCAGAGTGGCTGGAGCTTGACACTGGAGCAAGGCCTTTCTAACCTTTTGGAACAGGATTTTGTACTCCAGGGGGACCATCGCAGGAGCCATATGGCCCCTTTAAAAATACTGCTGAACACGAAGGGCCAAATTTATGAAAATCTTGTGTGCTCCCACGGTTGGGAAAGCAAGATGTCCTGGGCATGACCCAGCTGAGGGCATGAAATGCTGTTCTACATGTTCAAGCCCCTTATTAAATTACCCTCAATGCACATAGGCACCTTCTGTTTGAAAATCAACTTGTAGGTGTGCTTAAAGGTATTCATGTGCCTGTGCAGTTAGGCGTCCTATTGAAAATGTGCCTCTGTGTTTGATAGAAGTTGAATTTAGCCTCTCTCTACCTTTCAATTTATGGCTCTCTCTTCAAGTCCCAAGGCAATGACACCCTTTTCCTACTATTTACTTACTTATGTTTGGGGTCACCAGTCCAACTGGGTTGAGGTACGTGAGCTTCATGTTCTTGGCCAGTGTGCTCGTATATTCCCGGAGCTGCTCCATCAACCCGGCACTTCCATTCTCATTGTGCAGCAACATCTCCCAGTGTTCCTTGTTCTCCAGAGCGAGCACAGAGCTCCCTGCTTTCAGCAGATTCTAGTCAGTAAAACAGACAAAAGTCACAAAGGACGGTAAAAGACAGAGAGGCTCTCATTAGAAAGAGCAACATGCTTTCCTAAAGCACGTAATGCCCACCTCCTTCCACCACAGTACACTCTAGTTTTAGAAGGCAAAGCAGCTTTAATAAACGACTACAACAGAATGAGCATCTAAACTTTTAGGGGGTCATTTTATAAGGAGCTCTTTAATTTTACTTTCCAGTGACATGTGCAAATTGCAGAATTTAAGTCATTTGTGCATGTAAGTCACTAAGTATGTGCATAAATGAGCTGCAGATAATTCTATAAGCATGTTCATAAATGTGATGGTGCTTATTTATTTTTTATTTTATTTTTTTTTATTTAACACTTATTTATATACCGCATCTTCCAGCGATCAGTTGCGGTGTACATTTAACAACAATTAACAATGCAGAGCTTGTTTTACATAGAACAGTTATAACTTTTTACAATGAACATCTTAACTTGAACAACAAAGTGTATGTAAAAACTATGCGAAATAGTTCAATAAATCAACTAACACAGATTGTGTAACAATTTGAACTGAAGTACTGTCTCTAACTCAATTTTAACTATATACAAGTGGGCATGCACTTATATTGTGGGCATGCACAGGGGTGACGTTTGGACACAGCATGGATGCCACGCACAGTTCCACATGTAAGTTATTAAATCTTACCATTTACCCATTCTATAAGATTCTAGCTGCGGGTGCTTAGACCAGCTCTATGGCTGGTGCATGTGATCATGGCCTTAATGTGCATTTTTGGGCACTAATGCTTGTATTTATAAAGTTGTACACGTGTGCTTGACTTTATAAAAGAGGCATGAAACACGTGCATAAAAACATGCTTTAACTTTGTGGGAACCAATTGATTTTATTTATTTATTTATTTATTTATTTATTTATTTATTTAACAATTATTTCTATACCGCTCTTTCACAAGTATCAAGTGCGGTTTACAATGAACAGTATTTTATATGGTATGGATTTAGTATATTTAAGCTTTCAGAAAGTATTTGACAAAGTTTCACATGGGAGACTCCTGAGGAAATTAAAAAGTCATGGCATCGGAGGCAGTGTTGTATTGTGGATTGGAAAATGGTTGAGAAAACAGAGAGAAGGGATAAATAGTCAATTTTCTTAGTGGAGGAAGATGAATAGTGGAGTAACCCAGGGATCTATATTGGGACCAGTGCTTATTAACATTTATTAATGGGCTGGAATTGGGAAATATATGCAAGGTGATTAAATTTTCAGATTACATCAAATAATTCAGTCATTAAATCACATGCGGATTATGAGAAATTGCAAGAGGACCTTGTGAGACTGGAGGATTGGGCATCCAAATGGCAGATGAAATTTAATGTGGGCAACTGCAAAATGATGCATATAGGAAAAAATATTCCAAACTATAGATAGACAATGCTAGGTTCCACATTAAGAGTCACCATGGAAAAGATCTGTGTCATCATGGACAATACTGAAATCTTCTGTTCAGTGTGCAAATGCAATGCAATGTGTGCCTTTGAGCCAGTCCTGAGTCCTGGTGACCCAAAAGCTCCTGGGTTTTCTTGGCAGTGTCACCGGAAGTAGATTGCTAGGCCTTTCTTCTGAGGCAATGGAGGGTTAATTGACTTGCCCAAGGCCACAAGGAGTGCTAGTGGGAATTGAACCCTGGTTGCTTGGTTACCAAGTCAGTGAGGTGAGCGGGGAGGCGGGCCTGCGGCGTGAGGAGCCTAAGATGGGGGCCAGTTGCGGAGAGGTCCGGAGGACGGCGGTGGCAGGATCCGTGCGGTCCGGGGGGCGAGCCAGTCAAGTCAGGCGGCGGTGGAGCTCGGGCAGTCAGCGTGGTAGCAGGGAGGCAGCGGTCGGCATCGGGCAGTCAGCGCTGTTGCCTAGGGGCAGCGGTCGGCAGAGTGGAAGGCAGAAGCACGTGACTGAGTACAGCACAGCGTGTCGAAGTGCGGCTGACACACCACGGCATACGGCAATTCATCCAGGGAGAGGCAGAGCTGCTGGGTGACTGGAGGAGGCCCAAAGGGAAGTGTGAGGGTGGAGGAGGTGATACAGAAACCAGTGATAACGTCAGGCAAGGGGGCGCAAAGGGGGGAAGGTAGGAGCAAGCACGTGGCAGGAATGCTGGCGAGGGGAGGCCAACAGGGAAGGGGGAGAGGGCTGGGGAGGGCTTGGGGGGGCTACCAGGCAGTGAGGGGGGCAGGCTAGAGATCGGGCTATGGCAGAAGGTGTGGAGTTGGCCGAGCAGTTAAGGGAGGCAAGTAGGCTACCCCGGGGAAAAGGAGCTGCGGAGACAGGCAGAAGGGGGAGGGGGTTGGGGTTGCCTCCGGGGAGGGGGGGTGCGGAGAGAGTGCACGGGGGGCCAGGGTGAGGGCCCAGAAGCGAGGTGGGTCTCGGGGGGGGGCGGGTTGGAGCCTCAGCCATTGGGGCTTCAGGATGTGGAGTCTGGGGGAAGAGGGGGTGGGCCAGAGCAGCCGACAGGGACGCCTAGTGAGGGGGGGGGAGGGGAGAGGGTCCAGCTGTGGGTCAGCAGGGGTGGGGGGGGTGGGGGTGTCTGGGTCAGGGGTGGCAGGGGGGAGCCGGGTCCAGAGGCTACGCATCTTGGATGGCAGGGGAGTCACCCTGTGGTGGAGAGGGGAGCCAGACAAGGGGGTGTGGGGTCCTGGCAGCATTGGCTTGGGGGCGGGCAAGGTTCATCAGGGGCAGAGTGGCTGGGGGCGTGGCAGCCAACCTGGCCATCGATGGTCCCTCCCCCGGTGTTCTCTTTTATGTCTCCACAGGTGCCGGCGATGATCCCTTACCCGACAACGCCTGGAGGCGGAGGCCATGGGGGAGTGGAGCGGCAGGAGTAGGGCGTGGCGGACAGCATGGTGGAACCGGTGACAGTTACCAAGAGGGCGGAGGTGTCGAGGGTGGCAGGTGAGTCACAAGAGGAACCTGGGGGTAGGGGAACGGGGGGTGGGGATGGGGAGAAAGGCACGTAGGAAGCAAAAACATGCATGTCGGCGACGGTATGATTCAGAGTCTTCTTCTTTGTCCTCTTCATCAGTTTTGTCCTCGTCTGCGTCAAAAGGGGGCGGGGTAGGACAAGAGGTCGGCGTTAAGGAAGGTGGAGTTGGCAGAGCTGGAGTAGGGGCCCCTTCATTAGCAGCGTATGCTGAGTTATGGGAAGGGGTACCAAGGAATTTGCAGCACAAGATTAAGAAAAGGAGATATATTGATATTTTCTGATTGTTGGAGGGCCGGAGGCAGTCGGGGGATAGTAAGAAGAAAAGGAAGGAAGATGAAAAGGCCAGTCGCATTAAGAAAGTGTCTAGGAATGTGGTGAACTGGACAAGAGCTTTTTTGCGTTTGGCCAGCGTATGGGGACATCACTTTCTGGAACAGTACGGGATGCTGTTGGCTTACGCAGATTCCATTTTGGAGGCCGCACTGACGCATGAAGGATGGTCATGGTTGAACTATGATGAGAAGTTCTGAGATATAATGGAGGAGAACCGGTTTTTGTCATGGGGGTCTCAGGATATTAATCTGTGGCTCACGCAAATGTCTGTGAAGTCAGGGGTGGGGGGTCTGGGGGGGACGGGATGTTCCTTTCGGCCGACAGGAGCCCCGTTGCAGCAAAAAAGTGGAGGTACGGGAACATGGGACGTGTGTTGGAGATTTAATAAGGCTTCGTGCCCATTTCCCAATTGCAAGTTTCGACATGCATGCTCAAGTTGTGGGGGGGGGGGGGGCATTCGGCGGCAAAATGTATTAAAAAAGGGCCAGCCCCACTTAGTGGGTCAGCCCTTAAGTAAGGGTGATGTGAGCAGTCTGGCAGGTAATGGCCAGGCTGCAACAATACCCGAGGCGGGGAGATAGGGAAGTGTTGGAAAAAGGGTTTCAGGAGGGCTTTGTCATCCCAGTGGCCGGTACGGTGGTAGCATGCTCGTCACGCAATTCACCTTCGGTACGGCGCTTTGCACCAGTAGTGCAGGATAAATTGTTAAAAGAATTAGAGCTAGGAAGGATTGCAGACCCGTTTGCAGAGAAGCCGTTCTCGAATTTGGTAGTGTCCCCATTGGGTATTATACCCAAAAAAGAAGCGGGAAAATTTAGATTAATTCATAATTTGTAATTCCCAGAAGGAACATCGGTCAATGATCACATACCGAAGGATAGCTGTACAGTTCGGTACGCGCCTTTTGACCGGGTGGTGGAGTTGGTGAGGCATGCAGGGGTGGGAGCATGGATGGCGAAGGTCGATATTGAGTCAGCGTTCCGTCTGTTGCCGGTTCACCCAGATTGTTTTCCGTTGCTGGGATTTTGGTTTGAGGATAGATTTTATTTTGACAAATGCATACCTATGGGATGCTCGGTGTCATGTGCCTACTTTGAAAAATTCAGTACCTTCTTGCATTGGGCGTTCATTCAGCAAGTGGGTTGTGCAAACGTAGTGCATTATTTGGACGATTTTTTATTTGTGGAAGCAGAGCAGTCGGGGAGTGTCGGCGGTTATTGGGTGGTTTCATGAACTTGGCCAGGGACTTGGGGGTGCCATTAGCGGAAGAAAAAATGGAAGGTCCTACGAGACAACTATCATTTATGGGTGTAGAATTGGACTCCAGGGCAATGGTGGCGAGGCTTCTGGAGGAGAAGGTGACGAAGCTGTGGGTGTTGGTGGCCAACGCTTTAGTCTCCAGCAAGTGGAACTTGAGAGAGTTACAGGCATTGATCGGTGCGCTGAATTTTGCATGCCGCACCATCCCGATGGGTAGGGTGTTTCTGCGATGGCTAGCGGGGGCAACAGTGGGGGTGTGCAAACCGCATCATAGGATTAGGGTGTCCAGGGTGATGAAGGAAGATTTGCAGATTTGGGACATCTTTTTGCAGGAATTTAAAGGTACATCGGTAATGATGGAGGGTGAGATGTCATTGGCTGATTTGCAGCTATTCTTGGATGCGGTTGGGGAGGCGGGTTTAGGCATTTATTTTGCGGGAGCATGGTGTGCAGACAGATGGCCCCAGACGTAGCAGGAAGCAGGCTTAGTCACTAACATTACCTTTCTAGAGTTGTTTCCCATGCAGGTGGCACTGGAGTTGTAGCCGGATTGCTTGAGTAACAGACGGGTATTGTGGTGGTGTGACAATGCGGCAGTGGTGAGTGTAATCAATCATTACACCCCCAGATGTGTTCCAATGGCGGAATTAATGCAGGAGGTGGTACTAGCTTGTTTAAGGCTGAATGTTGTGATCAAAGCACATCATATTCCAGGCTGTACTAATGAGATCACGGATGCTCTATCTTGTTTTCAGTGGGACAGGTTCCGGAATTTGGCACCAGGAGCCGAGGATATTGGAATGCTGGTCCCAGAGCACTTGTGGCAGGTTGGCCTGAAGAGATGCTGAGTTTGCTATGAGGCTCGGTGGCGAGAAGAACATGGGCGGCTTACCAGTGGGGCTGTGACAAGGTGGAGGAGTTCTTGCGGGTGCAGGGGTGGCGACCAGACGCGGTGTCCGAGTGGATGTTAGCAAATTATGTAGTGGACGCCAAGAAGAAGGGGTGGTCCAAGGCGGCGGTCCATTCGCATTTAGCAGGGTTTGTTTTTTTCGCGAAGGCGGTGGGGTGGATTCCGGCAGGGGGTGGGTTTTTAACCCGGAGGATGATGCAAGGGTGGAGGAGAATGAGCCCAATGCCTAAGGACAGCAGACGGCCAATTACGTCTGACTTGCTGGTGAGGCTATGTGCAGCTCTCCCAGTGGTGGCAACTTCTGCGTATGAAGTGGCATTATTCAAGGCAGTGTTTTGCTTGGCATTTTTTGGGGCCTTCCGTATCGGGGAATTGGTAGCGGACTCTGGGAGGGCAGGTGGGGTTGGTGGCTTGCTGCTACAGCATGTGCAAATGGAGAGAGGGTCCATTCGGGTGCTGTTGGCACGCTGTAAGACCGACCAGCAGGGGCGGGGGTGGTGGGTGGTCCTAAAAGAAATGGTGGGTGTGTCGTCCTGCGCAGTTACGGGAGTACTTGCGCCAGCGACCGGAGCTGGCGGGTTTGTTCTTTATTCACGCGGATGCACGTCTGCTGATGTGATTCCAGGTTACAGCTGTCCTAAGACTGGCCCTTCATCAGATAGGGGAGGTACCGCATCAATTTGCGGCACACTCCTTCCGCATTGGGGCAGCAGCGGCGGGTTTATCAGACCAGGAAGTGCAGCGCATCGGGCGATGGCACTCTAGGGCGTTCTTAGGATATGTCCAACTGTAGAGGTAGTCGGGCAGTGTGATGGCAGAGCTAATTATGTTTTTCTTTTGCAGATAGAGGGCGAGGTCCTCATGGCTGTTGGCTGATCGGCCATTCCTTTGTCCATTGGGCAGGTCGGCGAGCAGCGGTGCGGCCTGCAGGGGCTAATCTGGGCCTGGATCCAGAAGTGGTGTCCGTATTATGGCTGGGTGAGCGAGGTCTCCATTGGACACAGTTGCTCCCTTTGCTTCGGCACCACAGTCGGCTGCGGACTGCACCAGACTTGATGTTAATACATTTGGGGGGCAACGACCTGTCAGCCTGGACCTGCAAGCAACTGATACGAGCGGTGAAGAAAGATCTGGAGGTGGTACTGCAGTTGTTTCCAGAAGTAATACTGATGTGTTCGGATATTATCCAGTGGCCTATCTGCCGCGACCAGCGGTGCTGGTCGCGGGGTCTGACGAAAATTAATCGGCAGATTGGCCGCTGGGTTTGTGCACAGGGGGGGGGGGGTACCAGGTGATGCATTCATGGGTGCGGGAATGATGGTGTGCACTTATCCCCAGTGGGGTTGGACTTACTATTGAACGACTGGCAGGAGGCGTTGGAGTGGGTAGTGTTGAGGGATGCTCGCTGGTCGCAGCTTTTGGGGGGGTGGTGCGGGGACA
Source organism: Ichthyophis bannanicus (assembly GCA_033557465.1). NCBI lineage: Eukaryota > Metazoa > Chordata > Amphibia > Gymnophiona > Ichthyophiidae > Ichthyophis > Ichthyophis bannanicus. The sequence continues at coordinate 147,084,580 of CM066046.1, read as the reverse complement.
ATGAGGTCACCGGCGCCAGGATCCTGGAGGTTTCCGGGGTCCGGAGTCTTGGATAAAATTGGGACAGGGGTGGGGTACCCCCGACCCGGATAACCCCTGGGTGGGCTTTTGCTAATTATATGGCAAAGTCGGGGGCCAAGTGGGGGAGAGAAGTTGAAAAAGCGGAGGCGTGCGCACCTTGCTATTGACATGGCTGGTGAGGCATCAGTCCGCTAGGGTATGCAAAATGATGGCTAGTTGATGTTGATTTTTAATCGGTTTCATGGTTCAATAAAGCTGCGACCAGAAGTGTTTACCAAAAGCATTGTATCCGAGTGTTTGTGGAAGATTGGGGGGGGGGGAAGGGGTTGATGGAGAAGCATCGAGTCCGACCTGCTCCGGTTACATGTCCTGTCCTACTGCATACACAGTGTATTCTTAAAAGACAGAATCATATAGACCTTTATCACAATATATGTTGTGGAATAATATTACAGTGGAGTGTGTCAGGTTCTCCCAGGTAAACATTCTCCAAACTAGGACTTAGAACCATCTGGCAAATGTAGGTTCAGAGTTCTTGGTGTCCTTTTGGCTACTAACTGCACCTGGACTCATGATACTCTGCTAGACTATGGCCAAGTATCCCCTTCAGTAAGTGTGTCAATCCACTTGAATATGGAGAAAAAATGGTCAAAATAAGTAGTATGAATGATACCTTTTTTGACTGAACAAACTTAATACACATCTGACTAACTTTCAGAAACTCATACTCCTCCATTAAGGACGACACAGCTCTTGAAAATAAATCACAAATGATATGTTAGCCCAATAAAAAGGATCACTTACCACTTCCTTCAAGGGAAGAGAGATCCCTCATGCAAAAATTTATAGAATAGCATCAAGAGGGCCAGGGAAGAGTTAAAGTTAAAATGACACTCACCATCACCCTCTTGGAGTACTGTTGTTGGAATATCTACGTTGTCTGGCTATTGCTGTGCTGTCTTGTACTTGTTTGTTTTATATGTCTTTAATTTGTAACTATGATTTTATCATAAAGCAGTGGTTTATGCTATGAGTTTATATTTTAGTGTGATTTTATGTTATAATTTTAGACATTGTATATTAATATGCTTGTTGGATTGTGCTTGGTTCCATTTTAGGTGTTTTTATGTTTTATGTTTTTATTATATATATTGATTGTGATTCGCCTAGATCCTGGTATTGTGCAGAACACAAATGTCAATAAATAAATAGATAAATAAATTATTGGAAAGGTGTCTCCTAAATGTTAATAAATAATGAAACAGTGTTTACAGGATCATAGCTGAGCCTATACCCAGATATAAAATCTTCAGTCATCGTACCATGCAGTTTACACCCAGTATTTCGCAGCTTTGAACACCGACATGCTCATTATCAGTCATAAAAAAATACTCAGAATAGCTTTAATATTCAGGCACATACATTTTTTTTATTAATTAAAGGCACACAAAAGTCAATTAACGATGAACAGAATGAATTGTGTCTTTTTCGAGCTGTTAATGTATTGGTGGAACTAAACAAACAAAATCCAAACATTGCTTATCAAGCGATGTAAAAATCTCAAACAAAAACCTGCAATATCAGCGCTCTCAGGGGCATGTTTACTAAAGATTAACGAGTGTAAATGAAGTTGACGCATGTTACGTGCTACTGCACCCATAAAGATAAAACGTCTGTGGGTGTTTAATGCACATTAACTTCATTAACGTGCGCTAAAACGTTTAGTAAGCATGTCCCTCAGAAAACTAATTATGGTTTATTAGCTATTAAAGAAAAAACAATTGATTTATTAATTACTATATGAGGACCATCTGTAAAGACACAATGCTGGTCTGTACTCAACTGCACTGTCAGTTTAACCCATACATCACATGATCCTTTGATTCATTTGTTTAGTAAAGACCACCATTTTCCATTATGCAAAGAGTCCAAACACAACTGTTCACTATGGGGGTCATTCTGATCCTAGTTTAGCAGGTCTGGACATCCAGACCTGCTACATGTCAGGATCATGCTGCCAGCGACAGAGCTCCCCGCACGTATTGCTGATTTGTGTGGGGAGCTCTGTTCGTGGGTGAGAGGAGTGGGGGCCATGGGAGAAGTGAGGGTGGACGTGGGCAGGAACGTGACCATGGATGTGCAGGTAGAATAAGTCCCCCTGGATGTCAGGGGCCGCAGAGCCGGGCCAGTTCCAGAAGGTTAGGGGGTGCAAGGGGTTTCCCACAGCCTGACCCTGGCCATGGAAGGCCAGATTGGGGGTCGGGCTGTGGGGAAAGAATGTTCGTTCATGCGGCCAGTGATCGCAGCTCCTAAATGGAGCCGCAGTGTCATGGTAATGGGACGCCATGGCACTGTGGCTCCATTCAGGAGCCTGGCTGAGTTAACTGGATAGGTGCAGGACATGCAGCTGATCAGAATCGGGGCCTGGCCTACACGTCCAGGCTGGTAGACCTGATTCTGATGCCGAGGTCATGTCTAGCCCCCGTGGGATCAGAATCAGGTGCTACCGCTGCACGCTCTGATTTTGACCTGCCGTACAGAAGCAGGATGTCTACAATAGAACGAGCCTCCACATGTATTCATAATAAGGTCCTCATCATAAATTCAATTTCTGTAATAATGTTATGGTACTTTTATATAATGCAAATAAAAATGTAAATACTTATCTCCCAATCTCAAGCAAAGGTTTTTTAAAACACCATCATTCCAGTTGCATTGGTGGGAATATCTTTCACTCTAGAGGCATGTTTACTAAAGGTTAACGTATGCTGTGCTGCCGCAGCTCATAGATATAAAAGGGTCATAACAGCACTTAATGCATGTTAACGTTGAGTAAACATGCCCCTGAATTTCCTTGCTGTCTAAAGTTGCAATTTCTCAGCATTAGTATCAGTCATTTTGCAGCAACTCACAAACAGTGGGTAAACTTAGCATAAACAAGTTGTGCAAATAAAGGTTTACCCATGTATCGGGCAGAGAATTCTGTAGTGGTGTTGTGTGCTATCGAGCCGATGCCAACTCCTGGCAGCCCTGTGGATAGTTTTAATGGTTTACAGGCAACATGCTAATTCTCCTTTGTCTGAGTCACCCAGGCATAGCCTTGCTATGAAAAGCAGTGAAAGGCAAAAGGAAGACTAGTTGGAAGCGCAAATTATCTTTGTTCAGCTGAGTCTGAGGTAATAAAACCCACAGACTACAGAAGCCCAAAAGTGTCTCTAACATTTTATCTTTTCCTTAGGGATGTGATGTCATTTCATTTTATTTTGAACCTGAAACTGAAATAAAACAAAAACAAATGTTTTCATCTCATTTCAGTTTTTCTCAAGAAGAAGCAGTCTGTGCCAGTCAGATCCAGTGAACAAGAGGCCAATACCATTTTCTTGTATGGCAAAAATTCAAAATGACACCAGCCTAAAGTCAGCTGGTACCATCAGGAAATAGACACTGGTGAGGCAACTGCAACTGGGCATTCCTCATTTTCCATTTTCACATCACAGGTGGGATAAGTAGGATCCAAGGAAGTGGGAGAAAATGGGGAGAGGTCCTGGGATGATTTTTTTGTTAGACATTGTGGCAGGGAGGGGGAAGGAGGGAGGAGCAAGAGTAGAACCTGCATCAGCAGTTTTTTTTATTTTATTTTGTTTCTCATTCTGTTTCTTAAATTTGGGGGAGGGGAGAGAGGGATTAACATTTTAAACATGAAACAAAATAAATGAAAAAAAGCAAATCAAAAGATTACTGTGAGCGCCCCTGTTTTCCTTCTTCGTTTTCCAGCATGCAACTTATTTGAGCACAGTGGGATACAAAATAAAGGGAATAGTGGTTCTGGCAGAATCTGGGAAGATTTTAAAATGACCAGGTACTAGCAGATAAAATGTGTTTTTCCATCATGATATTCCCTATCCCACAGAACATCAGAAGCAAGAAGGCTCTTACTGGTCGTTCTTTACAGTTGGACAACTGATAAAAATATTGGAGAGGGCTTGAAATCCAATGTGTAAATCACAGGAAAACGTCATGAATGCATAACTGCTCAGCAGGTTGTGTGATATATAGTTTCCTCATCCACATATCATCTGGTCCTTCGGCAAGAAAAGTGGAACCAACAGAGCAAATCCCTACACTAGAGAAAATCTTGTTGGGCGTCATTTTTCTTGAGTGCATGAAACTTACCTCTGTGAAATGGGCATCTTGGGTGGCAGTCAACCCAAAGCCATGTTGCTTACTCTCGAACTCCATCAGACGTGACAGCAAGCGATAAGTGATCTGAACATCATTACCAAAATAGTTCTTCATTTGGTCCGTCACCGAGCTTAGACGATAAGCCAGTTTTTTGGCTTCAATGGTGTTCAGTTCCGTCTCATTCTTTTCCAGGCTCTCCAGCTTTTAAGAGAAAAATTCATTAGTATATTGTGAAACTGCTAGGGATGTACACCTAAGCAAATCATGTTTCAGAAGAATGAATGTAAATGGTGTAAATAACCACCAACAATTGGTGCACGCTTCATATTGCTCTGGACTTGATGCTCTCTATCATAGAGAATCTCTCCAAATATTGAAAAAAACAAGACAATAACATTATCTTTTAATATAGAGAAGAGAGATTACCAGTGTTAAAAGCTCTGTGAAGGGTGGAGATGTGCAATTGAATAAATCCGGTTCTAGCCAGCCCTTTTCCTCATCACAGTGTCGAAATGCTGCACCTGAAATAGGTCAAATGAGGGTTAACGAAACTTAGCACTCCTACAGGCTTTCATTTTGTCAGTGATTTTATCAATGAATTATCTTCTTCTCTATCTTCTGTTCCATCTATATCATCCACAACCACAGAAGCTGCATCTACTAGTTAGAAGCAATATTGTCTACATGGATATGCTCAACTCCAGTAACCTCAGCATCAATATGAAAATCATAGTTGTCCACACCACTGTTGTTATCAATACCACGTAGGGGTGTGCCTGGAAAACACTCATTAGATTTTATTCTTCTTTTAATTTGCCATTTATTTTGTGGAGGGAGTGCATTTTCATTTATATAATTTATTCTATGCAAAATTGCTGTAGCATGTGCTAAATGACTGGTAAACAAAATTAAATTTTGCCGTGTTTTTGCATCATATTGGGGCCATCATACCCATCTTCAATATATCACCAGCTTCTTCCAAATCAGACTGCTACAACTTGTCCCATTGCCCATTTCAAAAATGGGACCTTGGGACCCCAATCCTCAAAGAACTCAGCTGATACTGTCTTCTTCAGAACTCAAGTCAGAATGGATCCACTTACACCTACTTGTTGCCCTAATATCCATCATCCTCCCTGCTTCCTCCAGTCTCCTCACTCATATCTCTTCTCTGTCCTAAAATCTAGCAACATTTAGTGGCATGGCCTGTAATACAAACCATCCATGAAGTGATTTAAGGAACTCAAAAGTCCTGTCTAGAAGAAATAAGGGATATTTCAAATGAAATAAACATAAGTGACAGAACCATTCTGATATCTATCATACTTGTTCAAGATACACAGCGGCAGCGTTGTGCATAGGAGAAGCTCGAGTACAAAAGCCATGTTATGCAGTTGGAACCATGGAGGCTCAGTGGAAATGTGAGGAAATTTGTATCTACTTAAGTGGAGAAGACCTGGAATAGCCAACCAACAGAGGTGGTAGCTGTCAAAACAATAGCCAAATTCACGTATGCTTGATACAGATACAGAGGGACAAGGGGGTGAAGAAGACAGAGTATCGGATAGGATCTGCAGTGAGACAGTAGGTAGGGACAACTAGGCAGATTAGGTCATCCAAAAGGTCCTGAACTGCCAATGATCACTATCTTACTATGTTTAGATACTTTCTATTGCTGTGCTTTGGTAATAACTTACTAGTCCAAACAATAGCTTAAAGCCTGCAATTAAAAGAAACTGTTCTCTTTCTTTTGTGAAGTTCATTATTCTACATTTGTAAAAAAAACAAGAAATAACATTGCACTATAATCTGGTATTGCGCACACCATAAGCTTTTCTATAATGTCAATATAAGTTACACCACTCACTGAGGTGGTTTGTATGGAAGGGCAGACTAGATAGGCCATATGGTTGTTATCAGTCGTTATGTTTCTATTAAGCGCACCCCCTCTAACGGCAACAGCTGCATTTAGCACATGCCCATAAGGCCCATATTAATGACGATGCACTGTCAATGCCCATATTAAGCCCCTAACCTGCCTTGTCTTTGTCCACTAATGCACTAACCAGTTAGCATGAGATCACTAGTGCAGCACCCTATGTTAAATATCAGCAAGACACATTTGACACGGGTTAGTAAATATGTCCTGAAATGTTTAAACCCTCTGTCCATAAATTTTCAGCAGCACCATCCAGATAGTGCTACCAAACTCCCCACAGACCATCCTGACACTATCTGAAGAGTGCTGGGGTGGAACGAGGGCAGAGCATGGGTACTCCATCTAAATCTATGGATAGCCAGTGACATCCAGCAGTTATTTGCATAGCTATACAGATAGATTTAGGCCAGCAAAAAGCCTCCCCTAAATTTTAACCTTATAGCTATACAGAGACCAGCTGAATATCACAGCTATCCAAACAGAAGCAGCGCTCACTGATATATGTGCATATTCATTGCCACTACTTCCGTGAACAGAGGCGCTGAATATGTGTAAAATAGCGGAAGGATAGCTTAGCGTTTAGAGCAGAAGCCTGGTGACCAAGAAATCAGGGTTCAGTTTCCACTGGTACTCCTTGGGACCTTGGGTAAGTCACTTTACCCTCCATTGCCTCAGAAGAAAGTACTTCAGGTTGAACCTTGCCAAGAAAACCCAGGGGTTGCTGGGTTGCCAGAGGTCAGCACTTCTCAACTGCCACCGCTGGCATTTAAAAAATGCTGATTATGGCGTTTGAATATTGAGCTGATAAAGATTTTACACCATGACGTTACTGACCCCACTGGTATACTACCTAGAAGAGAGGAGAGAAGAGAGATGGGGGGGGGGGGTAATTTAAAGGCATTTAGAGAGTTTGCAGACCTGAACATCCCAAGCTGCAGCCAGCGGCAGAGCGGGGATGGCATCACGAGTTAACTGGGCAGTGGTGAGATTCAGTCGCTGCCCAATTAGCCCTAACTGGCTAAAGTTAGGACAGTTAAATCGCTGACCTAACCTTAGCTGCTTTTACAATTCGGCAAGTGGCTGAATATCGCTGCTGAACTGATTCCAAAAGTGCAATCCGGCCACCCCAGATATTCAGAGCCAGAGGTGCTGCTAGATATGACCCAGCACTGAGTATCTGGATTCGCTGTTCAGCGGCTACGGCCAGTGGCTTTAGCAGTGTTAGCCGCTCCTGCTGAATATCCCCACTGCCTTTTCCTTTAGTGCTCAATGAGATTTTCTGAGAGGATTCTACTGTTCTACAACAAAAGGTGCCTACAAGCATGCTTTTTGGGGAATGTGCAGTTATTAGTTGTGATTTACCATCTATTTCCCCAAAATGAGGTCAGAAATTTGCTGCCAGGAAATGAAAACAGAGAATTTGTTGACAGATAAAGACCAAGGCACCTGACAAGCCGTATTCTTAGCTGATGTGTAATCTTTCCTGTGGTCACTTGGGACTCGCAAGATTAAATTGATGTATACAACTAATTGTTCCACGGACTACATAGTGTATGCTTTAAAATATCCATGAAAGAAATTTTATATAGGAAAGACTATATGCCAACTAAGAATACAGTTGCCAGTACATAAATATTGTTTGCTTAATAAGAAAAAAGATGTTCATATGGAGGCTCAGTGTCAGTCATTACAACATGACTTTTTTGACTTTCGTTGTTATGTTATTGGCCATATCCACCAATAATATTCAGGGTGGAGATTGGGATCTGATTTTGTTGCAGCGAGAACAGCGGTGGATCTTTGACCTTAAGACTGTAGAACCCGATGGACTGAACTCTGTTATAGATTGGAGAGCATTGCTGTGAGTTTAAAAGGAAGGGTTATGGCATTTCTCCTCTCTACCCTTTGATTGGTTCAGAAAGGCATTTAAATTAAGTATTGACATCAGATGCTATAGCTAGAAGCTTAACAGTTTGGAGCGGTAAAGTCAAGACCCCGATGAAGCGACTTTAGGACATTTGATGCAATGATTTTACCCTCCTAAAAGACACTCTAAAGATAAGTACCTGCATATTGTTGAAGTATTTGGTTCTTAGGTTTTTGCCTTTTGTTGTAGGGTCGATGTGAATGCTGTAGACCCTGGGGCATTGAGCATTGCGTTGGCAAGCTTTGACTGCATAGAGCCATATTGAGTTGTATGGAGCTGTTGAACAGCCCTCCGGATTGTGGAATTTTAATTATAAATAATTAAACATTGCAAAGTTAATAAATTTAGGCTAGTTAGATGTTTGTGAAAAAAGAAAAAAAGAGAGGAGGTTTTTAGACCACGGATGCTGTTCTAAAACGGTTCCCCTTCAGGCAAGCATTGCTGCTACATAGAGGGAAAGTAACATACTGAGGGTCTTTCCTCCTTCTTGTTAAGAGTGTCTCTTAGGAGTGTAGTTTTAACAGAGATTTGATAAGTGACAATTAGAATCATGCCAGAAGGAGGAGCTTCACATCTAAAGACTCTGGAAATGTTTAGGCTTTCAACTTGAAGGGTTTTCTTTAAAGTACAAAAACATTTTTAGATCAGACGCTTTGAAGTCTAGAAGTAAACAAAAGGGGCCACTTGATTTTCAAACAACAACACCGAAATCTAAACATTCAAAAGCATTTTCATGATTCTTAGTACTAAGAAAAAAATGAAACACTGCATAGCAGAATGATTTTCAAACTTTCCAATGCATTTATACCCACTTAAAATTTGGAGTTTAAACACTTAGGGAAGTCACTTTGTTATTTAAAAAAGCTTATCTGCTTTTTGCTGGGTATTTTCTGAGCCTCTCACTCTCAAGTTAGGAGGCAGAGCAGTGAGTGAGAGGCTCAGAAAATACCCAGCAAAAAGCAGATAAGCTTTTCTAAATAACATAGTGACTTTCCTAAGTGTTTAAAACCGAAATTTTAAGTGGATATAAATGCATTGGAAAGTTAGTTCAAAAGAAAGTCCTTACATTTTACAAGTCAATATTCAAAAGCCAAGGTCAATGAATTTTTAAATGTTGGTTACAGCATTTAAATATATCTGTGTATTCAGCATCACTATCCGGATAGTGAATAGCACAAAATTTATTTGGAGAGTGATGACTGCCACCGGCTCTATGGATAACAGCAATATTCAGCCATTATCCCAATAGCTCTGAGGTTGAAGTTAGGACGGCCATAGCTGGAATGATCTGTCTTGTGTATGGATAGTGCCACGGAAAATTCATGGCTAGGGCACTGATCAGTACAGAAGCTGCCACTATACTAATAAGTGTGTTTGAATATTGGACTGTTAGGTTTGGGAATGTTCATTTTTCCATTGAATAACATCCTCGAATAGCTGGGCATGCTTCATTCAGCTGCAATGCAAGCAGGTGACCTCTGGAACAGAAACTTATGGGACAGTCATCATTCTCGTCAGGCCTCATGCTAAGAGTTCTCTGTAGGCCTTCCAGAGCTCTGACCATCCAGTAGCCATCAAGCGCATGGAAAGCAATCAGAGGGAGAAAGGAAGGAATGTTTAACATCACTTCACGTTGTCCTTCGACTGGTTATAAAGCTCACTTAAATAGCTAAAGAGAAGCCAAGCCCAAGCTAGGTGTTAGTAAAACAGTTAGGAGCCTTTGAAGCACAAATGTAAGCGTTTAGGCTGTGGGTGTGTCAGGCAGGGAGGGTTAATGAGAAGCCATACAAAGCAGCCCTGAAAACAAACAGATCGAGGGACAATGAACCAGCGTAGGCTACTTCTTACCTGCACCCCGCAAACCTGTACAATGAAAAGAGATGGACAGAAGAAGAAGGGACACTGTTAAGGCTACGGCCAGAATGAAGTGTTATCAGAATCTGAGATGAACAGGGAGTTTAGGCCTGTAGCGAGCACCTCCAGACTGTGCAAAGCTTAGGTAAACAGCCTATCAAGAATATGTGAACCATCAGAGCTGTTATCATCTAAAAACTACATAATATATCCCAGGAAGCCTTCTGGTTATACCTGGGACGAAAGAAACATGGCAGCACCAACTATTCAAGTACTTTGGGGAAAGACTTAGCACAAAATCCTCTTGCATTAAGCTTCTGTTAGGCTACTTGCTTTCAAGGACATGTTGGAATTCTGTGTAAGAGCCAATGAGCTGCAGTATGGTCTTGGCATAAACAGGCACAATGCAACATGTTATCTCCTATATGCGGTGGGGGTGTGGTAAACCTAGCAAGACTATAACTAAGGAACAAAAAGACTTCTTGCGCAAAGGTGAACCCAAATCTGTCCACCCACATGGGCAAATTATGTGCATAGGGTGCTGAAGGAGAGTTTTTCCTACAGTGTTAAGTTAGTTGCTAATTTTTTTAAAAAACTTGGAATATTAGGAATGCACCACTGACATGGTTGTTATTTCTCTATTTAGCCCCCACCCCTTCCAATCTTATGCACTCACCCAATGAGCCCTTTGGACAAGGCACTATAGCTGGAAGACCAAACTTGATCCGAGGCCACCAAACACCAGCTCTCAATGCTTTAGGACAGCCATCGTAAATAACTGTGGAGAAGAATAAACTCAGCTGGAATAAACCATTAAAGGATGGTGAACTGGGTGAATGCTACTGCATTGACTGAGTTCTGTGAGAAGTCTCATGGTCCTCAGCTCAAGTCTAATTAAGGTAAACATTTGCACAGTTAATTTTAGTGCACTGGAGTGCATGCCTACAACCAACTGCGCTGCAATTATGGTGAAGGCTGTCAAATGCTAAGCAACTGACTTTACTTAAATTGTTGACTTCAGATCCTAATGGCTGATAGCTCCTTTGGAGCAATGTGTTAAACCACTATAGAGCGCTCTCCGTGTCTGCAGTAATTCTGCGCATGAGGCATCCCAGGGGAATACCAAGGAACAGCAAGAGAGACCCCAGAACTTGTCAAGAAGGCGGTAATATTAAGATTAAATATGAAAAGCAATCAGTTACAGATTACTGATTCTTGGCTCAGGAAAAATGAATTGGTTATAGATTACTGGTCAGGAGCTCAGAAAACATAATTACTTTGCAGAATAACTAATCCATTACTGATTGTAGCTTATTAAACCTTCACCAAGTACAAACTGCTTAGCATCTTAAATTCAGAAATATGCTGCAAATTGCAGCAGAACGTTTAGCTCAAAAGATGCACTCCACTCAGCTATCATTTCAATGCAATATAGTCTTCATTTTTAAGTTTCAGTTTTTAAACGCACTGGTCATCATATAATGATAAAAGAAGAGACCCCAGCAAATTGGCAAATGTTACAGCACTTACAACGCCGTCTTTCACTCCTTCGTATTCAGTCACTGGTCCTCTTATAACTTCTGCTTCTCCACTGAGTATTTTTTAAAACATTACTGTCTCTTGCAATTTAAAATTAAATTCTTGTGAACATTAGTGCATTTTTCCTAGCAAACAGTTGCTGGTGCTTATACACAGGTCTCTTTCATTAATAAATGAGGACCATGGATCAATTTTAGCAGACAATGAAAAAGGTGTTTCAAACCAGCTATTCATTATTGTAGTTCCATGTCTTGAAAAGTACAGTCTCTACAGGGAACCACAACTGCAGACAATATTCAAATTTACAGTCCCACTTTTCAGTTCCCAACTCAAACTTAAGTTCTATTGGTGGTACCGACCACTTCAGGGGATTTTCAAAACTATATATGACAAAAGCAATGACTCCCGGAAAAACTTACAACCATGCTTCAAACTTACACCCGTTCTTTGAAACCTGGCATTTCCAATCCCCAGTTCAGACAAGCAATTGTACGTTTTTCATTACTTTAGACATATATATTTTTTGAAAATCCCTCGAAGCAGTCGGTACAACCAATAAAGCTCAAGTTGGAATTTGAATATTGTCTACAGCTGTGGTTCCCTGTTGAGACTGTACTTTTCAAGACATGGAACTACAGTAATGAACAATCAGATAAGTGCACAAGGCTTTGGGATTATGGAATGTTAAGTGATTGTATATTGTGCACAAGAATTTAATTTTAAATTGCAAGAACCAGGTCCCCTCTTTTAGCATTATATGATGACCAATGATGGTCAGTGCATTTAAAAACTAAAATTTAAAAATTAATAATATATTGCATTGAAATTATAGCTGAGTGGAGTCCATCTTTTGAACCAAATTTTTGCATTTTTTCACACTTCATGTTATTCGAGGGGTGTATTATTAGTAAATTGCAGCACAGCATTGAAACCAAGAGGGTAACACATCCAAAGCTCACGATTTGTCCCTCTTATCCCAAAATATGCAACCTGATCATGCCATATTCATTGTTCATTTAGATTACTTTCCCAAGCAGTGATCCCTTTATACACCTAGTGTGCTGTTCTTAGCCATAGCCATTGTACAAACACAGATAAAGAGTCACATGAAGATAAAAAAAGAGCTATCGTCTGCAAACAGCAGATTTCTGGCAGCCATTTGTATTCTGATCGGCCCAACAAAAAAAGATGGTGCAGCAAATGAGCTTTCAAGCTCACACAGACCCCCTTCAGACCTTAGTCTTCACATCTGAAAAAGTAGGAAGGCTGAAGGAGTAGCCAAATGCTTAGCACTGCAGATTGAGAACCAGCAAAGCCTGGTTGAAATCCCATTGCTGCTCCTTGGGCAAGTCACTTAACTCTCCATTGCCTCAGATACAAACGTGTAAGCTCTCCAGGGCCAGGAATAAAACTTGCCTTGACCTATTACTGAAAAGGTGTAAGCTAAATTCATATGGAACCTCTGTGCTCCCAAAAGCTTATATCCTTTATGACGGTCCAGTTAAAGGAATCACAATCTACAAAGGATTCGTGTCTTCTACAAATAACTTGATTTTGATACAGTCTTCGATGAAGCACAAAGACCTGATTTTTAAAAGGATTTTCCCAAAGGCACAAGATTGCAGAAAATCTGACCCCTAATAATCCGTCTCCTCTTCCGTCAAAATATTTTAATTATAGGCAGGGCCGGCTGTACCCATTAGGTGAACTAGGCGGTTGTCTGGAGCACAAACCTTTCTAAGGCAGCCCATTGCCGCCGAAGTTGCCCCTCTCCAAGACCTGCAATGTCATTAAGACAGCAACACAGAAGTCTGGGACAGAAATGGCTGGTTGAAAGGTGGCGCCAACACGCTTTGAGTAAGTGCTGCATTGCTGTTTTAATGTCCCAGATGGGAGAGGGGGGGGGGCAGCAGGCATGAGGGTTCACCCAGGGCACTTCATATCTTTGCATCAGCTCTGATATAGGCCAGAGCAGCTGGTTACTTCAATACAGTTTTCTGAAGTCCCTGAACTGTTCTCCGTGTCCCCTCAGGGGCACTAGATGATGAGATGATTTAATGGTACTCTTCACATAACCACACAGGCTGACCCCGATCTTCCTATCGTGAAGCTTACCCTCACAGCCATTGGGCGTCACCTCAGCAAAAGGGTTGTCACAGGCATTGCATTGACGACCCATAACTCCAGGCCGGCAAGCGCACTGACCAGTTTCCTGCTCACAGGACCGAGAGGAGGAGCCAACAGGGTAACAATCGCATGACAGACAGACGTCGCTTCCTTTGGGACAGTAATGAAAATCCTAAGTAAAGAGAATAAAGAAAGGGAGAATGATGAAAAACAAGTACTGCCAGGGAAGTGATGGAAGACTGAAACAGATTAGGAGAGAAAGAAATAAGGCCGGAACCAGATCTTCATATGTAGATACCATGTCATTTGATCTTCAAGAACAGGTTGGAGGGATTGGGACAGTATTCAGGTGCATTTCTCTATAAATTTGCCAGAAGAAAGCAATGGACCTCCTGATTCTCTCACCTTGCAGTGGCACTGACCAGTTGTCTTATTGCAGTCTGGGTCAAAGCCCTTGTTCACATCACAGTTACAAGGTCCACAAGTTTGGTTCCCCCACCAGCCCTTTGGACATTGCTGATCCACCCTAAAGAGGAAGAACAGTGAGCTGTTTCCTGCTTGGTCTCTGATAACTGCATAGCACCAGAAACGTCTTTTATGAAAACTGAGCAACCTGATTGCACGTTGCCTTTTATGGGAAAAGCAATCTATAAGATGAGCAAACAAACAAAGAAATAAAAGAAAAATGGAAAATTCAGGTTCTTCCCACCATTATACAGTACCTCAAGGTGGGCTTGGAGGTTGTCTCAATAGTGTATCAGTTCTGCACTGGTTTGTTTTGAGCTAAACCCAGTCTACAGGACCAGTGATACCATTATATGAACTAGGCGGTTGTCAAACTTTAGAGAGCAGTGCATTCCCACCATTGCTGCCGCTGCCCCGTCCCCTCCAGGGCCATGGCAGCAGTGACAATAAAACAGCCAAGCAGTGCTTACCAGATCCGCTGAACCGCTGAGCACTTCTGGTGCTGGGCTCTTACCAGGCAGCTCTGCTCCCATGCAAGCGGGGCGTCTGCATTGGAGGGGGTGGGACTGTCTGGCCTTTCAGAGCACGGCACCTGCACAAAGCAGTTTAGAGGCTATGGTATGGGCAGCAGGAATGAAGATTCACCTAGGGTACCTCATATCCTTCCACTGCACCCCTAAAATAATATCTGAGCAAACATCAGAACAGAGAGCCAGAGCTGGGTATCACTTCCTCTGCAAGATTATGAACTCTGATTTGTCTTTTGGTCTGTTGTTCTCTGGTGCGCTGCTCCTAAGATCATTAAACTATTGTCTGGAATATTCACTTCCCAGCATGGATAAAACAACTGTGTGAATCTCACCTGTGCTCACAGTACTGCCCAAAATGATTTTCGCCACATTCACACAAGTATCCATGCAGGGAGTTTGGTTTCCGCCGACATACTGATTTGTTTTTACAGGGATTTAGCTGACAGACATCAGTGCACCTCTCCCCATAGTGTCCTGGAGAGGAACACACACAGACATGTTCTTAGAACGAGAAATCAAGAAAAAGCTGGAAAGACACAACTGAAAAGATTAATACTGCAAAAACGAGAAATAAACCTGATGGTCAAAAATGTAGACAGTGGACCCAACATCTAAGAGAGAAATAAAGGAGAACATTTACCTATCCTCACAGAAGATTAAGAGCGCAAAAGGAAAAGATGTTCATTTTACTTCATTTTTGAAAATTTCGTTTTTGATGTTTATTTTGGTTTGTTTCGTTCATTAGAAATTAAACAAACACTAAAGTGAAAAGAAAAAAATGTTAAGGTTTCTTTTAGTAAAGGCTGGTGACCAGTTAACATACATTTTAATGCGTGGAAATGCCAGCAGGCCAGGGACCGCACGGTCAAACAAATGCTAATCAGCCATGGCGCAATAGGACGAGGAACAGGAGTGTGGATGCGGAGAGCACATTGCTGCCAGCACGAGAATTATTGCTGCCTAGTCTGTGGCCATGTGGCCAGCACAAGAATTATTGCTGCCTAGTCTGTGGCCATGTGGCCATTAACACCTCTAAGGGAGTTGTTAGGTAAACCCGTCCTACTGGAGCCCACGTTAATGTTCACATCCCAGCGTTGACTGCTGGGGATATACTGTCACACTCCTGACAGCTAATGCAGTGGCTTTGCACTTCATATGAATTTGTTTCACATGTTAAGTGCAGAACCTTAGTGGCTTTAGTAAAAGGAGCCTTAAGGGAAAAAAGGGCCCTTCCTCCCCTGAAAAACCTCAGTCCATAACTGGTTAAAAAACTGACTCTTCCACCACCCCCCCGCCCCCAGCTTCTCCTTTTTCCCCCCACTCTACTCAGATCTCTACTCTTTCAAATTGGAACTGAGCAGTCTCCAGTTCTTCCTGCCCCTTGGAGTCCCGTTTCCAAAATGGGATCAGTCGGGACCCAGCAGGGCTCTTGCTCCATTTCAACTTCAGAGACCCAATAGATGAGATAAGAAGTATTGAGGGAGGGGGGGGGCACAGTAAGAGGAGCACAGAGGTAGTCCCTTGCTCTCTTGACTGTATGTATTCCATCCTGTGAACTCCAGGAGCCTCTCTTTGGTGGAATTCAACTATTAAGACGGGCACTAGCACGAAACGTGAGACACTGAAATCATACTCGCTGCCCTCCCCCTCCCCCCCCCCCATTTGGGGTATTATCCAAGGATACTGGAAGAGCTGCCAAGGGGAAACTTCATAGCTGTGTGAGCATAAAACCAGTCAGTCTGGATAGGGTTGTTCTAGCTTTGTTTCATTTTCTATGTTTTCCTTTTTTATGGTGTTTTTTAAATTTTGTTCTATTTATTTAAAATAAAAAAGAAAGAAACCAAATGGAAAACATAAGAAAAAGAAACTAAAGTGATATCTGGCTCCTTCCAACTAAAATAAAAAAAACACATACTAAATATTTAAAATAGTTTCCCCCCTGGACTTATGGCTGCCCTCTCTCATCAAATCTTGCCAACAGACCCTCAGTTGCTCCTGCTTTGCAAGGGCTATTTCTCATAATGATATTGGCCAACCCAAAGCTGGCGCTTGTTTGAACATTTGCCATACACCAAAATAGTGACAGTTGACCAAGGGCCCTATGTCATTTTCCTGCATGCTAAAACTTCAAAATGGCACTGAGCTTGGGTGGACCAGCACTAAAATGAGAAACAGTACTGGTGGGGCAGGGGCAATTGAGGATTGCTCCCCACTTTAAGACCTACAGAAGGGGCAAGAGGGAGTAAGGGAGCTGGCCTAAAGCCCAGAGGTTTTTCTTTTAATTTAGGAAGTGCGATTTTTCTGCTGGGGCTAGCTTAAAATTAATTTCGAAAATGAAGTAAAATTGAATTAAATTGCATTCCTTTTCTCTAAATTTCTTTTCAAGAGAAAACAAAGCAGGAACTTTCACTTTCTGTTTTCTAATGTCTTTTCTATCCAATTATTGTAGTTTCATTTGTAGACAGTATAAAGCATAAAGGTTCTGTTCCGGATGTCCCAGATTTGACCTGCATGCACTTTCTAAAATGTCACTTCTCATAGTCATTATCGTTAGCTTTATGATTGAATCATCTCCACATAGTTATTTTGCTCCTTTTCGTTTTATTAATTTTAGAGTCAATCAAGTTAACTCTTACAATACAGAGCTGCCAGGTTATCATGTTCTAGGAAGGACACTTTTTGGTCAGTCCTGGTTTTGAACATCTATGCTCAATTTACTGTGGAATATGTAGTCCCTGATTTTACCCCGTGAAATCAGTCTGCAGGTCCCATAATGCAGCAAGACAGCATTGTCTATAATCCAGGGCTGGCCTAAAATTTCCCTCCTGGAACTGGGTAACTTGGCAGCTATACAATCAATGAAAATGCACTAACAAAGAAAAAAGGAAGAAGAAGATGCCTGCTTAAGAATAACAAGAACAGGAAATAACATGGATAAAGAGACGAGACAGAGAGGGAGTGCAAAGCCAAGGGAATGAAATCAAGAGAGACAGGACGCGAAACAAGAACGTTCTCTAGGAATGTGTCTGTGCCCATACCTGGCTGGCAGACACAGGAATAGTTCTGCCAGTGATCTCTGCAGGAACTGTTGGATGGGCAGGGGCTGGAGTCACAGGCATTTGCCAAACTACATCCTACTTCAGCATGCAGAGTGCTACTGGGTTTTGGTAAGGCAATCCCAGTCGGCGTCTCACCCAGTCGCACTCCCTGCAAACCAAGAGACAGCCGGATGGTGAGCTCATAGCATAACAGAAGTGATCACAGCTCAGAGAGAGCACTGACGGATGCTGCGAATACAACCTTGACACCTTCACATTCATTCAGAGTGACGAAGTCTCACAGAACATGAATCTCTGATAGGGCATTCACAGCAACCCTCTCCTGACGTCTTCCTACTGCTGCTAGATAGTCTGAAAACAAACACTCTCCAACCATCAAGAAAACAGCATGACACCTATAAAAATCCTCAAACATATCTCTGTTGTGTGCACAAATGCATGTAAAAGACAGTCCCTGCTCATCAGAGCTTACAATCTAGTCAAGACAGACAACACAGTAGCTGTAGACATAAGATACAGCTAGGGGGAATGGTAAGGAAACACAAAGGAGATCAGATGAGTCAAAGATCCAAAAGCGGCAGCGAAGAGGTGAGTTTTCAGCCTGGATCTGAAAGGGGTCAAAGAAGGCATCTGAAGTACAGACACCGGTAGTTTGTTCCAGGCATAAGGAGCAACAAGGTGAAAGGAGCAAAGTCTGGAGTTAGCAATAGAAGAGAAGAAGGGCACAGATAGAAGCGATTTGGCAGAAGAGCAGAGTTCCTGAGGAGGGGTGTAGGGAGAGGTAAGAGAGGAAAGGTAGTGAGGAGCTGCAGAGTGAATGCACTTAGAGGTCAGCAGGAGAAGGTTGAACTGGATGTGGAAACAGATAGGGAGCCAATGAAGTGACTTTAGAAGAGGGGTAATATGGGCATGACGGGCTGGCGGATGATTAGCCGTGCAGTAGTGTTGAACAGATTGAAGGAGAGACAGATGATTTAGAGGGAGATGAGCAGGAAGTAGGCTACAATAGTCTAGACAGGAGGTGACTAAAGAGTGGAAAGGTGTCTTAGTAGTGTGTTCAGAAAGGAATGGGTGAATTTTGTTGATGTTATAGATAAAGAAACAGCAGGTTTTAGCTAACAGTTAGATGTGTGTGGAGAAGGACAGAGAGGAATCAAAGACGACCCCAAGGTTGTGAGGGAGGAGCAGAGAGTTATGCACAGAGATTGAGAAAGGAGGAAGGGGGAGAGGAAGGTTTAGGGGGAAAAATAAGAAGCTCAGTTTTGGCCATGTTCAATTTCAAGTGCTGGTGAGACATCCAAGCAGCAATGTCAGAAAGGCAGACAGAGATCCTGGCCTGGATTACCGGAGAGATTTCAGGTGTAGAGAGACAGATCTGGGAGTCATCAGCATAAAGATGGTATTGAACACCATGGGAAGAGATAAGTGTACCAAGGGACAGGGTATAGAGAGAGAAAAGAAGCGGACCCAAGACAAATCCTTGGGGTACACCAACTGAGAGCATGATAGCAGTACAGGAGGATCCACCAGAACAAACACTGAAAGAGCAATGGAAGAGATAAGAAGAGAACTAGGATAGCACAGAGCCCTTAAAACCAAGCGAGGACAAGGTATTGATGACAAGGTTGTGGCCAACAGTGTCAAAAGCAGCAGAAAGGTCAAGAAGGATGAGGATCGAGTAAAGACCCTTGGATTTAGTCAGGAACAGGTCACTGGGGACTTTGGAAAGAGCCATTTCAGTAGAATGTAAAGGACAAAAGCCAGATTGCAATGGATGCAGAAGGGCTTGAGAGGAGAGAACGTCCAGGCAATGCCAGTGAACCACACGTTCAAGTAGTTTAGAAATGAAGGGAAGGAGGGAGATGGGTCGATAGTTAAAAGGATAGGTAGGGTCTAGTGAGGGTTTCTTGAGGAGAGGAGTGACCACAGCATGCTTGAAAGCTGCAGGGACAGTTGCAGTGGAGAGCAATAGGTTGAGAATGTGAGAGATGGAAAGGACAGTAGTGAAAATAGGATCAGAAGAGCAGGTAGTGAGTTTGGAGGAGGAGGAAAGAAGGTGTGTGGTTTCCTCCTTAGAGATCATGGAAAAGGAAGAGAGGGTAGCAGAAGTGGGGAGGGGAGGGGAGTTTGGAGGAGGGGAAGTAGCTGATATCATGGGGAACTGGAGTGTGATCCTAAAATTTTGACATGGAAATAGTCAACCAGGGTTTGGGCAGAAAGGGAAGGAGGGGTCGGAGGCGGAGGCACCTTGAGGAGACAGTTGAGAGTTGCAAAGAGATGATGAGGGTCAGAGGCAAGAGAGTTAGTCAGATGGATATAACAGTCTGTTTTGGCAAATGCTATGGCTGACTGGAAAGAGACAAGCATAAATTTGAAGTGTAGAAAGTCCTCAAGGGTGCAGGATTTGAGCCAAGTGTGTTCAGCTGAATGGACACAGGTTAATCCTCATCAAACAATTGTTTTAACCATTTACAATTGTGAAGAAATAGCCCTTATGAACAGAGTTATCTCTGGGCAACAATTACTGGAATATTTCCTTGATGCAGATTAGCTTTGAAACTCAATATCGTGTTGGAGGGCTTAAGGATTCATATGAACTGCAAGATATACTCGAGAAAGAGAAGTGGCTTATTATATATACTGCAGAAGGAAGAATGAAATTAATTTATAAACCTGATCTGAAATATGTAGCTATTTGCCTTATGGACTAAATCATGATGGACCAATGATCAAATTGCTATGAGAGTTAAAGGACTAAAGATGTATCATGCCCTCTAAGTGACCCTTTTACTAAAGTGCGCTACCCAGTTAGCACATGTTTTGGTATGTGGTAACCACACACTCGGGGCCATGTTAACAGGTAGTACAGGGGTATGACAGTTACTGCACACTGATTTGCACGCTAATTGCCACTCACGCCTTGAGGTGGAAAATGGGCGGGAGAGGGGCGGAGAGTGGGCATGGTGAGCACATTGCGGTTAACACAAGGTACATATCACACGCTCTCCATGTTGCAAGTAGCACGGGTGCACCTTGCGTTATTGCGCACATCCGTGCATTAACTGTTGGGAACATGCTAGTCACGCCCTGATCATTACCACAGAAGATGGTACATAGTGCAGGTGAATTTTAACACTAAATGCACATTCAGCACAAACCATAGTGCACTTTAGCAATAGGGCACTAAGACGCTTTGATGGTCCCTCCAAATATAAACTATTATATTGTGGATTAGATTGGGATAAGTATAATGAGAGTCTTTTTAAAGGCAACAGAAGCTCCAAGTAGCACACAAATTTACACTCACTCAGGGACAGATGTAAGTACCCATTCACATAGCAATTCCACCCAAACTAGGCCCCAGGAAAGCCTGCGTGCAGCCTGCATAAAAATATGCGTGTTCATCGGCATGCCTACTTGTACATCCAAATTCACCTTTGATAGCAGGTGTGTAAACTATGCTTCACCCAATGACCCCCTTACAGGACTGAACACTGTATCCTAAACCGTGCTCTGGGCTTCTGACCTGTACGCAGCCCTCCAAGCCATTCTGCACCTTCTCAGAGCCCAGCATTCCTCCGACATGGAGATGCTTCACCTTTAGGCCATGCAACTCATTTCCAACAACCACTGTGTCCTGCAAGAAATAGGGGATAAGCAGAAGCTGGGTACTAAATATATTCATCAGTGGACTATCCAGTTTTGTTAATGTGGGTAACCCCTCTCTCCCACCACCAGGCATATACAAACATACTTGCATGTTACTTTCACATTCTAGATTTATTTATCTAGTTAAGCAAACAGCATATATAACTCTTCTCAGTGG
Source organism: Ichthyophis bannanicus (assembly GCA_033557465.1). Taxonomy (NCBI): domain Eukaryota; kingdom Metazoa; phylum Chordata; class Amphibia; order Gymnophiona; family Ichthyophiidae; genus Ichthyophis; species Ichthyophis bannanicus. The sequence continues at coordinate 147,063,111 of CM066046.1, read as the reverse complement.
AGGTCATTCCGATCCTCATATAGCAGGTCTCGATGTCTGATCTGGACATCCAGACCCAGTAAATGCCCAGACTGTGCTGCAGGGGACAGAGCTCCCCGCATGTATAGCATGCTGGGAGGTCTGTTCGTGGATGGAAGAGGGTGGGTCAGGGAAGGAGTGAGGGTGGGCAGTGGGTGGCGCCTGACCTCAGACATACAGTACCGATCCTGAGGTCAGCTCTGTATGTCCAGGATTGGCCTGGTAGACGGGGGACTTATTCCATCTCATAGGTGGGCCATTGAGCCCGGCGGAGACAAAGAGGTGAGGAGTGCATAGCTCCCCGTAGCCCCACCAGGGCCATGGAAGGCCAGATCGGGGGTCAGGCTGTGGGTAAAGAAGTTTATCGTTGGCGGCCTGTGATCACGGCTCCATTCTGGAGCCACGGCGGCATGGCAGCAGGACGCCATGCCACCTCCGCTCCTTTCAGGAGCCTGACTGGGCTAGCCGGGGATCTGCTGGGCACCCGGCATGACAGAATCAGGGCCCAGCCTGCATGTTCAGGTCGGTAGACCAGATTCTGATGCTGCGGCACGTCTACCACGTCACACCAAGATTTTCTCAGGCCATACAGGGGCAGGACGTGCGGAATAGAATTGGCTTCCACTTAAATAAAAAAGCCTGAAGTCTGGTTTAATTGGGTAAAATGAGGAGATGCATTTAAATTTTCATTATTTCCTTTCACCGTTCAAGGCTCCTTCTTTTTAAAGTTAGTAAATGTTCCAAGTTAACTGAACACCTCTATGTACATTGCCATTCTGCCTATGTCTACACATACCTGGTAGATCCCAAAATCCAAACTGATGGTGATGACATAACGCGTCTCACGCCCACTGTGAACGTCACGCAGCTCCAGCTGGAGATCATGCCATTTCCCATCGTTCACGAGCATCTGGTCTAAGAGAAGCTTAGTGGAACGACTGGTGCCCCTAGTCACAGAGAAGGCGACCTGGCCAGAGACCAGCTACAGAAAAGAGAAAAAGCAAGGCTGTCCACTGTGAAAACCGGCTCAAAACACTTTCCTGCCCTACAAGCAAACCCTGGCCAGGTGTCCAACTGTTAGACAGGGATGGAACTGGGGTAGGGCATGCAGGACGTTGCCCTAGGAGCTCTATTTCCTGGGGGGCTGAGCTCCAGCCTTTGGAAAATGGTGGTGCACAATACCACTGTTTCACACAGCAATACCCCAGACACCATAACAGCTAGTTCCAGAGAATGAAAAGAAGCGTTTTGGTTTTACTATTGTCACTAGATGCTACTGACTCAATTACCAGATATGCGGCATGAAAACGCCTCTGGGTGTCCTCAGAAATCTGAGCCCCTCCCTTCCCCCCGATATTGACTGTTGACGCAAATATGAAGAACAGAGAGAGAAATCAGAACCCATCCTTTTCTAGTGATTCTTAGAGAGGAAACGTTACCGTGAATGTTTAGTACCTGGCACAGTATTGTAGTGTACTGTCCCGCATGAGTCTGCAGCAAGACACCTTCTGACCGCCGGGTCCTAAATGCAACCCCCAAAAACCAAGGGATGGAGATTTTCAACTCATTCTTGAAATCCCAGGAAATGATGCTGTTACCATGGAGACGATGAGGATGGTGCATTGCTAGAAGAAAAAAATAGGCAAAAAGGCATTTTAAGAAATTAATTGCCTTATGCACTTAAGTTTGGACTGCACGCTAAATTATGTACTAGTAACAAAGGCCCTAGACTGCATACTAAACTGGTCTGAAAAGATGTAAGCATCTATGTGCCAAAATTGGCAAGTATAGGAATTTAAATGAAGGAACATCAGATGCAAATAAGGCTTTAGTGGGCATGTACTAAATAGCATGGTATGCTTTCCTCTAGCAGCTATTTAGCACAGGCTCAGTAAGATCTAAAACTTAACACCTACCTCAGACCAGGTATTAACTTTAGAGCGTGCATGGTATTCAAAGGGATCAGCTATCAAGATGCATTGGGGCTTACCAATGGATGAGATGGTGCTGTTAGAGCAGGAAACGTTGTGGGAGATGTGGAGTAGAGAACAGAGAAGAGACAAAAGAGAGGGAGAGAGAGAGGAGAGACACCAACACATACTTCAGCACTTCCAAAAAAAATTCCACATTCTCTCCTCTGAAGCCCAGTCAGACTCCCAACACTGTTCAGTATATACTCACCATGCCTGCAGTCCTTGCCTCCAAACCCTAGAGGGCACTCACATGTGAAGGACCCCCATGTGACAGAACAGGAGCCACCATTCTTGCAAGGGCTTGAATCACAAAATGAATGTTTTGCATGGCACCCTTTAAGCAGCAGAGATTCATGCATTAGGAATATGCAAATGAAAAAGTGCAAAAATATTAGTGCTGCAGTAATTTATACTTGTTCAGTTGATTTAATGAAGCTTGGCTTTGATGTCCATCCTTAAAGGCTCATGGCAACATTATAACATTCCAACTTTTATTCATGACATTCTTCCTTTTCTCACAGACATTAAGACAGCATTAAGGGGGTCAAAGGGGAGCACAATATAAAAGTCACTAGCAACAGTTGGTGAATTGTTGTGCATTTCTTATGGGGAGAGAATAAAGGTTCCTCCTCAAGTCTCACTGAGTACGTTCACGTGGTGATCCCATTATATAAAATCTATACTAAATCTTGGCATTAAGAACTAGGACCACATTCATGTCTGATCTACTAGTTGATGACAATCTATGTTCTGATGACATTTCAAACATTTTCCAGCAGACAGGCAAGACTAGATTGGTGAAAGCATTTCAGAATGGCACAGGCTGAAACAAGAATCTGATTGGCACGGCTCCTGACATGACTTGCTCCCATTACCTGCAGACGTTCCATTGTTTGCAATGTAGGACGCTAGATCAATCCGCTTACTGTCGATGTACAGGTTTCTCATACATCCAACGAACTCTTTGTGTGCCACTGGGAAGTTCTCTGGCAGGTTAGGAACACCTCCAAGGAGCAGAGGACCTGTTAGATCCAGGGACCTGAAATGAACCAAGGTATATTGCCCAGGTGTTTCTAACAACAGCAAGTGACACGTTGCTTTTGGGATGCATATGCTGTTTGCTGTAGGCTATTTTCAGATTCTGGTAAACTGGCACATTAATGCTAGAGGTTGACGTATGATGAGGGCAATCTGATAAAATCGCATGCCTATTTTATGCCTGATTTATAAAGTCAAGTACATGCATACTTGACTTTATAAAATACTAGGGTAAGTGGCAGAGAAAGCACATAAATTAGGTTACAATCACTTATACCAGTGCTAGATCTGCACAGAATAGACTATGTCTACTTTTCGCAAATACAAGTATAAAGTATCATATTCTATAATCAACATGCGTACTTGCTTGTACCGCCCTCACTCTGCCCAAACCCTGCCCACATGCATACCCACAGTGAATGATGTGCCACGGAAGTGACACACACACTCTCCCATGAGCTGATAGTTCATAAGAGGTCACTTAAGCACATAACCGGCTATTACATGTATAAATGACTAAAATACCGACATTTTGGTACATAAGTGTGTATTAAATAAATAAATTTACATGCATTGTTGGCACCAGCAAATGCCACTTATAAAATTGCCCCTGAGAAGTGTGAATTTACTGCTTGCCAAAAGAGAGAAACTATGGAGTCTGTTTACTAATGAACGTGCTAGTAATGCGCATTTGTGCCGTGAAGCTAATGTGGATGCCTGTGCCAATTTCAGACAGCATGTGCGTCCATTCTTCTGACATAGATGCGTTCCTAACACATTTCACAGCACAACCGGGCACATGGGCACACTTAACTCTATCCATTGAGGTGGCATCACATGCACCCCATACTAACATCCACATTTATGTTTAGCACTTGCCCATAATGCCCACGCTATTGTGATATACCATCAATGCCCATGTTCAACCCCAACCTGCCCAGTCTCTGCCCAATCACTCTCTACCTAGTTAGCGTGGGATTGTTAAGGTGTGGCATACTTACAACATGTTAAACACAATGCTAACAGTTAGTAAACATGCTCCAATGTCTGGAAAATTCCAGTAGGGCATTATTAACTCATTTCTGAGCATCTTCTGATGTTCTGAGTAGTGGCAGCATCCCTGTTGTCACGGAGGAGAGAGGTAACGTGACAGGAGAGCATCACCCTGGTGTGGCAGGAAGTGATCCTGTAACTAGAACCTGTCCTCCAGGTGATGTAAAACCCTCTCGCACCGAGGAAGTTTCTCCAGGGCCATGTGCCTATAAGGGAAGGGTTAGGACAGCCATTATAGTTGGTGATTCAATTATTAGGCATGTAGATAGCTGGGTGGCTGGTGGACGTGAGGATCGCCTGGTAACATGCCTGCCTGTTGCGAAGGTAGCAGACCTCACGCGCCACCTAGATAAGGTCTTAAATAGTGCTGGGGAGGAGTCTGCTGTCTTGATAAATGTCGGTACCAATGAAATAGGAAAATGTGGTAGGAGGTTCTGGAGGCTAAATTCAGACTTTTAGGTAGGAAGTTGAAATCCAGAACTTCCAGGGTAGCATTCTCCGAAATGCTTCCAGTTCCACGCACAGGACCCAAAAGGCAGGCAGAGCTCCGGAGTCTCAATGCGTGGATGAGACAATGGTGCAGAGATGAAGGTTTTGGATTTATTAGGAACTGGGGAAGATTATGGGGAAAGGAGGGGCTCTTCCGAAGGAATGGGTTTCACCTTAACCGGGATGGAACCAGGCTGCTGGCATTAACCTTTAAAAAGGAGATAGAGCAGCTTTTAAACTAGATATTAGGGGAAAGCCAACAATCAACCAGGAGTGCATGGTTCGGAAAAATGTATCCTTGAAGGATACTACCAAAAGCAGAGAGGTTCCAAAAAAGAGTAAAGTAGCCCACATGCCCATGAGTATGGAGCAGACAGAGCTTAAAGATTCCAAATTATCCATGCCTACAAATAGCCAGATTAATATAAATAAAATACAGTATCTAAAATGCTTGTATGCAAATGCTAGAAGTCTAAAAAATAAGATGAGAGAGTTAGAATATATAGCACTAAATGAAAGGTTAGATATGATTGGAATCTCAGAGACATGGTGGAAGGAGGACAACCAGTGGGACCATGTGATACCTGGGTACAAACTATATCGTAATGATAGAGCTGATCAAATTGGTGGAAGGGTTGTGCTCTATGTTAGAGAGGGCATTGAGTCAGAAAGGATTAAAGTTTTGCAGGAAACAAAATTTGCTATAGAATCCCTATGGATTGAAATTCCATGTAAAAAGGGGAAGGTGATGGTAGTGGGGGTGTACTATCGACCGCCTGGCCAAAATGAACAAATAGATGATGAAATGCTCAAAGAAATCAAGGAAGCTAACAAAAGTTACAGTGCAGTAATAATAATGGGTGATTTCAATTACCCCAGTATCGACTGGGTTAGTGTTATGGCAGGACATGCTAGGGAGATAAAGTTCCCAGATGAAATAAATGACTGCTTTTTGGAGCAGCTGGTTTATGAACCGACCAGAGGGGAAGCCATATTGGACCTAGTCCTTAGTGGAACACCAGATCTGGTGCAAGGATAATTAGTGGAGGAGGGATGGTAAGGAAATCCACAGTACTACCTTTTAACTTTCGAAAAGGAGACTATGATAAAATGAGGAAAATAGTTAAGAAAAAATTAAAAGGAGCATTAGCAAAGGTTAAAGACTTGCATCAAGCTTGGGTGTGGCCAGCATGGTTTAAAGGTGAGGATTAGAGAAGCTGTTGTTGCTAAAAAAGCATGTTTCCGGAAATGGAAAAAAGAGCCAAATGATGAAAACTGGAAACAGCACAAGCACTGGCAAGTTAAATGCATTGATAAGGCAGGCAAAGGGAGAATTTGAGAAGAAGCTTGCTGCAGAAGCAAAAATGTGTAATAAAGACTTTTTCAAGTACATTTGTAGCAAAAAACCTGTGAGAGAGTTAGATGGTCCATTAGATGATAGAGGGGTTAAAGGGGCACTAAGAGGCGACAAGGCGATAGCGGAGAGACTGAATGAATTCTTTCCTTCGGTCTTTACTGAGGAAGATGTAGGGATGTTACCCATGACTGAAGTGATATTTAAAGGTGCGGAAGAATTGAAGGAAATATCAATACATCGGGAAGATGTATTATAACTATTTGATAAACTGAAGAGTAGCAAATCACCTGGACCGGATGATATACATCCAACGGTGTTGAAAGAACTGAAATATGATATTGCAGACCTGCTATTAGTAATCTGTGAACTATCATTAAAATTATCTGTAATACCTGAAGATTGGAGGATGGCCAACGTAATGCCAATTTTTAAAAAGGGTTTCAGGGGTGATCCGGGAAACTACAGACCATTGAGCCTGACGTCAGTACTGGGGAAAAATGGTAGAAACCATCACAAAGAACAAAATTGCTGAGCATGTAGATTGTCATGGCTTAATGGGAGACAGCCAACATGGCTTTAGACAAGGAAGATCTTGTCGGTTGATGTAGTGTATCTGGACTTTCAGAAAGCCTTTGACAAGGTCCCTCATCAGAGACTTTTGGCAAAACTAAAGAGTCATGGGATAGGAGGCAGTGTACTATTGTGGATCAGGAACTGGTTAAAAGATAGAAAGCAGAGGGTAGGGCTAAATGGCCAATTTTCCCATTGGAGAAAGGTGAATAGTGGTGTACCCCAGGGATCTGTGCTGGGTCTGCTGCTTTTTGACATATTTATAAATGACCTGGAAAAGGGAATAACGAGTGAGGTTATCAAATTTGCAGATGACACAAAACTATTTAAAGTTGTTAAAACCCATAAGGATTGTGGAGAATTGCAAGAGGATCTTGATAAATTGGAAGACTGGGCATCAAAATGGCAGATGAAATTTACAAGTGCAAGTGCAAAGTTATGCACCTAGGGAAGAACAACCCAAACTATGGTTATATGATACAAGGTTCCACATTAGGAAGCACCACCCAAGAAAAAAAGATTTAGGTGTCATTGTGGATAACATATTAAAACCCTCCGCCCAGTGTGCAGCGGCGGCGGCCAAGAGAGCAAATAAAATGCTAGGTATCATAAGGAAAGGAATGGAAAATAAAACAAAGGATATTATAATGCCTCTGTATCGTTCCATGGTGCGACCGCACCTTGAATATTGTGTGCAATTCTGGTCGCCGTATCTTAAAAAGGATATAGTGTTATTAGAAAAGGTTCAGAGAAGAGCCACCAAAATGGTAAAGGGGATGGAAGGCTACTCCTATGAAGAAAGGCTAAAAAGGTTGGGGCTCTTTAACCTGGAAAAGAGACGGCTGAGGGGAGATATGATAGAAGTCTATAAATTAATGAACGGAGTGGAACGGGTAAACGTAGATCGATTGTTTACCTTATCAGAATATAGAAAGACTAGGGGACATGCAATGAAGCTACAGGGTAAACTATTTAAGACTAATAAAAGAAAATATTTTTTCACTCAACGTGTAATCAAACTCTGGAATTTGTTACCAGAGGATGTAGTAAAGGCTGTTAGTGTAGCTGGGTTTAAAAAAGGTTTGGACAAGTTCCTGGAGGAAAGATCCATAAACCATTATTAAGAAGGGACCCAGGATATCACTGCTTGACCCAATACAAGCATTGTGGAATCTGTGTCTTTTGGGGAAACTGCTAGGTACGTATGACCTAGATTGGCCACTGTTGGAAACAGGATACTGGGCTTGATAGACCTTGGTCTGACCCAGTATGGCATATCTTATGATGCTAAAATCATGTTTTTATGATGTGAACAAATATCCGTGACTGATTCCTGATTTAATAGTTTGGTATCAGTACTTGAGACGGATGGATGTAGGAAACTGTAAGTTGTAGTTGTCATGTCCTGGAGATTTACATTAACCATATTTCTCTTTTCACTTTTTTGTTTTAGTCACTCTATTCTACCCAGTGTTTTATAGTGAAGCGGTATGTTTTATGTGCTGTGCCCGACTTCGGCAAAGGCGATTTACTAATCCAAGAATAATTTTTGCTTGTATCACTCCCCACCTAGCTTTGGTTTCTTTGGTCTTTCCATTCTTGGGGCTTTACTTGGAAGGCTGTGAAATTGACCTGTGCAATAGGTTAGGTTATTTAATGTCTTGCTTTGTGTGTTTATGGTGACAGCTTTTCTTAACATACAATTTTCAGCATGCAAATTGTAAAAACCACAAATACAAGAATAAATCAATCAATGCAATCAGGATCAGGTTAGATTATTACATATATCCTAGACGTGAATATAAGTCTATAGAGAATAAATGTTTAGTGCACTAATGGTTCTATGTAATAAACCAGTCAAACTGCTGAAACCAGATAACCTGTAAAATGAAGTAGTCCAATATTCGAAAGCCTTTATCTGGACAGTAGCATCCGCCACTGGCCGGACCTGGTGGAGTCCGCTATACAGATATCTCTAGGCCTAGATTTATCCAAACAGTTAACTGGATAGCTGACAGAATCTTCCCACTATCAGGAGAACTGTGGCGCCGGCCACATTTTACGCATTTCCGGCAGCGGCAGCTAGCTGAGGCCGCTGAACCGTAAATGCGGATGCTCAATGCCAAAGCCATATTCATGCCCCAGCATTCAATATCTAGGTTGCCTGGATTGCCGGGAAGCTAACAGGGAAGTCACAATACTCCGCCACTGTCAGGTTAGCTTCTGCGGCAAAAGCAGGCCAGTCTTTACTGCTGACTTTCACAGCATGTTGATAACCAGGCAGCAGCTCAATATTGCCACTTCCAAGTTAGTGAGAGGTGCTGTCCTGGAACGCCCACTCTGATGCCAACTGGTTAGCACTGGTGTATACAGCGACAGCACCCACAGATATTCAGTGGCACTAACCATGATAAGGGCATTTCACAGTACGCAGGTCCCTTTGATTACCCCCCTCCCCCATCTAGTTTATTTAGCTGCCGTGGCTGGCATGCACAGAAATGCCGATCACGGCAGCTGAATATTAACCTGAGGGAGAGGAAGGGGAGGGGCTTCATTTCTGGAGACCCTTCTGCCATTGGTCAAATAGCCTCAGGTTCACAGTTCAGTATCTCTGGTAGCAATAATTACAACAAAAACACATGAGCTAAATATCATACAAATTGTGAGTTCTCCCTAATTAATGTATATACCTGTCAGTAAAAATGTGCTGAAAATCTCAGGTCATACCCTAAGCAGAGGAATTTCTGCAAGGTTTCAGCTCAGTGTAAGTTTCAGATTTTCCCCACATATCCTGTGGAAAACGTGTTAAAATTTCCTCAGCGAATTGCGGGAAATATCTGACTAGACTTGATGTGACTTGCCAATCTGTAGGAATCCACATCAAATCTCCCCATCAGAGATCTCTCAAATCCGATAAGCCTGTTCAGACTCTGACCTGATGTAGATTCGCTGCTTTAATAAACTAGTTTAACTAACTCATGACTGTTTCAAACTAGTTCAAAAGTACTTTTGTCTCTCATAGTCAATACATCTCTACAAGAACATGCAGTAAACGTTCTTCCTCCAATGTGCAACTTGAACAAACACTCACTTCTTAGAGCTAGACTGCACACCCTCTGCCGCACAGCTATAATTTCCAATCTGACTACCAAACTGCAGGGCCACAGACATGTCGCAGTCGTCCAAGGCTATGACTGCGACCTTCTCTTTGGAGGGTCCTTGCGCCACCCCCATGGATCCAATCTTGGGCTGAAAAAGAAGTCAGATATTAATCTAAACATAATCACAGCCCTCAGGATTTGGAAGACAGACAAGGCACATCTGAGAAGGGTTACACATCGAAGTGTTGGTGGGAAAGGGATAATGGCGATGCTTCTACATCACTACTAGGGGTCACGAGCAGCGTGCATTGAGTTTTATTCGCAGATTTGAGTGCTTATGATGATGAAACTCTTCTCTTTTTAACGCCTCACTCTGCAATTTTTTTAGCATTCAGAAGACCAGGCTGAGAAGAGAAATATGTCATTAAAGCAAAGTGCAGAAAGTGTTTAACAGCCGATGAAACTTAGCATTTCAGAGGCTTCTCTTTACACTTGACATACCGGTTTTACAACACTCACACACACCAGGAAGCCTATTCTGGCATAATGAACTTCATTCCTTCTCAACCTTGACAACAGTGTACAACATCCCAGCAATATCTATTTATTTTATTTATTTAGCTATGGGTAACCAGAGGATTGGAGAAACAACCACCACAGAGCTCCCATTTATTTTGATGAGTATTTTGAGCATGTCATGAAGGATGCTGACTCACAGTGATTCATCTTAAAGCAAATATTTATTGTAGCTAACTACTGAGACTGGTTTAAGCTCTGTAGCCTTCTAGGAATGCAGTTAATTTTTAAGCAGATTTCTCCTACATGTTTTCCCATCAAAAGCCCACAGGACTCTGCTTTTTGCTCTTGGACATCAATTCTATTGCAATGAAATGTGCATATTCAGTGAAGGAGAGCTTATGGAAAGAGTGGCATGGCCATTTATGGTTGTGATCCTCTGAATCTTATTGCAAAATCTTATAGTTATTAGGGGATTTATGTTGTCAAAAGTATCAGTTACTCTGAGTTATTCAATCTTAGCACCTAATTTCCATAAAAGTTTGTTTATGAGCAAAATGTTACCAGAGGCAAAGGAGATAATCTCAAATAAAAACTGTACAAGGAAGAGCCCCCCATCACTTTCAGCCAAAATTTTAAATAAATTGTCTCAACATTTTATTAATTCAAATTTTAAAATTCATTTATTTTACATATAAAATCAACAAATAATATGCAGCACACTCAGTGGTCTGTTTACTAAACCACAGTAACAGTGGACATAGGGTTTAGTACTGTGCTAACTGGGTAGCACGTGATTGAGCGGAGACAGTGGAACGCGGGCATTGATGGCACATCGTGGTTGGCATGGGCATTTTGGGCACATGCTACCTGCGAATGTTGCCATTTGCATGAGTGCACTTAATGCCACCTCAGTGCCACCTACATGATGGCTTTTGTGATGCCATGCATCAGCAATGTTCCAAGGGCAGGGAGACAGAAGCACTCCCCCCCCCCCCCCAAAGTTGGCACAGGCCTCCACACTAGTTTTGCAGCATATTCACACACTATGGCGTGTTTTTTAGTAAAGGCGCCACATGACAGTCATTTTATCAGAGGGCACCTAGTTTACAGCTCAATTCTTTTTACTTGAATTTATAGAAAAAGAAAAATGAACAATTATAGCTTCCATTTCAATTAATGTAAATAACGTGTCCATCAATACTTGGGGAAAAATCAAATATATCACTTTGTAACTAGCACTAACAGAAGGATTCAAGAAATAACAAAATAAAAACATATTAGCAATCAATATAACAGAAATACCTATATGAAGACAATTTCATAAGAACATCTAGGCGCCTACTTGCCATTATAAAATGCTAGCGGAAGTGGCAGATTTCATGCTGACGCATCAGGTGCGAACATTTGCATCATTCCTGGAGCTGGGACAAATGTCCACACCTAGAATTCTTAGGTGTGTGCATAAATTATAATATTTTATAATCTGCATGTGTCAGGTCAAAGGGCGATCAGAATTTTATTTGAGGCCATTTATGCAGGGAGATGACTTTACATAATTACTTCCAAAATGTAAAGCAGTAAAGAAAAATCAAAGAACATACCTCCAAAGACTTTTTGTATCTATGATATGTCCTTTGTGATGGTGCTTATCTAGAGAGGTGGTTACTAATATCCATCAAGGAAATAACACAGGAATCTTTGCCATTTAACGCATCTTAAATGGCAAGAAAACCATGCGTTATTTGTCCTTAATGCTCACTAGTTTACTGCAACATGAGCAACATAACAATGAGATACAATGCATGCAAAGCACCTCATTATTATGCACACTTAATAACACAGTTTGCATTTAACTTCACAAGCTGCTTCTTTACTGCTTTACATTTTTCTGGGCAGACTGGATGGACCATGCTGGTCTTTATCTGCCGTCATTTACTATGTTACTATGCATTATTTGTGGAAAAATATGGCCAAATCTGAGCTGGTGTTATTCGTCCTCCCTCAGAGCACTGAGTGGCTAATACATGGCCTGATTCTCTCAGGGATCATCTTAAGGGAGCAAGTGGCATCCTAACTCCTGTGCCCATCCACTATCTACTCTCATGATAAATGCTACTGTGCAGGCAGGACAATTACCGCATTCTGAAACATTGCGTGATAGTGTGGTCTCTGGCAGGGCTGGGTGGAGAGTAGGCATAGACTTCGCATTACAGTTATCTGGGCAACGTTGGATGGGGATTAGGCATAGACTTCACATTACAGTTATCTGGGCAGCGTTGGGTAGAGAGTAGGCATAGACTTCACATTACAGTTATCTGGGCAGGGTTGGGTGGAGAGTAGACATAGACTTTGCATTACAGTTATCTGGGCAGGGTTGGGTGGAGAATAGGAGTAGACTTCACATTACAGTTATCTGGGCAGGGTCAGGTAGACAGTAGGCATAGACTTCGCATTACAAGTATCTGGGCAGAGTTGGGTGGAGAGTAGGCATAGACATCGCATTACAGGTATCTGAGCAGGGTTGGGTGGAGAGTAGGCATAGACTTCGCATGACAGGTATCTGAGCAGGGTTGGGTGGAGAGTAGGCATAGACTTCGCATGACAGGTATCTGAGCAGGGTTGGGTGGAGAGTAGGCATAGACTTCGCATTACAGTTATCTGGGCAGGGTTGGGTGTAGGCATAGACTTCGCATGACAGGTATCTGGGCAGGGTTGGGTGGAGAGTAGGCACAGACATCACATTACAGGTATCTGAGCAGGGTTGGGTGGAGAGTAGGCATAGACTTCGCATTACAGTTATCCGGGCAGGGTTGGGTGGAGAGTAGGCATAGACTTCGCATGACAGGTATCTGAGCAGGGTTGGGTGGAGAGTAGGCATAGACATCACATTACAGGTATCTGAGCAGGGTTGGGTGGAGAGTAGGCATAGACTTCGCATGACAGGTATCCGAGCAGGGTTGGGTGGAGAGTAGGCATAGACTTCGCATTACAGTTATCCGGGCAGGGTTGGGTGGAGAGTAGGCATAGACTTCGCATTAAGGTTATCTGGGCAGGGTTCGGTGTAGGCATAGACTTCGCATGACAGGTATCTGGGCAGGGTTGGGTGGAGAGTAGGCACAGACTTCGCATGACAGGTATCTGTGCAGGGTTAGGTAGACAGTAGGCATAGACTTCACATTACAAGTATCTGGGCAGGGTTGGGTGGAGAGTAGGCATAGACATCGCATTACAGGTATCTGGACAGGGATGGGTGGAGAGTAGGCATAGACTTCGCATGACAGGTATCTCTGAAGGGTTGGGTGGAGAGTAGGCATAGACTTTGCATTACAGTTAGCACATGATAATCACCAGTGCTGCATCTGGTATAATTGCCAAGGGCCAAAACATGAGCTCAGGGGCTGGCACATGCTGGTTATGTCTCCAACAATTACTATGATGCAGCTGCACCTAAAACACATTGATTTTGACTCACAACGCGCATTAGGGGCAAAACCGTATCACAATTTATCTCACCCATCATAAATTTCTAAGCAAGTAAACATGCCTCTTAGAGATTTGGGGGGTTTCTTTTTAAATGATATGCAGGTGAAAGTAGAAGCACATTGAGGCGTTCTTGGGAGTGGGGTTAGGTAGGGGTTAGCATTTATAAACACACCTTACAAAATAAGAACATAAGATCAGAATAACTGACATACTGGGTCAGACCAAAGGTCCATCAAGCCCAGTATCCTGTTTCCAACAGTGGCCAATCCAGGTCACAAGTACCACTACAACCCAGCAGAGCTACTTTGTGGATTATAACCCAAGCCTCCCAGCTCAGCCTAGGCCAATCTCTTCTATTTGGCAGTTTCTCTTCTCTTCATCCCTCAACCTGCCACCTCCCACTAAATTTCAGTTTACAGCTAAGGTGGTCAGCCCTCCACCAAGGTTCTATTTGACTATACCCCTTACCTTCCCCCTCCTTCTCACCCCCCATAACACATTCACATTCTCAACCATCCACCATTCTTCAAAAACAGACCCTAGTCCTTCCCGTCCCGCTTCCCCTCCCCCCATCTCTCTAGCTTAATGCCCCAACCATGGATGTTCCCTTTCCTATCAAATACAATTTATGTTGTTATTTCCCCCCCTCCCCTGGGGACCATAAAGTACAGCCCATCTCCATCAGGCAGCAGATATTCTCTACCCAACTCTTTACCCTTGGACCCACATCATTTCAAATAAAAGGACCTTGCAATACATAGCAAAATTAGCAACATTTTAGAGAGATTCCCAACCAAACTCCCTCAGAATTGTGATTTATAAGATCCATACCCTTTCCATGCTACCCCCCTCCCAGAAAATAATTTGGAAATTTGTGCATACTAAAAATGCTAATGCGTATGTGCACCTTGCATGGGATCATTTTCAGAGGAGAAGGCGACAACATCTTTCCCTGAGTTTCACTTATGAGCATACTTGCCTGTCGTAAAATGACCTTCCTTGTGCCAAGCTCTACTGTGCCTGAATAAAGCAACTTATCCATTGACCACAGACAGAGAAAGTAAGATACAAGGAAATGTCAGAGATGAAACACCAAGACAGGACATTTTCTGCACAGGTCACTAGACTATGGAATATTTGCGGAACTGTTTATGACGATGTCATCTCCATACAAACATTTTGGTGCTTTCCTCATAACAAATTTTATTTTAAAATAAAAACTTCTGAATACTAACCATATTTGGGGTTATATTTTTTTTTAAAAAACAGAGGAAATATTGTGGGCTAGGTATGATGAGTGGTTATTTTGTACATTCTTTTGGTTTTTGTATTTTTTTTTCTTAATGGATCATCAGTATGTTTCTTTACACTTGCTTTGTAAGTTTGTAAAAATTTCAATAAAAAAAAACAACAAAAAAAAACAAAAACAGAGGAAAGTCCAGCAAAGGTACTGAGGAATGTGAGGAGATGGTGTCTACCTTGTTGTAGTATTGAAGTTGCACAGTGTGCCACTCTCCGTCGCTGACACCTCCTGGAAGGTAAGGAGTCACCAAGGTGGTCGATTCACCTAGTGATCAGAGAGATCAGTCAGGGACGACCAGAGCAAATGCATCAGTTTCACTGAATAGCATGCATGCACATGTGCCCCCATCCACTCAGTCATGTAAAATAGCTTTATAGTTTATTAGTGCTTGATATAGTTGGCATGCATACAAGGCAGTTTACTTAATACCAGTTGTTAAGAGGCTCCAAATTGAGCTACGATAATTAATAGGAAAGGGAAGCACGCACATATACTACTGTATAACGAATTATCTAAACAAAAAATATTTAACGCACTTGTGAGGTACATACTACAAACTCTCCAATAATCCACAATTAGAGACACCTAACTAAGCATTCTCATACCATATTACACTTTGGGGGAGGGGGACATCTGGGGCAGTTCCCCCTAAAATGTTGTGGGTACTAATTGTGAATTGGTTTCCACCCCCCCTCCCACTGTCAATATGCCCCCCAAAGTAAGCAAATCTTACTATTTGAATCCTTACAGGAAACTATTTCACTAATGTTACCACTATATCCCATATGAACTAGCTGTTCACAATTTAACGTTATTGTTTACACCATATTTTTTTGTCAGACCTTTTCATTCAAAGCTGCTATGAAACAGCCGCTTATCTGTGCTTTGATAAACCGGAGCTTGCCTCCTCAGTCATTGGGTCTCCTCCATTATAAAACTCTCAGTCCATACCAACATTACATCCGTGAGCATTTCAGGCTTAACAAAAGATGGCTGCAGAGTTCTTTTAAACCGCTCCTGTTTTATTATTTATTTATTTACATTCTCTTATATACTGTGCTATTCTGCATCAGTGCGGTTTACATTGAACAAACTGAAATTACATTGAACAGGGCATTATAACTTGGAGATAACTATTTTACAGGGAACATGAGCAATGGAGGGTTAAGTGGCTTGCCCAAGACCACAAGGAGCATCTGTGGGACTAGAAACCCCAGTCCTTCTGGCCTAAGGTTGCTGTCCTCTAGTGGGATTTGAACCACCGACCTTCCGGCCTGAGGTACCTTGCCCCAACCACTAGGCTACTCCTCCACTCCTCCTCCTCCTCCTAGCTCTGCCTTCTGTGCTTCAGATTGGTCCCCATCTTCAAACACCTCGCTAATTATGTTAGTAGAGCTATTCCTTGGAAGACAGAAGAGGAGATCTGTGAGGATCAAAAAGGTCACTATGCTTGTGGTCACTGTGTTTTTCATCAATCTACTATTGAGGGAACTGATTGGATTCCACCAAGATCCCATTACCCTATTAAGTTACAATGGAGAACATCTTGTCAAACTTCATTTGCTGTTTACGGTTTCCAATGCCCTTGTAATAAATTCCATATTGGCCATACTAAATGATCAATGATCCAACAGCTCAGAGAACATCGATCTTGATTACATACAGTGATTAAAGCAGCTGCTATTGTGAAACATTGTGTGCTTTCACATCATGATTTTCAAGATTTACAATGGTATATATTGGATTATATTTCTAAGAACTGGAGAGGAGATCGAGAGGCTAGTCTAACTTACAAAGAACAATATTGGATTTTTACAGTAGATACTATTTACCCAAATGGTTTGAACCAGGAAATTAACTGGCATACCTTGATATGAGCTGTTTGAAGATGGGGACCAATCCAAAGCAAAGAAGGCAGAGCTAGGAGCAGTTAAAAGAACTCTGCAAACTTTACAAATAAAGATATCAAAGATAAAGATTTTTTGTTAAGTCTGAAATGCTCACGGATGTAATGTTGGTATGGACTGATAGTTATAATGGAGGAGACCCAATGACTGAGGAGGCAGGCTCTATAGTTTAACAAAGCACAGATAAGTGTGATTTAGGATAAGGAATTATCTTAGCCCTGAAGCAGAATAAGATACTTCTATTCAAAATGCGACGATCGTGGTCAGCAGTTTGGATATTCCTATGGAATATTGGATATTCATTATGCTTAAATAGAGATCTCTTCCAAATTTTAGAAGTTATTATTGATCACAATAAAAAGAATAAAATGGACTAATATGCTAAAAGTGGCTGTTTCATAATGAAAAGGTCTGACAAAAAAATATGGTGTAAACAATAACCCTAAAGTAAGCAGGCAAACTACCCCTATGCATATTAGCCCAACTGTTATATAAATATCCAATAGTTGAACTTTGCATTCTTTGCATTTAATAGCACACACGCAAATGCATTTTCTGGATGGAAAATAAGCAAATATCTTGGCAGGAAATTAGTTTCAAGCCAAATATTATGACTGGAGGCAGTGTCTCTTGCGTCCAACAGAAGCATATTAATCTGAGCTAATGTATGTGGTGGTTTCTGCCTCATGCTAATCATGTCAAGAAGGATTTGCCACAACAAGGAATCACTTAGCATAGTCCATTCATATGCATCTCAATTTTCTTATGTTTAAGCTCTGAGATAACCCATGTGCCCCTTCTGCTTCAGGCCTAGCGCATTTTATATTTATACTTCCTCTCTTGTTTCCATTCTGTTAATTGACATGGTCAATATTTGCCATACATGCCCATTGAAACTATGCCCATTAGAGCATCAGACCAGGCTCCTATGGTTTAGAAAATGAGCAGGTCTTGATGGTTATTTGGTGCACCTCTCAGACATCTGCCCACTGCTATGGAGACCAAATTCCACAGCAGTGGGGCCAAGTGGCCCTGTGCCACATACCTGTGGAATACTTGAGTTGCACTTGTCCATCCATGATCTCTACAGCGATGAAGTCATGCTTTTCGTTCAGGCGCCCATTGTAAAACAAGAGACCATTCCTCTCCAGGGTGGCAAATCTAGCAGACAGGAAGATGACAAAACTCAAGTAGCAATATGCACCAGACTTCTAAAATGTGCATATAAAGGGGGAATTTTATAAAGTTATTTTTACACATAAAATTTCACCAGGCTTAAAAGTTCATGTGATGTCATGCGTATGTGTTGCTGAGGGCGTGGTCTGGGCAGAGTCATGAAGTACGTGCGCAGATTAAAAGCTACTTTAATTTATGTTCACACTTCATTCATCTACAAACAAACATTTACAGCTGTTCTCAAGGATATCAAGAGATGCAGAGGAAGACCATGGTGCCCTGTGGAAGCAGCATATTCACCTCACCCTAAAATAAGATAGAACACGCCCCTCTTTGTCTGTGTATTTGGCACCTTCAAAATTTTGGTACTCTAGTCAGTTACCTATGCTTTTCATGCCTAAACCCATGTCTGATTGCTTGGTCATCCATCTTTAGATCTGTTAACAAGTTTATCTCATATCAGCCCTAAAAGTATCAGTTTTATTCCTAAAGATGCAGTAACTAAACCTCAAGATAGACTATTGCAGAGTCTCGCAGGTAAATGATTCCGCATTGATTTTAAAATGAGCACATCCTTACAGAGTTTGACTGTCTTGCATTAGAGAGCTGTCAAGACATCTTCCTTATCATAACCAGATTTAGTGCTTCTATTACTGGAGAAAAGCTGCAGGCGACTGAATTAGTCTCAGAGGAAAATAAAGTTTCAGGCTGCAGTGACTGTAAGCTAGAATCAGATGATCCAAGGAAAAGCAGACGTAGAGATAATGTAACCTGGAACGACAAGTATATCTTCTGAACCCTCAGTGTTCTCTAACTCCACCAACGCTTTAAAACTAAACTTAACAGCGCTAAGAAAAAATGTTATTGTCTTTTACAATGTGAATTTGACTAGTGGTGGTGGGGCCTATTGCCAAAGCAGTCTTCTTAGGTATCGCAGACTGATCACTGTTCCCTAAAGTGTCATAGAACATACAGAGGACAGGACTCAGTCGCTAAAAATCACAGCTCAAAGCTCTAACATACTGACCTCAAACATTGCAAAGGGATAATTTCCAAAGCCATTTCCATAGGTAAAGCAGTGTTATAGCCATGGAAATAGATTGTTCTAAAGCTGGTAATAGTAGCTGAGTGCAACTTGAATGCGCATACTTCCCCTGCAGTGAGCAGAGACATCCCTGGGAGCAGGGCTTTATGCTCACACATATACGCTGTGTGTAAACTTTGCCAGAAAGAGTCTCCACATGCATTATATTAAAGAGCAAGTGATCCCTGGGATTTCTGTGAGCTTAGAGAGTCAAAGTTCTTTGCACAAGATAAACAATGTTTAGAAAAATGGAATTCAATATTGAATAAATGGAGTATAGATTTTAGGTTGCTTATAGTTGAGACAACCTCTGAGGTTGAAAAGCAGGATTAAGACCACCACTCCTGAAGGACTAGAACCACTGAAACAGCAATGTACTACGGAGGAGTTTAATAAGTGGCATGTAGAGTTTAAGCAACTGATGGATAAATTTAAGGAAGATATATGTCAATCTACAATTATGAAGTTTAAAAGAGACGAGAGCGACTATCTGCAGGATAATGTTTAACCATGGATGTCAGTTAATGCGAGTTTAAAGCAAAGAAAGCAAACGGCTTTTGATGAATCTTAAGATGAATCCTCTTGGAGTGGTAAAGAACCATTTGATGGGAGAGATGGTGGATTTCTCATGGTTGTTTAGAAGATGGCCACAGATAGGGAACAGGTCACAATCAGGGTTATCAAAGAAGGAGGGAAGTTTGAGCAAGTATGAAGCAGAATTCTGAATGAAGTGGCTTATGACCACATGATTCTACATGAGATAAGTGCTTCTTAGAATATTTTAAGATATTAAAAAAAACTATACCTAAAAGAGCACTCTTTCACTTTTCCTACTACAAAATATTTTTGGGTTCAATAAAATAGCCTCTGGGAAAGTGTCCTGCCTACAAGACAATTAATTATGCACTGGAGAAAAATCTAACATAATAAAAATATTTCCAATATACAAATCCTGTGTAGGAGATGTGTTCAAATCAGAGATTTTACACTGGGTTCCAGGGCATTGAGTGTATTCTAGGGCACATACGGCTACTAGATCACACATTGTAATTGCTCATCTGAGAGAAGAAGCTGTGTTCGTACATCTGGGATAGAAGAGAAAGGAACTGGAGCTGAGAGAGTAGGGTCTCTACTTTGATCTGCAGTGTGTGCTCCAGTTAGTCCCACTTCTCTCCTGCTGTCCTAGAACGAAAGGGGCGGAGGAGTGGATGAAGAGAAAGACCAACTCTTTTTAGCTGTATCTGCTCCAAACTTCTTCTGTTCTCTCCTGGTTTCTGTGTTCTGCTTGGGAAAGATGAGGCTGAACAGGAAGCAGAAGACTGCTCTCAAGAGTACTGGCCAGTAGAGATGGACAAGCATCTCATGAGCCCATGCCTAGCCACGTGCCTGACTGTCACCATCGAGACACACCCAGGACTTCCCCAAGGCACACTGGTTGAGAGGCACTGCTCTAAAGGTGTCAAACAATGGAAAATAAACAGATGATGTAAAACCTGTGTCATATAGGAGGTAATTTTATAAGGGTTAGGCATGTCAAACATCTTTCTACATGCATAAGTCCCAGGGAAATACAGGCAGAAAAACATATGCCAGAATCACACAGTGTGATACGAGTGTAGACATGCCTGGGAGCGTAGAAAAGATCCACATTGGGGCAGGACTGGCACATACATGCATAGATTATAAAATACAGGCAAATGGGCCTTTACACACACAAAGTTACACCTGCCTCAAAGAGTCAAAATATTCTACAAAGTCACCTAGACATATATGTTACCTTATAAAATAGGCTGGGCTTATATGCCCTGTCTGCCTAGGCACCCTGTTATAAAACGATCCCCATTGCAAGCAGTCTGAAGTCTTGAAAGCGATATCTCCTTCTGCCTCTTCCCTTTCCCTGTCTCCCTCCTCCATCTCTCTAAACAGTAAGATAAGACTTATCAAAGCACTCTGTTTCCATCTTAGAACTTTCTCTTTCTCCTAAATTAAATTTTTGTTCATTACAGGCACCTCCAGTGTTATCATTTATTCAGTAGCTTCATAGATATTGCTTGGAGAGTACTGCCAAACTCCTGAGATGTGTCAGAAACTCAATTTTCCTTCCCATGCTTGTCTGAAATAGCACAGTTAGATCACACCATTCACAAAATAATTTAATTACATTCCTTCTAGCTTATCTGTCTCCACCACTCACAAACTTCAGAGATGCTGATTTACAGATTCTCCAGATTTTGCACCACCTGCTTATATTTTAAAAAATAGCACTTGATAATGGGTTTCTGCTGGTCCCATAGCTTCTGTATGACAGCAGACATGGATAGCACATGATTTTAAGGATATAAGAAGAAAGAACGTTCATCCCACATACATAAGGACAAACAAGCTTCCTGCATTTGCACTAAGAAGGTAACTTCAGAAGGAGTTGCCTACGTTAAGCATGAATCTAGATGCTTGGTTAGGCCTAATTTTATAAAGACATGTGGAGGCCGATTATGAATTGGGGATGTTTGGGACGTCCAGATGGCCAAAAGATGTACGAGGCCAATCTGAACCTGATTCTGCAGTCATGGGAGCTATACATTCCATGGTTGCAGAATCAGATGGCCCAGCATGTCCCCAATTCCAACCAGCGAGACGTCCTGGGACTTGCCTGGCCAGCCCTCCCTACATTCCGGCTGGTGTGCCTGTGCCGTATCATCCTGTCACCATGGCACTGGCAAGTCCAGCAGGAGCACCCAATTCCCGACTGCAGTTCAAGCCCCTTTTCCCATTGCCCGACCCTCAGTGGGGGCAGCTGGAGCCAGGATTGGATGGCGGGACAACCCCTGCAGCACCCCTTTGGGTGGAATAAGGTGGGTGTCCATTGAAGCTCAGGGGAACGTACAGAGGCCTGACCGCAATGGCCTCTGTACGTCCGGGTGCCAGGCCATGCCTACGTTCTGCCCCAGCACCTCCCCCTCCTGCCCCCCGTCCAGCACTGCCCGCTCATCGGCCCTGAACATGAGGGGAACAAACAGGGTGGAATTCGGTCCAGGGGCTGTATGCGGGTTGGATGAATTGACCCCAAAGGCACAAGTGATATAATGTGCAACTCTATTGGAGATGTAAATGCCCACACCTACAATTGTTCAGTTCACATGTAGATTGCTGTATTTCATAATGCAACATATAGTTGCGTGCTCCACCCACACTCTGCCCAAACTTCGCCCATGTACACACCTATCAGCAGCATACATGCCATCATGTCAAAGCATGTACTTTTATACCAGTCAGTGTTTTCTAAGAGGCTGTTTACATGCGTACGTGACCACGTATGCTCAGGTATGACCTCATGGAATTACCTCTGAAAGCTCCACCTCTCTTAAAGGAGTCAAAACAAAATACGACCTGCTCCATTTCTATGGCTCAGCTCTGAAAACTACTAATTGGACTCATAAAGCAAACTTTGACACAGTGTTGATACAACCATGGTAAAAGATCCAACAGTTAGAAGAGTCCAACTGTTGGATACACTCCCAACAGTTACTGGATGGTTTCTGCACTTATTGTGTGTTAAGTTTTATTCAAAACACACAGTAAATGCAAAAATGTACCACACCATAATAAAGGAGGACATTTTGTATGTATTATATATTCCTCCATATATTAGGATTTAATATTCCTAGATTTTTAGAATGTAGTTCAGTATCATTCCATATGTACTAGTACAGTACCAAGCTCCAATTCTGGAAACACAAGTCTGTTTCTTATATCTACCACCCATCCATTGTATCAACTTCAGCAAATCAGCCAGACATCCGGGATCTAGTTGAGGCCTGATTTACTAAAGCTTTCTCCCATACTGGGTCGGGGGGGGGGAGGGGAGATGTAATAAATCAGGCCCTTGGATTGTAAGTGCCCTGAAGCAGGATACTGTATCCACATGATGTGAAAATATGGATCATGCATCTGTTGCTAGTTACATAATAAATAGTGTCATCATAAGATCTTTGTTGGGTAGGTTAAACATAACAGGAACCCAAATTTCTGATATGCTTCCAAAAAAACAATGAGGTGAACATTTTGTAAAGAAGAAAGCAAGATTGTTTTGAATGAGAAAAAAACCCATCACATTCTCAACACTCCTCCTCATAATTGGAGGTTGCCACATAGACACATTGTTATCTTCCCTGACACAAGGCTCTCCAGCTGTTGAGGGCTTTTTTTTTAAAATTTATTTAACTTGTCTCAATAATCTCTCTCTAGCAGGACGCACACACTGGTTTCCTGTATTTAGCAAAGTAGTCTATGATACATACCATCCCATCTCATTCACGACAAAAACACAGCCAGTGTTGTAGCAAAATAGTTAATGCAAGCCCTGAGCTCAAAGAGGAAGACAGATAGGGCACTTTGTGTTTAATTATCCCACGATAGCATTAGGCATGAGGCGATGAGGTAATGCCTTTGTCCCACATGATTGGTGAATGTGTTCGTCTACAGTGACATCATCCCTGTTTCATCAATCCTAATCTCATTACAAAGAGCTCGGTTGGTTCAATGCGGAAACAGAAGCAGCTCAAACGTCCCATGGAGGAAACAGATAATGGGGGAGGAAGAGAAGGAAAACAAAGATTGGAAGGGAAAGAAGGAACAAAGGAAAGGTGATGATGAAGAGAGAGAAAAAGGAGAAAGAAAAGGTCAGAAAGAGGAAAGAAGACAAAGGAGGAGACAACTGTAAATATAAAGATGGAAGACAATTAAAAAGAGCTAAAGACAGTGATACAAATAAATGAGAAGAAAGAAAAGAGGGAGGACATAGTATGAGATGGAGAGAAATAAGTCAGGGGAATTTACTGTGACATATAAAATACATGGGTATGAAAGGAATAAATTCTGCCCAATTGGAGACGAAGGGAGCCCACTTGCAGCTACTTTCTGATCTTCCGAGGTGGACGTTCCCCACTGAGGGCCATTTTGAAACTGCTGCTTGGGGACCTTATAATTTGAATTGCTGCTACTGGTAGCGTTGGATCAATAGTGAGACATGTTGGCAGGACTGTACCAAGCTACAAATGTGCCCTGTGTGACTAACGAATCTGGTGCCCCCCCCCCCTGCCCCTGCCCCTCCACCTAGTCTCGCTCACTAACTCTCTCTTTTGGAGTTTCCTGGGAGCCCAGTGATGACATCAGTGCCCCCTTCTGCGCTTCTGCCCTGTGTGGCTGCTCCGCTCGCACAGCCCTTGGTATGGCCCTGAGGCACAAGATCACTTTGATGCCCCTCCCAAATTATACAATTGCTTAAAATTATTTTTTAAAGTTTCAAATTTGACATAATTCATTGAAAGTCTGTACACAACTAATTTTATAAGATAACACAATTTGGAGTTAGGAAGTAATCAAATATTGGAACGAAACCCCAAAATACATGCTAATTTGAACAACACCCCGCTTAGAGAAGTGCCCAGGACAGGAGCTCTTTGCCCTCTGGAGTGTTAAACATAAATGCCACAGAGACGGAGGGAGAACAAGGAGAGTCAACTGCTCTCTTATACAAGGGGAGTGCTGTTATATCAGAGCCTGCCAATCACGCCAGCATCACGAAAGTGCAGCTTATTCCTGCCTTGCATGGATATTCTGTAATTCTTTGGTCCCTGTTATGCTATGACTTTCTACCATTTTATACCTAGGTGTGGTTATAGAGCTTCAGCATATTTTGGGGGAGTGGGGCAGAATTTCCTCCTGCCGCTATAGGTTTGTGGTTCAGTCAGAATCAGCCTGTACTGGACTTGTGGGGTTATAAGCCTTTACTCACAGCTGCTAAGTGAGGGGAATTCCAGTTTTAGCCCTGCTTTCTCTCCTGCCTGGCTACAGCAGTGACTTTCCTGGACAGAGGGCTGCAGGGACGCTGCGACTCCTTCCCTCCCAGGGCTGTCGACACTTCATTTTGTGTGCACATAAATTGTAGCCCTCCCTGACCCTCATCCATTACTGTTCATGTAACCCTATCTCATTCAATGTAAATATGTTATGCTGTATGTAACCACCACATCCTGTTCAGTGTATAACAACTGTTGAATTCAATGTAAACCGCTTTGATAACTTGTAAAGCGCTAGAGAAGAAACATTAATTAAATAAATAAATAAGAATCAAACCAGGGTCTCCTAAATGAAACTCACTGTGCCAATGCCACAGCTTTAAAAAAAGGTGTATTCAAATAAGAGAATGAAATATTTCTATACTTCATTCTTGAAACCTAAACCATTGGGAATTATTTACTTTCTCTTACATACCGCGCTATTCTGCATCAGTGCGGTTTACATTGAACAAACTGAAATTACATTGAACAGGGCATTATAACTTGGAGATAACTATTTTACAGGGAACATGGGCTATGGAGGGTTAAGTGGCTTGCCCAAGACCACAAGGAGCACCTGTGGGACTAGAAACCCCAGTCCTTCCGCCCTGAGGTTGCTGTCCTCTAGTGGGATTTGAACCCCCGACCTTCCGGCCTGAAGTACCTTGCTCCAACCACTACGCCACTCCTCCACTCCAATGAGTTTCAGAAGCTTCTGTGCTGCTTTGAGAATTTTCATTTGCTGTGAGAGTTACAATAGACAAAGCATCAGCGTTTATGAGCGTCAAGAATATAAGAACATAAGATATGCCATACTGGGTCAGACCAAGGTCCATCAAGCCCAGTATCCTGTTTCCAACAGTGGCCAATCTAGGTCATATGTACCTAGCAGTTTCCCCAAAAGACACAGGTTCCACAATGCTTGTACTGGGTCAAGCATTGATATCCTGGGTCCCTTCTTAATAATGGTTTATGGACCTTTCCTCCAGGAACTTGTCCAAACCTTTTTTAAACCCAGCTACACTAACAGCCTTTACTACATCCTCCGGTAACAAATTCCAGAGTTTGATTACACGTTGAGTGAAAAAATATTTTCTTTTATTAGTCTTATATAGTTTATCCTGTAGCTTCATTGCATGTCCCCTAGTCTTTCTATATTCTGATAAGGTAAACAATTGATCTACGTTTACCCGTTCCACTCCGTTCATTAATTTATAGACTTCTATCATATCTCCCCTCAGCCTTCTCTTTTCCAGGTTAAAGAGCCCTAACCTTTTTAGCCTTTCTTCATAGGAGTATCCTTCCATTCTCTGTACCATTTTGGGGGCTCTTCTCTGTACCTTTTCTAATAACACTATATCCTTTTTAAGATACGGTGACCAGAAATGCACACAATATTCAAGGTGCGGTCTCACTATGAAACAATATAAAGGCATTATAATATCTTTTGTTTTATTTTCCATTCCTTTCCTTATGATACCTAGCATTCTATTTGCTCTCTTGGCCGCTGCTGCACACTGGGCCGATGATTTTAACATGTTATCCACAATGACGCCTAAATCTTTTTCCTGGGTGGTGGTTCCTAATGTGGAACCTTGCATCTTGTAACCATAGTTTGGGTTGTTCTTCCCTAGGTGCATAACTTTGCATTTGCCAACATTAAATTTCATCTGCCATTTTGATGCCCAGTCTTCCAATTTATCAAGATCCTCTTGCAATTTTCCACAATCCTCTTGGGTTTTAACAACTTTAAATAGTTTTGTGTCATCTGCAAATTTGATAACCTCACTCGTTATTCCCTTTTCCAGGTCATTTATGAATATGTAAAAAAGCAGCGGACCCAGCACAGATCCCTGGGGTTCACCACTATTCACCTTTCTCCATTGGGAAAATTGGCCATTTAGCCCTACCCTCTGCTTTCTATCTTTTAACCAGTTCCTGATCCACAATAGTACACTGCCTCCTATCCCATGACTCTTTAGTTTTGTCAAAAGTCTCTGATGAGGGACCTTGTCAAAGGCTTTCTGAAAGTCCAGATACACAATATCAACCGACTCACCATTGTTGACCTGTTTATTCACACCTTCAAAAAAACATAACAGATTAGTAAGACAAGATCTTCCTTGTCTAAAGCCATGTTGGCTGTCTCCCATTAGGCCATGACTATCTACATGCTGAGTAATATTGTTCTTTATGATGGTTTCTACCATTTTTTCCGGTATTGACGTCAGGCTCCCCGGTCTGTAGTTTCCCAGATCATTGGAACCCTTTTTAAAAATTGGCGTTACATTGGCGATCCTCTAATCTTCAGGTATTACAGATTATTTTAATGAAAATTCATAGATTACTAATAGCAGGTCTGCAATCTCATATTTTAGTTCTTTCAACACCCTTGGATGTATATCATCCTGTCCAGGTGATTTGCTACTCTTCAGTTTATCAAACAGTTGTAATACATCTTCCAGATGCATCAATATTTGCTTTAATTCTTCTGCACCTTTAAATACCACTTCAGTCATGGGTAACATCCCTACATCTTCCTCAGTAAAGACCGAAGCTAAGAATTCATTCAGTCTCTCCGCTATAGCCTTGTCGCCTCTTAGTGCCCCTTTAACCCTTCTATCATCTAATGGACCAACTGACTCTCTCACAGGTTTTTTGCTACGAATGCACTTGAAAAAGTCTTTATTTTGCATTTTTGCTTCCGCAGCAAGCTTCTTCTCAAATTCTCCCCTTGCCTGCCTTATTAATGCCTTGCATTTGACTTGCCAGTGCTTGTCTTTAACCTTTGCAACTGCTCCATTTAGTTTTTTCTTAACTATTTTCCTTATTTTATCATAGTCTCCCTTTCCAAAGTTAAAACTGTGGATTTCCTTACCATCCCTCCTCCACTAATTAAATCAAATGCGATCATGCTATGATCACTATTGCCAAGTGTCCCCAACACCGTTATCTCTTGCACTAGATCTGGTGTTCCACTAAGGACTAGGTCTAATATGGCTTCCCCTCTGGTCGGTTCATGAACCAGCTGCTCCAAGAAGCAGTCATTTATTTCATCTAAGAACTTTATCTCCCTAGCATGTCCTGCCATGACACTGACCCAGTCGATACCGGGGTAATTGAAATCGCCCATTATTATTACTGCGCTGTAACTTTTGTTAGCTTCCTTGATTTCTTTGAGGATTTCATCATCCATTTGTTCATTCTGGCCAGGCGGTTGATAGTACACCCCCACAGCCATTGCCTGCCCCTTTTTAGATGGAATTTCAATCCATAGGGATTCTACAGCAAATTTTGTTTCCTGCAAAACTTTAATTCTTTCTGACTCAATGCCCTCTCTAACATAGAGCGCAACCCCTCCACCAATTTGATCAGCTCTATCATTACGATATAGTTTGTACCCAGGTATCACAGTGTCCCACTGGTTGTCCTCCTTCCACCATGTCTCTGATATTCCAATCATATCTAACCTCTCATTTACTGCTATATATTCTAACTCTCCCATCTTATTTTTTAGACTTCTAGCATTTGCATACAAGCATTTTAGAGACTGTATTTTATTCACATTAATTTGGCTATTGGTAGACATGGGTAATTTGGGATCTTTAAGCTCTGTCTGCTCCATACTCGAGGGCTTTTGGGCTACTTTACTCTTTTTTGGAACCTCTCTGCTTTTGGTAGTATCCTTCAAAGATACATTCTTCTGAACCATCCGCTCTTGGGCGACTGTCGGCTTTCCCCTATTATCTAGTTTAAAAGTTGCTCTATCTCCTTTTTAAAGGTTAATGCCAGCAGCCTGGTTCCATCCTGGTTAAGGTGAAGCCCATCCCTTCGGAAGAGCCCCTCCTTTCCCCAGAATCTTCCCCAGTTCCTAACAAACCCAAAACCCTCATCTCAGCACCATTGTTTCATCCACGCATTGAGACTCTAGAGCTCTGTCTGCCTTTTGGGTTCTGTGCGTGGAACGAGAAGCATTTTGGAAGAACACTACCCTGGAAGATCTGGATTTCAACTTCCTACCTAAAAGCCTAAATTTAGCCTCCAGAACTTCCCTACCACATTTTCCTATGTCATTGGTACCGACATGTACCAAGACAGCAGACTCCTCCCCAGCACTATCTAAGACCTTATCTAGGTGGTGCTTGAGGTCCGCTACCTTCACGCCAGGCAGGCATGTTACCAGACGATCCTCACGTCCACCCGCCACCCAGCTATCTACATGCCTAATGATTGAATCACCAACTATAAAGGCTATCCTAAGCCTTCCCTAATGGGCACACGGCCCTGGAGAAACTTCCTCGGTGTGAGAGGGTTTTACATCACCTGGAGGACAGGTCCTAGTTACAGGATCACTTCCTGCCACACCAGGGTGATGCTCTCCTGTCACGTGATCTCTCTCCTCCATGGCAACAGGGATGCTGCCAGACTGGAGGTGGGACTTCAGGACTATATCCCTGTAGTTCTCGTCTATGTACCTCTCTGTCTTTCTTATGTTTTCCAAGTCTGCTACTCTAGCTTCAAGAGAACGGACTCGTTCCCTGAGCGCAAAAAGTTTCTTGCACCTAGTGCACACGTAAGACCTCTCACCAACTGGGAGAAAATCATACATGTGACACTCAATGCAAAAGACTGGAAAGCCCCCATCTCGCTGCTGGACTGCTGTCTGCATCTTAGTTTTGAGGTTGTGTTTAGATCTTTAAGTTCTTTACTTACTAAGGGTTGCTATTTTTGGGCTGTGGTATCCTCACTTTACTGATGTTAATACAGTTGTGAATTTCTTAAGGGCTCTTTTACTAAAGTGTGACAAAGATTTACCCTTACCACGTATTAGATACAAAAATTAACTGCAGTATGTGCGAAGCCTTTGCAGTAACTGTTCGAAGCCTGCTGCTACTACTATTAATCATTTATATAGTGCTACAAGGCATACACAGCACTGTACAAGTACATATACTGTAGAAGATGGTCCCTTCTCGTTAGAGCTTACAATCTAATCAAGACAGGAAGACAGTACAATATAGGAGAAACAAGGGGTTCAAATAGGGAAAGGAGACACAAGGGAATCAGGATGCAAAAGCAGCCTCAACGAGGTGAGCTTTTAGCATAGATTTGAAACGGGGAGAGATGAGACTTGACATATAGATTCAGGAAGTTTGTTCCAGGCATAAGGAGCAGCAAGGTGAAAAGATTGAAGTTGGCAGTTGGCAGATGCTCCCTTCCCATACAGCTACTGCATATAAAAGTTCTATACCGTGCAGTAAGGAGGTCATTTTAGAAGTATCCTCATTTATTTATTTTTATTACATTCTCTTATATACCGCGCTATTCTGCATCAGTGCGGTTTACATTGAACAAACTGAAATTACATTGAACAGGGCATTATAACTTGGAGATAACTAATTTACAGGGAACATGGGCTATGGAGGGTTAAGTGGCTTGCCCAAGACCACAAGGAGCACCTGTGGGACTAGAAACCCCAGTCCTTCCGGCCCAAGGTTGCTGTCCTCTAGTGGGATTTGAACCCCCGACCTTCCGGCCTGAAGTACCTTGCCCCAACCACTAGGCCACTCCTCCCTCATATGTAAAGAGCAGCATTTACCCATGTAGAGTGGCCTACATGTTAACTCTAGGGATCAGGCTGATAAATGCCCTTAGTGGTAATACTGTGAGATTACCACTAGGAGTCATGATAGCCATTTTGGAACCTGGTACCATATCATATGAGGAGAGAGATCATTAGAGAAAGTCATCAAGCTTGGCAAGGTTGAAAGTCAATGCAAAAGAAGAAGGTCAGCAATGAGATGGATTGATACAATAACAGCAGCTATGGGTCAACAATGAGCTGCCTGACTGAAGACTGAACACAATCTAGGGCAACTATCCAGAGGATTGCCATGAGTCGACACTGACTTGGCACTTAACAATGACAACAACTATGAAGAGCAGTTGTTCCTGGGATCGTTCCTCCTCCTGCTAGACACCAGGGATTATCAGATTCTGCTTGGAGCTAAGGTAAAGGGATGAAAGAGTGGGGAGTAGAGATTCTTGCAGGGAGGTTTTAGGGGGGCGGGGTTGCTTTATGCCTGGGGGGGAGGTGGAGGGATTGGATGGCTGTGTGGGCTGGGGAGGAGGATTGGATACTTTGGGAAAGTGGAGAAAGGATCAGATGTCAGGGAAATTGGGGGAAATCATTGTTGGGGGGGGGGTGATCTGAGGGGAGGGAATGGTGCCGCCAATCAGGGAGCAGCGATTTTAAAAAGCTGCTCTCACACATATGTGGGGAGTTGTTTCATTTTTTTTAAATCACATACGGCTTTTTAAAAGTGCTGCTCCTGCTGGACATGGAGATTCATCAACATGTGGTCCTGCGCCTATTTATAAGAGTTTCTGCATTTGGAAAAGCCTCGTGTAAAATACTATGCAGATTTTCCATGTCCCGACCTGTTTAGGAGACACAGTGGGACGTGCATTTAGCTAATGGCAACAGTGAGAGCGTGCAGTAATGTTCCATAAGCTAACTGTAACATGCAGTCCCTGTCTAGAATGCGCCCATTTCCTACCCTAGTACACAGTACGCAGTTAGGGTTAGTAATGCCAGAGTGGGCGTGATCGCCACAAGTATGTGCTAACATTGCTTCATGCTAGTTCACACAGTAACTGCTTACCACACTGTTAAAGGGTCAAAGCTGAAAAGACATCCAGAAACTGTGAAGTCATAGTTACACAACTTAAGATTTGGACCAAGTCATTTGGGAGACTTTGAAGATGATTTTCTAAACTTTCTAGCCCATGTTAATCTACCATCTGAAAACTGCTCTCCCGTAATGAGGCACATATGCATGAACTGTTCCAGATGCGCATTAGGGGACGTAACTAGGGAAGGAGGAGGGGAATGTGCACATAAGTTGTATATCCCAATTTTTGCATTACTTCTCCAGCAAAAGTCAACCCGCAGCAAAAGCAGGTGCAAGTAACCCTGTGGGTCGTATAGCCATGGCAAGTTTCAAAGTGAGAGTATGGGCACATTTGCACATTCAGAACTGGTGCAAAGCCTGCAGGTAAAAAAATGCACACAGCGTTTGTCCCAAATTCACTTCAAGCTGCCAGTGACGTTTTAGCTCCCATGCATTTTAGGGCTAGCATTCAGTTATTTGATAAGAGAAGCAGGTCCATAAGTAGTGCACCTAAACTTACAGTAAGTGGGATACATAAGAGATGCCTGAGACGAATGTGAAAAGAAACATTTCCATGCCCATGCCTGATGTGTGCGGTAGGGAATGGTGACCCTAAACTCGTGCATCTGGTACACTGAACAGCAGGTGGCAATGCTGTCAAGCTGATGCCGGAAGAGAAGTACTTACGAAAGAGACAGGCTCATTCGAAATCTCTGTCGCAGCCCTCGGAACATGACGAAGGAGTTGGGAGGGAACGAACGGATGGAAAGCTCACAGTAGGGCTTCTCAAAGCCTCCAGAAGGGCACTGGCACTGGAAACCACCACTGGCCAAGTTGGTACATGTTCCACCGTTCCTGCACACGCCCGGAACACAACGTCCTGCACTGCTGTCCACTTCACAGTTGTCACCTGTAGGAAAAATGAACAACATTTAACATTCTACTCCAGACTTTGGAATGGGTCCGAGGAAAACAGAAAGCAGCCAATGGAGAATAGCCACCTAGTGAACAAAACAGTAAAATCACTTTAACATTTTACTATTTCTATTTCACCATTCTAAAAATGACTAATTTTTATCTCATGCTACCAATAGGCTTTTTTTTTTATTTTTTTTTTCCAAATAGGCTTTTATTGGGACTATATTATTCCCATTCCATCACTTAACCCTCCATTGCCTCAGGTACACACACAGATTGTGAGCCCTTTGGGGATGAGGGAATGTATCTAGTACCTGCTTATAGTGATTGTAAACCGCTCTGATGCCCTTCAGCCTGAGCCGTATATCAAGAAATTGCATAAATATAAGCATAGAAATTACATACCATCATACCTTTTTAACACTTAAAAATTCCCATGAGCCTAAATGATAATGAAAACAAAATAGTGGGCCCTCAGTTCTCCTCCCTTTCCTCATTCACTTCGTCCTCCTCTCACTTAGGCAAAGCATGACGGCAGCAACAGCAGTCAGTGCAGGGCCCTGTGTGTTGGCGTGTGCTCAGAGACCCCAGGATGTTGGGGAGGTTTCCAGTCTATCAGAAAGCCCACACAGGAGGGAACATTCACGGACTCACAGGCAGTGGAGATCCCTAAAAAGGGGGAGAAGCCCTGTTTCTGTGGCTTCATCAACTGATGATGTGATTCCTCCCCCTCCCCCCACCCCCCACTGGGGTCCCGATCCACAGTTTGGGAACCACTGCTCTAAAAAGCAGTATGAATGAAAACCCCAAAACTCTGCATAAATTGTATGTAAAAATCGCTACATGGTACCTTGACACCAAAGAAGGTGCAAATGCCTGGATTCAAGCATTAAACGTTTAGTCACATCTGGGGCAAAGCTAAAATGCACCCCTTTATGTGGAGGTGCAGCTTATATCCGTGAGACATGTGGAAGACTGAAGCCCAGAAAAGCAAACTCACACAAGTCCTGGAAAGCACGGCTGACTGCATTAACTGCAGTCGGGAGCCCAGCAAAATGGACCGTGGAAAAGAAGACATGGAAGAAGCAACAGAGCAGTAATGAATAAATCTATAGAGCAGTGAAGTACCAGAGTGTCAGTCTGCTATCTATAATTTCTATGTAGCCCCTCTTCTGGATAGTCTTGTTCCAGGGGCTAATTATATCCTAGGTCTTTAGGCCTATGGACTGCTGGCAAAACCTAGCCTGGACTCTTTAACAGGGGGAGTGAACCCTTCATTTCACAACCCATGGGGTACTGTTAAAGTTAAAAGAAACACTCCAGACATGATGATAATGTTCCAAAATAAAAATATTTACTGCTAAATGTGTGGGGTTTGTAGTTCCTAATTCTACCATGTTGCCCATCCCATGATTTACTCCAACAACTTAAACAGATAATATACCAAGCTGAAAATGTACCGCGATTCAATCCTAAAGTGCCCACTAACTTGTAATTGTATAGTTTATAATGTTTTGTTTTTTGTTTTGTATTAACATATGATGTTAGATGATATATTGTTTACTGCTTCAAAATGTTCCATGTAAAACCAAGCTCCTGCTTTGTTGACTGTTGTTTATTGTAAACCGCAACTGATCTCTGGAAGATGCGGTATATAAATGATTGTTAAATAAATAAATAAATGATGTATCAGGAGGGGATTGGCAAAAATCTAGGATTAGCCTCAAATCTCCTTTATGGAGCTGGATGACTGAGTAGTTCTGAGACTGATTAGATGGGCCTCCAAAACTGTGTTGGGAAAAGCTGCTGTAGAGGTGTGGACACACCCAGACTGTCCCAACACCTTCAAGACGATACAGATCACACAGGACACTAAACAATGCCAAGTCTGTTTTTTCTGAGGAATTGACTTTTCACTTGTTTTAAAAAATTGTGTGCGGAAGATATTCAAAGGCATTTACACAGTTTGCAACCTGCAAACTGTGTAAATGCCGATAAACAGAATATTTAGCAGCACTAACATGGTGGCTCCTGCCGCTACATGCCCCGATGCCAAGCGGTTAGTATCGGGGCATATGGTAGTTGTTTCGGGGTGGAGCAGAGGTCGCTCCCGTCGCTGAGCAGTGGTGATATTGAGCTTCTACCCAGTTAGTGCCAAATGGGGAAAATCAGGCAAGGCAAAGGCTAGCCTAACTTCACCTGCAGAAACTAAGCAGGCAGCAGCTCAATATCAATATCCTCGGTTAGAATTCAGCAGTGACAGCTAGTCACTCTACACGCGTAAGCCGCTGCCTCTATGGAATATCCCGCCCTGTATGTATGCACTGGGTGTTTTTGGAGGAGGTGTTTAGTGGTACTGAGTACCGGCACCTTTTCCATTACCTGTTAAAATTGACTCATGTACTCTACAGTCTCTGCACACCCCAAACACACACACAGAGAATGCCCTTAGTGGGAGAAGCAGCGTGTTCAGCCAAAACTCACAGGCCCATGAGAGAATAGGAACACACACATGCTACAACCAGCACATAGTAACTCACCCCCTGCAAAATGTGGGAGGCACAGGCTACAGGGACAGAACTGTCCAGGCAATCAAGGTAGAAAATAAAACTTGCGTTTGGTTTTATGATCTATATATGCCAGCTCTGGAAATGGGAATAGCGAGCGTCTTGGATATCTTTGCAGTTTGCACAGTAGAGGGGGAAATGCAGAATCTACCTGCTTACGTATTCCAGTTCTGTTTTTCTCTGCACATTTACATTTAAGAACATAAGAGATGCCATACTGGGTCAGACCAAGGTCCATCGAGCCCAGTATCCTGTTTCCAACAGTGGCCAATTTAGGTCATAAGTACCTAGCAGTTTCCCCAAGAGACAGGTTCCACAATGCTTGTATTGGGTCAAGCAGTGATATTCTGGGTCCCTTTTAATAATGGTTAAGGGACCTGCCCAAACCTTTTTTAAACCCAGCTATACTAACAGCTTTTACTACATCCTCCGGTAACAAATTCCAAAGTTTGATTTCTAATTTGTGGTTGGTTATTCTGTATTTGATGATGTGGTATACATATTTTTATATCTGATTAAGGTGAGGTATTGTATAAGCATGCAATTTCTGCGTAGGAATTTGTGGTGGGCTTGTTTCTTTTCCCAACAGGAGGTATGTTCTGAGGACTGGTGTAACATTTGCAAAGCTGTCTTTCTTCAGTGGTCACCCCACCCCTTAAGGAAGGCCCTGCATAAGAGTACCATTTTTGCTAGCAAAAAAGCGCCATGTACATCAATATCAAATGAGACATCAAAAAATCTTTTGCTCACTTCGGACTATCACTATGTAATTACGGTCTGTGAGTTCTTTTCATCAAGTTTCCCATACAAACTTTGCTTTTATTATGTCATCCCATTCATCTAATGAAATTAATTAGTAAATTGAAATTCCATCTCTTCTTATTCATACCCCATCCCTATATAAATAATATAAAAACAGTACTTAGCTCAACAATCCTTCTTTTTATTAATAATTGCCTCTCTCTTAGTCGTAAGTACCCAAAATTGATGTTTTGGCATTTTCTTTTCTTCTTCAGGGGTTTCGTCCAACTCTATAAGCGACTGGAACTTACTCCAGTACTTTTACAGCCATTGGTAGGGAAACTGCTGTACATGGCAAAATTGGTATTACAGTATACAGGCAAGCATAAAGAAGAGGGCGGGGTGTCATACTCAAAGGGGTTGTAATATATTTCAAAGCAAAATTAACATCCTACAAGACTGACTAATGATTTAAATTCCCTCCATGTATAGAGGTTGGGAAGACAATACTCCTTCCTGGCCTGTCAATCAGGGCCAGGCATGGGGGGGGAGGGGGCGGAGTTAAGATGGCGGCACCTTAGGTGTGTGGCGCTTCAGCGTTTTCCTTGCGTTCTTACCTTGTTTGGATATGGCTCCTAAGCGGCATGGCAACACCAAGCCTAGGCCGGCTAAAGGTATTTCCCCAGCGGCAGGACAGAAACAGATTGAGGCGCTACTCCTTAAGGCCCTGGTACTGAAGATGGCTGTTAAGGAGAGCTCGCTGCTACGGAGCACTAGTGGGGAGGCGTCCATAGCTGAGCAACGTTCATCTGATCCTCAGCCGCGTTCTTCTGCCCTGCCAGACGCAGAATCCTTGGAGCCGGGTACTGAGGCCATTGACCTGCTGATCTCCATTAGGGGGGAAGGTGGAGCGGTAGGGCAGCCTGCTTCTCGCTCAATGCCATACTTAACCCCTCTGGTTCAGGGAGAGTTGCTTTCCAATGGTCCTGATGTAGCTCAAGGGTTAATGCCGGGTACTTTGCTGGAAGTTGCTAAGACTGTACAGTTGGAAGTTCCATCTTCAGCGTCTCAACAACAGAACTCTGGTGAGATCTCTTTGTCAGCTATTTGGACTATGTTCGTTAAACTAGAATCTGCAGTTCCGAAGTGTGCAGCGGATGTCTCTGCTTTGGTGCAGATTGTGGCTCAAAACTCTCTACAACACCACAATTTTGAAAAGGAAACCCAGGAGAAACTAGGCGAACTTGCTAAAGAAGTCAGTGGCTCTGTGACTGATCAACTTGTGAGAGACGAAGTTTCTGTTCATCAGAAATTGGAACAGTCTGAGAACAAATTCAGAGGTCTAAAATTCCGAATTCTAAACTTTCCACGTGTTTTAAATCTTTCCTCTTTGGATACTTTTAAGAAGTATATGCTTGAGGTTCTGTCAATTCCTGAATATGATTTCCTCCGATAAAAAGAGCTTATTTTTTACCTGTCAAGAAAGTTGTGCAGGATTTACCTAGTTCTCTTTGTGATATTTCTGGTAATTTATCTAATTTCCTTGAAAGTTCTTCTGTCTCAGTTTTCGCTCGATCTACATTATTAGTTAGTTTTGTGTTTGAAACAGATCTTTCTAGACTTTTGTCACTGTATTTCAAAAATTTGGATGTACCTTTTATGGGGGTACTATAAGAATTTTTCCTGATGTGAGTCACGCCACGCAGGAGCGGAGTTAATTATTTCTTGCAATGCGACACTTGCCTTAGGGGCTAGTTTTCATTTATGTTACCCCTGTGTTTTGTTTCGTATTCTGGGGTAAAATATATTTCTTTGCCCCCGAGCAGCTTCGGGCCTTTCTGGAACTTAAGAAGCCATTGGCCCTGGCGGGGATGGGGGGGAAGCGTTGATGGTTAGCTATAAGGAATGCATTGTATTATATAGTGTGAGGGTGTGTGCCTATTGCCATTATCTGATTTGAGATGATGTTTGTTTCCTTTGAATTTCCCCATTTAATTAATTATATTCTGTCCTCTTTATATTGTGTCTAATTTGAGTTGGGTTGCTATTTTTTGGGGTTGTTTCATTTTCTTATTTTGTTGATTACTATGCGCATGTTTCTGTCACAAGAGTATTTTATTGATTTATTTATTTATTTAATATTTCTTCTATACCACGCTATTAGCATCAGTGCGGTGTACATCAAAACCAAACATATACATTGCAGGCTAACTACAATGTATTCACATAAGAACAGGGATAGGAACTAGGATAATCAGTAAATCTTGTTAAAAACTTAATAAATTGTAAATAAAAAAATAAAATAAAATAATCAGGGCCAGTGGAAGCGCTAGGTGAAGTAAGCAGCCGCCTACATTGCCATAGTGTAGGGAGTGGTATTAGTGAAAGGCAGCCCATTAAATCTGAGCCCAGCTGTCCAAGATCCTTGAGAGTCCTGAACACTGCTTGCTGCAGCAGGCTGCAGCCACAGTGCAACCTGCATGACAGATGCTTAGCAGCTTTGCCAGGGTCAGCACACCACCCCTCTCTTCCTGTGTAATGCTGCAAGGGGGTGGGATGATGGAGTCGCATGTTGGCACAGGAAAGCAAGGACAGCTCATAGCATTCTTGAATTCTGCCTGCAGAACGTCCCTCCCATTCTATCTTGTCCAAAGATGGTCATGATCCCAGTTCTCCCTTGTGCCAGTATCGCCTGCTAGCACACATGGATCATTTACACGGGCAGGGTAGCACAGCAGCAGCTAAGGGCCTGGCAGTCAATGGCCATCTGATCAATGGAGAGCTAGGAAGGCAGTCATGCTCCAGTGGAGGATCAAAGAAAGGCTGCATGGCAAGGCCATGCTCCAGTGAGGGATCAAGGGGAAGGCTGTGGCAAGGACATGATCCAGTGAGAGATCAAGGGGAAGGCTGTGCAGCAAGGTCATGCGCCAGTGAGGGATCAAGAAGGCGGCTGTGCGGCGAGGCCATGCTCCAGTGAGGGATCAAGGGGAAGGCTGAGCGGCGAGATCATGCTCCAGTGAGGGATCAAGGGGAAGACTGAGCGGCGAGGCCATGCTCCAGTAAGGGATCAAGGGGAAGGCTGTGCGGCGAGGCCATGCTGCAGTGAGGGATCAAGGGGAAGGCTGTGCGGCGAGGCCATGCTCCAGTAAGGGATCAAGGGGAAGGCTGTGCGGCGAGGCCATGCTCCAGTGAGGGATCAAGGGGAAGGCTGTGCGGCGAGGCCATGCTGCAGTGAGGGATCAAGGGGAAGGCTGTGCGGCGAGGCCATGCTCCAGTGAGGGATCAAGGGGAAGGCTGTGCGGCGAGGCCATGCTGCAGTGAGGGATCAAGGGGAAGGCTGTGCGGCGAGGCCATGCTCCATTGAGGGATCAAGGGGAAGGCTGTGCGGTGAGGTCATGCTCCAGTGAAGGATCAAGGGAAAGACTGAGCGGCGAGGCCATGCTCCAGTGAGAGATCAAGGGGAAGGCTGTGCGGCGAGGTCATGCTCTAGTGAGGGATCAAGGGGAAGGCTGTGCAGTGAGGTCATGCTCCAGTGAGAGATCAAGGGGAAGGCTGCATGGAGAGGTCATGCTCCAGTGAGAGATCAAGGGGAAGGCTGTGCGGCGAGGTCATGCTCCAGTGAGGGATCAAGGGGAAGGCTGTGTGGCGAGGCCATGCTCCAGTGAGAGATCAAGGGGAAGGTTGTGCGGTGAGGTCATGCTCCAGTGAGGGATCACGGAGAAGGCTGAGCGGCGAGATCATGCTCCAGTGAGAGATCAAGGGGAAGGCTGTGCGGCGAGGCCATGCTCCAGTGAGAGATCAAGGGGAAGGCTGTGCGGCGAGGCCATGCTCCAGTGAGAGATCAAGGGGAAGGCTGTGTGGCAAGGTCATGCTCCAGTGAGGGATCAAGGGGAAGGCTGAGCGGCGAGGCCATGCTCCAGTGAGGGATCAAGGGGAAGGCTGTGCGGCGAGGTCATGCTCCAGTGAGAGATCAAGGGGAAGGCTGTGCGGCGAGGCACAGTAGGCAAAGGCACTGTCTCTGTTAGAGAGGAAGGAAGCCAGAAGCAACAAGGAAGAACTGTGCTGCTGGCTTCAACAAATCTGATTCCTGGACTGGCAGAGGTGAGATGTGAGGAAGGGTCCTGGGCAGGGAGAGGGATGTGCATAGCTGAAGGCTAGTCTCAGGCGGCCAATAGCGTTGCACTGACCCCGCCAGTATTTCAGAGGTGAGATGTGAGGAAGGGTCATGGAAGAGCTTCCTGGCAGGGAGAGGGACGTGCATGGCTGAATGCTAGTGTCAGGCAGCTAATAGCGTTGCACTGACCCCGCCAGTATTTCAGAGGTTTCCAGCTATTGTGATTAAAAAACCCACAGTGCATTGCAGAATACACCGTTCAGACAGAGCACACCAAAATCCTGCTGGAAATCCAGGCAGCTACTGTGTGTATGTGTCAAAGTTTTGCCCCAAGTTCTAAATCTGAAGGTGACCTGACTGATCTAAGCTGCATCTGCAGCAGAACTTGAGATGGGAAACCACACTGTATATACCAGAGCTTGGCCATACTGTAGATACCAGAGCTTGGTTTTATTTATATTCTCTTATATACCATGCTATTCTGCACCAGTGCGGTTTACATTGAACAGGACATTATAACTTGGAGATAACTATTTTACAGGGAACATGGGCTATGGAGGGTTAAGTGGCTTGCCCAAGACCACAAGGAGCACCTGTGGGACTAGAAACCCCAGTCCTTCCGGCCCAAGGTTGCTGTCCTCTAGTGGGATTTGAACCCCTGACCTTCTGGCCTGAAGTACCTTGCCCCAACCACTAGGCCACTCCTCCACTCCAGTTGTCTTTGTGTATTAAACAGAGCATACTGCTGCTCTTGTTTTCCAGTTACCTCCCTTCCCTTCTCGTGCTCTGGTGTACCATAGCCTGAACGCAAACACAAAGATTGCAGCTCTTTGGCCACATCTGTCATTGGATGAAAAGTTCTAGGCTATCAATCTTTCCTAGTAACAGTGACATAAAAATCTGCAGAACTGGCATAGTCTGCTAGAAATAAGCTGACCCCAGGAGGCTCGCCATGCCAAGTGAACAGCTGGTAGCTGTAGAAAGACCACCACTACAAGCATTTGTACTGCACAAACAGCTACTTTTCAATTTCAGCCTGGATGCATCTGTAGAAAATGAAGGGTGGGCCTCATCGTAGCCATGCAGAGTGTAGGTTTACAGCATGTGGTTCCCCCATGGAGCTCTGCAAACACATCTCAGTCAGGAACTAACCTACCATCTGTTAATCCAACAGGAGGTGTCTGTTGAGCAAACTGGGGCCAAACTCTGAGGCAAGGTTAAAAGTGTAGAAGGAAGATTCTGCACTCCGCTTATTCTTCCAGCCTTGGATTCCTAGATTTTAGATAGCAATTCTCTGATTTGAAAGCAAGAGCACTTTTTTAAAAAATTTTATTCATAGACTTTCAACATATCATATTCAGCAAAATGGAATAATGCATCAGAAATAGCATCAATACAAAGCAAAGTAATATAAAAGAAAAATAATTCCAAAGTCTAGACCACAATAACGGATCCAAGCAAAAAGAAACCAAAGTATAAGGAAAAGAAGTTATGACATAAGGATTACTGTTGAGATTACATAGCAGCCGGTATAGAGCACTCGCTTTGCCAACACATTCTCCCTTGCTCACAGAAACCCATTCAGTTGTTGAGGCTCAAAGAAAAAAGATTGCTAAGATTCATATACAATAAAACATTTACACAGATATTTCAACCGATCCATAGCCCTCAAAGCGTTGGCCCTCTGCTGATAAGCCAGAAAGTCCCTTTGCCGCTTTTGGGTCTCACGAGATAAGTCAGGAAAAACAGAAACCCTCGAGCCCATGAACCGAGCCGACATGTTTTCGAAATAAAGCCTCAGAACTGAGTTCTGGCTCAACTCAAAAGCAAAGTCCACCAACAAGGTAGACCAGCTGGTTACCCCTTCAAGAGAACTTTCAAGGAAGCCAGTGAGATCCGAGTCAGAGGGAGCCCCGGAAGAAGTCCCAGAAATAGGGAAACCCTCAGAAAGCATCTTCAGAACATCCACAAAGTACTTACAGACCAAGTCCAGAGATGCCAATAAGGGAGACAGAAGAAAGTTAAAGAAACAAGGATAATTCCTTCAGAGCTGGTTTTCCATAAATTCGATCTTACTACTACTGATCATTTGTATAGCGCTACAAGGCGTCCGCAGCGCTGTACAGACACATGTAAAAGATGGTCCCTGCTCATCAGCGCTTACAATCTAGTCAAGACAGACAACACAACAGCAGAGAGCAAGGATATAGCTAGGAGAATGGTAAGGAAACACATAGGAGACTAAGCGGATCAGGATCTAAAAGCAGCCTCGAAGAGGTGAGTTTTCAACTTGGATTTGAAAAGGGCGAGAGATGAAGTCTGATGCACAGACTCGGGTAGTTTGTTCCAGACAGCAAGGAACAGCAAGGTGGAAGGATCGGAATCTGCAGATGGCAATAGAAAAGAAGGGCACAGATAGAAGGGATCTGCCAGAAGAGCACCCAAGGAGGGGTGTAGGGAGAGATAAGAGAGGAAAGATAGTGAAGAGCAGCAGAATGAGTGCACTCTTAGGTCAGTAGGAGAAGTTTAAACTGGATATGGAAACTGATAGGGAGCCAATGAAGCGACTTGAGAAGAGGAGTTATATGAGCATATTGAGGCTGGCAGAAAATTAGCCATGCAGCTGAGTCTTGAACAGATTGAAGGGGAGAGAGATGCTTCAGAGGGAAACCAGCAAGGAGAAGGTTGCAATAGTATAGACAGGAAGTGACTAAAGAGTGGATAAGTCTCTTAGTAGTGTGTGTAGAAAGGAAGAGATGAATTGTGCCAGTGTTATAGAGAAAGAAGCGACAGGTTTTAGCTATCTGTTGGATGTGTGCAGAGAGAGTATAGAATCAAAGATGACCCCAAAATTGCAAGCTGAGGAAACAGGGAGTAGTGTTATCCACAGAAATAGAGAAGGGAGGAAGTGGGGTAATGCCTGGATATTCCACTTCATGACATGAATTCTACCAAGCGCTTGTAAGTCCCCTACCTGGGTCTCCAGCAGGGACACCCGGGTGGATTGCTGTGTCTCATCCAAGAGCATAGTCTGAAGATTAGTTTGAAGATTAGTTTGTTCCCTGTAAAATAGTTATCTCCAAGGTATAATGCCCTGTTCAATGTAATTTCAGTTTGTTCAATGTAAACCGCACTGATGCAGAATAATGCGGTATATAAGAGAATGTAAAAAAAAAAAAAAAAGAGCAGAGACTTCTTTATTAAATATCCCCACCATAGATGTGAGAGTACAGTTGATAGAAGCAATAACTTCTACGGAAGGTAGCTGGAAAGAGATTTTCCCAGGGGTGAGAGAGGGTGCATGGCCTGCCACTGCAGACATGAATTCTCCCCCCCCCCCACCACCCCCCCCTGGAGCTAGCGATTACTTGGACTGCAAACTCTCCTGGGTGGCTGAAGCTCCGAGAACATCAACATGGAGCTGCCAACTCCATCGCAACAGCATGGGAAACACTTTCAGGTTGCAGTAGCGCTGCCCTGTAATCAGAGCTGGACTCTACCCCTTCGCTGCTCAGATCTGCCATAGAATTAAGTGGTCCCACTGTAGCCATGACCAATGAGGAAGGGAGACAAAACCGATCTATAGTCTGTTGAGCCGACATCAGAGTCGGCACCATGCCGAAGGGTTGACACTTCTGCTTTCTCTTCCTCTGCTCCATCAAAGTCTTCAGGGCCATCAAACCACCAGGATTCAAACAGACCAATGGTAAAAGCTCCTCACTCTGTGCCCTACTCCAACGAGCTCTTAACCATAAACCAAACAACCAGCCCTAAATTTAACTAACAGGAATCTTAATCTAATTTCTTAATTGATTGATTCCTTTGACTTGATAATCTGCCTTATCATAAAATGTCCAAGATGGAGTACAAATAGCATATTATTCCCTTTGCCTGACAATGCACAGGAAAGCCAACACATTATTAAAACTATATTAACCAGTTTGCTAACATCTTCTCCCTAATAACATCAAGCTCATTTTACTTCTGATCTATGGTAGGTCTGAACCAAGGACTCCAGGCATGAAGTGCCAGCAATGCTACCTAGTCTACAGCACACGCTTTCCTGCTAATCACATAGATTAGAC
Source organism: Ichthyophis bannanicus (assembly GCA_033557465.1). Lineage (NCBI taxonomy): Eukaryota > Metazoa > Chordata > Amphibia > Gymnophiona > Ichthyophiidae > Ichthyophis > Ichthyophis bannanicus. The sequence goes on along the minus strand of CM066046.1, from coordinate 147,019,104 downwards.
ATAGAGCAGAGTGGAGGAGTGACCTAGTATTAGAGCAGAGGCCTCACACCAGGGAAGCCAGAATTCAAATCCCATTGGTACTCTTTGTGGCTTGGGCAAGCCAGATAACCCTCCATTATCTTGGGTACAAACTTAGATCGCAAGCCCTCCAGTGACAGCGAAATACCTACTGCACCTGAATGTCACTTTCCTTGAACTACTACTGAAAAGGCATGGGCCAAATAAAATAAAACACTGGGATAGCTGCTTTGTTATAGCATTAGTTGACCCAGAAGAGGGCCGCTTTGGTCCTTAAGGGCTGCAAACATGTCTGGTTTTCACAGCCTCTTGGTAATGCCAGCAGAAGAGGGGCATGCTTAGCTAGATCAGACCAGGGAAGGGTGATTTCAATGGTGGCTCTGGTTTGGTGGAATTTTCTACCAGAGGTCAGGTTATGCACAGATTACTGTCAGTTGTGGAGTTTAGTGAGAACCTGGCTATTTAAACAAGCATATGACAGAGGTTAGGGGACTGCTTTTGCAGGGTCTGGGCAGAATTTTGCAGTATCAGGTTTAGTATGTCTCTGGTGCATGATTGGTTGTTTAAGGGGCATTTTATGTATGTCCTGTTTTTCTGATGGTTACTAGAAGTTAGATATTCATATAAATAAGCATCCACAATGAAGATACATGAGATATATCTGCAGACGGTGCCTCTATTGTCTGCAAATATACCTCATGTATATTCATGGTGGATAATATGAAACCCAAACGTGTTTGCAGTCCTCGAGGACCAGAATTACTCACTACTAATTCTGACCCTTAAGCAGCCATATGTGAAAACTCTGCATTTACGGATACAAGAGTATCTTAGTCTAGAGGCTTAGCAAGTTTAAAAATTCAGTGTATTAAAGTCCTTGCAAATCTTATCCAGACTGAAAGTCTAATCTATGCACTATGCATTCAGATCAATAAGACCATTATATTTGTAGCCATCAGGACCCAGGGGAGTCCGTCATTAAACCAGAATTATAGCCAGCTCCAAATGTAGTACAAAGGCCATCTGACTTACAGAAGTCGACTTGTAAAAGGTCCTTTCGCTAATTTTTGACAGGAAATAGGCAATTGGCCTCTACCTCACCTTAGAAAGCTCATTTTCCTGCCTATCTGGTTTGCTTGCTTTGCAGGAAATTTCTCCAATGGCTCAAAATTCCTTGTAGAAATGTACAGTCTCAAATCCCTTGCTTTGTGGGCTGCTATTAACAGAGCAGCGTGGTATGCAATCTAGTGGGAGTAATGCAGACTGCAATATTAGTTCTAGACGTCATACAATGAGGGGGAAAGGTCGTCTCCACTTCTCTATGGTTAGCTTGCTGCAGAGATCATGGAAAGTGCAAAGTACATCGAACCACTTACATTGATTTGGCTGATGTCTAGAATATATTCCCACTTCCAGCCACTGCCCCAGTCCTTTGGTTCCAAATCTATTATGCTTCTAACCTGAAAATGGCCACATGCTTCATTTTATGACTACACACATACCTATATATATCTATAGAGATAGATAGATAGATAGATAGATAGATAGATAAAACAAATCAGTACAGTCAAAGATTACTGGGTACAGAACATGGGACTGGAGCTTTTTGGCTCTTTTTAAGTACCATATGAAGAGCAGATACATACACAGCTAAAATTTTCCCCTCAATCTGGGAAATCATAGGCTAATACTAAACATTAGGGATGTGCATTCGTTTATAAACTAATGGTAAAACAAATTCCTTTCTATCATTTGAAAAGTTTATCTCAGCAGTTCTTACATTCTTGTTTTTCATTCGCCTTAAAGGCTTTCTTTTTCACCCTAGCTTTTGGGGAGTTGCTGGGCCTTGGCTTAGGAGTAGAGGGGGACTGAGATAAACATTTACAGCACTGAATTTCCTTCTTTTTCTGCTCTTACAATTTTTCTTTCTTCTTGCCTTTTTTTCTTTCTTCTTTGGAAATGATATTTTACCTTGATTTTCTTACTTGACGTGATGTAATTTTGTAAATCACTCTTCAGATTGAAAAGTGGTATATCAAGCACTCAAATAAACTAAACTAAATGAAAATGCAACAAATGAGGCCTTTTGTGGTTCAGATCCTTCAAATGAACCAAATGGCTGGACGATCCAAAAATAATTTGTTTTCATTTATTTTCAGATCCATTATAGTATATAAAGTTGGGAAAAGAGCCTCTATCTCTGCTTGGTCAGACACAGCAGAGCCACCTTGAGGAGGAACAATAAAAATGCAGAAGTCACTACACTAATTATGTTGCAACCTTTTGAGAAGCAGTCAAATAGGCCTATCCCAGTCTCACTTTTTTTCAAATCATATGACTGATGATGTCAGCGGGAAACTCAAAACAGAAAGAAACACAGTTTTCTGCTTAATTCTTTCCTGCATTTCATAGAGAAAGGGTGGCTTGTTAGCTGCAGACTAGAAGAATTGTTTAAAAAGGTGAACATTAAAAAGCATCATCAGCCTTACATAGAAATAAAGTGAATAATAGCACATGTGGGGCTCAGGCAAAAAGAGAGGAGGCTGGACTGCCTGATTCAGTCTGAGCAGCAGAAAAGAAAAAATAAATCTGAGGCTTGTATACTGCAACTGCAAACTGTGCAGCAGAAGACAGACTCCATAGAGAGGGGTTTGACTGTGAAAGAGCAGAGGTCATATGCAGGGCACATATACACACACCATCATTGTGGGTATGAGAGTCACTTCACTTGTAAAGCCTGCGATATTGTACAGATGTAGAGAAATGAATGACTGGGCCCAGAGTTCCACAATCTCACAGCATCTTTTCTAAGCAGGGTGGAAGGCACATACACACTTACTTTGTTTGTGGGTGTGAGTCACTATGCTGCTGAAGTCTGGCATGCTCTATGGGTTCACAGACTTGAGGGCTGTACTGGAGTGTCATAGAGACAGCATCATTTCTAGGAAGAGGGCACACACCCACCCCGATTCTGTTTATGGGTACGAGCGTCCCTGTACTACTAAATTCTGGCACACTATGTGGGTGCACGGATGTGAGTATCTGTGCTATAGCGGCAGCATCCTTTCTAAGCAGGTCAGAGGCACACACATACTGCAGGATATTCTGGATTATTTACTTGCTTAAAGGTTTTTTATACGGCATTTTCAAAAATCAAAGCGGTTTAAAGTATAACAGCAATTTACATTAAAACATGAGGTGATAATACATTTTAGCATAAGGGGTAGTACAGTGAACTATTTATGAGAATGTAAGAGTGTGGTAGGCCCATCAAAGCACAACAGACTGGCTTGCTTTAGCATAGTATCCTCAAGAACGGACAGTGGCACATACAGGGTGGCCCAAAAAAAGTGAGAATATATCGTAAATTAAAAGCTTAAATAGTTTACTTATTTACCTTTTTTAGCTATATAACGTCTTTATTTCGACAATTTCCGGTTGCCATCTTTGTTTTTTTAATTTGTCAAATCGTTCACATCTGTCTTTTTGAATTTTTAAATAACTTATATGCTACGAGATGTTCTCACTTTTTTGGGCCACCTTGTAGATTTAGAGGATTTGTTTCTAACACCCAAAAACCTGCAGATAGTAATTTTCGTTGGTGCTTTGCCCTTCGCCCAATGCCTTAATGTTCCTGTATTTATTTCTGTTGCTTTTTTTTATTTTAGGTTACCCTTTTTCAGTAATAACTCAAGATGAGTTACATTCAGGTAATGTTGGTATTGCCCTGTGTCCAGAGGGTTTACAATCTAAGCTTGTACCTGAGGCAAGTGATTTGTCTACGGGCATGATGAGCATCACTGGGATCTAAGCCATAGTTTCCCAGCCCGCTATAGTGACCAGTGAGCTGCTCTTCACTAATTACAAACATCACAATCCTATTGTCCCAGAAGCTGCAATTTGGGCTCTTCTGTAGCAGGGGGGTCTTTAGGCTGCATTCCAGTCTTTATTTGAAAGTAGAGTCCTTAAGTCCTTTCCTGTGAAATTTCTGCCACTACAATAGAAAGTAGGCTTTTGCTATCAAATTTTCCCAAACAAAACTTGTTTGTGGAATCACTCAGATATTCTTTCATGTACCTCTAAAATGAGCTCATCGCCCTAAAAACCTCTGGGCCCGATATTCAAAAGGGTTTATGCAGTTAACAGGTCCTGCTAACTGCATAAAGCTTCCTGAGCCAGATTTGACATAACAACATGAAATGACATTTGGGAGGCTCAGAAAGGAACAGGAGGGAAAGTTGCCAGGTCCAAAAAACAGAAGTGGAACAAAACAGCTTTGGATAAACTAGAAAGAACAGGAAGAAAAAGGGAGCAGAACACGACAAAGGAGTTAACATCCTAATGTGAAGAAATTTCAGCAAATGAAACACTGCATACTAAAACATTTGGAAACCTGAATCTATATAGATCTGTGACCTTGGAAGGCTGGTACTGATCATATGTGTTGGATAATTCCTATGTATCGAAGAGGAGATAGACAAACCGTCAAGGACCTGGTTATTCTAGTCAAACAGGTTTTTTATAAATCTAAGGAGGCAATAAAGTCCCCTTACTAGCAGTGCTTTCAGAAACTTAAAAGGCTTTGATGGCTGTGACTGACAATGGGAGGACGATATTGTAATGCTGTTCCCACAGGGGTTATTTAGAATGTTTTTCTATAACACCCCTTCCAGAGATCGGGGCGGTTTACATTGCAACTTATCATTTGAGTATATAACAAATAACTATTTACAATACAACTATGAACATTAGCAGATCATTACAGGTAATAAGGAGGGTACATGGTAGCTGGAGCATAATTACAGATGTTTGAATATTGGTAAATAATGAGATCTAGGAAAGGTGGGGAGAGGGAGGATGTTAATTCGAGAGGGTAGGGGACTTAGGGTGCTGTGTGGTAGGGGTGCAGTTGGAGCTTTGATCGCAGGTGGGATTGGGATTGTTGTAATACTCAGTGAATAGGAATGTTTTAAATTCTTTTTGGAAAGTCTTGAGGTCTTTAATTGTTTGTAATGTTTCGGGGAGGGTGTTCCATTGGGTAGGGGCTACAAACATGAAAGCCTTGTTACTCATTATTTGTTTGGTCTTGCGGATTGAAGCTGGGACTGAGAGGTTGTTCTGTTTGCTTATTCATCTGGGTCTGGTGTCCTGATGGATGTGGATAAGTGATGTGAGGTAGGAGGGTGCCATATTTTATAATTTGAAAATGGTCATTATGGATTTGTATTTTATTCTACTGGCAATTGGGAGCTAGTGAAGCCCACACAGGATGGGTGTGATGTGATCTGACAGACAAGCTTTAAATATTATTCTGGCTGTGACATTTTGTGTCATTTATAGTATATTCAGGTTCTTTTTGGTTGTTCCTTGAAGTATGCTGTTACAGTAGTCGAAGTGTGGTGTGATTAGGGCTTGGACTACTGATCTGAAGTCGTATAAGTCTAAAAGGGGTTTGAGCTGTTGAATGATTCTCAAATTCAAGAATATGGTTCTGGCCATTTGTTTAATGTGTGAGGTCATGTTGAGTGTTTTGTCAGAGATGACTCCTCGTTATTTCACTTCTTGCTTAACTGGTAGAGTGGTGTTATGAAGGTTGATCATTGGGGGAGGGTTGAAGTTTGGATTCCTTGATGTGAATAGAACTTCTGTTTTGCTAAAGTTGATGCTCATGTTATTTGAATGAAGCCAGTTTTCGACTTCTTTTAGACATGTAGACAGATTGTCATAGTTGGGGTTTGTTGTATCTAATGGGGATACAATTGATATCATCAGCATATATGCCAAAACATATATTGTGTTTTTTGAGTATGGGACATATTGGCTGGAGATAAAGATTGAACAGGAGAGCTGATAGGGCGGAGCCTTGAGGGATACCCTGTTCTTGCAGGAAACCCCTAATAAGGGAGAGGACTGGGTTCTTTCTTGCTCCCCTTCCTTCAGAGTGCCAACATTCAAAGGGATAAATAACAGGGAGCGCCCTGGGCTACAGAGAGTGGGTCCTGAGGCCAGGAAGGTCTTTGGTAAGGGAAAGGAGTGGGATTTAGAAGTGGGGTGGAGTTTTCTCCTACTGGACCGATGACTGAAATCTGTGGGTTATATCAATGAATGAGATTTTCTCATACTTTGCAAGCCTTTTTCTGATGGTCCAACTTTCACAATATTTACTGCTTAATATTTTTTAAGTGCCTTCAAGTCAACCCAGCAGCCCCTGGGTTTTTTGGCAAGGTATGACCGGAAGTAGATTGCCAGGCCTTTTCTTCCAAGGCAATGGAGGGTAAAACAACTTGGCCAAGGCCACAAAACGTGCCAGTAAGAATTGAACCCAGATCTCCTGCATAGTAGGCTGTTGCTCAGCCACTAGGCTACTCCTCTACTACAAATTATTTTATAAATCATTAAATATCTTTAAAAATAACTAAACTATTTATATTTTAAAATAATACCGTGAGTTTATCTATTATACGGTGAGTTCATTTAATTTGGAGTAGATTTAATAAATAAGCCCACACAGGAGCAGCTAAGGAGCTATCCTTTGTTTTTAAATGTCGGAGGTGTAAACACATCCCTCTCAAGCACTCATCCAAAATCCTTTTTGGTTTGAAAGTTCTGAACCAGAAAAAGAGGAAAGAGCAGTGCTTGCCTTACTGAGAATTCTACCTTGTCCTATCATATCCTCTATTAGTGGAGGAGTAGCCCAGTGATTCCAGCAGCAGCCTGGTGACTGAGAGGCCAGTGTTCAATTCCCACTGACATTCGTTGTGGTCTTGGGCAAGTCACTTTACCCTCCATTGTGTCTGAAGAAAGGTTTGGCAATCTACTTCTAGTCATACTTTGCCAAGAAATCCCAGGGGCTGCTAAGTTAACAGGAGTCAGCATTGACTCAATGGATTGCATTGTCCATCATATCAAAGTGCTGAGTGGATGAAATTATCTTCTAAAGCCTAGATTCATCCATATTAATTAATGCTAACAAAGATGCAACTGCTATGAAAAAAGAGAACATTATTATAAGAAATGGCAGAAGGAACTATCCCCTTGCATAAAAAAATAGATAAGGACCATTAGGCCCATCAAGCTTGCTCAATTGCATTTTTGGTACAGTCAAACCCTGACTCTCCCTTGTCTTTTCACCTCTATTGATTCTCTGTATCGTGCATTTCCCAGGCTTCCTTGAACTCTGTTATTGTTTTTGTCTCTATCTTCTCCACTGAGAGGTCATTCCTTGTATCCAGAATTCTTTTTGTGAAGAACTAGTTTCTGATGTTGCCCTCAAATGCACCTCCTTGGAGCTTCATACCATCATGACAACTTTTTCTAGAGTATCCTTTCCTCTTAAAAAAAGTTTGTTTCTTGGGTGTTATTTATCCCTTTGAATTATTTGAATATATCTATCAACTCCCCCCCCCCCCCACCACCTCCCTCAGTATCTCCTCTTTCCCTCTTCTCTCCTCTGTGTCATTAAGTCTCATCTCAGAAGACGTTTTTGATGTAGATTCTGCACTATTTGGTAGCCCACCTCCAGACCGCCTCCAGTCTGTCTATAACATTTCAGGGTTATAGTCTAGAACTAGACATGGGTAGGGACCCATCCCTCTCTCTGAGTCTTCTCAGGGTACCAGTCAGCCCAAGAGAGAAAGTCTGGGTAGACAAGCATATAAATCCCCATATCACCTCACCATGGGAACCACGCAAATCCAAATACAACCCCACATAAGATATCTCTGCATTATCATCGACCAAGCCCTAACCCTTAAGCAACAAATCAACAAGACCACAAGAACTGTATTCCACAAAGCAAAAACGGTACAACGTCTCCGACCCCTCCTTGAGCCGCAGGACTTCAGGACAGTAATGCAGGCTCTGACACTCCCTCATCTGGACTACTGCAACATAATCTACCATGGCCTACCTGCCACACAGACCAATCCCCTCTGAACTGCTCTAAACACCACGGCGAGAATAATTCACAATGCAAAGAAACGGGATCACATCACCCCAATTCTGAGAGACCTTCATATTCTCCCCATCGAAGCAAGAATCAAGTACAAAACTCTTCTACTCACCAACAAAACCATCCACCAACCACAAGCCACCCCACTCCGCGCCCTACTGCCTCGTCCGACCCACAGCAAAACAACCAGACAATCCTCCAACAGCTCCATTGCCATCTCCCACAAAAAAACCAAGACAACACAAAGGACCTGCAACAGAGCCTTTGAACTCTATGCTCCATCCCTCTGGAACTCTCTACCAAACCACATCAGGAACAACGGTGATCTACCATCATTCAAAAAGCAGCTAAAAACCATCCTATTCCGAGAACATCTCTGAATAAGAATCCCCCATCTTTTCCAAGAACTCCGGACCAAGAACTATGCTATCTTGTCAGTCTCTATGTTCACCCAAAATCATCAATGTTGAGCCCCTGGTGATGGCCCCCCCCCCCATTTGATCCCCCCCCCCCTTGTTATGTGTTCCACCGCTTTGACCCGGTGAAAAGCGGGATATAAATACAGTTAAATAAATAAATAAATTTAAGTCATTCAACTCCCATGTCTTTTACTCCTCTCGGCCTTGTTCCCACCAGTCCTTGATGGACACAATCTAGGTGAAGCTTCACCAATGACCTGTAAAATATTATCACTTCCTTTTATTCTACTGGTCATGTCTCTACCTCTAGCATCCCTCTGTCCCTGACCAACACTACTTTGAAGTCATCAGATATGATCATCCTGAGGTCTATCTCCTAATTAGTGATTATAATTATCCACGCTACCCTCTTCCCAGCTAGTTCTTTGGGCTTCTGCATCCCAAATACACAATTCTGTGCTCTTTTTGGGTTTTTTTGCACAGAGTCTTAGCTGCTGAGCAGCAGACCACTTCTCAAGCTTCAGTAATGTGGACTCAGGATGAAAACTGATGAGATCTTCTAGATCCGTGTTGAGGTGCGTTAATCAACATGTGTGGAACCTCATCACAGAATCTGTGGGAATGTTAGAGCTGAGGAGTCTCACAGCCATGAGAGGCTGTTCATAAATTATCTACTATCTCTATACAGCATATAACAGATGAGAAGTCTAGTGGTTAGCACAGGAGGCTGCATACCAGAGAAGCTCAGGGTTCAAATCTCATTGCTGCTCCTTGTGACATTAGCCAAATCACTTAACCCTCCATTTCCTCAGGTGCAAGCTTAGACTGTACTTGAATATAACTGACCTTGAGGCATGATCTAAACTCAAACACCATGTCTCTAATCAATATATAAATCTCTTGATTTTATAGACTCCAAAAATCAAAATAATGGGCCATGATGTCATTACTTTGAACAAAGAAACTGGTTTTGCAAGGACTATATGCAGTTAAGAAAGAAAAGACATATGAAATGCCTCAGTTCAGCTCATAATTTTTCAGTTGAAAAAATAAATTCTGATAGGTTAGCTATACATTTTTAATGATATTGTACCACTTTTCTTTGAATTTGAAAGTTAGCAACATAGGGTGAAAACAACATGCCAATCCCTGCTCCGATTAATAAGGAATATGAAAATGGAAGAAATGCTTCTGAGTGTGTTGCCCTGAGTATTATAGTTTACTCATGGGGGCAGCACCCACAAGACGATGCAGAGGCCAGTACAGTGTCCCATAGGGATGTGACTGATGATGACCAAGTAAGTGAAACCACACCAAACCCATACCGCTATGTTCTGACAGACAGCAAATTTTAAGTGTTGCAGCAAACTTACAAGACTGGCATATTTATTTATTTATTTATTTAGCTGCATTTATATCCTGCTTTTCACCGGGTCAAAGCGGTTGGGGGATACATTTAACACGAGGGGATATGAGACACATACACTAAGGGGTCTGTTTACTAAAGGCCGGTGTTGTGCGGTCCGCGGTACCGAGCGGGTGCCGTATAAGGAGTGGGCGTTCCGTCGTGAAGAACAGAAGCTGTGATTGACAGATGCGCTAAGGTGCGCGGCGCCCGTGTGGTTAGTGCCCTGTGACATTACGGCGTTTGATCTGTGCACATAGATCACACTGCTCACGGTTTTTGGGCTTCCACTATTGTGCTGCACATTGCTGACGGAAACGGTTTCTTTTCCCTGCACAGCACCTCTAACGCGAGTGTTTCACTGGCGGTAAATGTCTTTGCAGATTCGGGCCCGCTCCTGTGCGGCGAGTCTCTCCCCTCCCACATTCCGCCCACTGACCCCGTCCCTCCGCCCCTAGGGGGCCTTCCTCCGCCCTCATTTCGCCTTGGCACGCCTCTTTCGCACATTACCGCCCCGCAAATGTGCGCGTTTTCGGCGCACGTGTGCGGGGCCCGTTAATGTGACCCGCACGTGTACGGGGCGTTTAAGAGCACTTAAATGCATCATTTTAGGGCGCTCAGGTGCGCCCCGCACAGGTGCGCCGTTTAGTAAACATGCCCCTAATACTTACAGGGAACATGGGCAATGGAGGGTTAAGTGGCTTGCCCAAGACCACAAGGAGCACCTGCGGGACTAGAAACCCCAGTCCTTCCGGCCCAAGGTTGCTGTCCTCTAGTGGGATTTGAACCACCGACCTTCTGGCCTGTAGTACCTTGCCCCAACCACTAGGCCTCCTCCTCCCATATACATTCAAGAAGATCTCTAATCTGCTATTATATTCCTAGAAAACTAGAGAATGTACCAAGAGCAAAATGGCAGCATGTCTTCCCTATGTGCATGACCTCAAAAGCACTGAAATTACCTACAACATGGAAAATGAAAAGGCCTAGACTATGACATCTTAACGTAACAGTTATCATCTATCAGGACAGTTCACAAAGGAGAAGAAACTGGACTGTTGTTGACGAGGTCATGTTAACAGGAGAAACTTTCAACCCGTTATGGATTTTTTAGTAATTTCCATCACAGTGCATTCAGATCCCTATATATCTTTTTATAAAGGAAACGCACAATCAGTAGAAATTGTTGTCTTTGCACAATAGCTGCTGGTACCAAATTCCTGAAGAATTCATGGGCTGATATTTAAAGCCTTTAGCCAGCCAGCCAATGGGAGGCCCGCTGGTTGTGGGGGCAGATCACGATATTCAGAGGTACTATCTAGTTAGTGCTGGGGCAATCCGTAGGAGGAGCAGGAGTGCTAGTGGTGCTAACTGCCCTTGTCCAGACAACTTAAGTGGATGAAAAGCAGACAGTAATCATCATCCAGGCAGCCAAGATATTGCAACAGCTTCTATCCAAGACTGATGCTTAATCAGGACCATACCAAGCTAGAAATGCTCCCCGTGCGACTAAGGAATCTGGTGCCCCTCTCTACCCAGACACGTTCAATAACTCACTATTTTTGAGCTTCTTGGAAGCCCAGTGATGATATCAGTGCCCCCTGCTGTGCTTGCGCCCTGAGGTGCCGCACTGCTCACACAGCCCTTGGTACGGCCCTGTGCTTAATATACCACTGATATTTAAGTGCCACAGCTGACTGCTATAGCATTCGAATATCAGCAGCCCCCTTCCAATCCCAGTACTCCCCTTCCTGTCAGCCCCTTCCAGTCCCAGTAACCCCTCCCTGTCAGCCTCTTTCCAGTCCCAGTCCCTTCTCACTGTCCTGTCCCCTTCCAGCCCCGGTATCCACAGTGTCAGCTCCCTTCCAGTCCCACTAACCCCTTAATGTCATTCCCCTTCCATTCTAAGCCCTCCTCAGTGTCATTTCACTTCCAGTCCCAGTCTCCTCCTCCCCCAGTGTCAGCCCCCTTTCGGTTTCAGCAGTCCAGCATTAGCCTATGTCCAGTCCCAGTCGCAGAATGAGCCCTCTTCTGGTCTCAGCCCCCCACCTCCAGCATTAGCCCCAGTCCCAGCCAGTCTTCTCTCCCCAGCGGTTAGCGTCAGTCGCCTCCTCTCCTCTCCTTCGCTGCAGCTGATTAGCGTAGCTCAGGAGTACTTTCTTTTGCTCCCACAGCTGTGCAGCCTCTCAAGCCACCAGCACCACGGCTTTCTTAAAGGCAAACACAAGCATTTCCTGTTTGTCACCTCCCTGGCTCATCTGTTAAGCTGACCCTGGTACTTACACAAACATATTTGGCCGTGTAATTCTTTATAAGAGCCCTTTGCCACATCTATAACACTCCCTACATTCAGAAAATGCTTCACTGCTTGTGACATTTACTTCATTCCCTCCCACCCTGTCCTTGATCCACCCACCTCGTCAATGGCTTTTATTATATTAGCTACTGGACAGTGGATCCCCTACATTCAGTGCTAATTGACTCACAGCATTTCCCCCACCTCCACAGGTAGAAAGATGCCTTGGTATTTGTGTACAGTAATGGTAGTAGGCCCTGCCTTCCAGAACTACAGCTATTTCCTCTCTAATAAGAGTTCCTTTTACCAACTACGCTGTAATCTAGCCATCTGTTGTTGGATGAAAGGGAACGAGAGAGAGGAAATGCTGGTCTAATGCCCTTACTACACTTCACGAGAAATGTTTTTCTCCTTAATCTTCATCTGTCCTCAGTGTCAGTCTGTTGCCTAGATTCTAAACTTCATTGAACTGGGACTTTTTCTTCTATGTGTCTGTACAGTGCCACATACACCTTGTAGCAATATATAAATGCTTAATAGTAATAGTAGTACTGGAAGGAGGTGAATCCAAATATATTGAAATAAAAGTGAAAAAGTCACCTGTTGTTAAGTGCCATCGAGTCGTTGTCGACTCATGGTGACCCTCTGGATAGTTGTCCTAAATTGTGTTTGGTCTTCAAAAAGTCACCAATAACCTAGAAATTTAGAGTAAGTTGCCAGCTATACAGTTTTTTTCTGTCTCCAACTGTACTGTAAACGCTAAACCTGTTGAATGGGACCTTGTCACTGTGGTCGTCTCCAAGGAGATGTCTCCTGATGGACTTGTGTTTTATTTTTATAGTATGACTACACTGTTTCCTCTCTCATTTCCTTCTACCTGACTAGTGATGGCAGAATGTACTCTTTGTCATACCAACGTGTCAAAATGTCAGTAAGTATGAGCAATAGACAATGGACACTTAGGATTAAATGTCCACAAGCAGTTTTGGACCATGGCCTTTGAAAAAGTGAGAAACACAGACCTACGTTTCTGCTCTGAGCACTTAAAAGAAAATCAGATTCAGAAAACTTTACTGACCTCACAATTTGCATATAACATATAGTCTGGAATATTTCTCGCAGCCATGTTCATCACACTCAGAACTGGTGAACATACTCCCCTGTCGTAGCCGCGAAGGTAATCGGTACTCTAGAACTTATGCCAAGGCTGCACAACTCTACTCTTGCAAGTTCACAGATCTTCTTCGATTTCAGGATTTCTCAATGCATATTCATGAGATATGAATCATATCGTTGATTTAACAACCTGGTAAATTTCCAAATGTGATAACTTCATACATTTGCAAATTTGACTACTTCATATATTTCATATTCATGCTAACTTCCTTCCAGTTTGCCATAGCACTTGCCAAGTATATGAGGGCAGACTTAAGGATCTTAATGTGTATACTGTAGGGGAAGGGCGGGACAGAGGTGATATGACTGAGACATTTAAATACCTCCATGGCATAAATGCACAGGAGGAGAGCCTCTTTCAATTGAAAGCAAGTTCTGCTACGGGGGGGACATGGGATGAGGGTGAAAGGGGATAGATTCAGGAGTGAAATGCAGAAATATTTCTTCACAGAAAGAGTGGTAGATGCGTGGAATAATCTTCCAGTGGAGGTGGTGGACACGAGGACAGTATCTGAATTCAAAAAAGCATGGGACAAACACAGAGGATCTCTAAAGTGGACTGTTGTAATACAGTAGATATGGAAGGGCAGACTAGATAGGCCATGTGCTCTTTTTCTGTCGTCATGTTTCTATGTTTCTAAGAGTACTATATCCAGCTCATGTACTCTCTTACCTCTGACCCTCGCTGTTTCTCTTCAAAGTGCTTCCACCGGCGACCCCTCCTTCGCATTCTCCCAGACTTTGTCTGGCTACTTCTATAATAAGGTTCATAAGATTAGTCTTACGTTCTCCACTGACTAACCTCCAACTCCCTTTACCCCTCTTCACTCTCAGACCCTTTCTTCATCCCTGTCACCCTTTCTTCCTTTACTAAAACCAGCAAGGAGAAAACTCCACATCTTCTCTCCTCCTTCAAACTCATCACTTGCTCCTCTCATTCTGTTCCCCACATCTACTAAGCTTAGTTTTGCCTGCTGTCATCCCTTCCATCTGCCATATCCTCAGCTTATCGCTTTCCACTGCAACTGTTCCTACTGCCTTCAAACATGCTGTGGTTACACCACTCCTGAAAAACCCTTCAATGTATCCTAAAAACCTACCTGCCCTTCCAATTATCGGCCCATCTCCTTCCTCCTTTTTGCATCCAAGCTACTCAAACATGTGGTTCATCTCTGCTGTTTCAACTTTCTTTCATCTCAAGCCATTCAGGATCAACTGCAATTGGATTTTTGTCCTCTATATTCTACAGAAATGGCCTTTGCCAAAGTGTCCAGAGACCTGTTCTTGGCCAAATCCAAGACTTTTACTTCATCCTCATCCTTTTTGACCTATCTTCTGCTTTTGAAAGTGTTGATTGTCACCTTCTTTCTTGTACCCTATTCTTGCTTGGATTTCAGGGTCCTGTTCTGTCTTGCTTTTCTTATCTCTCCCATCATGGGTATAAATTTAACTATCAGGCTGATTTTCAAAGAGTGGTGTTGGCCATTGGATGGCCAATTGATAACTTTCTTACCTGTAGAATTTCAAATATTATATGGATAGTATTGTGCATTTAAATAGCCAAATGGCCCAATACGATCTTTGTCATTGTAGGCCAGGCTAGAGGAGGAGCCAAAGAAGCACCACAAATTATTTCTTTAGCGGTGATATTAAGTGCTAAATGGATGGAACCAGGCTGCTGGCATTAACCTTTAAAAAGGAGATAGAGCAGCTTTTAAACTAGATGATAGGGGAAAGCCGACAGTCGCCCAAGAGCGCATGGTTCGGAACAATGTATCCTTGAAGGACACTACCAAAAGCAGAGAGGTTCCAAAAAAGAGTAAAGTATCCCAAATTCCCTTGAGTATGGAGCAGATAGAGCTTAAAGATTCCAAATTACCCATGCCTACCAATAGACAGATTAATATGAATAAAATACAGTCTCTAAAATGCTTGTATGCAAATGCTAGGTCTAAAAAATAAGATGGGAGAGTTAGAATATAAAGCACTAAATGAGAGGTTAGATATGATTGGAATCTCAGAGACATGGTGGAAGGAGGACAACCAGTGAGACACTGTGATAGCTGGGTACAAACTATATCGTAATGACAGAGCTGATCAAATTAGTGGAGGGGTTGCGCTCTATGTTAGAGAGGGCATTGAGTCAGAAAGGATTAAAGTTTTGCAGGAAACTAAATTTGCTGTAGAATCTCTATAGATTGAAATTCCATGTAAAGAGGGGAAGGCAATGGCAGTGGGGGTGTACTATTGACTGCCTGGTCAGAATGAACAAATGGATGATGAAATGCTCAAAGAAATCAAGTTACAGCACAGTAATAATAATGGGTGATTTCAATTACCCCGGTATCGACTGGGTCAGTGTCACGGCAGGACATGCTAGGGAGATAAAGTTCTTAGATGAAATAAATGACTGCTTCTTGGAGCAGCTGGTTCATGCACCGTCCAGAGGGGAAGCCATATTGGACCTAGTCCTTAGTGGAACACCAGATCTGGTGCAAGAGATAAGGGTGTTGCGACCACTTGGCAATAGTGATCATAGTATGATCACATTTGATTTAATTAGTGGAGGAGGGATGGTAAGGAAATCCACAGTACTACCTTTTAACTTTTGAAAGGGAGACTATGATAAAATGAGGAAAATAGTTAAGAAAAAGCTAAAAGGAGCAGTTGCAAAGGTTAAAGACTTGCATCAAGCTTGGGTGTTTTTGAAAAATACTATCTTGGAAGCCCAGACCAGCTGTGTTCCACGTTTTAAGAAAAGTGGAAGGAAGTCCAAAAAACTGCCAGCATGGTTTAAAAGTGAGGTCAGAGATGCTGTTCTTGCCAAAAAAGCATCTTTCAGGAAATGGAAAAAAGAGCCAAATGACAAAAAAATGAAAACAGCACAAGCACTGGCAAGTTAAAGGGAGAATTTGAGAAGAAGCTTGCTGCAGAAGCAAAAATGTGTAATAAAGACTTTTTCAAGTACATTCGTAGCAAAAAACATGTGAGAGAGTCAGCTGGTCCATTAGATGATAGAAGGGTTAAAGGTGCACTAAGAGGCGACAAGGTGATAGCGGAGAGACTGAATGAATTCTTTGCTTCGGTCTTTACTGAGGAAGATGTAGGGATGTTACCTATGACTGAAGTGGTATTTAAAGGTGCAGAAGAATTAAAGGAAATATCGATGCATTGGGAAGATGTATTACAACTATTTGATAAACTGAAGAGTAGCAAATCACCTGGAGCGGATGATATACATCCAAGGGTGTTGAAAGAACTGAAATATGAGATTGCAGACCTGCTATTAGTAATCTGTGAACTATCATTAAAATCATCTGTAATACCTGAAGATTGGAGGATGGCCAATGTAACGCCAATTTTTAAAAAGGATGCCAGGGGTTATCTGGCCTACTACAGACCGGTGAGCTTGACATCAGTACCGGGAAAAATGGTAGAAACCATCATAAAGAACAAAATTGCTGGACATGTAGATAGTCATGGCTTAATGGGAGACAGCTAACATGGCTTTAGACAAGGAAGATCTTGTCTTACTAATCTGTTGTTTTTGGAAGGTGTGAATAAACAGGTAGACAAAGGTGAGTCAGTTGATATAGTGTATTTGGACTTTCAGAAAGCCTTTGATAAGGTCCCTCATGAGAGACTTTTGGCAAAACTAAAGAGTCATGGTATAGGAGGCAGTGTACTATTGTGGATCAGGAACTGGTTAAAAGGTAGAAAGCAGAGGGTAGGGCTAAATGGCCAATTTTCCCAATGGAGAAAGGTGAATATGGTGTACCCCAGGGATCTGTGCTGGGTCCGCTGCTTTTTGAGATATTCATAAATGACCTGGAAAAGAGACTGACGAGTGAGGTTATCAAATTTGCAGATGACTGAAAACTATTTAAAGTTGTTAAAACCCATGAGGATTGTGGAAAATTGCAAGAGGATCTTGATAAATTGGAAGACTAGGCATCAAAATGGCAGATGAAATTTAATGTGGACAAGTGCAAAGTTATGCACCTAGGGAAGAACAACCCAAACTATGGCTACACGATGCAAGGTTCCACATTAGGAACCACCACCCAGAAAAAAGATTTAGGTGTCATTGTGGATAACATGTTAAAATCCTCGGCCCAGTGTGCAGCGGCAGCCAAGAGAGCAAATAGAATGCTAGGTATCATAAGGAAAGGAATGGAAAATAAAACAAAAGATATTATAATGCCTCTGTATCGTTTCATGGTGCAACCGCACCTTGAATATTGTGTGCAGTTCTGGTCACCGTATCTTAAAAAGGATATAGCGTTATTAGAAAAGGTTCAGAGAAGAGCCACCAAAATGGTAAAGGGGATAGAAGGATACCCCTATGAAGAAAGGCTAAAAAGGTTAGGGCTCTTTAACCTGGAAAAGAGATGGCTGAGGGGAGATCTGATAGAAGTTTATAAATTAATGAGCGGAGTGGAACGGGTAAACGTAGATCGATTGTTTACATTATCAGAATATAGAAAGACTAGGGGACATACAATGAAGCTACAGGGTAAACTATTTAAGACAAATAAGAGAAAATATTTTTTCACTCAACGTGTAATCAAACTCTGGAATTTGTTTCCGGAGGATGTAATAAAGGTTGTTAGTGTAGCTGGGTTTACAAAAGGTTTGGATAAGTTCCTGGAGGAAAGGTCCATAGACCATTATTAAGAAGGGTCCTAGGATATCAATGCTTGACCCAGAACAAGCATTGTGGAACCTGTGTCTTTTGGGGAAACTGCTAGGTACGTATGACCTAGACTGGCCACTGTTGGAAACAGGATACTGGGCTTGATGGACCTTGATCTGACCCAGTATGGCATATCTTATGTTCTTATGATAATTTTTCCATTTAGTTTAGGCCTTTACTTAACCTGATGACCGTGCTAGCTGAAAATCTGACCCTATATATCTTACTACTAGACAAACAGTGAAAACTGTCCCTATCAGGACCCAGGAGACAATTTTCAAATCGTTGGGCTAAGTGCAATGTTTCCCCAAGGACCCTGTATCTAATTTCCGAAATGGAACAAAGCACATAGTTTCCTTTGGGAAACCACCAAAGAAACAAAGTATCGCTGACTTCTACCTCTGCTTTTTGTGTAGGTAAATGTTCTATGTAAAATGTACTATGTAAATTTAAAAATGCAATCCTTGTGGGCCTGTGCTTCCACTCTATGCTTGCTCAGGAGCAGAGTTGGGGTGGAGCATGGGTAGTCACAAAGTTACATTAGTAAATTAGAAAACGATGTAATTTAAAGTATTCTTTCAAAATCTAGGTGTAGGCAATCACGTGAGCTCTAGGGCTCATTTAAGTGATCAAGCCTTCAATTAACACGTATTGTCGACCACTTATGCTAGAATTTTATAAAGAAATATAGGAACCTCCTTTTCTTTATAAAATAGTGCTTAAGTAGATGCCTCCTTATAAAATTATCCTCCATATGTGAAACAAGAAACATAATTACATGAATAAATCCTTGGGAATGCTCCTCTTCCATCTGATTAAACAGACGTCTGCACTGCAAATCCCAGTCTACTTTTAGTCAGATTAAGCCAGGGTAATTTTTAAATCGCCCATTTATCCAGGCAAATCGCTATTTACCCTGGTTAATGGTTGGCAAATTGCCCTTTGAATGTGTAATTCTTGCAGCACTGAGGTTTTCAAGGGATGTCACAGAGCAAGGTAGCTCATTTTAGAGGATGGGGAAAGCGGTAAGTCCAAAGCAATTTGGAATGCATACCTAGAGATCAACGTAGTAAATTGGCATTCACAGACTTAATAATGTGCAAAAGCTATACTGCTAACATACATTAACTCAATTATGTGCTTTAAAGGTCCTTTTAATATGTACTATTTTAAGTTTGCACATGCGAACACAAAATATATACAAAATAGGTCATAAGCTTGAAAGGTCGTGCAAATCAGCTCATTTGCTATGTTCATGATGTTAAATTTTGCAAAGAAAGCTGTTTTTGTACAAAATTCAGGGGGGGAGCAGTTAAAATTTTCTTGTGATTAAGGGGGTCTTTTACTGAAGGGCATTAGCTGAAAATGTGTGTTCTGGGGTGCAATTATTATTCTGTTCAACTTAACTTAGTTGTTCCCCATCCTGTCCAAAGACCAGTGCTTTATATCTACAGTGTAACCTGTATGGAACAATCAATGTTAAGGTTTACCTTGTTAACTATGTTTTGCCTTGGTTGCTTTTATACCACCTTGATTCACCGATTAAGCGGTATAAAAAAAACATGTAAATAAATAAATGTATTTTCCATCTAGCGCGGGGGCATGACAGCACGGGACAATTCCCACGCTGTCTATCTTGCATTAGAGGACTGAGTGGGTGGGGTAGGGGCGAAGAGTGGGCGGGGTGTGCTCTGTGCAGTTAGCACCTAGTTCACACCTCACACTAACTGCATCAGTGCGGAATCACCTAACATCACCTCGCTAGGGGACAGGGCTCCACGTTAACTGCCGGGGAAATGTTTTCCATGCCCCTAACAGTTAACGCAATGGTGTTTCACCTAACATGCCATAGTTTCAGCGCTGTTGACACATTCAGCAGATACTCTAGCACCCTTTAGTAAAAGGGCCCTGACGTCTGTTATTTTGCAACTTTATTGCAAAATATCACTTGTGAACACAATTTGCATTATGAGAACACCTTGCAATTTGCACAGGTATGCTGGAGTTCCCCTGCAGAAAACTCCCTTCTTTGGTGGAGAAAAGTCTGCTTGCTGCTGATAGTGCGCAGACGTTTCCTCACAGGAAATATAGGAGGTGCTGAAGTGGGAGCATCCAGGTGGGCCAGCAGAAATACGACTGGCAATATGCCTCCTTTCTCCTACCTTTCCCCTACATATTTTAAACCTGGAATTATGCAGAGAAAAGGCTACCCATGGCACCAGCCCAGTGGTGATTTTTGAAGATTTTTGAAAATCCACGTGGAGGCCTTTGGATACCAAGCACCTGCAGGCCAGCACACCAAACAGGAAATTGTCCTCAGTGCGTAAATGGCCCGGGATAGCAGGAAAAATATTTCATGTTACTGGGCCATTCCCATGGAGCCCTCTGCAGTTTAGTGCATCAGAGCTATAATCTGATACCACAGATTTTTTTGTGCCCAAATAATTTTTGGGATCAGGTATCCAGCTAGGATATGAGTCAGTAAATGCACCTTTGTCTTTACCCTGGTTATATTGATGACCTGCGATATAATATGGGTCAGTCTGAGGCACAAATAGCAGGGATGTACGTCCTGCCTGGACGTACGTTCCCGCTATTCGTCCCCCTTGCTGTCCCCATGCAGGCTCCCTGTACAAACAGCGGGGTTATATGGGGAACCTTAGACGGGGCGGGAGGGGATGGGCGGGCTGTCACCCCTGACGTACAGGGCAGATTCTGAGGTCGACCCTCTACGTCCAGGTCAGCTTTCTAGACAGGGGACTTATTCCACCTCGGAGGTGGAATAAGTCCCCCTGGATGCTGTGGGACAGCAGAGGGTCCCCCAAGCACGATCCTGACCATGATAGGCTGGATCGGGAGTCAGGTTGCGGGGAAAGTGGGAATCTGTCCTGCGGCCAGCAATCGTGGCTCCATTCAGGAGCCTGACTGAGTTAGCCGCAGATCTTTAGGGAATGCGGCCCTTCAGCAACGGGGCCTGGCCTGCACATATAGGCCAGCAGACCTGATTCTGATCCAGCGGGGTCTAGATGCCCCCGCATGATCAGAATTGGGTTTACCGCTATATGCCCTGATTCTGAGGGCCCATACAGGGGCTGGATGTCCAAATATTGCAAAATAAAGAAAATATAACAAAAATAAGCAATGACAGATCATTCAAGAGAAGAGCTTTGGGTGGCAATGGGTTAACAACAGCCCAATATGACCATAAAACAATCAGGGTTCCCAAGGGGTTAAGGACAAGCCAGTCAGTTTTTAAAATAATGAGTATTTCCATTGAAATGAATGCAAGTAGGAGGCAGATAAGGAATTGCTGTGCATCTTTCTGCAAAGCCCTCAGAAGCCGTGTGTGTTTGAATTAATAATCCTTTATCTCTGTCAGACACAAGAGACCGCATAGTAGGCGTTACATTAGAGAGAAAACCAGATATTTCTATGAAAGCTACTGGCAACCCATTCAGCTGATCAACTATCTGAAACCAATCAAGCACAAATTTTACTTCTACATGCATCGCATGTATTCAAAAATAAAGTACACATTTTATTATCCCTTTTTAATGAACAGCATGCAGGGTACTTTAAGGAAGCTCTAAGATACGTTTTACTGACCACTTTTACTGTGACATATGAGTTAAGCAGTAACAGGATCCTGCCATTCTAACTTATTGAAATAAAGACTTTCACATCAGAACATAGAAACAAACAAGGACTCTAAGGCCCATCTAGTCTGCCAAACTGAAATTGGCCAATGACCTAAATTAATCTTTGTCTTCCCCTTTACGTCTTTACAAAAATGGATATTCTGTGCTCATCCCAAACTTTTTTGAATGCTGTCTCCGTTTTTGCCTTCATCAGTGACACTGGGAGACCATGACATGCAAACCCATCAGCATAGAGTTCATTGACAATAAACCCCTTCACTTTCAATTTTAGTTTGAAATAACTATAAATTAACTTACAGGGATGGAAATTAAACCATACTCTTCATCTTAAGGTTGTACATGCTGACATTCAAACAAGGTAAATGTAGCAGCAGTAGGAAAATAAGGTGAGAAGAATCTGATAAAAGAAGCTGATAAAATTGGTGTCTATTTAAAATTCTGTATTTATTAAATCAGTTAGGATATAGTTTAACAGGCAAACATTTAGTTAAATTAAAGTTAGATAGGGTTTAGTTTAACAGTAAATCTTCAATTAAATTAAAATCAGGGTACAGTATAGAAAAAAGAAAGTAGAGTAGGATAGATATTCTTTGCATGTACAGTGATAAATTGTTTGCTAGATAAGATTTTTGCAAAGAGGCCTTCCAGTTAGAGACAAGAGAAATGGTGATATTGTTTAAATAGCTGTTAAATAAAGCCTAGTAATAGATCAAAGGGGCAAGCTGAAAGGCTCCCTCTATCAACCCAAGGGCAATATGAATCACCAGAAGAATTATTAAGAACGACAAATGAAGGGGGAAACTGGGATGAGAGGGAGGGGAAGGGAGTGGAGGGGGGGGTGTAACAATAGAGGTTTAAGCAATTATGATTGTTGTAGTAGTGAGTAGGGGATAAAATAAGTTAGCTGGTAAGACTTGTGGAAAATGCATAATGCTGTGTAAGAAGATGTTTGTTTTAGCTACTGAAGCCTTTAATAAAAAGTTAAAATAAAAAATAAAAAAGACATTGCCTTAGAAGCACAAATATAAGTAGGTCAACCAGAGAGAAGCTGATACTACTGGAAAATAATCTGCAATGGTAAGTATTTACCTGCTGGGAAATTCTCAAAATTTGGGGGAAAAGGGAATTCTTTGGGGTAAGCTGATAAAATCTGTGTCTATTTAAAATGCCGTGCTTATTAAGTCAGTTAGGATATATTTTAGTAGGCAAACTTTCAGTTAAACTAAAGTCAGTTAGGGTATAGTTAACAGGCAAACTTTCAGTTAGTGTTTATAAAGTATAAAACTACAAAGTACTACATTTAAGATTAATTGTAGAAAATATTGTTTCAGCGAACACATAATTAAGCTACAGTAACAGCTTTCACTACAACCCCTCTCTGTTGAAACATATTACACCAACTAATACACAAGAGGTTGGATGCAAGGGACTTCTGGTGTTTTCCACAACCTAACCATCACATCCATTTTCAAAAAGCCACTGAGCTAGCTGCAAAGGTAATCACATATCTTTGGACACATTTTTTAACTGAATCTAATGAAAATCTGTGTAAATGAAGCCATTCAGAATTTGATTTAAGCCTGCCACTTATGCAACTTCTGTTGCCCAGCTAGTTAATAAGCCACTGGAGCAGCCGTTTTTTTACCAGCTAAATGTGCCTGTCTTGTGAATTTATGGTGATAAAAATGTAGCCAGTCAGTAGAGCAATTTTTAAAAGCAAAGGTTAACTGGAAGTTAGTTGCTAAATCCTGTGTAAGTGGTAAAATCTGAGAAACAGTTCTGCAAAGAAGAAAGAGCCAGGACCAGGACCCTATCACTCATTTAGGCGACCACAAGCAATTCTCCAGAGAGATGGTTATGTATATTTGGTTCTAAATTGATACAATAGTAAATTGTATAGGGATTCTGTCTGAACTAGAGGTGTGCATTCCTTAGAAATGACATGGGAAATGTCAGTGAAAATTTCCTACGCTGTTTCATATCAGTTTTAACAAAATATGACAGAAAAAAACATGAAATTTGGGGGGGGGGGGCGGTTTCCTGTGATGTTCAAAGTGCATATTATTGTTTCAATAGAAGCCTATTGAAGGATGGTTCTCAATATTGCTTCATAAGTGCCTATTGAAATGTTCAATTGAGCTAGAGTGAACACTATTAACAAAATTGCCACAAGACTAAAATTAAAACATAACAAAATAAAAAAGCTTGAAAACATCACGGGTACCAGTGAATTTCGAGGTGTGGCAGAATTCCTGGATTCAGTTTTCTTCCTCTGTTTACATGCAAGTGTGATAGGAAAGTAGACTTAAAACCGACATTAGTTACTTACCGGTGAAACGTTCTCTGCATACGCAGGTATAGCCACCTTCTCGTCTGGCGCAGATACCCTCATTCTGACAGGGGTTTGAATAGCACAGGTTGATCTCTGTCTCACAGTAGTCTCCAGTGAACCCTTGTGGACAGCGGCAGCGTAAGCCTGTGATGGGATGGATGGGTCTGAAGAGGATAGATTCAGAGGCAATAAATGGAGCAGAGCTATCGAATTTAAGCACCGAAATGCACTTCATATAGTTTTCGCAGGGTTCCCTCAAGCAGACGTTATCATCAAAGGGCATCACCTCCAGCATGGACACAGTGGTCAAGGTCATTCGTTTCATGTACAACTGTTCCTGCAGGTCCTCGGAGCTGAAGAACTGATTCCGACCGCCATTGGGCATCAGTGCTGAGAAGCTGACATTTAGGATGGTCCCGCCCACGTCCTGGTCATTCTGAATGTTGAAAATGAAGACATCCTCCTTGGAAGTGGCAAGAACAGTAGCCACCCCATCCAGGAAGCTAGTGAGCAGGGGTGACAGGAAAAGCTCTTGTGACATGTTCTCCAGCCGCACGGTAATGCTGTTCGCCAACATGTCCTCTGTGATGATGATGACCCGCAGGACGCATTGTGCAGTCACACTGTGAATTCCATCTGACAAAAGACAAGGAAAAAAAGAGAGAGGACATAAATCTCTATTGCCCTGCTTTTAAAGATGTGGTTTATAACTCAATTCATGTTGTGCTAGATTTAGATTTTGTACAGATGATTCTCTGAAGTCAGGATACTGATGGAGATTTTCTTTATTCCTTTTACCCACTTTTCTCTATAGATTGTTCAATCGAGCTTTATTCTGTTTATAAAGAACAGGGTAAGTAAAGGGGGAGGAGCTGCACTGTACCTGAAAGCTCATATAAAGGAAAGTGACACTACAGGTGCAGTCTACAGACTATCAAGAAGGGCTGCACATATGTAGTGAAAGCTGTCAGATGTACATAAGAGCATCCTGATCATCAAAGAACATGTGCAAAGTTTTGCAATAGGTAAGAGATAATGGGCAGAACAGGTGGACGGATCAGGACATTTTTATTTGCTATTAATTTTTATGTTTCTAACATCTGACTTTTATACCATGAGCCACACAACATATTTATTCCATCAACACGGTAACATAATAGATGGTAGCAGAACAAGACCAACTGACCCATCCAGGCTGCCCAGTTACTCAGTTCCATGCTGCCAAGGATGTAGCCAAGCTGCAAACCATACAATGTTATTGTAAGATGGCGCTCCTTGTTCAAGACCATTCTTGCTATGTTCCTCCTTTGTAGGCTAACCTCTTGGGTATAAGAGAGCATAAGGTCCTCAATACAGTTTCTACCCAGCACCACTCTCTTTCTGTCTCTAATCACAAAGCTTTATAATGATTTAAATAGCTAGCAACACTAGGGTGGCTATTGCCCAAACATTTGGCCTCCTAGGAGCCCCCCACCACCAACAACCTGCTGTAGCAACTTTCCTTGTATGAGAAGTGCAAAGCCTGCCAGCCAGACCTGGCTTCAAGTCAAGTTTATCACCCCAGCCTACCAGAAAGACTTGTCTATATGGTTGCCAATGTTTCCATAGAAACAAAATACTAGGCCAAAGAAGGAACATACCACTCATGTAGGATGCTCAATGTTATTCCTCATGCATTGCAATACACCCTAGTTGATCTCTTTAGCTTTTCTTTCACTTTTTTTGCAACTAGTGACCTTCTTTACCCCATGTGTTCCAGTAGGACTTCCAGCTATTACAGTATCCTTAATTCTTTTATCACAATCTATAGTGGCCAGTCCAGTTCACAGCTACTGGCAGAATCCCAAAAGGTAGTTAGATTTCATGCTGCTTACCCCCAAGGATATACTGTGGCTTTCCCCAAACCTACTTTAGCAATGTTTATGGATTTTTCCTCCAGGAACTTGTCCAAAATCTTTTTAAAGCTCAGCTACACTCACTGCTCTTATCACATCCTCTAGCAACAAATTCCAGAGCTTAATTATCTACTGAGTGAAAAAATATTTCATGCAGTTTTAGCAACTGCATAAAGTGTCCCCTGGTCTTTGTACTTTTTGAAAGAACAAACACCAATTTGCGTTTACTGGTTCCACTCCATTCAGGAGCCCTAACCTCTTCAGTCTTTCCTCATAGAGAAGCTGTTCCATTCCCCTAATTATTTTGGTCACTTTTCTCTGTACTTTTCTAGTTCCACTATATCATTTTTGCGATGCAAAACTAGGTTCGCATACATTACTCAAGCTGCGGTCAAACCATGAAAAGATGCAGATGTATTAGGATGAAGTGTTTTATCTATTCCTTTCCTAATAATTGTTAACATTCTGCTTGCTTTTTTGACCATAGCTACACTTTAAGTTCAAGATGGCAACATGTTGCCAACAATGACATCCAGATCCTTTTTCCTGAGTGGTGACTCCTAATATGGAACATAGTATCATATAGCTTCAGTGTGGATTCATTTTTCCTATATGCATCACTTTGCAAGTGTCCACATTAAATTCCATCTGCCATTTGGATGCCCCATCTCCCAGTCTCAAAAGGGCCTCCTGTAATTTCTTACAATCTGCTCGTAATTTAACAACTGAATAATTTTATGTCATCTGCAAATTTGATCCCGCTACTCATCATTCCTTTTAATAAACATGTTAGAAAGCAGCAGCCTCAGTACAGATCCCTGGGACATTCTACTATTTACCTTTCTCAATTGAGAAAACGAGCCATTTAGTCCTTTTCTCAGTTTTCTATCTCCACTCCACAAAAGGACACTGCCTCCTATCCCTTTACAGGAGCCTCTCACGAGGGACTTTGTCAAAAGCCTATGGAGGATCTGGAAGCATCATGAGGGCCATTTCGAAGTACCTAGATGTGCAAATGGCAATTTTGGAAGCCACTACTTACATGTGTAGAACTCCTTGGAGGCAGAGACTGGGAGGGCATAGCTTGGGTGTGGTTTGGGCATGTATAATGAATAGACGTGGAATTCCCCTTTTTATAATAGGAAGCCAAGTCCAAATTTAAAAATATCCATGCTGACCTTTGCACCTGCCCCCAGACACGTAAGTACCAGCTTGAAGGTGCAGAGGCAAAGGCCAAAAAGTATCCTCCCACCCTCCAACACCAGCAGCTTTACCCTCCCACCCCCACCCCCCGATACCCCATAACACCATCAGTCCCGTCCCCCCAACCTGACACCCTTCTATACCATCGGCATAACCCCCAAGCACCAATACCATTAGTTCCCCCCCACCCCTGACACACTTCTATACCATCAGCATACCCCCCCCCCCACCTCCCAAAAATCCTCTTCTGTACCCTGGCTCTTACTATGGGTTTCCATGGTGGTCTAACATGGAGCAGAGCAATCCCTGGTCATTCCTACTCCATCAGACACCTGAGTTCAAAATGGCGCCTCTGACCCCTAGTGGTAGTCTCACAATATTAATGCTAAGGATCAAGGTGGCAAATAAGGAGCATGCTTTGCGAATATCAGTATCTTACCCCCTATTTTGTACTGCTCCCTTGAATTTCTGCACCCCAAATGCATACATCCCCATGTTTTAGTCTTGAAAGTTAGCTGCCAAGCATTCGAACACTGCTTGAGCTTTTGTTAAATTGCCCTCTCATTTCATCTACTTCCTTAGGCATGTTCACTCTGCAGATACCTTCCTCTAGGTCTTGCCCCCACTACTAGAGATGTGCAAACAATTCAGAGTCAAGCTTTAATTTTAGTCTGATTCAAACTGGATGGAATTTTCAGATTTCCCACAGATCTGCTGATGGAATTCATTGAAATTTTTCTATCCAATCTGAAAAAAAATGTAAAAGAAATTTTAAAAACTCTAAGAAAAAGATTTGAAAAGTTTGCTTCGGATTGTAAAACAAATCTGACAAAATATGACTCTAATATTTAAAAAAAAAAAATTCTTCAAATGCACTTCAGATTTATTTAAAAAAATGTAACGCTATGTTTACTAAAGGTTAAAGTGCATTACTACCACTACGACTGAGCATTTGTATAGTGCTACAAGACGTAGGCAGCGCTGCACAGACATGTACAGTAAGAGACAGTCCCTGCTCATCAGAGCTTACAATCTAGTCAATTAACGAATGATAACGCATGTTAAGTGCTACTCCGCCCATAGAAAAAATGAGCCTCTGTGGCAGTTAGCGTGCAATAATGTTCGTAAGCATGCCCCTTAATAATCCAAATCAAGAACCATTCCTAAACAATTTGAAGAACATGGAAACATTTTCAACTTGTTTTGAAGGCATCCACATAACCACTAAACCCTACTGTTTTCACCTGCAAGGGCTTTTAAAACTAGGGCAAGAAGGGAGAAGTCTCAGGCTGAAAGTCAAATCGCCTCCGCAATTGCTTTGCTTTGCTTTCTGAAGTCTGCACTCTCAGAAAAGTCATTAGCCACTGCTCTTTTGCCAACTCTGCTCATGGTTCAAGCCGTCACTCATAGTGGCTAGAACCACAGAGGTTTCATGAAAAGTATAAACGCCAAGGGGCCCTTTTAATGAAGTGTATTGCTAGTGGCGCCTAACTGTGCCACTAGCATAGAAACCCATGTGGCTTTAGTGCCAACGCCACCATGTTAACTCTCAGAGGCATGGAAGAAGGTTTCCATCAATTAACATGCAGCATAGTCCCCTAACTCGTGCCACATTAGCGTGGCTTCACCTATTCAGGTAGTGGTAATTGCACCCTCGCTGATTGCCCACCTTGCAGTTAGTGTGAGGGTAGCGACTGCAAGGTACTCTCCCGGCCACTCTCCACTCCAAACCCGCCCACTTGCTCCCCTAGCATGCCAAGGACAGTTGACGTGAAAATCCAGCCATGTTATCATGGCCCACGCTAGTTGTCAACACGTGTCCCAGCGTGCCTTCACTGCGCACCTGAACATGCTCTGACAGATAGCGCCCTTTAATTAAAGACCTCCACAAATTATTCAAATCCGAAATTCAGAAAGAACTTAGTACATCCTGGCAAATGGTGTGTAAGGAGACTGACTTCATTGCCTGATTAGAACAAGAGGCATCAGAACACTAGTACAATGACATTTTGTGAAATAAAGGGCCAGATCTAAGGACTGTGCAAATCCAATCACTTTATTTGCACTATTTTCTTTTATCAGGAACACCAAATTTGTGCCCTGACCCAAACCCAGCATATTTCAGAATTATGGCAAAAAAAATTATCTGGGCCATTTTTACAGACATTTGTTTTGGTCATATTTGGACACAAATGGAAAACTAATTCTTGATGCAAAATAAAATTTTTGCAATTGTTTTTATTATCATTGCTTAATTCAGACCTCTAGAATATAACTACAGATAAAGACCACAAGACCTACCTTCATTTCACTATGTTATTGCATGCAGTATATTTTCAGAGACATTTACCAAGCCTAATCCAGATCCTGGTTATCCAATTAGTGATGATCAATGAGGATTTGGGTTAGGCTTGATAAATGTCTCTGATGGTACACTTAGACGTAGTTTCAAAAGGTTTCTGGCACAAGAATATGTCAAAATAAAAATCTTTGGAGTAAATTTCTACAGCAGGAGTCAATAGATTCACAAGGCAAAAAATCAAGTTAGCATTTTCCATAGAACCCCAGACCAGACAAACTTTAGGCCAATCAGGACACAGGTAGGAAGATCATCAACACAGGACTTAAAGAGCAGGCTGGCTAGAGCCAGCCCACATGGAGACATGATGACTTTTCTGCAAGATGCCTGCTATCTAACCCAGAGGCTACTGGTTTGGATTTTAATGTTGTGTTTAGATTAAAACAATATGAAACAAATTAGGAAATTCTGTTGATATTTCCAATGTTGTTTCAAAAGAATGCACATCCCTAGTATTTGGTGCCCTAAGCAGTTGCCTATGCATAAATTCAGGCCTGCTGCCATTATTGTTTCTGGAAAGACATAAATCAAATTATGCCTGAGGTTAAATAGAAGTAGTTGGGAGATACTCGGCCCTATTGCTCTGCAGTGGTTTTCCCAGCATGTGCTGCACTATTTTACACTAGAGTCATCCAAGATTTCCTTGATCCTGTTACCTTCTAGAATAGCTTTTTCCATATATTACTTAGATAAAAGATATTTACGGATGTAAAGAAACGGCTAGAAATGCCCTTAGACCATTCCCGGCAGAGGCTGCTCATAATTCTACTGCTTCTGTTGTCCCCCCCCCCCCCCAACCATGTAGTAATGTTAATCATCTTGAAAGCAGAGCAGATGAAAGCCACTCTAGAGAGTTGATTCACCCCACACTGCCAGCTTTTCTTGCCTGAAGACCAGCAGATATTCAGGTTTTCTCTGAGGTAAAAGAGGTGGATTCAGCAACTATTCAGGGCTGACAAAAAGATATTTAGCACAGCTTGACAGAATATTTGCAGCAAGCAGGATACTGCATCACTGCCTTCTGATCCGACCATGAGCCACTTTACAAAGGGTTATTTGCCTATACACATGTAGGGTATCCTCGGTGGGAAGTAGCCTGTACACACTAGTAGCTAGAACCTTAAACAAGGGTCAGGGAGGAGGGGGGCTTGAGAATAACCTACAAGGAGCAGCAGGCATAGAAGGGGGTAACCAGCATGGAGTGGCATTTGCAACTTTGACCACTTTACTGGGCAGACTGGATGAAGGGCATTGTCCTTTATCTGCCCTTAGTTACTATCTTACTGTGTCATTATGGGTCCATGCGGTGCATGCATGGGGGCTCAAACCAGATAGGACCAGTGTTAGACATGCTGGAGCCAAGGGCACAAATTTGGGAGGGGTCCCTGAAGCTCACCAGCAAGTGATGTCTTCTTCAGCCTCTGACGGGCTGGAAGCCTCTTGCGGTATGGGGGAAAGGGCAATTGCCCGTCTTGTGACCCCCCCTAACAGAAGCCCTGGGACCAGAACCAGTACCATAGTGCCCCGATCTCCTGAGTTTCAGCTTATGGGAACAACCAAATCGAGGAAGTATTCTAAAGTCTAAGCAATCTCTTCTTTCAAACATCACCATAGAAAAGGAGACCCATCATTTTATTATATTGTCTGTTTTTCTTTTTTTTTTCTGTTATTGCTTTTTTAAACAAACATGCTTTTGAGAATTTCTTTGCTATGTCAGAGACTGAAGTTTCTAATCCTGTTGGTTTGATTTCTGAATTAAATAGAAGTTTATTTAAAGGGAACCGAGAGAGCCACAGGGTAGCATAATGGTTTAACCTTACAGTGTCCACATCCCTCAGGTTCAGGTTTGTACCCTCCCTTGGTGAGTGATGAAGAAACAGTAGGGGAATAGCACATTGCTCAGGTTTAGGGAACAACAGGTTGAGGGATGTTCTCAAAGACAATGGAGAGCTGCTCTGGGTTTCGAAGACCATACTGAGTGAGAGGTGCTCCTATAGCTCTCTTCACACACCCCTACAGAGCAAATTTAGGAAGCAGGTATAATTTCAAAGAATATATCCAAAGATTTGGGGGGACTTAGGAAGACTGCACTAATCTTCTTAGAGCCAGGATATCATATTTAAGACCCTCCCACTTCTTTCTTCTCTCAACAGCTGCCCTATAGACAAACACAAACTCATACCTACAGTTCAGGCAAATAAAAGCTCCCCAATGCACCCAGCCTGAATACCTGTGACTACCTGTTTGCACAATGCCGCCTTCAGACACTTCCTCCAGATGGATTTATGTACACTTCTTGGAAGTCAGTCCATTACAGCACCTGTGCCCCTCTGGCACCTGGAGGCCTGGTTCTGATTCCAGGGCTGTCTCTTTCTCCTTTTTTTGTTCTAGAACATCCTTGGTACATTCCCGTATGGGAGATGGAGTCCAATAGAGAGGCAGACTGTAGTGTCACAGTACAGTGCATCATGGCTACTTCCCATGGGTTTCAAGCCCCATTGAAAACCAAACGGCTTTAAACTTCAGTGTCACATGAAATAGTTTATCCTCCTCTGTTACTTTTTTAAATGTTATTTCCCAAATGCCTTCCTTCGTGCTTCCAGTAGAGAGTCAATTTTATAGTCGTGACATTGCCCAACATAATGGAAATTCTACGGGTGCAGCAATTTGATTATACAACTGCTGTCACCACTGCGAACGACCAGCTTATGATTTTAAAAGAGCCATTTCTGCAAGTGAGGCAGTAAATGAAAAGACACTTCTGTTTCCTAGGGTTGGGGCTGTTGCCCAGCACTAAAAACCAGGGCTTTGAACCTATAGAGCCAGCCTGGACTGACATATTTATGAGGTCTTGTGCAAGCCAATCCACCTCTTGCACGCACATTTTTAAAGGAAGATAAGTAAGTGACCTGGACCATGACTATGGGATCTTGTTTAGGAGGTTGTATACACTGACAATTGCCTTGTGACTTACATTTCTAAAAATATTTATACGATACTGAAGCGCAGCAAATGTTGGAAAATCAGTGATCCTGCACGTAACCCCCATTTTCCTCTCACCGCCAGCAGATCCAGGACTCTCTTCTCGCCCTCTTTGACAGTAATCCATAGATTTTTCTAAAGCTGGAACTCAGTCACACTGAGGTAATTCGAACGGTGCATAAATCAATAGAATCTTTCATTACACACTCTAAATCAGTGTTGCCCAAGTTATATGCAAGAAATGAAAATGATTAATTAAATTTAATGAATTAATTACGACCTATAGCAGTAGGCTTGTTTATCACACTGAGCATTTAAGAGCAAGGCAATAATTAATTTACCCTAATCTGCAGCAGGCTTGTGACAGACGGCCCACGCTTTGTACAGAGGCTTTCATCACATTAACTCTCGAAACCCCATGCAGCCAAACCCAAGCTTATGACCACCATGAATGATCAGCCATGAATGGCTTCAGAAGCTTAGCAATGATCAGAGAGATAGTAAAGCTGTACAAAAGAAGAGAAGGAAAAGATACAGATGAACTGTTACCCTTTTAGCATCACCCAGTAAATTATCAGCTCAATATTCAGACCCGTTGGCTAGGGCTGTTTTTAAAAAACTGGCCATGTCTTCTTACAATATTTACAGTATATTCAGCAACACTATTTGGATAGGTGGTAGCACTGAATATATGCAGAAAGTGCCCACCGCCAGGAGCGGTTTAAGTTAGGACTGGTTTTTGCAGGCCGAAATTAAACTGCTTAGGCATTATAGATAGCGGCTAAATACTGCAGCTATACATTTGGTTAGGTGGAAAGCCCCCACTCTGCCCCGCTCTATCAGAGCTACCCATATAGTGCTGCTGAAAACACAAAAATAGGGATTTATAGATTTAGAGGGTGATTTTATAAGGGGAACCTAGTTATAGCATGTTTTAAAGTGCCTATATTATAAAATACTAGCAAAAGTGGCCTAAGACATGCTTACATTGCAGCCCCTAGAGCCGGTGTAAATATCCGTGTCAAGTACATGCATACATTATAGCACTTCATGATCTATGAATGTGCTACCCCTTCTTCACTCATGTGCACCTCCACTGACGAAGTACGCACCTTGATGCCTAAGAGGCCAATTCCGTCCTGCATGTCCCGCCCCTATAAGGCCAGGCAGAATTGGGGCATGCAGCGGTAGCACCCAATTCTGATCCCACGGGGGCTAGACGCGCCTGCGGGATCAGAATCGGGTCTACCAGCCTGGACGTGCAGGCCGGCTTCAATTTTGATGAGTCGCACACCCAGCCACATTCCTGGCTAACTCAGCGAGGCTCCTGAATGGAGCCACAGTGCCATGGCGTCCTGTCGTCATGACACCGCGGCTCCATTCAGGAGCCGCAATCACCGGCTGACAAACAGAGCTGTGTTTCTCTGGAGCCTGTCCTCTAATTGGGCCTTCCAAAGCCTGGATCGGGCTGCAGTGAACCTCCTGTACCCCCTCACCTCCTCCTCTGGGTCCCGCACGGCAATCACTGCCGTCCAGGGGGACTTGTTCCACCTTCGAGTGGAATAAGTCCCCCATCTACATTGAAGTCCCCGGACATACGGGGCCAACCTCGGAATCAGCCCTGTACATCCAGGGTCATGGCTCGCCCATGTCCCACCCTCACTCCCCTCTGGACCGCCCCCATCTAAGGCTCCCTGTACAACAGCACTGCTCATACAGGGAACCTTAGCGTTGGGAGTGAAAGGGGGACAAACAGCGGGGATGTATGTCCTGCCTGGACGTACATCCCCGCTGTTCATGGCACCGAATGACCGCCAAAGAGTATACTTTTACATGGACTGGCATTTCAAAGAGATCAGTTCCACACATATGTGGTCATGTATGCAAGGAAATGACTTCATAAAATTACCTCCTTTGAGCCTAAACACACAAGTTCCTAGAAAATTGGCCTGTGTATTTTTAACCTTATCACTGGAGTGATTCATTTTTTTGAAAGAGGACTGTATGGAGTGAACTTGGAAGGCACACAGGTCCTCTCACCCCCACCCCCCTTTGCACCCAATAACTAAATTTTTATAGCAACAGGATAAAATCAAAATAAACTTAACTATCTCTTATCTCAACAAATAGGGGTGACCTGCACGGAGTGGTGGGTACACCTCTAAACAAAGGCATGGAGCGGCAGGTGCACACCTACTCTTGCCACCTTGCTGGGCAGACTAGATGGACCATGCTGATCTTTAGCTGCCATCATGTACTATGAATGAATCAAACCAAACCCTGGCGTGATAGAAAGGAACCTCTGAAATAATAACTTTTTGTCGGAGTGATCATTCAAAAGAGGGGGGAATCAAAACCCTCCCCTCACCATGACCACTCCTTTTAATCATTTGAAAAACAGTGTAGTAAATGAAACACTTAGCTTATCATTGAATACTCACATGCCTAATATCCAGTTTACAGCTCAAATGGAGCAGTCTCACATACAATTTATTGATATTACTATTCAATTAACGCCAGATGGTCTAAATACAACTCTATACCATCAACCGGTGCAACAAAACACATTATTAAACTTCGAGTTTTCACCCTGTTTCTTTGAGACGGGATCTTCCATATGGACAATTCCTTCAGCTCCGTTGAAATTGCTCTACATTGGATGAATTTCAGAGACATGCATTGGATCTTCAGCACCATTTATTACTTCGTGGCTACCCTCCTGCTCTGCTCAGAACAGCGTACAAGCGTGCACGATTCTCTCACAGAGAATGGCTTTTGATGCCTCATCGATCATCTCAGAATGAGCAGTTCTCTGAAGATAAAATCACAGGGGTGTTCCCATATATTGATAGTATATCCAGGGTTGTTAAAATTTTACATAATTTCTGGCCTATTTTAAGTTTGCATACTTGTTTTTTAAATAAACGTCTTATGCTTGCTTATTCCAGAGGACCTAATTTGCGAGATAAGATGGTCAAGACTACATCTCCTCTTGACCGACCTCCTACAGCCCATCTAGACCCAGGTCATTATACATGTGGCTCATGTCGTTATTGCCAACTGGCTCTTTCGGGCCCCCTTTTGACAGATGTTCATACTTCAGTTATTTATAGAGCCAAATGGCATACCACCTGTGATTCCACTTTTGTGGTTTACTTAATCCAATTCCCATGTTTATTGTACTATGTTGGACATACTACGAGAAGTATTAAGGTCCGTCTAGGAGAACATGCGTCCCGCCTCCACACGAAGACTTTAACAGTGCCCTTGGTGGAACACTTTGCAAAAAACACATGCTTTTGACCATCTGAAATGGCATGTTCTGGATAGTGTTCCATCGGACCCTAGGGGTGGTGACTGTATCTCTAAATTACAAAAATTAGAGCAACAATGGATTTACAAACTGGGAACGGTCTCCCCGTCAGCTCTAAATGCATCTCTGGAATGGTACAGCATGATTTAATTTAACATGTTGATTTCTGTCATATAATTGGTCACTCTCTTGCCTACCCCACCAATTGGAATAGGGGATTCCCTGGCTTATAGGGTTTCCCCCTGTTCTGTTGGCTGTAGTACCCTACTTTTGAGTGATTGGTCAGATTGTTCTTCAATGTAGATCACGTGTTGATCCAGCGTTTACATCACACGCCAATTCTTTAAAGGTTTGAATGCTCTGCTCTTTGGGCATTGAAGCTTTTTATTACTTCAGGATCCATTC
Organism: Ichthyophis bannanicus; assembly: GCA_033557465.1. NCBI lineage: Eukaryota > Metazoa > Chordata > Amphibia > Gymnophiona > Ichthyophiidae > Ichthyophis > Ichthyophis bannanicus. The sequence continues at coordinate 146,982,995 of CM066046.1, read as the reverse complement.
AACCTGATAAAGGGTCAGAAGTCTTTCTGACTCGAAACGTGCCACATCGTTCATCACAATTTCTGTGGTTCTTCTAAGCTCGTGGAAAGCCTATCAGCTAAGTGCTTCATTTACTACACTGTTTTTCAAATGATTAAAAGGAGTGGTCACGGCGAGGGCAGGGTTTTGATTCCCCCCTCTTTTGAATGATCACTCCGACAAAAAGTTATTGTTTCAGAGGTTCCTTTCTATCACACCAGGGTTTGGTTTGATTCCGTTTTGTTTTACCTTGTGCGGGGGTTTTTGTTAATCATGTACTATGAGCCCGCCCCAATAAGGGGTCCCGATTCTGCACTGCGGGAGCCAAACATTCCCATGACATACAGAATTGGGCCCAAGGATGGCCCGGCATGCCCCTGCATGCCTGCAGGGTCATCCTCCCCACAGGCTCCCCTGGCACCGACCCTCCTCTTCCCCACTGCCTGACCCATGGCTTGCCAGCTGTGGCCTGGATCAGGTGGCAGGGACCCCTCTGCACAGCCCCAGGGGGGGATGTCCAGCCTCAACTGGCCAGTTAGTGCTGATTATTCCACCTTTGAGGTGGAATAATCAGCACGTTCCCCCTGACCCCACTGGACATACAGGGCCGTCACCTGAATCGGCCCTGTACGTCCTGCTGCCTCGGCCCGCCACCGCTCTGCCCAGACTCTGCCCCCTGCCACCCCCCGCTGGCTCTCCCTGTCCTGCTGCTCTAGCTGCGCGGGGAGAGTCAGAGGGGGAATAGGGGCAGCTCAGCTTGTGGGGCTGCACATCTCGCCGGGACGTGCAGCCCCGCAAATCACATCTCAGAATCAGGCCCTATGTTACTATGTTAACCCCACTTCTGTATCCCTTAGATCTGCACATAACCCAACCCTCCTGAAAGAAATGCTCTACATGCACAACCCGCCCCCCCCCCCCACACATACATATTGAGAGAGAGAGAGACATCTAATAAAAGATTCTACCAAAATGGTTGATCCACAGTTCTGTGCTGATGGTTCAACTCAAAAGATGGCCTTTGTTTAGCTCTGTGGACCATCTGGAGCTGGTAGAATACTTCTGGCCTTACTGGGATGGTGGATTGAATGGGAAGGGAAGGGTACGAGGGAATTATTGAAAATACTGAGAAATTTAGCTGCCACTATAGTGCAGTCTAGCCAGCTAGCACAGCATGGCTTTTCTGTGCATATATCAATTTTAAAAGCACCCTGCTGATTTTCTAATGGGTGAGATGTGTGACTTCAGCAGTCATAATGCATATGAATAATTCCATTAAAGTCAGTGGAATCATGGTAAAACCCCGAATACAAAGTAAAGAAACATTGTTGCAGTGGGACATGGTCAACACAGAAACAGAAGCAGGGAATTCCTAGCTAGAAAGACGTGAGAGGGAGACAGCGATCAACTGATATCTGCAGTGGGCTGGATAGGCCTTGAGGTCTTCATCTACAGTCATCATCTATGTTTCTATGATTGACAGAGGTACAGCTGTCCTCTCTAGAGATTGCTTTCCTCACACCCAGGGGACGCTAAAGGTGACTGATAATATAACACTCGTGACACTATAGATCAACCTCGTCACATTGCTAGTCAGTTACAGCAAGGAACGCTTTCTAGGACTAGTTCATATTAGCAAAATGCAAATCTAAATGCGCGGTATAAATGAAGAGAACAGCACTCGTTTGATCATCCTACATGCCTCTCTGTGAAATTCTCAGGGGTGTAAAAATACAATTCTACACTGGAGTAAATCTCATGCCCAGAGTGGACCCCCAGTGTCTTTTTTAGGCAGTAGAATATTTCCTCCAGTTATTTGTCGATTTATGTGATTTAAGTCAATTTTCAGGAAAGAGACTCTACGGAATAAGAATTGCTCTTTTGTTTGGTCTTATCTGTTCAGTGACTGGACCTGCAGGTGAATCAGCACTGAAATAAGCAAGAATGGTAAATTAGAAAACTAGCTGTCCGTTTTCAATCCATGTTTAGAGCTGCTCACCCATGGTATTCGATATTCACATCTGCAAAATTCTTTTGACCCCCTATGAACTTTGACTTTAATTTGCCTGGGGTAGAATGGGATTATGAAATTTGAGTGGGTTTTCCATTTTGATAGCTGACTGTGACATTTGCTTTTAGCGTGCTTGGGTGTATAATTAAGATCACTTGACATTTTCACTGTGATTGTCACCATTTTAGCTTCATTATCACAACTAATTTCAGCTGAACACAGGCAAAGATAAAAAAACTAGGAATGTCAAGCTTTGGCTTCTTTCATACCTTGGGGACGCAGCTGTTCGAAACTGTGAGTTATTAGAGCTGTTCCTGTAGCCGAGATCAGTTTTATCAAAACACTTTTCAAGACCTTTCCAAGCAATCCCTCCTGAATTCCATGTGCAGGCCTTCAATGATTCCCCCATGTCTCATACCGATGAGAACAAATTGCTTAACACATAGGGAGATTCCCTTGCCTTTCCACTTCCTAAAATCTGAGTGGAAATAAAAATGAATACCACCTTAATGGACTAAGTGAACACATTTCTTGATTAGCTTTCAGGAGTTACAGTCTCTTGATCAGGTTCAAACAGAATTGTGATGGAGTGAGTGTGACTCCTGAAAGCTAGGCAGGAAATGTATGCACTTAGGGGCAGGTTTACTATGATCCTTGCCAGTAGGGCACGATCAGCCCCAAAACTGAGTACAGGGGTGTTGCTCAATGTGCACTAGCAAATAGCATGTCTCCACGTTGCTAGGGTGGGTCTTGCATTGTCCCCTTTGGTGTGCTTGGCACAGGTACACATAATGTCACCCACTGAGGTGCCAGTAAGTGCTGGGGAACACATGCCAAAGACACACATGCTATCTCTGATGATGGTGATGCTCTATCCAAGAACTGCCACCTTTTCAGCACATGGGACTTTATACTGTGGCACACTTGGCTAGCCAGTAGTGCACTTCAGTAAACATGCTCCTTAGTCTGACAAAAAGGTGCTATGTCCAGAGTCACTGCAAGGGTAATGGGCGAACCCACAGCCTTACACCTCTCCTTGAGAATTTCAGAATTAAACTCAGCAATCATGAAAGTCATCTCAACAGCACCCCTCCCATAACACTCCTGTAAAAATGCATAATTGGGCATCTTAATATCTTATATATCTTATATATTGTGATGGCGAGAGTGTAGCTGAGTCTATGGATTGGGAAGAAAAACAGTCATTTACCTTTAAGGAGAGAGACAGGCAAGAAAGCAGTAGCCCTCAAACTGCAGGCAGAGAGAAAAAAACACACATAGTTGCTGAGTGCAGACCACGCCCAAGCTCTGCTAATCCAGAGGCAAGCTTGGGAGTTAATAACAAACACCTGGGGGAAGGGCAGTGCACAGGAGTTTAGGCACACTCTTATAAACCACAGGGAATAGAAGGAAAGGAGAGCACCAGGAAAACAGAAGGAAAGAGAAGCACCAGGGAGATGGAACGAAAGAGAAGCACCAGAGACAGCACCAGAGAGGATTCCAGAGGGAAGCAGCACACAGGAAGGCAGCATACGGGGAAGGAAACTGTGAGAGAGAGTCACATGAGAGGCCTAACCAGGGAGAACGCTGGAGAAAGCAGTGGGGTTCTCAGAGGTGAAAGCCACGACCCAGAAGGAAGCCCGTACTGCAGGGGAACAGCATCTGGTTCTGGAGACAGGGAAGCTGTGCCTGGAGGAGTGCTGACAAGGAGCAAGATACAGTAGCAGCAGTTTATGAACCTGCTGGGAAACTGCCAGCTCCAAAAAGGTGCATGAATATACCTGTAACAAAAAGTAACTTGAGCCAGTTAGAGGCATTGTGTCAGTTATTGAAGGGAAAGAATTTCCACGTGCTTGGGGAAAAACCTGTGCATAAGGAAAATTCTCACTGGAGGAAAGTGTTAAAGCTTTTAGAAGATATTAAGCCTGAGCTTTTGCAGGGTGACTTGAAATCAGAGTTACCAGACTCAAGTTATGAGGAGATGCAAATAGATCCTTATGAATCTGACAAGGCGTCAGACGATTCATTAATGGACTGTTCTCTATGTAAGAAGACAAAATAAGGAATTCCTGGTTTGAAAGGAGAAAGTCCAAAAGCCTAAAAATGTTCTACAAAGCAGAGAGGGGAAACAGGGATAATGTTCCTTAGCTAGAGTTTGCTAAGAATCCTGTTTTATCTGAAGAAAAGAACATTTTCTTTTGGGTTTTGTAAAAAGAATGAAAAGCTTTATTTTGAATGCTGAACGTTTTTGGGAGAAACAGCTACACGTGTTTGAAAGTTAACTGAACCACTTACAGTGACTTGTTTTGGATAAAAGGTCTTTGGAATCTTGTTTGGAGAAAAATCCTATTTTTGTTATGCGTTGAGCCTTAAAAATGCTTTTTGGAAAAGGAAATAATAAATTCCTGTGTCTGCCTTGAAAACCCTCGGGTCTCAACATTATTGTCTTGAAACCACACAACTACAACTCCCAGAAGCCTTGGCCCTGGGAAGACTCCAACCATTCTTTATTTAAAAGGACAATACAAAGGCAGGTCCATGCCTATAGGCGGTTGCCTGGGCACAGGTTGCGACAATATCTTAATATCTGGATCTTAATATAGAAGAGTGGAACACAATAATAGCCAACGCAGCATCTGCCCCAGCCAATAATGAACCACAAACTTGCAAAAGATCCAACGCCCCATTGTATTCACAAGAAATAAGAGTTGCAAAGCGCACACTAAGAAGACTAGAACGAAAATGGAGACGAACAAGTCACGCAACTTCCTAACACAATACAGAGACAAACAATGGGAATATAACAATCTAACAAATGAACGCAAACAGCAACACCATACCAACCTAATCATGAAATCCACCAATAGACCAAGAGAACTTTTTAGCATTATCCAAAAGCTCACTAAGGATGACACGCAACAAAGCACCAACCATCTTGACCGACAAAAATATGCAGACTACATGAAGTCAAAAAACACAAGCCAAACAAACTCTGCCTCACAACAAACAAATGATCACACGATAAAAAAGAAACATCAAACATGGGAGAGCTTCAACATACCAACAAAACAGCAAGTAGAAGACATTATATCTGGTCTAAACACAACAACTTCACCATCAAACCCATGCCCAATGTCATGGATCAAAGCCACAAAAAGCCAGCTCTCTCATCACATTCAAAAAATCATCAAGGACTCATTCCAACAAGGATACATGCCGCAATCCCTAAAGCATGCAATGATATGACCAATACTTAAAAATAGCAATCTGAGCCCATCCGAACCAAGATCATACTGTCCCATCTCTAGCCTGCCATTCCTTGCTAAAGTCGTGGAAAAAGCAGTTCAAAGGCAACTTCAAGACCATATAGATATCAATGCCCCTCTGGACATACATCAGCACGGATTCAAGCCCCAGCACGGCGTGGAAACACTCCTCACCTCCCTCTTTGACAATCTCCTAAGAGGCATAGACAACATAAAAACGGCTTCCTGCTAGTGTTCATGGACATCTCGGCGGCCTTCGATACCATGTCACACCCTAAGCTACTGCAATGTTTACAACTGATAGGACTATGCAAGAATACCCTAAAGTGGTTTACATCATACCTGGAAGAGCGAATGCAACAAGTCAAATGCGATCAAAAGAAATCCTTACAATTCCCCGTCACGCAGGGAATACCTCAAGGCTCAGCCCTATCTTCAATGCTCTTTAACATCTACATACATAGTGTGGTAAGGAGAGTGCAGTCCAGCCTGGGGAAACAAAGGGAAAAGGGACTTTTTCCTCTTTGCGGGGGATGGGTGCACCTGAACACATATACCAAACTAAAGGCAGTGAGAGAAACCACAGCTGTAGAGCTAGGCTAAAGCCCCACCCAGACTCCATAGCAACCCTGGGTAAGGATAGGAGTTACATGGGGGTGGAGTCAGAAGGGGAGGTGCCCTGCTCAGCGTTTAAGTTGGAGCAAACAGAAAAGAGAAAAGACATGCCAGAGAAGGGAGGCAAGCCAAGCAAGCAAGGCAAGGAAGCCAAGGAGGCCACGGAGAGCCAGGACAAGGACAAAGGTAGCCAGCGCTGCAGCCAAGAGAGCAGCAGACAACACTCCCAGGAGAGGACCAAACACAGTGGCAAGAGGGAGAGAGACAGAAGGTTGGTGGTGGAGAAGCCAAGGCAAAAGAGCTCAGACTCCTCTGAAGAAAGGTGTGTCTTCAGGCAGAGGAAACCTCAGGTAGCTGAGAGGAAATCCTACAATGATTCCTTGACTAGCTCTGAGGCAGAGATAGCTACAGCCAGCAGAAACTCCAGCCATGAAACTCCCACAGTAAAACTCCAAGGTAGGAGAAGGAAACCAGAGAGAGCTAATGCTTGTATCTCTTGCTCAGATTCTGAGGAGAGGATTATATCTGGAAAAACCCAGAACAGAAAGAAGGGGTTTTTAAAGAAAGCTGAACAAGGAAAGCCTGCTAGGGTTCTGCCAAAAGAAGGGAAGGCAGTACAGTGGGATAGGCTGTTTAAGCTTTTAAAAGACATTAACCAAAAAGTACCTGAGCAGTTCCAAGATTCCCCAGCAGCCAGCTCAGAGGAGAGCATGGAAGTGGATGATAGGGAGAGTGACCAGGAATCCCCATGTTCTGAGATGGAGTGTGCTGTATGCATTGGTGCTAATTGAAAGAAGCCAAAATAGTGGGGAAGAATTAAGGAAGCTGTTATCAGTTTGGCATAGCTGAAAGCAGGAAATAAAAGGGAAAAAGAATCCTATCTTGAAGCAATAAGATTCTTTCCTACAGAAAAGTGGATAGTGCAATCAAGTCTGTGCTAGACAGCTGAATCTGTTTAATTGCAAGCAGCCAAGAGGGAGCTGACAGCACTGCTGATCTTGATTGTCTGTTGTATCTACATGTACCTGTGTTAACCCTAAAGCAAGAAGCCTCTTAAAGGAAAGGGAAAAGAAGCTATTGTAAATAATTCCACTGAAACACTGTTGTCATGTTCTTTAATTTGGAGAAGTTTATCCTTGTTTCTTTTTGCTGAGAGTGAAAGTTTCTTTAAGGACTGTAACCAAGTTGGCTTAAACGGAACCCAATAAAATTCCTGTGCGCTTTAAACATCCACTTGGTTTTACTTTGAGTTCACAACTACACCTTTGGAACAAACGAATACAAGATGGACTCCCGTCCCTACTAGGCAACCGCCTAGGAGGGGGCGCGAGCGCCACAATAGGTAATGACACATTCCTCCCATTTATCCTAAAACAGAGAGTTCCCCAAGGTTCCAGTTTATCTGTGCTTCTATTTAATATATTCCTTCAACCAGTTTGCACGATTTTTCAAAATCATGGTATCTATTACCAACTATATGCGGACGACATTATGTGCTATACCCCTTTCAATTTAACAAACCCTAACTTTTCAAACCTAATTGAATGCATTACAAGCCTGAAGACTTGGCTCTCAAATCATAACCTCATAATCAACCAATTAAAAACGGAAGCACTTCAAGTATACACTAACACTTCCTACACCCCACCCCCCACCCCCCACCCTTACACTTGGAGATATCACCCTCACCATAAAAAGCCAAGTGAAATATCTTGGTCTTATCCTTGATCAGAACCTCACTTTCCATGAACAGATAAAGAAAACTTCTAACACGATATATGCAAAGCTACGTACTCTCCGTAACCCCAAACCGCTTCTAAACCCTGACTCCTTTCGCACTGTCTGCTAGGCCCTCACCATCCCAACCCTTGATTACTGCAATCTCATCTATCAGGGCCTTCCTAAAAACAGCCTACATCCCATCCAAATGGCACAAAACACAATAGCTCGGCTCATCACAAATAACCCTAGGTGCTCACACATAACTCCAATCCTCTTCGAATTACACTGGCTCACCATTCAGGCCAGAACTAAATTCAAAGCAATCACCCTCATTCACAAGATCATTTCAAATGAATCCGCTCCCTGCCTCTCCACACTCCTTTCTAACTCCAACAACAAGAGATCACGCTGCACCATCACCAAAAACCTTCTATCCATTCCAACATCTAAGAGAAAAAGTAGCCAAATTACCTGTAATCAGGCACTCTCTCTTTACGCTCCATCTCTCTGGAATGCCTTACCTCATGAACTAAGGAACTGCCCCAATCACTCCGAATTCCGGAAGAAATTGAAAACTCATCTCTTCCAGGAACACTTCTCCCTCCTTACATAGCTCTCCCTAAACCCCCCTATAATTGCCCATGTAAATAGTCCCTAACCTGCCATGTAAATAGTTTCAAGCCTCCACTAGGAGCAAGTTTCTTGTTAATCAGTTACAATGTGTTCTAATGTTACAATGTACTCAGTTGAAATATACTGTCTGTTATGTTCCTTGCAAACCGTCTTGATTTGTAGAAAGTCGGTATATAAAATCTGTTAAATAAATAAATAAATACAGCCTATATGGAACATCATCAAGAACCATAATCTATGCTACCACATTTATGCTGATGATATCATGGTGTACGCTCCAGTCAACTTACTGACACTAAACACTACACCAATAACAAAATGCCTCGAAGACATGAATGACTGGCTCATAGCCAACAACTTAACGGTCAACTACGACAAAACTGAGGCAATGTTTGTCACCAGGAACCCCACATTCACACCCCCACAAACCATAAGCATCCTAGACAAACACATAGTAGTCAAAGAAGAAGTTAAATATCTCGGCATAACACTTGACAGAGCTCTAAACTTAAAATCTCACATCAACAAAACTGCAAACAAGGCATATCATCGATTGAAAACAGTCAGACAAATCAAACCAATGCTCCGTCAAGACCACTTCCGCACAGTATGTCAAGTACTCATCACACCACTGCTTGATTATGGAAACTCACTATATCAAGGCCTTCCTCACCAGACACTACACCCACTACAGATGGTACAAAACACCACAGCACGCATCATTACAGACACCCCAAGGACTGAGCACATCACTCCCATCCTACAACAACTACACTGGCTCCCAATGGTGGCAAGAGCTAAATACAAAAAGTTCATGATAATCTTCAAAGTCATTCACCATCTCTCAGCAGACGTACTCCAAAACATTATAACAAGAGACATCAGCAATAGACCAAGAAGAACCAATAATAACAACATGATCAGCACCCCTTCAGGCTATCACAAAACCAAACAACCTCAAAAAGAGCACCATCATTACTAGCATCCTCAATATGGAACTCCCTACCAATGAGCCTGAGAGCTTTAGAAGACCTCACAAACTTCCGCAAAGACCTCAAAACATGGTTATAGAAACCTATGAGCATTCAAGCAACATCCCTTACCCAAACAGCAACACTAACATCACCGCCAACTAAACACCCACCCACCCCATTCACACAAACAAATTCATCACACCACGTTAGTAAGTACCTATATGTTAAATGTTACCTCAACTGTACTGTCTAAATACTGTCACATAACTATACTGTCTAAATGTTTACATGTACCCTAATGTTAAATGTGACCCTCCAATTGTGTTGTGACATGACCACCTTGATTGAAGGAAAAGGTGGCATACAAATCTGTCTAAATAAATAAATCATACTTTCAAACATTAAACTTTGCTCTGTATGTATGTGTGCGCTCACCCTCCGTGGAGGCAAAGGAATACGCTGAGGCTCTTGGAGTTTGTGGGGCTTTCAAAATCTATTGCTTTGCTTTGACTGCTGCTGCTCTTTGCTGCCCCTGAGAAGATGCCGCCCTAGGTGTCTACCTAGTCTTGCCTAATTGTTGTGCCAGCCCTGATCACCTCTATTTGGTTTATTGACCTTTACTTCCATGCATTCAAATTCACTAACATTGCAAGCGCATTATTTTAAATTTCAAAGAAACTATTTGCCTGCCTTCTTTAGTTGGGAGGGGGGGAAGAGGAAATGTTCTCTTTTTCCGTTTCTTTTGTGGTTATTATTATTACCATTATGGTTATCATGGGAAGAGTCACGGTGTGGTTAAACATTGTGGCTCAGAATAAAAGCCACATTTAAAGAATCGCAATCTGTACTAATATTATGACTGTGCTTTCTCGTAACCATGCATTTCTTGCAGGAAGAACAGCATGGTGTCTTGCCTGCTGGTTATCTGGTTGCGACATTTCCACAATGTCTCTGATAGGGGTTTCCAAAGTGATTGCTACTCTTGCGTACTCTCTGGCTTGTTTCAGGTGTTTGAGAAATAACATTTGGTAAATCCATCTCTTTTCTTTCTTCATTACTACTACTAATTATCATTTATATAGTGCAGCTAGGCATACACAGCAATGACAGTGTTATATGAACAATGAGCAAAGGTAAATAATGGTTTAGCCTTGATCATTTAGTTTTCATCTTGAGTGCTGATTAGATGCCATTTTGCATGGTGGTGAATGCGTGAATTAGAACAAGTGCTGACACATTATACCAGGTGAGCAGATCTATGGCAACCTCAAACTAAGAGGCTGGTATTCCATCCATGTCTATGTGCTCACAAGCAGTCTGCTACCCTCTTGGATCCACTGCAAATGAATGACAGTTGACACAACAAAATGCATTGAACACTTAGGGGGTTATTCTGTCACATGAACAGCCCAACGGTGACTCACCTCATAGCTGGCTATAAAGTTCTAATGACAAAATATTTCTATACAGAAAGGCATAATAATAAAGTAGCATACCTCATCCTTTGGAAACTCTGTAAACACTACAACATCACCATGCCTGAAAAGCACTGGGATCATGATCCTAAAAGAATTACAGAGAATGAGGAGGTTGTGATCACCTGGGATACTCCCATTCGGACCGATAAAAAGCTGGATGCAAGGAAGCCAGACATAATGGTAAAGGAGAAAAACACCAGAACAGCATTGATTATAGAGGTGTCAGTTCCAAGCGGCTACTCTATGAATCGCATTGAGAGGGAGAAAATATTGAAGTACCGAGAAATGCAGTTTGAGACCAAAAAAACGTGGCAGAAAGATACTGAGTCATTTCTCATTCAGGAGAATTAAAAGGAATTTCCAAGCACACCTTGATAAATTACCCATACACGTAAACATCGTACAAACTCCAGAGGGAGGCTCTCTTTGGCACGATGCAGGTACTATACCGAGCAAAAGCAGTAAATTTGAGAGACTGAGATCATACCTCACATACCCTGGCTTAGAAGTGAGGTTCATGACTGTTATAGTATGTGCAAAAGTCACCCATTTAGAGAAACCGCTATGAAAGAATAATTTGAATCACTCTTTGCCCAAACTCCCAGTCACTGTTTTCTACCCTTTTCCCAGCCTCCCATCTCCCTATCCTCTTTTCTTTCATTTAAAGTAGAGGTTCACATCCCAATCCTCAGAACACACCTAACCAATCAGGTTTTCAGCATAACCACCATGAAGATGCATGAGAGAGATTTGCATACAATGGAAGCAGTACATGGAAATCCCTTTCATGCATATTCATTGCGGTTATCTTGAAAACCTGACTGGCTAGGTATGTCCTGAGGACTGGTTGAGAACCCCTGTTCTAAAGGGACAGATTATCCACCTGTTTGTGTCTGTTTTATTATTTCAGCCCCCAACTCACAGTAAAGTGCTGCTTGCAGTTCCCTTTTCATAAAGAAATTGTAGGTCTCCCAAAATACATTGAGAAAGGACTTATAATTCACACAGGTTGTGGGGAAGGGATTTGTTGAACACAGAAATGAATACAGGATCAAACTCAAAGAGACAAAGAGATAAATAAGGATAGCAAAATCAAAGGCAGAGGAAAAGATGGCTAAAGACATGAAGTGTGGTGACAAAACCTTCTTCAGGTATATTCGGGAAAGGAAGAAGATCAGAGGTGGAATTGCAGGACTCAGAAGTGCTGCGAACAGACTCATGGAAAGTGACATTGAAAAAGCGAAATTGCTAAACGAATACTTCTGCATTGTTTTTACTAAAGAAAGTCCTGGAGAAGGACCACCTGTGACTCCCAAAGATAAAAATGGGAAAGAAGTAGTTACCACACCATTCACAGAAGATGAGGTGTTAGAACTTGCAAAACTGAAAGTGGACAAGGCCATGGGACCAGATGAGATGTTATGTTACCCAAGTTTATATACCTGTTTGCTGTAAACACGGAATAGCCTGTTATTCTGTTGATGTTGTTGTATGTGAACCGCGCTGATACCAAATAGCGCGGTATATAAAAAATTGTAATAAATAAATAAATAAATGAGATACATCCCAGGATACTGAAAGAGCTCAGAGAGGTTCTTGTAGGGCCGTTAAAGGATGTTTTCAAAAGATCCTTGGAAACAGGAGAGATTCCTCAGGACTGGAGAATGGCTGATGTCGTACCTCCACACAAAAGTGGTGACAGGGAAGAAGTGTCAAACTACAGGTCTGTGAGCCTTACCTCAGTGGCGGGAAAAGTAATGGAGGCGCTCCTGAAAGAGCGAATAGTGAACTTTCTCAAAACCAACAGGTTGCAAGACCCGAGGCAACATGGTTTTACTGAAGGACGATCTTGCCAAACAAATCTGATTGAGTTCTTTGACTGGGTGACCAGGGAGCTAGATCAGGGGCATGCAATGGATGTCATCTACCTGGATTTCAGCAAAGCCTTCGATACTGTTCCTCATAGGAGGCTTATCAATAAACTCAGTAGCTTGGGGATGGATCCTAAGATGGTAAATTGGATCAGAAATTGGTTGATTGACAGATGACAGAGGGTGATGGTAAATGGAGCTCACTCGGATGAAGGGAAGGTGATTAGCAGGGTGCCTCAGGGGTCAGTCCTGGGCCCGGCACTATTCAATGTATTTGTGAGTGATATTGCTGAAGGACTGAATGGAAAAGTCTATCTTTTTGCAGATGATACGAAAATTTGCAACAGAGTGGACTCTCCCGAGGGAGTGGTTAACATGAGGAAAGATCTACAAAAGTTGGAAGAATGGTCTAATGCTTGGCAATTAAGATTTAATGCAAAGACGTGCAGAGTCATGCACTTGGGTAGCAGAAATCCAAGGGAAATGTACACGATAGGGGGCAAGAGGTTGGTGTGCACGGATCAGGAGAAAGACCTTGGTGTGATTATTTCTGAAGATCTCAAGGTGGCAAAACAGTGCGACAAGGCGGTGGCAAAAGCCAGGAGGATGTTGGGCTGCATACAAAGAGCAATCACCAGCAGAAAGGAAGAGGTACTTATGCCACTGTACAAGTCACTGGTGAAGCCTCACTTGGAATACTGTGTTCAGTTTTGGAGACCTTATCTTGCAAAGGATGTAAAAAGACTGGAAACCGTTCAGAGGAAGGCGACCAAAATGATTTGGAGCCTGCGTCAGAAGCCTTATGAGAAGAGACTTGAAGACCTAAACATGTACACTTTGGAAGAGAGGAGGGACAGGGGAGATATGATTCAGACCTTTAAATACTTAAAGGGAAATAATGAACAAACAAACCTCTTCAAAGACGGGGAAGCTGTAAAACTAGAGGGCATAACATGAAACTGCAAGGTGGTAAATTGAAAGGCAATGTCAGGAAATACGTTTTCACAGAAAGGGTGGTGGATGCTTGGAATGCCCTCCCGATGGAAGTGGTGGGGGCAAACATGGTGACAGAATTCAAAATGGCATGGGACAGACACAGTGGATCCCTTTACAGCAACAGGATAAAATCAAAATAAACTGAACCATCTAATTTCTCAACAAATAGGGGTGTCCTGCATGGAGTGGTGGTTTCACCCCTAAACAGGGACGTGGGGAGGGGTGACCTGTATGGAGCAGCAGGTGCACCTACTCTTGCCATCGTGCTGGGCAGACTAGTTGGACCATACTGGTCTTTATCTGCCGTCATTTACTATGTTACTATGTTACCAGGCACATCTATCAACTCTACTGACCTTTGTGTCCATATCTATTCCATTACCCAAGATTTGTTCTGTTACTTAAATAAAACCTCACATAAAGTAAAGGGAAAACAATGATGTGTTACAGCTTGAGAATACCCCTGGAAAGGCGGCATTTGCAGCCTGACCCATTTTTTCAGGCAACGTTGATCCAGTGCTAATTTGCCTCCACTGCATGCTGAACTTGTAACTCTGATTTTGTTATCGGTTTCCTAATAGAAAAGCTGAGCTCTAAGTCTACATATGCAGGACAGGTGCACTAGGTAAACCTCATTCCTTGCACCCCCTGCTCCCGCTCCCAGCCCTCATCGCTGCTGCTGCTGCTTCCACCCCCATGGAAGAGGAAATCAGCATCGGGCATCAAAGGGTCGGAGGTAGAGGTAAGCACTGTGGGGCTGTTTGAAGCCATTGCCGCCAGTTCAGGACCCATAGAGGGGCAGCAACAGTGGCAATGGGCCAGCCCTGGACCATTGGCACTCTTGGCACTACCTAATTTGCCTAATGGTCGTGCTGGCCCTGTGCATATATGCCATTGGGTTAAAACTTGGACTGCCCTGATCTGTCCTGAAATTAGACCTATAGCCAACTGGCAAATCCCATAGAAATGCTAGAGATTCCACATGCAGCCAAATTTAGGCTCTTTGCCTACCCTAGGACAAAGCAAACAGGAAGGGTAATATTCCATGCCAAGGTTTTTCTGTGGCAGTGTATGTATGGATTATTCTAGTAGTTTCCAAACTGTTGTGGGAGACCTCCATCCAGTTGGGTTCTGGGGATATCCACAATGAATATTCATGAGATATATTTGCATACAGCTGCCTCCATTACATGCAAATATATCTCATGAATGTTCTTTATGGATATCCTGTTGATTTGGCCTATTTTACTATTTTCAGACCTTTTTTGACTTGTTTCACATATCCATTCTAACAAAAAAAATTTAATGTGTGCAGATCTACTTAAAATGCATTCACTACTAGGTTAATGTGCGGCAAACTGATTTTGCACACACTAAGGAGGTCTTTTAGTAAAGTCACTGTGTGATAATTGCCACAGTTACTATATGGAAACTGCAAAGCCTTTGTGTTTCCTGTTGGGGGTGTTCCCAGCAGCTGCCCATGCAGTTAACGCAGAAAAAATAAATTTTGAACGTGTGAACTGCACCCCCTATTGAGGCGGCATGAAATATTCTGCATTACTTGCTGCATTAACAGTTAACAGGCTGTCTTGCACCATGTGTTAAGTGAAAGGCGCATTCCCTGCCTTATCCATCCATTCCCCATTTAATGCAGGAGTTAGTGCACACTAAGAGGTCAGTTTACTAAGCTGAGTTAGACTTTTGCTGTGTGTTAGTGCAAATTGCGCCGCGTTAGCTGCAAAATCCTCGCGCTGCCTGTTGGAAGTGTACACAGCATTTCCCCAGCAGATAACGTATCCAAAATGCAGAGAATATGGTCTGGCAGCAACACAGATGCAGCTAATGCCACCAATTATGATTGCAACTGCGACTACAAAGCATGCGGTTACTGCATGCTCTCAACGCTCGCGACAACTGTGCATTGCAGACACACCCACTCTCCATGCACACCCTACACCTTCATGCTGCTAACGCATCATCTGCAGATAGCGCAGAAAATCACCGAGCTATCTGAACTTGCCACGCCTTAGCTATTAACACAGGGCCCTTGGCAAGAACCATCTGGCATTAACTTCTAACTCTGCTTAGCAAACTGAGTTCTAAGCATCAAGCCGCTATATGTGCCAGACATGTGCCAACAGCCTGTGTTAATTTCCATGTTAACTGTTTAAAGCACTTTAGTAAAAGGGCCCCTAAATATTTTAAGGTGCACTAAAGAACCAAATGCATGCTAATGAAAACACATTCCTACTGAATCCCTAGGAAGCAATGGATCAGGCAACGCCTCTGTTTTAGTGACTAGATCACAAGGAACTACTCCAAGCTTTTAGTATTATTGAGCATGATGACATCCCATTACAAATAAGATGTGACAGTTTTGCTGGGTAGAGCAAGCAGAATATTTAGAATGAACATAGCAGCATAGCTTGGATTAATTTTTCATATGAGACTGGCTGCCACTCTAATCAATAAATAAAGCAGTCTAGCTCACTCATAGCGGTGCTTCTTTATAGCCAAGACCAAAGGCATGTTTTCCAGTGGCTTATTTAAGAAAAAAGCGATACCGGAAAGGGTAGCAAGGACAGTGTCTTAATCTTCCCCTGACATACACTAAAGTAAAGGAGGGTAAAAGAACAAATGCTGCTCTGCTGCTGTCCTTTAAATACAATAACACTGTAACATACTAAATGACAGCACATAAAGATCACCATGGCATATCGAGTCTGCCAAGTAAGGTGGCTGGAGTTATACCGGCTGCTCCTTGCAGCCTACACCCCTCTATACCTTTGTTTACCTGTTGCTCCGTGCAAGTTACTCCCCTCTATGCCTTTGTTTAGGATCATACCTGCTGCTCCATGCAGCGCTGTACCTAGCCCTGTGTGAGCGGTGCAGCCGTACAGGGGGCAAAGACTTAGGGGCATTTCAGGCTTCCTCCCATGCTGCCTGCTGTTGCCCTGGCACTGTCACTCTTTGTTTTCTCAGTGGCGTCACAGCAGAGCCCATGGGTCTTTCTGCAGGTCTGGCCCCTCCCTCCCTTCTCTGATGTAGGTTGCATCAGAGAAGGGAGGGACCAGGCTATCCATTTAAGCGCAGAGATGCAAAGACCTGCGTTTGAATGGCTGGTCTGGTCCTGCCCTCCTCTGACGTGAACCTATATCAGAGCATGGAGGGATCAGATCTGCCTAAAGCGCGGAGACAGAAGACCATTGTGGTTTTTGGGGTAATTTTGAGGGCAGGTCTGCTCCGCTGCTGCCAGCGCCACCAAGGAGACAACAAACCATGACAGCAGCAAGGCAAGAGCAGGCATTGGTGGGGGGGGGGGGGTGGTGCCCAATGTCTAAGTGCACAAGGCGCAATAATGGCTTGAGTAGAGGAGTAGCCTAGTGGTTAGAGCAACTACTTTATACCCAGAAGATCAAGAGTTTGAGTCCCACTGGCACTCCTTGTGACCTTGGGTAAGTCACTTTACCCTCCATTGCCTCAGAAGAAAAGACCTGGCAATCTACTTCTGATGAGACATTGCCAAGAAAACCCAGAGGCAGCTGGGTTCCCAGGAGTCAGCACCAATTTGAGGGCACTAAAAAAAAAAGCACTGTTTCTATGCCTTTATTTAGGGTTCTGTGCAGGTTACCCCCCTCTCTATGCCTTTGTTTAGGGCTCTATCTGCTGCTCCGTGCTTGTTGCCCCCTCTATGCCTTTGTTTAGGGTTCTACCTACTGCTCCGTGCAGATCACCCCCTCTATGCCTTTTTTTCACACTTATTAGTTATTGAGTTTTCAAATAAAAATTTACAGAAAACAAAATCAAAACACACTAATATCAGCAATAACAGGATTAGGCAAACAAAGAAATACATCAATACCTTTCCATTCTATCCCATATAAATTGAAGAAATAGAGTGAGCTATGCCTTTGTTTAGAGTTGTACCTGCTGCTCCGTGTAGGTTACACACTCTACGCCTTTGTTTACGGTTGTACCTGCTGCTCCATGTAGGTTATTCCCTCTATGCCTTTGTTTACGGTTGTACCTGCTGCTCCGTGTAGGTTACTCCCTCTATGCCTTTGTTTACGGTTGTACCTGCTGCTCCGTGTAGGTTACTCCCTCTATGCCTTTGTTTACGGTTGTACCTGCTGCTCCGTGTAGGTTACCCCCTCTATGCCTTTGTTAAATGAAAGTTGGCATCTTTGTGTCTTCCTCAGCATAATGCCAGTAAAAGCCAATAATCCATTACTGCTGACTTCTTTCCAGCAACCTCTTGCTAATTCCCTGCAGCATGTTTCCAGCACAAAACCACCTACTCAACGCTAACCGTGCCTATTGCAATATGATACTGGAAAACAACAGCGTTCTGCAAATGGCTCCTTTCATTTGATTAATGAGCCAGTTTTTAAAACATCCATGTCAAACTGCAATTCAGCTAATGTTAATTTCTCATAATGATGCTCTACTACTGTCAGCCTTTACACCACCGAGGTAATCTTTCTGAAATTAGTACCCTATGAACACTCTAATGGCACAACAGAAGCTTGTGCTCAATCAACATTTATTAATATTTTAGAGGTATAACTTGAGTCATGGTTGATTTTAGTCTCACATAATGCCCCTGTGCTACCTCCTCATAAGAGCATGATGCCAATTCCAACTACAGCCTCTTCCCAGCACAGTCCAAGCAACAGCAGCATTCAAAGTCCATCCGCTCTTCAATACCTATGTTTACTACAACATACCCACTATATCTATGCAGGTTACATGTCTGCATCCACAATGTTGTACAAAACAAGGGCAATACAATTATATTCTAAGTAATATAAAACAGCCAAAAATCCAGTACCACCCACTCCCCTGAAAAGCTCAAATTAAATTCGTTACGACTATACAAATCATTTACAACTTTACATGCTGCACAGGCGTTAATAAAAAGATGAGTTTTCAAATTCCTATAGAAGGACAACAAATCTTGTTCTTCACATAACCAAAATGGTAATGGGTTCCAATTTCTTGAAGCAATCATAGAAAATGCCTTCTTTCTTGTGGAGGAGTGTGGGAATATTTAATAAATCTTGTGTATTTGAATGCAACCTCTGACTTAGTAAGAACACTATTTTCTTTTCATTTCATACATTTATTACCTAAGCACTGAAAGTGGGGAACACCAATATAAAACAAAATTCCTAGCAAAAAAAAATACAATAAAAATGAATACAATTCAGATACTATCATATGCACCTAGTAAAAATACTAATCCACTGTTTTAAACAGTCAAGATTCTACAAGCTTGTGAATCATCACATTTATCGGGACAAATGCAAACTTCCGGAATAAAAGATTTCCTATCAAACTGGAGCTGCACAGGTAAAGGTCCAAGTTGTAGCTGAACAGAAACAAACTTGTTGAGTTCTCAGTGCCTTCAGAGAACTGCCAATGGTTGGCATTAGCACAATACAACATTACTCTTCTGCCAACTCCAGACTTTGCTCGTTCCATCTTCTTGTGGCATATGCCTGGAATGGACTATCTGAGTCAGTATATCAGATTCGATCTCTGGCCCTATTAAAATCTAAGTTAAAAACCCACCTCGGAAAGCTGCGTTTGGATCCTGACCCCCTTATTCTCCTGTTTAACACCCATATGTCTTTCCCTCAAGATCTACCCTTTATTTGGTATGCTACTCCCCCCATTTGTTAGTTTGAGTAGATTGTAAACTCTGTAACCATGGACTGTCCCTTGTGTGTTTATGTGCCTCGCTGCATATGCCTTGTACTGCTATACAAATGATAAGTAGTGGGAGGAGGAGGAGGGGCGACATAACTTATTAACAAGAAATCCCAGAAACTCAACAGTAGCAGTATTTAGCTCACGTCTTTCCAGGAGTAGATCAAGGCAGGTTATAATCAGGTCCTGTCCCCAGGCTCACAATCTAAGGTGTACCTGAGGCCATGGAGGGTTAAGCGACTTATCCAAGGCCACAAGGAGAGTCGGTTAGAGATGCTAAACAAATTAACAGTTTATCTGTCACTTCACAGATATTATATTTAAGAAAAAATGAAAAAAAAAATTAAACAAACTAAGCTAAAAGACATATTTTCCGAGACTGGGGATTAAACTCATTCAGTGACGGCACACAGCACAATTACAGTGCCAGCCATAAACCCAGATATTCAATGTCGGGGCCATATCCAGCCACTGGCATTGCATATTCAGGTCAGCCAGCGAAGCCGAAAGCTAACCAGGCAGCGGTGATATTCAGCCTTCGGTGGCAAAAGTTAGGACGGGCTTTTCTATGCCTAACTTCCATCACTGAGGGATAACCGGATAGCGGCCAGATATCACCACTGACCGGTTATGCCCAGGTGCTGCCCACAGAATGACCCGATGTTATGCGCTGTTTTCTGAAAGTGCTTCAGGTTCTGCCCCCCTCTGATGCACACTACGTGTTTGCCTCAGGGCAGGACCTGCTGCATTTTCAGAGCACAGCGTGCAGGATTCAGAGGTTTCCCTCCATGCTGCTTCTTTGCTATCACTTGTGGACCCAGCCGTGGCAGCGGTAAGGGTGACAATGGATGTCTGAGAGTCCCATCATGGTGCATTATGGAACTGTCAGAAATCAAGCAACAGCTTAAAGTCTCTCTCTTGGAATTGGGTAACTTGACAGAGATGCTTGTGTGAAATTCCCAGTTACTTATACTATCACAGAATTTCTGGCACAAGAAAAGTCTTTGGAGTAAGACTCTTGAGCAGGAGTTAATATATTCACAAGACAAAAAAATCCAGGAAGAGTTTTCCATGTAGCTCAAGACTAGACACACTTTCAGCCAATTAGAAAACAGAAATACAAGGCACAGCTAGGTATAGGCTGCCTAGAGGCAGCTACTGATGAGACACAATAACTTCCAGAAAGAAAATGATCTTCCAACCAGGGTCACCAATTTGAGGTCAGCCCATGTGATAACCACTAACAAAACTGGATAAAAAAAGCCAAATTGTGGGGGTTTTATTTGCCTAGAAACCTCTAGTAATCTTTCGAACATTATTCTCATGGACAAAATTGCACTGAAATAAAATCATATAAAAACAAAATTTTTAAAAACCTGCACTTGACACGGGAAACTACACACACTGAAATCTTTTTTGACTGCACTTGCCTAGAAATAGCTCCTCCTGGTTTGCACACGCCTAGGACTGGCAGCTTCTGTGCCTGCCTATCAGGTTACAGGCCAGGGGGACCTGTTTTGCTCCTTTTCTGATGCTTACTCTTCTAGTGGTCACGCAGTACCATTGCCATGCTGATTAGGGGGCCAGATTGGAAGACGGGATGGTGGGTAGCGTGATGGAATTTCAGAACACAAGAAGGGAAGAGATGGAACAGAGCAGGAGTGTGGCGTGGGATCAGACTAGGAAGAGGAAGGGCAAAGAAACAGGAGGGGAAGGGTAGGAAGTGGGGACTGAGAGGGTGGGGAAAGAGGATGTAAGAGGACAGCAGGAGAAGGGAGAACGGAGTAGGGTGTGAAGGGATGGGAGACAGACGTGTGAGAACCCACAAAGGGTGGCAGAAAGAGAGGAGGACAATGTGCAGGGGGAAAGAGGATTGGAATGGGATATGGGTGATGTTTTTATGGGAGTGGGAACTGTTATTTTGTGACTGCCACATCCCTCTTGTTGTGGCATAGACTGCATAATTTCAGCAAATGTTATGACTCCCAAAATGAGACCAAGACGTGACATTGCTAACTAGTTCTGCTTCAAGTGTTAAGGAGATGTTCGTGGCTCTTGCAGGAAGCTGGACCATCAGTTCATCCCAAAACAGAGGAGTACATTAGCTCTGCTTAAGGTTACACATTGTGCTAATATTTAGAACATTTCTTGAATCCTTTACTGTATATGTCACCGTAGGCCACGGAAAATGATGCGCTATACAGCCACACGAGATTACTCGTTTCTGGGCAACAAGGCAGACAATACTATCACCGCACGCAAAAACGCTCAACTGTGGTATAGTTCTCATCATATTTGCTGAGATTTAACAAATGTGAAAGCATATTGTAGTCAAACAACTTAGCTCAATATGCTGTTCACTTGCTCAGAGCTAGAATACTGTAGTAGCTCATTTACATGTGCATTAGAACATTCAGAATTGCTGATTTTTAATTTATCTTAACGGTAATTATCACCCATGGAAACATCAGTGTTGATCAAGAGGCTTTCTTTTGTTTCAACACAGAAATATGTTCATTTTAAATACAGGTTTTTATAAATTTATTCTGGGGTTGAAATTGGCTCTACATTTTGCACGTTTCCCTAAGATTCAGACAGACCAGTTTGAGATGACATGTAGATCAACGTGGCTACCACCAGGGCCAGGTGATGTAAATATTTTGGCTTTTGAAAAGCTGCTACACTGTAATCTGAATCATCTCAGGAAGGATTCTCCAGTTTTTAAACAATTTAACAAACCCAAATCTAAAGGAGAGGGTTAAGGCATTGATATTGTTAACACACGATAAACTGGTAGTGATTAAAGCTGCAAAAAAAGGTGGAGGGATTGTAATAATGGATTATGTTTAATCTCTTTATTCAAAGCACAATAGGACAGTGGCCCAGCAATGAACAAGGAATAACTAATGCACACATGAATATCCAGAACATTAACAAATATGAGCAATACCAGGGTTTGTTAGTGATATAGCGGAAGGGCTTTCAGGTAAGGTTTACCTCTTTGCGGATGATACCAAAATCTGCAATAGAGTAGACACCCAGGAAGGTGTAGATAACATGAGGAGGGATCTAGCTAAGCTTGAAGAATGGTCTAGAATTTGGCAGCTGGGATTTAATGTTAAAAAATGTAAGGTCATGCATTTGGGCTGCAGCAATCCAATGGAGCAATATAGTATAGGGGGTGAAGTACTTTTGTCCACTAAAGAAGAGCGGGACCTAGGCGTGGTTGTGTCTGATGAACTTAAAGTAGCTAAACAGCTAGAAAAGGCAACAGAAAAAGCTAGAAGGATGCTTGGGTGCATACGGAGAGGAATGGCTAGCAGAAAAAAGAAGGTGATAATGCCTCTGTATAAGTCTTTGGTGCGACCTCCTTTGGAGTATAGTGTGCAATTCTGGAGACCGCACCTTCAAAAGGATGTGAACAGGATGGAGTCGGTGCAGAGGGTGGCTACTAAAATGATTAGTGGGCTTCATTATAAAGCATATGTGGACAGACTTAAGGATCTTAATATGCACACCTTAGAGGAAAGGCAGGATAGAGGTGATATGATTGAGATATTCAAATACCTCTGTGGCATACATGTTCAGGGAGAGAGCCTCTTTCAATTGAAAGCAAGTTCTGCTATGAGGAGACATGGGATGAGGGTAAAGGGAGATAGATTCAGGAGTGATATGCGGAAATATTTCTTTACGGAAAGAGTAGTGGATCCGTGGAATAGTCTCCTAGTGGAGGTGGTAGAGATGAGGACAGTAACTGAATTCAAAAAAGCATGGGACAAACACAGAGGATCTCTAAAGGTAAAAAGGGGACTGTTGTAGTTGTTGATATGGAAGGACAGACCAGATAAGCCATGTGGTCTTTTTCTGTCGTCATATTTCTATGTTTCTATGTTTGTAACCCCTTCAACACTGCCCAAAGCCTTAAGAAGCTCACACTGACCGTAGAACTAGAAGGTTCCAGCAGCATAACATGGGATTACATAACATATCATTATGCTATACCCTTCTTCACCCTCTCCCCTTACCCCTCCCCCCAACCCCAGGTGCTAGGCTACCTACCACCCAACCCCACTCAGGGTCCACATGTAGTTTCTTCCAAGCTGGACAGAGTGTCACAGCAACAATGCAGAGGTCATTTCCCCAGCTTTCCTTCCTTCCCCTCTACCCACACCCTCCCACTCAGCAACCCTAATTGCACCCAGTCTTGCAACGAACCTTGAATGCCAGCACATACTACATTCAGTGACCCCTCCTTGCAAACACACTCTTCCCCACCTACCCCTCCAAATAGAACTATCCCACCCCAACACTTTTACAGCAAATTTACCACCTCACTGTGCACTCTGGGGGTCATAGTTGCTAAATAATCCCACCAGATTGCCATAAAAGTCTTCAATCTCCCCTCAGACTCCTGCGCCATCTCTGCCTTCCATTCTGAAGAAATCATGCAGCAAATTGCCAGTGCCCAAAGGACAGAAATTCCAACCTCTTCCATGCACCCAGCACAAGTTTCTTACCCAACACACAAGCCTCTGCATGAACAATCTGCAATACTTGCCTCCCAAGTTTAAAAATCCCCCACTCACCTTATATACACTCCTGAGGTCCTATCTGGATCTCTTGTTTCAGCATCTGAGCCAAAAAAATGAAAAATTTGCATCCAAAACTTTTGTACCCTGGGACAAGACCAGAAATAGTGACCCGGTGTGCCAGCCATCTGAGCACACTTCTCACATTCTGCCGACTGGGCAATACCCACTTCAGACAGCTACACCCGAGACAAGTAGGCTCGCATCAGAACCTTATACTGTACCTTCCCAGCCTTATCTCCATACTGATACACTTTAAGCTTACAATAGAAAAATAATTTCTTATCCTGTTTATGCATTAAAACATTCAGAACGCCATAAAAACCAACATTGCCTCCCTAGACTGAGGGGTAGAATTTCAGGCCAAGACCTGCCTCTCCTGACACACTATCTTTTCCAGCCTGATTTCCTGGCTATCTAAGTCCTTTCTCTGATTGGCCAGGAAAGCGATTATGTCACCCTTTAGAACCACTTTCATAGTTTTCCAAAAAGGAAGTGGGGTGTCCACATGACCTGCATGACGTTGAGCATATTCCTCCCATTTTTCCCTTAAATAACTTCTAAATTATTTGTCCATAAAAAGAAAACCTGGGAACCTCCAGTTCCATGAAGACTTTTCCACCCTTTCTCAATGCAAAGTAAGCCAGATGCAAGTGTAGTCTGCTACCTCTAGAGAACCTTTTATGACCTCAGAAACATGTGTAAGCAGATGGCTAGCAACAAACAATTATTGACCACGTGCAGACCAGGCATGAGCCCTTGACATATGGGAATAGTCCCTATCCTTTGGGTGTAACACCTGCCAGGCATTCACAAACTCCAGCCTGTCACAGAAATCATGTAAAGCTCTGGAGGCCCAAGCAGTACTTTGTTACCCCTTCCCTGTCTTGTCCAAAATGGGATTCATGACACTATGGAAGTCACTCACTACCACCAAACAATTCAGCTCCAGTTTTTCTAATTCAGTAGTCAGAGAAGCAGGAAATCCACAGTCATATACATTGAGGGCAAATACATTGCAGAAATCAACAGGGGGACCAAAGAGTTTCCCACTAATAATCAAATACCACTCCTCGAGGTCTTTGACTTCCTTTTCCAAGTTAAAAATAGCATCCTTCCAAAGAAGGATGACCACCCCAGCTTTCTGTGTCTCAGAGGATGCTACATACTCCTGCCCCACCCACCACCTTCTCAGTTTCCCATGCTCTGTGTAATAAATGTGTGTCTCCTACAACAGATATCATTGCCCCATGATACACACAAAACCTTGTATGGCTTGACAGGCAATCCCATACCACACACATTCCAGTAAAGGTACTGTACCTTCCTATCTGCCATCATCCCACAAATTCTGCATTCAAGCTATTGCAGTCCTTTTTTCCCAACTGGAGAAGTATTCCCCCCCCCTCCCCCCTGACCCCAGCCCAGGGTCCTCCTTCATCCTCTCATTTCGCTGCACTATAGTACACACATCCATACACCCCACCTTCCCCTGCCCCATATCCGTCCAACCCTCCCTCATGTATAACACTCACCATCATCCTACCCCCCACTCACTTCACACTCATTCCATAACCACTAATTAACCTCCCCTCTAAAACCCACTTGTACACAAGGAACATAACAATTAACAGTTAACTGCAAACTGCTGTAGCGGGCACTGAAAAGAGAAAGTAGGCCATCTCCCTGGTCCTCCTTCTCACTCAGTGGCAGAGTGCCGGGTTTCACCACCCCACTGAGCATTGCAAACGTCAATAGTCCACCTTGGAGCACATCCACTTCCTCCTAGGAGCAGGCCATTAAGTCATACAGCTCTACCGGCACTGGCTAAATGTTCCACAAGTCCATCCCTTCCGCTCTGTAGCATCAACATATCAGATCACCAGACTCATCATAATCCAGCCAGTGTGGTCCCATTCTTAACAATCCATGCTGGACTCTCATGCCGCGGCTCAGGACCCCATGGTCCCCATCAGGAAGGCACTGCACCCAGGGCCACTGCAAGCATATTAGCCACCCTAGGCAAACCTTCAGCCATGTACCCCCTTGTAATTAGTTTTTAGACCCTTAGTGACCCTCCTCCCCCGCCCCCAAGAATTTGATTAGTAAACTCAATTGTAATCATCTTGACACCATATCTCCCAGAACAATCCTATAAAATGCATATTTGGACACCACACTTTCAAATATTGAACTTTGTTTTGTAAATATATGCATAATGAGGGAGATTTTATAAAACCATTTACAAGGGTAAATGGACAATTTGCATATTACCCTTCTGCCTGCAGGTAAAAGTACGCACTATTGACTCAGTTTGTGTGGCTGCCAGGACTCGTTACATTGCTGCCCTTCTCCCCCCCCCCCCCCCCACCTCCCCAGAAACTGCTATCCTAGGCAACTGCCTGGTTTGCCTAGTGGTTGAGCCAGCCCTGACCGCACCATCCACCTCTCTGCTTGCCACAAACTTAGTCGCCTCCTCCAGTGAATCAAAAGTGTACATAAAGCCACCGTGATGCACCTGCAAACCAGCAGGATATCAAAGGATGAAGCACATGCATCTTTCAATCTTGAGCACAGCACAGCAAAATCTTTCCTTTTCCCTTCCACACTGGCCAAATAATGTTGAAAAAGTAGAACTTTCGGATCCCCGTATTGCACAGGGAGCTACCTGCTGAGCAGTGTATTGAACCGCTTCCTTCTGCACCGAGTTAAGGAAGTGTACCACAACTACTCTTGAGCAACTCTGCCCTCCTGGTGTCGGACTGACCCTGTACGCCCTCTCAAGCAATACTGGACCAGTATCAGAGCCCAGAGTCAGAGTCACTGACAGCCAAGTCTCCAAAAAGCCTCTGAGCTCCCCTTCTTTAATCTGCTTGGGCGGTTATTCCTGCGCGATCGATTTTCAAGGTCCTCAAACTTTGCCTCCTAACAGCACAAGGCCTACTGCGAGTTCCTTCTTTGTTTCTTGTGCGCCATCATCGGCCCAGAAATCTGCTGCTCTATGTGCGCCAGCCACCCATGGAACTCCTCCAGTGTCGTGAGACACTCTCCAACTTGTCATATGTTTTATAAAATTTAATTTCCAGTGCCTGCACCGCCAGGGCCGGCCCAACCACTTGGCAGACCAGACTGTTGCCTAGGGCGGCAGCTACTTTGGAGCAGCAAAAAGCAGTTACAATCAAAGCAAAACAATGAGTCTTACCAACCACCCAAACTTAAAGACTCATCAGTGCAGGAAGAATGGGCAATTTATATTTACCCTTGTAAGTGGCTGTAGGAAATCTCCCTCATTATGCATATGTTTACAAAACCGAGTTTAATATTTCACGTGTGATGTCCAAGTAGGTGCTTGTATAGGACTGTTCTGGTAGGGATGGTATTGAGATGATTATGACTGAGTTTAATTATCAAAATCTTGGGAGGAGGCTACTAAGGGTCTAAACGTTTACTGCAGTGACTTCCATTGCCAGAACTTCCCGAGGATTCACATGTCTCACTCAGCACAGCGTCAGTCGCCATCTTACTTCTTGATTTTATTTGCTTGTTTTGCCACCATGCTCAAGGGAAGGATTCCACTGGTTATAGCAGACTCCACCTTGCCACTTTTGGAAGGGGACCTCACAAAAACCAGTTTGCACAGAGAAAAGGAGGGGTTACTCCAGGAGCTCAAGAATTAACAGCTTCCCTGGCTCACCACATCAAGCGACCTCCCCATAATGGATTGAAGTAATTATTAACATGCAATTATGAAACAAGGGAAAATGTGAAATAAAAGCAGTAAGTCAAGGAGTAATTAGCAGATCTATAGGAAATTGAGTCATTTTAATTTTCATAGACTCCTTCAGGAGATTCCCACATCAGAGATACAATCTGTAATCAATCATTTTGGAAGGAGCAATATTAGAGAGCATTCTCACTGAAAAAAACCCATATTATCATTTACTTTAGAAGTTTCCCATTGCATCTGGTTTTCATATAGTTTCCAGATTCATAAAACATTGATTGATCCCTCAGGCCATACTATAGTGGCAAAAATGGGTTCAGTACTGTAACCTTTATCAAAATATCTGGATACGTTTTATGTGCCGTTGACAGCGACTCTCATTCACATCCGAGAGACTTTATTCACCTTATCAAGCTGTTGTCAGGGACTGACAGGGTTGATGCTGAGTGATTATTAGTAGCTCTAGACATTAAAGCACCAGTGCACAAATAATATACCGCAGCAAAGAACAACAGGCCTTGTACACTCCGAAGAGCCCTTTTATTAAAGGATGCACTAATAGCACCAACATTATAGCATGTTAGGTGCAACGCTACTGCATTACTGTCAGGGGCGTAGAAAGCACGTTCCTGGCAGCTAACGTGGACCCCTGCGCCCTAGTATGGCATACAAACAGCACGGGTGCACTTAACGTCAAGGGTCGCACACGGTGTTTGCCCCTGCGCTAATTGTGCAGTACACACCGTGCCCACTCTCCCTTACCACCCCAATGCACAACTCACAGCGTGGAAATCGGCCCTGCGCTGTCAATGTGCGTCCCAGCAGACCTTCAGTGCACGTCAGCGCACACGCCAACAGCCAGCACCCGTTGGGAAAAGTTATTGTGCAAGAGGCTGTCATGGGTACAGGTGGGACCTGGCTCATTTGGCACTCACTAGGAATTTTTCCCCCAATAAAAGTACAGCAAAGGTACACTTGCCCCCAAGGTCAGCCCTAGAGTTATTTCAAGGCGTAGCCATTCCAGGCAAAGCTCAAGCCTTATGCCCCAGGACGGCCCGAATCAATTGTTTAACTTTGAATGCCCTGCTCTTTCTGGTCCCTAGAATCTGCCACCCTAGGCAACTGCCTAGTTTGCCTAGAAACATAGAAATATGATGACAGAAAAAGACCACATGGCCTAGTCTGTCCTTCCATAACAACTACAACAGTCCACTTTCTACCTTTAGAGATCCTCTGTGTTGGTCCCATGCTTCTTTGAATTCAGTTACTGTCCTCATCTCTACCACCTCCACTGGGAGACTATTCCACGGATCCACTACTCTTTCCATAAAGAAATATTTCCGCATATCACTCCTGAATCCATCTCCCTTCAGGGACCCCGGATATCAATGCTTGACCCAGTACAAGCATTGCGGAACCTGTGTCTTTTGGGGAAACTGCCAGGTACGTATGACCTAGACTGGCCACTGTTGGAACCAGGATACTGGGCTTGATGGACCTCGGTCTGACCCAGTCTGGCATCTCTTATGTTCTTATGTTCTCTCTCCCTGAACATTTACATCTCAATCATATCACCTCCATCCTGCCTTTCCTCTAAGGTGTACATATTAAGATCCTTAAGTCTGTCCTCATATGCTTTATAATGAAGACCACTAATCATTTTAATAGCCGCCCTCTGCACCAACTCCATCCTGTTCACATCCTTTTGAAGGTGCGGTCTCCAGAATTGCACACTATACTCCAAATGAGGTCGCACCAAAGACTTATAAAGAGGCATTATCACCTCCTTTTTTCTGCTAGCCATTCCTCTCCGTATGCACCCAAGCATCCTTCTAGCTTTTGCCGTCGCCTTTTCTACCTGTTTAGCTACTTTAAGATCATCAGACACAACCACGCCTAGGTCCCGCTCTTCTTTAGTGGACAAAAGTA
Organism: Ichthyophis bannanicus; assembly: GCA_033557465.1. NCBI lineage: Eukaryota > Metazoa > Chordata > Amphibia > Gymnophiona > Ichthyophiidae > Ichthyophis > Ichthyophis bannanicus. The sequence goes on along the minus strand of CM066046.1, from coordinate 146,953,457 downwards.
CTTCACCTCCTATACTGTATTGCTCCCTTGCATTGCTGCAGCCCAAATGCATGACCTTACATTTTTTAACATTAAATCCCAGCTGCCAAATTCTAGACCATTCTTCAAGCTTAGCTAGATCCCTCCTCATGTTATCTACACCTTCCTGGGTGTCTACTCTATTGCAGATTTTGGTATCATCCGCAAAAAGGCAAACCTTACCCAACAGCCCTTCCGCTATATCACTAACAAAGATGTTAAAAAGAATCGGACCAAGGACAGATCCCTGGGGCACACCACTGGTAACATCCTTCTCCTCAGAGTGAGCTCCATTTACCTGTACTCTTTGTTGCCTCCCACCCAACCAATTTCTAACCCAAGCAGTAACTTTAGGGTCCATCCCTAGGGTGCTCAGTTTGTTTATAAGTCGCCTGTGAGGAACAGTGTCAAAGGCTTTATTGAAATCTAAATACACCACATCTAGGGCTCTCCCTCGGTCCAACTCCCTGGTCACCCAGTCAAAGAAATCAATCAGATTTGTCTGACAAGACCTGCCTCTGGTGAATCCATGCTGCCTCGGATCCTGTAATCTGCTGGACTCCAGAAACCTCACTATTTTCTCTTTCACCTAAGTTAAACTAACCAGCCTATAGTTTTCAACCACATCCTTACTTCCGCTTTTGTGTAAAGGCACCACATGAGCCTCTCTCCAGTCCTTTGGCACCACTCCCGACTTCAACAAGGAATTGAAAAGGTCAGTCAGTGGAGCTGCTAGAACATCCCCAAGTTCCCTCAGTATTCTAGGGTGTATCCCATTCGGTCCCATCGCTTTGTCTACTTTAAGTTGAGCTAGTTTCTCACGAACACAGTCTTCTGAAAATTGTTCAAGATGTCCCTCACTCAGAGGCGGCCCAAGGGGGGTGCGGGGCCATGTGCGGAGACTCGGTGCGGGGCCTCATTTGCATAAGGGGCCTCATTTGCATAAATATTTGCATAATGTTACCATATACTAACTTTTAGTAAACATGCCTCTTAATGAGTATATGGATAAAGAAAAACTAAAAGATTTCTACATTACTATAATCCAGTGCCAACCACCAGACACATTAGGAACTACTACAAACACTGACCATTTAGAACCCCTAGCAAACCCGCCGTATCCTAACAGCACTACCAGGACTCACAAAGCACCATACCCTACCTATCAAAAGGAAACATGCAAATATTAAACCAATACATTTCAGAGAACAACAATACATGACCTACTGGGGAAAGAGAACAAGTGGCAATGTCAAATAGGAATTACATAAACAGAATACCTCAGCTCAGTTACACATGCAGAACATAGACCATCACCAAACAAGGAATCACAATTTAGAAACAGGAAGACAATAATTAAACTGGGAATCCCAAAAGCCAAACTTGGAATGTACAACACTGTAGAAATAAAACTATACATTAATTTGCTCTTGTACTAAACAAAGCGCAGACGTTAATGATGCACATTTACCAGAGCTGACATATTCCAATTAATAAATTCAAAATAAAGAGATATTTTTCTACCTTTTGTGCATTTTTTTTCAGCTGCAATTGCTCCAGCCACTTTCTTCTGGTTTCTTCGTGTCTTCTGCTAACTCTCCATCGTCTGCTGTCCATTTGTCCTTTCTTCTCTCTTCTAGTTTTTTTCCATTCTCTCTCTACATCTGCTTTAACATACTAATCTTTCTCCTTTTGCTCTTTCCTCATTCCTATTTCATCCACAGATCCACTCAAATTGTACCCCTCCATCCTCAATCCCCACTTACTCTCCCAATACCCGGCCAATTGTAGATTTTTTATCCCTCCCACACAAAATATTTTTCCCCTCTCCATTTTACTCTCCCAGCCCCATCCCATTCTAATTCTCCCCCAACATCAGCTCCCTTCTAGTTCCAGCCTCACCCAGCATCCATTCCCTTCTAGTCCCTGCATCAGCCCATTTCCAGTCCTAGCCCCCCATCAACCCATTTCCAGTCCGTCCTAGCCCCCCCATCAACCCACTTCCAGTCCTAACCCCCCATCACCCCATTTTCAGTTTAAGCCCCCCCTATAATCCATTACCAGTCCTAACCCCCCCCCATCAGCCCACTTCCAGTCCTAACCCCCATCAACCCATTTCCAGTCAGCCCCCCATAGCCCATTGCCAGTCCTAACCCCCCCATCAGCCCACAGCCCATTACCAGTCCTAACCCCATCAGCCCACCTCAAGTCCTAACCCCTCCCCATCAGCCCATTTCCTGTCCTAGCCCCCCCATAGCCCATTATCAGTCCTAACCCCCCCCATAGCCCATTACCAGACAGCCCCCATCAGCCAACAGCCCAGTACCAGTCTTAACCCCCCCCATAGCCCATTACCAGTTCTAACCCCCCCATCAGCCCACAGCCCATTACCAGTCCTAACCCCATCAGCCCACCTCAAGTCCCCTCCCCATCAGCCCATTCCCTGTCCTTGCCCCCCCCATAGCCCATTATCAGTCCTAACCCCCCCATAGCTCATTACCAGTCTTAACCCCCATCAGCCCACAGCCCATTACCAGTCCTAACCCCATCAGCCCACCTCCAGTGTTAACCCCCCATCAGCCCATTTCCAGGCCTAGCCCCCCCATAGCCCATTACCAGTCCTAACCCCCCCCAACAGCCCACCGCCCATTACCAGTCCTAACCCCCATCAGCCCATTTCCAGTCTTAGCCCCCCATCAGCCCATTAGTAGTCCTAACCCCACCCATCAGCCCACCTCAAGTCCTAACACTTCCCCATCAGCCCATTTCCTGTCCTAGCCCCCCATTGCCCATTACGAGTCCTAAGCCCCCCCAACCGCCCACAGCCCACTACCAGTCCTAACCCCATCAGCCCACCTCCAGTCTTAATCCCCCCAGCCCATTTCCAGTCCTAGCAACCCCCCAGCCCATTTCCAGTCCTCGCCACCCCCAACCCACTACCAGTCCTAGCCCCCCATAGCCCATTCCCAGTCCTAATCCCACCAGCCCATTTCCAGTCCTAATCCCCCATCACCCAATTTTCAGTTTAAGTCCCCCCCATACCCCATTACCAGTCCTAACCTCCCCATCAGCCCACTCCCAGTCCTAATCCCACCAGCCCATTTCCAGTCCTAATCCCCTATCACCCAATTTTTAGTTTAAGCCCCTCCATAGTCCATTACCAGTCCTAACCCCCCATCAACCCACTTCCAGTCCTAATCCCATCAGCCCATATACAGACATATCTCCCCCATAGCCCATCACAACTCCTAACCCCCCCTCCCAGCCCCCCATAGCCCATCACCACTCCTAAACCCCCCCCAGCCCATCACCACTCCTAACCCCCCCAGCCCAGACCAGCCCAGCCCACCCTAGCCTAGCCTAGGGAAATTCTTTTTTTTAAAAAGCTGTCTGCTGCCGCTGCCGGGGCCGCCGCGGCAGAATCGAGTGTGCCGCGGGGCCCCCCCTGCCCAGCAGAGCCTGCCCTCCCCTGTATCACCTCTCTCTTTGCAGCTGCAGTCACACACGCCGGCTTTCAGAGCGCGAAGGAACTAGTTTCCCTTTCGCGGCTCTGTTAAGCCCGCGGGGGCTGATGGGAACTTCCCATCAGCCCCCGCGGGCTTAACAGAGCATCGAGGGAGAAACTCTCCCCTCGCGCTCTGAAAGCCGCGCGTGTGACTGCAGCTGTAAAGAGAGAGGTGATACAGGGGAGGGCAGGCTCTGCTGGGCAGTGGGGGCCCCGCGGCACACTCGATTCTGCCGCGGCGGCCCCGGCAGCGGCAGCAGACAGCTTTTTTTTTTTAAATTTTACTTTTAGATCAGAATGTTTTTTGCGCAGGGCCCCCTGAAACGCGGGGCCCTGTGCAAAAACATTTTCGCTCAATGTACGGGCCGGCCCTGCCCTCACTGCTGTTCCTGTTTGTGGGTGTTTTCTGAGGTCCTGCTCCTGGTTCTTCATATGTGAACACAGAACAGAAATGTTTGTTAAGCAATTCCGCTTTATCCTTATCAGCTTCTACATATTCCTCCCCTTCACCCTTGAGTCTGACAATACCACTTTTGCCCTTCCTCTTCTCACTAACATATCTGAAAAATGTCTTATCCCCCCCATTTTATTGCACTGGCTATTACCTCCTCCTTTTGAATCTTTGCCTTCCTGACTACTTTGCTAGCTTCTCTAAGTTTTTCCAAATACGGATGCCTGTCATCCTCTCTCTGTGATCTCTTGTATTTCATGAAGGCCTCCCTCTTTTTCTTCACTTTTTCAGCTACTTCTTTCAAAAGCAAAGTAGTCAGGAAGGCAAAGATTCAAATAGTCTAGAACACAACAGCACGAATCATCAAAAGAACTAGCAAGACAGACCACATTCCATAGGTATTACACCAACTGCACTGGCTTACAATTCAAGCCTGTGCCAAGTTCAAAACATTACTGAATATCTTCAAAATCATCCACCACTCCTCAGCAGACATCCTAGAAACCCTTATCATAAGAGAAGTGAATACCCGCCCTAGACTAAACAATAAAAGACACATAAGAACATAAGATATGCCATACTGAGTCAGACCAAGGTCCATCAAGCCCAGTATTCTGTTTCCAACAGTGGCCAATCTAGGTCATACATACCTAGCAGTTTCCCCAAAAGACACAGGTTCCACAATGCTTGTACTGGGTCAAGCATTGATATCCTGGGTCCCTTCTTAATAATGGTTTATGGACATTTCCTCCAGGAAATTGTCCAAACCTTTTTTAAACCCATCTACACTAACAGCCTTTACTACATCCTCCGGTAACAAATTCCAGAGTTTGATTACACGTTGAGTGAAAAAATATTTTCTTTTATTAGTCTTATATAGTTTACCCTGTAGCTTCATTGCATGTCCCCTAGTCTTTCTATATTCTGATAAGGTAAACAATCGATCTACGTTTACCCGTTCCACTCCGTTCATTAATTTATAGACTTCTATCATATCTCCCCTCAGCCGTCTCTTTTCCAGGTTAAAGAGCCCTAACCTTTTTAGCCTTTCTTCATAGGAGTATCCTTCCATCCCCTTTACCATTTTGGTGGCTCTTCTCTGAACCTTTTCTAATAACGCTATATCCTTTTTAAGATACGGCGACCAGAATGGCACACGATATTCAAGGTGCGGTCTCACCATGGAACAGTATAGAGGCATTATAATATCTTTTGTTTTATCTTCCATTCCTTTCCTTATCATACCTAGCATTCTGTTTGCTCTCTTGGCCGCCGCTGCACACTGTTGGCACACATGATCTGTGTGCCAACAGACTACCAGAAAAGCAAACAATCTACTTCCAAAAGAGCCCTGTCACTAGCTGCACTCCAACTGTGGAACACCCTCCCCAAAGAAATCCAATCCTCTGAAGATGTCAAGGACCTCAGGCAGAAACTCAAGACCCTTCTATTCATGGAACATTATGGAAACATCACGTAGTCCGGCAACCACACCGGCTACAACCAAAGACCCTTTAGAACCGCCCCAATAGCTCTGCCCAGCTGTAAATAGCCTGAAACAACTGTAAATAAGTTAAGCAATTTGTAAATAGGTTATTACCCTGTTAAGTATCCTGCATGCCAACCTTGAGCTTAGTTCACCATATTCTGTTTGAGTTTTAAATACAATGTAAATCGCTTTGATTTCAGGATAAGGCGGTATCAGGTTAAATAAACAAATGCATGTATATTTTTAAACCATTTTGCCTCTACACAGAAAAGCAGCATATAAAGCCTCAAATATACAATAAAGAATGCCAAAGTGCATTTAGGATTTAGCAACTAATGTGTGGTCGTTGCAACTGCTGTGTGCTAACCTCTAGGGTTTAAGGCCAGCATGTTCCTAGCAGGTACAGCACAGTATGGTACTCTAACATGGTACAGCACTGTGCACTATTGCCGCAGCTGCGCTGAACTCCAGTACTGAGGTGGCCTTAGTGCACCTGCACTAATTGCACGAGGTGCAGGTAAGCATGCAATGCACACCACACCCACTCTCTGCTCCTACCCACTGCTTCACCACCCCAACGCGCAACAAGCTGTCAATGCTGAAGTCAGCATGTGCTCGCTGTCCTGGCCCTGGGGTGTCCGTCACCAAGGGCTTCAGCAAGCTCTTAACGTGTGTCAAAACCTGCGCTGACTGCACAGCGCACTTTAGTAAAAGAGCTCCTAAGTATTAAACAGGGGCATGTTTACCAAGCTGGGCTAAGGGTTATTGTGAGCTATTAGTACCTAGGTCCCTTATTATTCAGTGGGACCTAGTTACAAATTGCCCGTGCTAACCATTAGCCCAGTTTAGTAAACATTCTCCACAGTGTACATGTGAACAATCTTTTTCCAAACTTAAGATTGTGAAATTGAGACTCAAATCTACACTCACACAATACCTTCTGGAATCACCGATTCTCATTATAGTCAAAAAGAAAATAGCCCAGATGCTAAAAAAGACAAAGAAAACACTAAAACAAATCGTAAAAACGTCTAGTGAACTGAGCCCACTTCTGCTGTCATAAATGGTTGCTCGGTTGCTTCTGAGAACGTACTGTAAACAATGACTGGCGAATGATTATTTAATTATCTGAAAAACATTTATTATATTCACAGTGTGACATAAAGAGCTATTATTTTGTTCATGTATAAAACTGTAAATTGATATCGCTGCTGGAATTTGAAAGTGAAAATCTGTTCTATATTTTGTATAATATTTGCTTATGATGTTATGAAGGGGCCGCATGCTTATAAGCATATGATAAAATATATAAAATTTGTTTATATAATAATGATAACTGTCAAATATTTCATATTCATAGTGAAATATATATATTCAAGTCATGCACGATTTCATGACTTTGTTTATTTCTACATTAGGTTTTTGTCTAAAGTGATCTTTAGAATTATTACAACAGATGCAGAACCAGTAATCTATGTCATATGGGCGCTTAGGGGGTCCAGACCACTGTCAATCTGCTCCTGGAGACAAAATTAAAATTTCATTGCAGGGACTATTCCAGTTGTCTCCCATTTCTTGCTAGAAGCACGAATAAATTGTTTGCCAAATACATCCTTATCATCAAGGATACAGTTATTTTCCTCATCCAGGTTGATTTTTATTGGTAGTTGCTTGAAACAAGGTACATGACACATCCAGGCCAGGAACAGAAACATTAGCATCTTTCCCATCCTCTGCAGCAATGAGAAGACATCTCTAGAACACCTCCATTGCTAGCTCTGATCCAAGAAAAGCATGAACATCCTGGATGGACAAAACCATGCTTCTCAGAAACCATCAGATAAAATGAACAGCTGGGGCTGAATCCAGCACATCCATTAGTATAGTGTGTAGCTTCGCTCTTGTCAGGATCTAAATTAATGACTTCATTAATTCACTGCACTCAGGGTCCTAAGAGCATAACATAGCTGGCTAGATTCCAGTACTTTACAGGAAAGAGAAGAGCAAGGCCATGTGGGAGGGGGAGTCCATGCTAAAATGAACTCAAGGGCTTCCCCGCCAAACCCTAAAATCCTGAAACAGAACAGAGAAAAGGGAAAAGCATCTACCAGACAGAGAAACAACCTTTATGAAACAAGAGAATATGCAAAAGAACGGCAGCAAGTCAAGGAGCAATTAGCAAAACTGTACGATGGAAATCAGAAGCAGTGGAAATGTGGCCTAATAGAAGGAGACTGAGAAAGCTCAAACAATAGAATGACAAATGGAGAAGTCTTTCAAAGGGCAAGAGTTTAGAGGTTTCTTATGAAAGTAATAAAGAACAGGGAACTCAGTTTTCAGGACATAAAAGCTAGCCTCGGCTATATTGAATTAGTGCAATTAGAACAATATCACCTACAACTTGTTTGTCGACTCTTATTTCCACAGGACATAAAGAAAGGAAGGTAAAGGAACACTTGACAGGCAAAGGAGGAGGGGAAAGAGCCAAGGGATACCATCATTTGAACACATCAGCAACAGAACGGAAAAAGAAACTACCAAGATCCAACTCCTACTGCCTATCCGAAACTAAAGTGGATGATGCACCCTGATTGCCAAAGCACATCGCTAGCAACTCAAAGGCCCCAATATCAGGTTCAAAGTTTAAGCCACCTTGCAGTGTTCTAACATTGATTTTCTTACATAAAAACACTGCTCCATTGCTCTTGGATTCATATGGACAGCAGGGGTAAAAGGCAAAGGATGGCAACTGAGGAGGGTCTGCGGGGACACAGCAGGTAAAGATGAACAGACTGGCTTGGACTCTTGTCCTTGAAAACTTATGATCCCCCAAAGTCTATAAAGTGCACCTAGTGTAAGAGTTGACCTCAAGGCCCTGATCCACCAAGAGCTATTGTGATCCTATCTGACTGCATTAGTACATTTTGTTTTTTTCACCTCTGGTATTCTTCCTCCCCATACCATTGTTTGTACTAAATATTTCTCTCCTCTAGGCTTCTGCCTCTACTTATTTTATTTATTTATTTAGCAGTATTTAACTCATGACTTTCCAGTAGATCAAAGTGAGTTACAATCAGGCACTGCAGGTATTTCCCTTTGCTCAAAAGGCTTATGATCTAAGGTTGTACTTGAGGCAATAGAGGGTTAAGTGACTTGCTCAAGACCACAAGGAGAGTTAGTGGGATCTGCACCCTGGTCTTTTTAATCTCAGGTTGCTGCCCTAATCACTAGACTACTCCTCAACTCCATTATTCTTTATTCTTGTTCATCTTTTTATTTCTTGAAAGCAATTTTTTTTAAACAATCAAGTACTTTTTCATTGTTGCTCTTATCAGTCACTAGCAGTAGGAGACAGGGAGAACTTGTGTATCCAGAAACAAGGCTTGGATTTCTCTGCTGTTCATACTAAATCACCTGAAGAAAAAGAATGAGATATTCCAAGAGGTTTGAGTGACGGGAAGATAACCGCACATAGGTTTATTATTAACTTCCTCTCCTTTCTTTCCTTAAAATAGCAACAACTGCCAAATTAAATTGTGAAGCACAGAGATAAGCTCTCCTGACTCACTGCTTGTTGCTGTTAAGTGCCGTTGAGTCAGTGTCGATTCATGGCGAACCTCTGGATTGTTGTCCTAAACTGTATTTGGTCTTCAGTCAGGTGGTTCATTGTTGACAAAGTGGTTCCCATAGCTGCTGTTATTGTATCGATCCATCTCATTGCTGGCCTTCCTCTTTTGCATGGACCTTCAACCTTGCCAAGCATGATGTCTTTCTCTAATGATTTCTCTCTTCGCAAGATGAGTCCAAAGTATAAAAGTTGAAGTCTTGTCATCTGAGCTTCTTAGGAAAGCTTAGGTTTGATCTCCTCTAGTACTGACTGGTTTGTTCTTCAGGCAGTTCATGGTATACACAGTATTCTTCACCAGTACCATAATTCAAAGGCACATATTTTCTTCCTGTACATCTTTTTCAATAAATCAACTTTCGCATCCATAAGATGTTATTGAAAATACCATGGCTTGTACAAGTCAAATATTTGTATGGAGAGAGACAGCTCTGCTCTTGAGAATTTTGTCTAGGTCCTTCATAGCAATTCTGCTAATAGCAACGCATCATCGGATTTCTTGACTGCTTGTCATTTCTTTATGGATTATTGATTCAAGCAGGTTAAAGTTGTCCACTATTTCAATTTCTTCTACATCAGTGATGAACATATTGATTTTGTTAGTCTCAGGATTTTTGTCTTCTTTATGTTAACATGCAGGCCCATTTTAACACTATATTCCTGGATCTTGAGAAGCAAATGTTTTGAATTGTCTTCACTTACAGCCAGTATTGTGGTGTTATCAGCATAGTGAAGGTTGTTGATGAGTCTTCACCAGTCTTCATACAGTCTTGCTTCTTTGATGATTTGTTTGGCATATAAATTAAATAGGTAGGGGGAAAGTATGCTGCCTTATCATAAACCTTTGCTGATTTTAAACAATCCTCTTGTTCCAGTCAAACTGTTGCTTCTTGATCAATGTAAAGTTGTGCAAGAGAACTATCAGGTGTTCTGGTATACCAAAGCTTCTTAATGTGGCCCAGAGATTCTCATGGTTTACACAGTCAAAAACCTTGCTATAGTCAATAAAGCACATATAGAGTTGTGGTCAACAATATTGGTACCCTTGCAGTTCAACCTCTTAATATCCAATATCTCCAAAAAAATAAGTGGCCAGTGAAATGGTTTTGGACTATATATACACACATATTTGACACATAAAAGAATCTAATAAAACAAGACCAATTAAAAAAGGACATAGTATAAAAACTGGGACATTGCCAGGACATGATTATTGCATTGTCCCTCCAATTACTTTAATTGGGCAATGTTGCCTTAGAAAAAGATAAAAACAGAAGGTTTGCTGTGATAAAGGAAATCCTTTCAAAGCAAACAGTCCAACAAAAACTTGTTAGATAAATATAGGGTCATAGTACAAGTGTATTTAGTCAGGTCTTACTTAATTGAAGGACATGATTATTGGCACCCTTATAAACAATCCAAATCAGTTTGAACAGAAGAACCACATTCCCACTGCAGTAAAATTAGACCTGTGATCAATTGTCAGTACTCACATAACTTGAATCAATCAATGAATGATGGTTCTAATGTTTAAAATGGCCACATTCACTCCCTATTCCATTTTCACAATGGTGAAGACAACAGAGCTGCCTGAGATCCTCAGAAAAGCCATCACCACCAAACATCAAAATTCAGAGAGGTTCAAGGCCATCTCCAAAGACCTTGGGATTCCTATCTCTACTGTTCGCAATGTTATTAAGAGGTTTTCTTCTCATGGAACTGTCAAGAATCTCCCAGGACATGGTGAAAGAGAACAATTCATCCAAGAAGTCTTTGAAGGTTAGTTCAAACTGTTAGAAAAACACCATGTACATGTACAACATCCAAGGACCTAGACAAGATTAAGAGCAGAGATGTCTTGGACAAGAATAGGCTCCTTTATGGAGCGAATTTTGGGGCAGCGGATCTCTTGGGATAGCTCCCTTGTTCTCCTTGATCACTTGCGCCTTACTCAGCCCAAGGGTAGGTGGGAGAGACTGTTGGTCTGCGGGGCCTGTCTGGTGGGCAAGGGCCCCATATTGCACAACTGGCGGGAACGCAGAGCGCCCTCGTTTTGGGAGTGGCGGAATGCCTTCCACCAGATGATGCTAATGGAAGCTCGATACGCCCGGGGTAATGTTAAACGCTGGCCCCGCTTTCAGATGCTGTGGGACCCCTATCTCCAGAGCCTGAGCTCCCACACTAGGAATGAAGTGTTACAACTGGGTTCCTAACTGACTAGGAGGGATGGCGGGCTAATAGTGGGAAGCGCTGGCCTGTGTCCTCGAGGTGTGGATGCGACTAACAAAAGAGGGATGGGTTGGGGGGGGTGAGGGGGAGGTTTGGGGGTTATCTAACGAAAAATTGTACAACGCACATGTGTCGGTTTCTTTCTCCTGGGGGTGGAGAAGAGTACCCCCCCCCCCCAAGGAGTTTGTTAGTTGTATTGTTATTGTTATTGCATGGTGTTGAGAAATAAAGTTTATAAAAAAAAAAAGAGCAGAGATGTCTTTCTCCATACAAAGATTCGACTTGTTCAAGCCATGATATTGTCAATATCATATGGATGCAAAAGTTGGACAGTGAAAAAGATAGACAGGAAGAAAATCTATGCCTTTGAATTATGGTGCTGGCAACGAATATAATACCATGAACTGTTCGAAGAACAAACCAGTCAGTACTAGAGAAGATTAAACCTAAGCTTTCTTTAGAAGCTCAGATTACAAGACTTCGACTTTCATATTTTGGACACATTATGTGAAGAGAGAGAACGTTACAGAAAGACATCATGCTTGGCAAGGTAGAAGATCAACGCAAAAGAAGAAGGCCAGCAATGAGATGGATTGATACAATAACAGCAGCTATAAACAATGAGCCAACCTGACTGAAGACCGAACACAGTTTAGGACAACTATCCAGAGGTTCGCCATGAATCGACACTGACTTGACGGCACTTAACAACAACAAAAACATCCAAAAAGCTTAAGGCTGACCTGGAACAATCTGGAGTGGTGGTTCCTACTTGCCCCATATGCCACACACTAAGCAAAGGAGGACTTCATGCTCAAAGACAGACATAAAAAAACACGTTTGATATTTGCCCAAACCCACCTTGAGAAACCATAATCCTTCTGGGAAAATGTTCTGTCGACAAAGGAAACCAAGCTTGAGCTTTTTGGAAATGCAGACCTGCGGTATATTTACAGGCAAAGAAATTAAGTTTATAAAGAAGAAAATACGCTTCCTACAGTTAAATATGGTAGAGGTTCCATAATGTTGTAGGGCTGTTTTGCTGCTTCAGGAACTGGAGGCCTGGAACTTATTAAAGGAATCATGAAGTCAGGGGACTACCAAGGTATTATGGGGTGAAATATGCTACCTAGTGTCAGAAAGCTAGGTCTGGGTTGCAGGTCATGAGTTCTCCAGGCTTTACTCTGAAAAGTCTTCAGCTCATTCCCAGTAGCCATTTGAGTGCCTTTTGACCTTGGGATCTCATCTTCCAGCAGTATAGTGCAATTTGTTTTGTTGTGACTATCCATTGGGTTTTTGTGGCAAGATACAAACGTAGATTGCCAGACCTTTCTTCTGCACAGGTAAAGCTAGTGTTGTTGCCATTGTCACAGGAATGTGATCCTCTGCCTCCAGCTCCACCCCATTCTGCTGCTGCCCAGATGGGTGGCTTGTCTTAGTATGGCACCTCCGCTGAGACCTGTCCATCTTGGGAGACCCTGCCAGTGGTTACACTACTGATAGCTTAGTTCTCAGGAATCACTGATGCACACAAGCCTTTAAGGCACGACTCACTGCAGATGAACTAATATGAGTTTTGATTTTATCATAAAAGCAGTATATCAAGTCTAAATAAACCATGATATAAGTTTTATTAAGGTGCTCTGAAAGATAGGAAAATTCTATCGTATTGAAAAACTAGCAGTCATCTACTTCCTGGAACACTCTACAATTCCACCGGTTCAACGGGAGAAAATTAAGACCAGATCATGCTGACCTTCGTGAAAGAAGAGTCCTTGTGCCTGAGCAGGCTCTCCTTCCCCTTTTCACTCTATCTCCTCATGCTACTGGTAGAGTAACCAGAGGATTCCTTGTTCAACGACTGGATGGACCACTTTATGTTTTTCCTGAGTGCATTCTTGGGCTTGCAACAGTATATCCAAAACGTGCAGGAGCACAGCTTCACAATGGGGTGGGGTGGGGTAGGTGGTGGGAGAACCAGGACTGGCTCAGCCTGTCTCCAAAAAAATGGAGCTGTCTGACCTCCTAGTGCCCACAGTGACCAGCACATGAAAAGCTTTCAAAGCACTGAAATAAAGATATTTGAGACACCCCCTCAACCTTTAGGCTGTCATAGCAGACTGAGATAGTACAGTGCAGGGGCTACATCTGTTATGTAACAATATCGGAGGGCTCATCTGCTTTAGTCATTTCCAGTTCCAGGTCATTATGGCAACTTTCCCATTTCTACATTCCCCTTTCAGAGTGAGAAACCAGAGGCACACAGAACATAGATCTCTTGGCCCTCATAAATATGAAATGTAAAAGTCAGTGCTCCCAAACAAACAGGATGCAGAAATCCTTGCTCAGGTAAAGAGCAGCTAAGTAGTGAAAGGAATAACGTCTGTAGAAGTGGCTTCTGTCTACTGATGGATGAACTCATTCCATACTGCAAGAGACAGCTCCAAAAAGCACCAAAGCTCATTTCCATGACTCCAAATGATTACCAGTCACTGCCCAGCATTTCTGCAGCAGTATAAACACAAATTAATGTGTCTGAGGGGTTTCGTGAAAAACACCTTGGGAACTTTTAAAGCAGTACAACAAAGCCGGAGAAGTAATTGCATCGTTTAATGAGTGCTCGCTTGCTCCTATTACTGGTACCAGTGACATCTGTCAAACTGAAAGCCAAATACTGCAATTAGACTGAGGCATTAGAAAATGAAACATAGAAGGAAATCAGCCCAATAGAATGGCACTGGGGGGGGGGGGGGGATAGAGGAGAAACAGGAACTTCAGTGGACAGTGATGGAGCAGGGGCCTCAGGTCAACGGTCAGCAGCGCCCCAGACCCAGGCTTTGTTCCCTTCCTTCCAGTGTTCACCTCCAGGGAAAACCCTTCCTCTGGGAGCCGCTCTACTGATGACTTGTTTTGTCTGCCAAGTTATAAAATAGAAGAGGAATGAGGATTCTTCGCTCCCTGCACCTCTTCTTTTGCTTGTATAGTTAGTTATGTCATTTTGGGGGTTTTTACATGTTCTAAGGCAACGTTCCTCAAACTGGTCCTGGAGTACCCCATAGTCAGTTGGGTGTTCAGAATATTCACCATGAATATGCATGAGATAGATTTGCAAGTCCTGTCTCCATTGTATCCATATCTGTCTCATGCATATTCACTGTCGATATCTTGCAAACCATCCTGGCTAGTGGGAACTCCATGAACAGGCTGGTCTAAGGCGTGCCAAATTCAAATTAATGGCTGATGTTAGTTCATAGAGCCTGTCTGTTTATATATATTACTTTCCAGTATGGACACATCAAAGTGTTAGAAACAGGACCCTACATCCTTACCCCTAGCTTTCTGCAATCCTGCAGCCATGGTCACTACCACAAAGAGTGAACACTGCCCCCCCCCCACACACACAGCCCCCACCTGCATATTGCACTTTCTCTCAGCTGCCGCTGTTCCACCTGACAATGGTGGGTCTGCTCCCTCTGCCACCACTGCTTCTGAGGGGAAGACAAGAAAAGGCCAAGAGCAGACAAAGAAGAAACAGATGACTGGAGACTGAGGGAAGCAAGGTGGAAGACAGCTGAGACTCCGAGTAAGTACAGGTGAAAGGGAAACTGAGTTGGAGATAGAGAAAAGAGGGAGCTTGGAAGATGAGAGATTGGAGAGGGAGTTTAGAAACAGAGAAACATAGAAAAATGACGACAGAAAAAGACCACATGGCCTGTCTAGTCTGTCCTTCCATATCAACAACTACAACAGTCCCCTTTAGAAGAGGATAGGATGAAAGAACAGGCAGACAAGGAGAGGAGTAAAGGATGATGGTAAAAGAAATACAAAGTGCCAATATTCAGACCATCTGCACTGGAGCAAAGGCCACACACACTCAGAGGCTTTGCACCACTTCTCAGAATGAAAGGGTACATGTAATTTGGCTTTGAAGGTTGCTGTGAGTATAAATTACATGCTATCACTTGTACCTGCTTCCTCTGCAGGTAGAACTTTGCAAGAAAGGTGCATCAGAAGATTTCAAAATGTAAATCTATATATGCACTTTAACTCACCAGACCTAAACACTCCCCCTCCTTTCAATGGTGACAACATGGAAATGCATAGACATGTTGCCACATGGAGAGCAGATTAACATTAGTGAGATGGGTTTTACCTGCATCAATCACTTTGAAATTTACCCTCTATAAAAAAAAAAAAAAAAAAAAAAGAGTATTTCTGGGCACTCAATAAAGATCTGAAACAAACTGATTGATAAGAACATAAGAACAGCCATAATGGGTCATACCAAAGGACTATCAAGCCCAATATCCTGTTTTCAACAGTGGCCAATCCAGGTCACAAGCACCTGACATATCCCAAAAGTAGCCAGTCCCATGCTACTTATCTACAGGGCTAAGCACTGTTTTTTCCTTGGACTACCTTAATAACAATGTAGGGACTTTTCCTCCAGGAATTTGTCTTTTTTAAACCCAGCTGCATTACCTGCTTTTACCACATCCTCCACAATGAGTTCTAAAGATTGATTATACATTAAGAGAAGAAATATTCTCTCCTAGCTGTTTTAAATATACTATTTTGTAGCTTTATGGTCTGTCCTTGTATTTTTTGAAAGAGTAAACAATCGATTTGCTTCTACTCATTCCATTCCACTCAGGGGTTTATAGGTTTCTGTTATATCTCCCCCTCAGCCATCTCTTCTCTAGGATGAAGAACTCTAACCTCTTGAGCCTTTCCTCATAAGAGAGTTGTTCCATCCCCTTTATCATTTTGGTGGCCCTTCTCTGAATCTCTTCTATATCTTTTTTGAGATGAGGAGACCAGAATTGCACACAATGCTCAAGGTGCGGTCACACCATATAACAATACAAAGGCATTGGAACATCACCAGGAGTGGAGTAGCCTAGTGGTTAGAGCAGTGGCCTGCTGACCGAGAGTCCAGGGTTTGATTCTCAATGGCCTTTCTTGTGGCCTTAGGGAAGTCACAGCGTGCCAAGAAAACCCAGGTGGTACCGAGTCACCAGGCGTCAGTATTGACTCAACGGCAACTCATTTCATGACATTGTTTGATATTCAAAACCACTTGTATAGTCAGCAGTGGCACCAACCACATATATCTTTTGTCTTATCAAAGTTGCCGCCAGCTATATGGAGTCAAACTTTCGGTGTTCGTGCATTTTTAAAAGGGACATGGCTAGGGACATTCTAACACTGGGTGAAAAGTATCTGTTTAAATGGCCATATGTTTGCCCCTGCAGTAACTGTACCATAATCCCCATGCCCACACTCTGCCCCTTACCACCCCAACATGTGATTCACAGTTAGTGCAAAAATAGGCCTGCACCATGTTGGCCCCACACTACCTGCATCCTCTAAATGTCTGAGCACACCTGAGCATCCAATTACAGGGAGGCAGCTAGTGGCTAAGGGTATACAACCTGGCCCAAGTTACAGCCTGCATAGAAAAGCTGTGGATGACTAAAGCAACAATAAACTCTCACAATGTCTAATCCACTACTCATGATGTAAGCTAAGCGCAAGTAGCAATACTAGAAGTGCAGCTGTATCTGTGCTTCCAGGCCAGGACAACTCATCTTGCATGTGGCAGTGGTGTCTGGTGCAGTTTTTCTCAGCATTTTTGCAGAGTACAAGGAGATGTCTCCTGGCTCTCACCAAACCTCCAAGTGCTGGCACAAAGGCCTGAAAAATCAAGGTCCTCTTGCCTTCTCCAGCTGCTGCTTTCCTGTAGTAGCTCAAAGGTAGATTCTGTGACCAGGATGCAAACCTCCAGCAGTCTATTTGCAGATATCTGCATGCAATTTTACATTCAAAAGATGTGTTTACTGAACATTTTTCAATATTAGGCATTTAAAAATACGTTAATTTGTAGCACTGCAATCACCACATTAATAAATCTGTCTCAATTACAGGAAGGACCGGCTTTCCATAAGCAACTTAGTCTCCCTTTCGAATATTACCTAGGAATTCTTCCTGAGCCACTGTGTCAACAGCAGCCAGTTGGAAGGAGGGACCATGAAAGGAGTGGAGGGTAGCGTTTCAGAGCTGCACAACGTTCACTCAGAGCCTGCCTAGAATATCTTATTTTAAAACACTTCAGCTCTAAACTCATCTTTTAGGGAAGCTGTACTGTGGAGGCAATATTGAGCTATAAATGGGAAAGATGATCACCGTTCAATTATCTCTGATATCCATCTGCACATCACTCCTGAAATCTAAAGAGGATCTGTCTCTCTCATAATTTTGGTACTAATTAGGCGTGAATGTTCCATGCTCCACACAAAGAATTCTAATTGAGAAATGAAAGCTTGGGTGCTCGTCCCTTCTTATAATCCTTCTTATAATCCGGCGCTCACCCTCTGAGCTCCCGACACCATCAGCAGCTCTCCCCTCTCCTGCACACTTCAATCTCTTCAAAGATTTTCAAGCGCAGCAAGCATTCTCTCACAATCAGCATAGCTAAATCTAGTACTTTTGTCAGTAGCTAGCCACTCAGTATCTAGCATATACTCTATTACCATTACCAATAGTATATCTCCTACCAGTACTGTTGTCAGTAGTTAGCCAGCAAATAGCTAACATTCTATCATTTTTATACTGTTGTCAGTAGTCTTTAACCAGTACTGTTGTCAGTAGGCAATCTGCAAATAGTTAACATTTTATCATCCTCCTATTGTTGCCAGTAGCATATCCACAGCCAGTAGTACTCATTGCCAGTAGTACTCATTACTGTTGCCAGTAGTATTCTATCAATTGAAACAGTTGTCAGTAGCTAGCCAGTCAGTAACAGTCAAACATTATATTACTGTTGCCAGTAGTATATTATCTTCTATCAGTACTGTTGTCAGTTACGATCATACAATTGTATACTGTTGTCAGTAGCATTTATCAACCAGGTCTGACAATAGCAGCCTCTCCTTGCAACCTCTACATAACACAACTTCCCAGTGGACTACATTGCTCACATCTTCTTACCCTGGTATATAACCGCTTAGCTCCACTAACACCAAACCTTCAAAAATGCCACCTACAAACATCACGATAATGAAAATATTCTATATCGGTTTAGTCTTAGCAATACTAACCATTGACTTAACTCTAAGCCTAAGCAGCAAAAACCACAAAACAATTCCCATTATTCACACACACACGCGAAACAACCACCATATAGGACACATTTACCCAAACAACCATCCTAGAGCAAATGTAAATAGACTAATTCACATAAACAAACAAACCCACTTCAAACAACCAAGGGTACATACACCAATAACACACCTTCCCTCTCATGCATTCTTATCAATGCACGCTCGATGAAAAACAAGCTACCCATATTTAATGACTTAATATCGGACTTAAATCCAGACATATTATGCGTTACAGAAACCTGGCTCTCAGATACCGATTCAGTCTATATAAACCAACTCAATAATGAAGACTATGACACTTTCTATAAACATAGAACTAATAGAAAAGGCGGAGGTGTATTAATGATGACAAAAAAGACACTATGTGCCAAAACAATGCAATCCAATATTTCTAACAACATAGACACACTATTAATAAAAATTGGCCTTATGAAACTCTGCTTAGTATATAGGCCCCCAGACCAAAAACCAGACGGCCTTGATTCTTTTATTGAACTCCTCAGTTCTTCAACTGAACAGCACCCTATAATTATGCTAGGTGATTTTAACCTTCCCTCGCTACCAACATCGGAATCTAAATTATTCTTTGACACTATCTCAGACATGGAATATCATCAAATAATAAACACATCTACACACATCAAAGGTGGAACACTTGATCTTGTCCTTCTCCCTAACTCACTCTTCAAACTAATCAACCCAAATTCAGTTGAATGTACCCAGATACCCTGGTCAGATCACCACATTATCAAACTAAATTTTACTTATCCATCCACTAGCACTAACAACCACAACAGAAATGTCCCCACCACAAGATTTAAAAAGTTTAACAATGAAGAATTTATCGACTTAACAATCCCCCACCTTGTAACAACGGCAACGAATTTAGATGACACTGTCAAGAACTGGCATGACACCATCTTCAATGCAGCTAAAACTAATAAAATACACAAAAAGAGCAACTACTCTAACACTAGCACCAAACCATGGTTCAATACCACACTAAAACAAATGAAAAGGAACCTTAGAAAACTAGAACACAACTGGCGTAAATCTAAATTGACGATACAAAAGGAAATATACAATAATCACCTCATTAAATACAAAGAAATCTTGGACAGCACAAAAAAAGAATATTATGCCAAAATACTCTCAAAATCATATAACAGGCCAAGAGAGTTATTCTCCATTGTCAGAAATCTAACCAACCCCCAACCTACAGAAACAGCCATTACCGACATCTCAGTTCAAACTTTAGCCCACCATTATCAAAACAAAGCAAAAATGCCATCAATGTCTATAGACATTATCAACGCACCACACCAGCATTTAAATGAATGGTCAGAGTTCCACCCCATAACTAAAGAGACACTAAAAAATATCATCACCGGTCTCAACACCACAACATCTTATCTAGATCCATGTCCAGTAACATGGATAAAAACACACTACCAATTTTATTACCCTACATTCTCTCAATAGTAAACCTCTCACTTACACAAGGCTACCTCCCACCATCTCTCAAACACGCACAAATACGGCCAATCCTTAAAAACAGCAAACTAGATAAAACATCCCCCACATCATATAGACCCATCTCAAGCATACCATTCTTGGCCAAAATAATTGAAAAAGTAGTTCAGTTACAGACACAAGATTTTCTAGACTCATCTTACCCTCTTGATGAGCAACAGTATGGATTTCGGCCCCGCCATGGAGTGGAAACACTTCTCACAGTTTTAATAGATGCGCTCCTAAGAGGGATTGACAATCCTAAACAGGCATTCATTCTACTTTTCATCGACATATCAGCAGCGTTTGATAGCGTACACCACACAATAATGCTCAATAACCTAAAACAAATAGGTTTAAACTCTACAGTACATAAATGGTTCTCATCCTACCTAAATGATAGAACGCAAAATGTAAGAATTGGAAATCAAAACTCAACCACATACAAGCAAGAAATTGGATTGCCACAAGGTTCAGCGCTGTCAGCTCTACTTTTCAATATTTACATAAAACCAGTCTGCAACATTTTCAAAAGTTTTGGAGTTCGATATCATCTATACGCAGATGATATTATGATGTATATTCCATTTACAATTCCCAACCTACCGCTCCAACCCCTATCGGACTGCTATAATGAAATCACAACTTGGCTAAAAGCACAAAACCTCCACATCAATCACACTAAAACGGAAGTTTTAATTGTAACCAAGAACAGATCCTATATCCCTCCATCACACATAAGACTTCAAAACCAAGAAATCAAAATAAAAAAGGAAATAAGATATCTAGGTGTTATACTAGATACACACCTTACAATGGAAACACACATCAGCAATACCATAAAGAAAATCTATTTCAAACTCAAAACCCTCAAACAACTTCGTCCACTAGTTTTTTACACAAGACTTTATCAACATAATCCAAGCCACCATAACCCCACATTTTGACTTTGCCAATCTAATACTAATAGGCATAGCAAAACAAAGCATTAAACGATTGCAATTAGCACAAAATGCAGCAGCCCAGAATCACATTGAAAATTAACTCCCTCCAACACATATCACCAATACTAGCCTCCCTCCATTGGCTACCAATCCAAAGTAGAATAATCTACAAAACAATAATAACATCATTCAAGGCCTTACATGACCTGGCCCCATCCATGATATGTAACTTAATACACAAAGAACCACCTAAGTCTACACAGAAAAGGACAATTAAACAGATTAAAAATCCCGAAAGATTTTACAAAAGCCCATAAATCAACAAACAATAGAGCCTTTTCTCATATAGCTCCTACAATCTGGAATTCCCTCCCAGAGGAGCTACGAAAGCTAACAGAAATTATGGAACTCCGCAAGAATTTGAAAACCTATCTGTTTACCAAACATTATAATATAGATAATTCATTATCTACATTAGACAAAGGTTAAAGAGATAATCAGATTGCTCCATGCAAAAGCCCTCTAACCCACACAGTTAGCACTCACCCATGATGATCTTTGAATTATGTCCCCTCCCTTCCATGTATTCCATGTATATATATTCATATATAAACTTGTATATAGTTTTCACACTGTTTGGTATTATATCACATTGTTTATTTGATATTTAATATGATGTTCCTTGTAAATATGTTTTGTTATATTCGACGTTCCATGTAAAACAAACATACTTGCTTTGTTGATTGTTGTTAACTGTAAACCGCAACTGAACTTTGGAAGTTGCGGTATATAAATGTGATTAAAAATAAATAAATAAAAAATTACTTTGGACAGGTTTTGGCACTCTGATTTATGCAGCTCACTCTTGGCAAATCCATTTTGCCACTTCATCACTTTTATTCTCCTGACACTCTGAGATTGATCAATTTAACTGCAAAAAAAAAAAAAAAATAAATCTGAAAACCTGGAGAGAGACAGAGAATCTTCAGACTACAGCTCTCCAGCTCAGTACATTCTACACCACATGAAGATCGCTAAGCTTCAAAGAGACTCACACAATTTCCTAAAGTGGAACACTTTTTTCATCACAAGCTTTTGCAGTGAAGGAAGTTCCTGCTAGATGAG
This sequence comes from Ichthyophis bannanicus, assembly GCA_033557465.1. Lineage (NCBI taxonomy): Eukaryota > Metazoa > Chordata > Amphibia > Gymnophiona > Ichthyophiidae > Ichthyophis > Ichthyophis bannanicus. Next base: position 146,931,396 of record CM066046.1, on the reverse strand, counting down.
TCTCATTCTCTGAGGAGCTCCCTATGCCATGCTTCAGTATGGGAAAGGCATAATCAATACTACAATGTACTTTTGTGTTTACCTCGTGAAGCAGGGTGTGAGAGGGAAAGGATGGCTTGGGGGTTCAGGAAATCGGAGGGAGATGAAAAACACAAGCTAAATGCGGCAAGAAGAAAACGATAGTTTAAAAAAAACTTTTTAAGATTGTAATCTTCATGCCATTTCAAGCACAGCTGTAAGCGGCAGAAGAAAGGCTGGATACAGTCTCTGGAACAATGTTTCGAGAGGAATGCAGAACTAATTGGATTGGCTTTGGGATATGGAAGCTTTTACCATGAAATCACCAGCTTCAGTTCAGCAGAGGCTAGCAGTGACAGAAAGTCATTACAGTCTGGCAGCAGTTGAAGGCTTGTATCATGTGACAGGGGCACAAATGTATATTAAAGATTGGGTGGGGGCCAGTTCACTACGTACTTACTAATGTAACCTCTTCCCAGACCTGTCCTCACAGTAAGAGGTTCACATTCAATACTCGGGCTGAATCCTTCATCAGCAAGCCCCAGTGTGGATTCTCCATTGGAGGGAAGGATTAAACTTCAGGGACCAGGGTATAGACCATCTTCTCTATGTGCCAATAGCCAGTCAAAACTCAGAAGTGGTGTTCCAACATAAAACTTTACCAAAACACTTCTTCAGCGTGAGGAATTTGGCAACTGGGTTATTTCTTGGACCATCAATGCTACATTTATTTCCTGCCCAGCAGCTCAGAGTTAAGAGGGGAGTTTAATAAGCCAACAGCAACTGCCAACCACAAGCCGCAGGTAAACTGAAGCTGAAGATTTAACACCAGAGGCGCCTCAATAGTGGATAAACTAATCAGACTCTTAGCCTATGTCACTAATAAGCAGCCAGTGTCCTGCCGGTTATATCACGCTTACTGCCCCCAGAGCATCGTAGATATTTATTGCAGTCATGCATATTCCTGTGCTTCCGCTCACTGGCATCACTAGCAATTTTAAAAAAGGAAGAAATGGTTCAAACTACAGCTGAATCAAAGCACAACCGCACCAGTGAATTTCCAGTATCTGTAAACAGGGCTGTCTGAGAAGCATTGGGAAGCCGTGTACTTTCCTGAGCTAACATGCTCACAGGTATTTTCTGCCATCATGAATGATGTTAGGGAGTTGAAATGTTATTTCCAGGAATGAGAACACAATGCCAGACAAAGTCAAGAGACCATTCCTAGGGGTGGCATTATGCCCAGCTATAGTGCCTACCAAAAGGGATGTTGTGCCACCTTCTGTAGCAATGTCAAAATCATGGCAGCATATGTCAAAACCTACAGAAGATGCCAAGTGTAGCAGTGCCCTACTGTTTTCTGACACCTCTAGTCTCATGTGCCCCTGGGATTCAGGATCCCAGGTCGTAGAATATACGCCGATGACAGATAAAGAACTTGGATTGGCCAAATGTATCTTGTACAAAGCAGAAGTAGTGTTTTTCAGCTAGTGGTTAGAGCAGTGGGCTGAGAATCAGGGCCTGTGACTTTGGAAAGTCACTTAACCTTCTATTGCCTTAGGTAAAGGATTAGTCTGTAAACCCTCCAGGAATAGGGGAAATACCTACTGTGCATGAGTCATCCCAACTTCATTCTCAGGTTCCTTCCTAGTAGATGCTTGCTACCAAAGGTCACTGGGGTTCAGCTACACTCTAACAAAGGTGCTGTAACTCTGCTGCCAGAGCCAACTCTCACCCAAACTGGATACAATGAAGAACATTAACATCAGTTGCTGCTTATAGATATTCTAATTCAGAAATTCTTTTCCCACATGCTAATCCCTAGATACTCTTTTTGTCTTTTGTCTCGGATTTCCTGCTGAAATTCTGCATCTTCTGGTGCAGTTAGATTACTTGGACTTTGATTCCCTAGCACCCAGTGAAATGGGAATCGATGCCATTGGCTGGGAGGGCTAGCGTGCTTCGCAGCCTAAAACCAGCAGATCCAGCCAGTCCGTATGTGATTATGATGACTTGCCTCAGCCCCTTCCATCCATAAGTCTTCTCTTCCCTTATTTTATTTATGGGCCTCTTATGTCCCCTGTAGCTGAATAAAGGGGAGAGGCATAAGCAATCCAACACTCCAATTATAAGAATGTGTCTGCTCCGTCTATTTAGTAAAATATTTCAGTATGTTGAGTTGCTGCAACAATTCTTAAGACAGACAATTTTTTTGCTGTTCCTATATCTTTCCTCAGTGTTAAATATTGAAAAAGGACTTGGGTAGATTACAGACCACTTTTTCCCATTCTACATCAATGGCAAAGCTCTTTCCACGGAGCATCAAATATATACACATGATCTAAATATTTGAATTACTTTATATTGAAAATACCACACCATTGCATGACCATAAGACAACACCACTGAATTTTAAAGCTTCCAAATATTTACCACCTTTTAAAATACCTACTATGCATAGCTGAATTTAACCCATCTTGTACTTCTTAGAAAAGGTGTTAGCTAAATCCACTTATAGAGGCCGCGTGGCTGAGTCCACGCCGGCCGCCGGAAACTGGGCGGCATGGCACGCGACGAGGTAGGAGCAAGATGGGGGGGGGAGTTGATGGGGGAGAGGCGTTGGCATCGGGCGTCCTTTAAACTCATTGGCTCCCATCCCACGTGATCATGGGGGGGAGCCAATGAGTGAAAGGAAAGAAGAGGCAGGGGTGCATTTTGCTCGATGGGCCCCGGGCTAACAGTCGCGGAGCCGGGATCGGTGTCCCACCCGCCCACCCTCTGTTGTTGTTGGGTTGGGATGATAGGGAGATAGATAGGGGTGTTGCAGTTGGAGGGAGGAGTTGAGCAGGCGGGATCCCGGAGGTTTCCGGGGTTCGGATGCTTAGGATAAGCTTGGGATGGGGGTTGGTACCCCCGACCCGGACAACCCCCCTGGCTGGGCTTTTGCTAATGGCATGGCGAAGTCGGGGGATAAGGGGGGGAAAAGAAGAGAAAAAGCGGAGGCGCTATCACCTTGCTAGTGATATGGCTGGTGATGGATTAGTCCGCTGGGTTATGTTATGTGATGTTATGTTCATGCATTAAAAGTTAATAAAGCTGCGACCAGTTGGTTGTCCAGACTCTTGATTGTCGTGGTGTCTTTGTGCCTCTTGGGGTAAGGGGGTGGGGAGGGGACCAGGAAAAGGGGTGAAGGGAAGGATTTAAGTTGGGGGGGGTAAGGAGGAGTGGTGAGTCCGCGCTCCATCGGTTACACCCTTTCATGCTGGTTGGGAGGAAAAACATTGGCTGTATGTACATACGTAACCCTCTAAAAGGCCTGTTTACTAAAGGTTTCGACTCATTTTGTGTGTATGGGAATACACTTAGTTCAAGGCTTCCCAAAACTGCCCTACGGACCCTACAGCCAGCTAAGTTTTCAGGAAATCCATAATGAATACGCAAGAGATAAATTTCTATACATTGGAAACCCAGTATATACAAATTTATCTCCTGCATATTCATTGTGGGTATCTTGAAACTCAGAGTGGGTAAGGAGCCACCAGGAGGGGTTTGGGAGACCCTATTATGATTTACTTACAGCCTTTTTGATGGAATTCACTCAAGGTGGTATAGAGAAAGTGTAACTGCACATTGGCAATTTACCGTTATAGCGATGGTATAATCATAATAAAATGCTCAAATATTGGATGAGTGCACAAGGTAAACTTGTAAAAAGGCATATAAAACTATAGTAATATCAATATGATACAATATCAGCACACTATACTGTACATTAGAACACCACCATAAAACATATATATAGCAGGCCACATTAAAACATAACAAAGCCTTCATAAACAGAGGCATGATACAATGTCAACACAATACACATGAAAATATTTTTACCGAAAGCAAAAGGGACAGGCAGGAATGGAAATGTAGACAGACAAGGCAGGATAAAAGAAAGGAGATGGGACAGATAAATGAGAAAACAATGCAGGGGACATAGTCAAAGCAATTGACGTGGTTAGCATACCTAGATTAATCGCAGTGAGTGAGATGTTCAGTGGTACATAGCCAATTTGTGCCAGTGACTATCCCCCCTAATGTTAGCAATGGTGTGTTCCATAGGTGGCACTCAAGTTAACTGGTCAGTGGCAATATTCAGCTGCTGACTGGTTAACACCAGCTAAAGTTAGGAACTTTAAAGGTTGGCTTAACTTTAGCTGGGTTAGCTAACCAGTCAGCAGCTCAATATCGCCGCTGCCAAGTTGGCTAAAACGCTACCAGAGCACACCAGATATTTAATTCCAGTGGCCGGATATAACCCTGGCAATGAATGTCCAGGTCAGAAATAAGCAGTGGATGGAGGGCCTGAGGAGTATTTTTCATTTGAGGTGGGCTTGGTCATCATGCTGGGGGGGGGGGGGAGATCAGATGGTGGGGAGATCTGTTGACATGGAGCAGCATCACTAGGAGGGGATCAGCAGGCTCTGATGCTTTGGGGGGATCTGAGGGGTCTAGATCAGGGGGATTAATGTTAGGGGTAATTTGCATGGAGGGTTTGGTGCTGTGGGATTGGGTGTTTTCAGATCAGGGAGCAGTGATTTAAAAAAATAACTGCTCCCATACACATTTATTTCTTAATGTGCAGCTTTTCAAAATCGCTGCTTCCCCTAAGCATGGCGAACCATCGGCATACAGTCCTGCACCTATTTTGCAAGAGGTTCTGTGACTGGAGGTCTTGAGATTTGAACCTACATCCTTCTGCCAATAAAGTAGGCTAAGGCAGCAGCTATTAGGAAGCCATAGCTACTTCAGCCAGTTGGCTTTATCTAGGGCTTGAGTTTTTAGGTGTTTATAATTTATACATTTCAGTGGCTATTGTAAGGCCTATGTCCTTATTAGGAGTAGCTTGTAGAAGGGTTACACCTACCTCAAAGACCTCCTCTACTTCAGGAAGTAGGTGAAAGCCAGGTTTCTTCACCCTTCATTGGATCAATGGCACACACCAGAGCTCCCACAATAGAAACTGCTGGAAGGAGGGTTTCTTTTAGATCTGCCTTTTGACCTGCCTTTTTCTGCAGGATTAATATGGTTTCTTGGTTCCCAGAGGATGAATTCTTTTTTTTATTAAATGTTCTCACACATTCTGACCCTGCCAAATTCTGGAGCTCTGGAGATAAGGACCAAATAAGATGAGAAAGCAAAGCAGAAGGACCCCACCATCCAGAAACTGTGCTTTTCAAATTCAAAACTCAAAAGTGTAATTGGGGTCAAGTTTCATTTTCTAAGTACTAACAACATGGCTATGAACCTACAGTGTCTAGAAGACCTTTTCTCTAAAAATAAAGGGACGTCTACAGCTATTTTCCCACTTTATTAGGATTTAATTCTCATATGCTACTTTCCTGTTACAGAGTTGGCGTGACATTCTTAAATGGACTCAATATCACCCACAAGCAAAGGAGCATCATGGTCTCCGTTAGACGCACTAAGCCTTCGAGTCTTTCTTTCTGCTGCCCATCTGTATTTTCAATAGAATATCTTCCCATTCCACTACAGCTAAAGTGTTAATTAATGATAAAAAGTGAATAAGAGCAACTTTGCTCTGACACTGCAAAATGCTTGTAAATTATGAAACCAGCGCTCATTCTCTGGCTAATCCCAAACAACATCTCAAGATATATAGGGATCCACGTGTCACCCTAAAGCAGACACCATTCATGCACTCTTCGTGAGTTCTATCCTAGGCACCTCGCGGCTCTTCCCACCCAAGGACTGGATTGAGAATCACTGCTCCACAGACCACCCTCTTTCAGCTCATGCCATGACCCCTTGTTCTGAAAATTCAGTTCTATGGAAAACAGGTATTTTTTTTGCAAGGTTCATGTGTGGTGAATCACTCTTCATGTAATCAAATACAAATCAAGTTAATTATACAATTTTTCTTATACATATTTGACACTTTCTGTTGGAACATACCCAGCCAGTTGACTTTTTAGGATATCCACAATAAATAGACATGAGACCTTTTGCCTATTCATTGCATATATCCTGGATATCGGACTGCTTGGTGCATCCTGAGAACTCAGTAGAGAACCCTTGTGCTAGAAGGTATATGAAAAATATCAGTAGCTCTTTATGTTCCCATCACTAATTACACATTTATTTTCCTAAATACAATAATGAATAATTTAAAAAACTGAAACTACAGCAGGTCTGCCCTGACGCAAACAGGAAATCTGCGCTGGAGGGGGTGGGACTGGCCGCACATTGGGGTTCAGGCTTCCCTCCATGCAGTGCTCCGGCTGTCAACACTGGGCCTGGGAAATAAGGCATGGCGGTAGCAGCAACAGCAGTGGAAAGCAGGGGGGAGGGGGAGGGGGCAGTGGGAAGACTAGCCATTGCTGGGGGGGGGGGGGGCACAGCAAGAAAACTTACTGCCTAGAGCTGCCAATATCTTTGCACCATGCCTGAAGAAAGGCCAAGCAACTCTCAGCATGGTTTAAAGGTGAATTTAAAGAGGGTGTTACAGCCCAAAAAAATATCATTCAAGAAATGGAAAAAGGATCTGAATGAAGAAAACAGGAAATATAAATATAAGCACTGCAAGTTAGATGCAAAGCACTAATAAGGCAGGCAAAGAGAGAATTTGAAAAGAAGTTTGCTGTGGAAGAAAAAACTCATAATAAATACTTTCAGGCATATTCAAAGCCAAAAGCCCATGGAGGAGTCAGTTGGGGCATTAGATGATAGAGGAATAAAAGAGGTACTAGAGGAGGACAAGGCCATAGCAGAGATTAAATGAATTCTTTGCTTTGGTCTTTACTAAAAAAGATAAATGGGAGATACACATGCCAGAAATAATATTTAAAGATAATGAACTGGAGGAACTGAAACAAATCTCAGTGAGCTTCGAAGATATAATAGGCAATTTGGCAAAGTAAAGAATAGCAAATCACCTGGACCAGATGGAATACATCCTAGGGTGCTGAAAAAATTCAAAGATGAAACTGCAAACCTTCCATTAGTAATCTGAAAACTATCATTAAAATCATAGATAGTACCTGAAGACTGGAGAGTGGCTAACGTGACACCAATTTTTAAAAAGGATTCTAGAGGTGATCCAGGAAACTACAGACCAGTGAGGCTGGAATCAGTGCCAGATAAAATGATAAAAAAACATTATAAAAAACAAAATTGCTGAACCTGCAAAGGCACATTTTGGAAAGACTGTGTAGGTGAAATCTGGGACATTCAAGTCAAAACATGAATCATTCAGTGGGAGGAGCAGAAGAGAATGTGGGCACCTGTAAGAGCCTTGTAAAACTGGCCAGTCCCCATGCTGAAAGATACGTGTGTCTGTGAGATAAAAGGGAATTAGGAACATGCAGAGTAATGGGTCAGACATGAGCAGGTTTTGACCCAGTTTTAGAACCTGCACTTATCAGATATGGACTTCTGCCATTCTGAGAATACAAATGTTCATGCAGTCCTGTTTCAGAATGCACTCATGTTCTTTTACCACATATCTGTCCTGGCCTGCCATCTTGAAAACTTACTGCCATGTTTGTTTTAAGGTGTGAAAAATATAAGGGGAGTGAGGGGCATTCTCCTCTTCTCGTTATAGTTGTTGGTTTGTCAAAATGAGCACTTTTCACAGTTCTGTTCATGCCCTGGAATAGGTTTATTCATGAATATCTCTGCCAGCAAACTAAAATGGGCAGCGCCGGTCAAAAATCAGATGCATATGTGTATCTTTTCTAGACCACCCTTAGCATGCCCCCCTGTGGCACAGACATGATCATGCCAGACATGAGTAAACTCCAGGCCTTCTAAAATGGCTCCTGGGACATTGATGTAATTGGGATGTCTCAATGCTTATTTTCAGATATAAATAGGGCTTCTAAAATGATCCCCATAGACAGTCAAGGTTTATTGGAAGAAGGCCAACATGGATTTAGCCAAGGGAAGTCTTGCCTCACCAATCTGTTATATTTTGTTGAAGGTGTTATATCAGAGGAATTGAAACATATCTCGATAAATCGGGAAGATGTAATGCAGTTATTTGATAAACTAAAGAGCAGCAAATCACATGGACCAGATGGTATACATCCCAGTGCTGAAACAACTGAAATATGAGATTGCAGCCTTACTATTAGTAATCTGTGAACTATAATTAAAATCACCTGTAGTACCTGAAGACTGGGAGTGGCCAATGTAATGCCAATTTTTAGAAAGGGTTCCAGGGCTGATCTGGGAAACAACAGACAGTAAACTTGATCGCAATACTGAGAAAATGGTAGAAATTATAAAAAACAAAATTACTCAACATGTAGATAGCCATGGTTTAATGGGAGAAAACCAACATGGATTTAGCCAAGTCTTGTTTTACTAATCTCATATTTTTTGGCATGTGAATAAGCAGGTAGATAAAGGTGAGCCAGTTGATGTGGAGCCTGATCCCCAAAAGGGAATGTCTAGGCCATCTGGACAGGCCAGCTTGCACCCAATTCTGCACCATGGGAGTAAGACGCTCTCATGGCTGCAGGATCGGGCACCAAGATGGCCCAGTGTGCCCCTGCATCGGCCACAGGAGATGTCCAAACTGCAACATGGCCAGGCTTCCCAATGCTTCCACTGGTGCTGATGCCATGCACTTATTCCACTTCTGATGTAGAATAAGCTGTCTTTCTGCTGACCACGGGATGTACAGGCCATGATCTGAATCGGCCCTGTACATCCGGATGCCTGGCCTGCCCCCGTCCTGTGGCAACCCTGTCCATCTCTCCCCACATACGGGCACTATGCATGCGGGGAGAACGTTTTTCAACATTGGGGCCAGACGGGTAGTGGGGCTGCATAGCCCACTATTCGCTTTACAGAATTGGGCCCATAGTGCACCTGGATTTTCAGAAAGCCTTTGACAAAATCCCTCATGAGAGACTCATGGGGAAATTAGAAAGCCATGGGATAGGAGGCAATGTACAGTTCCATTGTGGATTAGAAACTGGTTAAAAGATAGAAAACAGAGAGTAGGGCTAAAAAGCTAATTTTCTCAGTGGAGAAAGGTGAACAGTAGCATATACCAGGGATCTGTGATGGGCCCACTGCTTTCTAACATATTTACAAATGACCTGGAAATGCAATAATGAGTGAGGTGATCAAATCTGCGGATGACACAAACTTATTCAAAGTTGTTAAAACACAAGACGATTGTGAAAGTTGTAAGAGGGCCTTGATAAATTGTAAGACTGGACATCCAAATGGCAAATGAAATTTAATGTGGACAAATGCAAAGTTATGCACTTAGGGGAGAACAATCCAGGATATGGTTACATGATGCAAGGCTCAATCACCACACAAGAAAAGGATCTGGGCATCATCATAGATAATATCTTGAAACCCTCTTCCTAGTGTGCAGTGGCAGCCAAAAAAGCAAATAGAACACTAGGAATTATAAAGAAAGGAATGGAGAATAAAACAAAGGATATTATAACGCTGCTGTATCGCTCCATTGTGCAACCACACAGGGGCGGTTCTATCATTAGGCCAAGTGAGGCGGTGGCCTCAGGTGGCAACCTTTTGGGAGCGGCAAAAATTGCCTTTCTCTTGTATGGCAGAAATTTAAAATGGCGCCAGCCTCAGATCAGCAAGTCAGCACTGTTCTTTATCATTAGTCCCACTGGGGAAGGAGACTGGGGACCACTCTTGCCCCATGAAAACATAATGAATGAGATAAGAAGCTTCAGGGAGGCAGAGTGGTTTGGTCCTGGAAGGACAAGTAGGGAAGGGAGACCCTGGAAGAGTTTTCCCTGTGCTCTCATGAGGTGGGGCCAGACTCAATTTTTTTTTCAATTTTGGTAAGTTTTTTCTTCATTTCAAAACTTGTATTTGATTTAATTGAAGTTAAAGAAAGGAACAATAAACAAACAAAAAAAATAAGAAAAAAACAAAACAATGACTGCGTGGCCACTAATGCTCCTGACTTTGAATTAATCCTCAAATACATTTCCACCAGATTTGAGTTTCATATACATAGTCATGAGTGTTTCACTACTTTGCAGCTCCTTTCATCTAAGCTCATGACTGGATGAGCTGAATTTCTCTTTTGACAGCAATAACGGAGGACTGGAGTAAAATGACTTCATTATTCACAATGCCGCAATGCTCAGGCAGCTCGGAAAGAAACAGCACCAGAAAAGTAACAGAGGCACAAATTATAATAAGGGACTGATGTACTGAATGCACTACATTGGCTATTGACATGCAAAAAGGCAGTGTTTATCATGCATACTAATGGTCAATGTTAATAAGGGGCAGACAGTGAAGTATGTGCTTTCATTATATATAGATAACACAGCACCATCCTCTAGGTGTAGTTACCGTTTGGTGTTAATGCATATGCACACCATTTTGTACATGGACATTTTCAGTATGCTAATAAGTAATGTGGTATTTTGCATAGTTTTGCATCTTATTAGCATAGGTTTGCATTAAACTACTTCAAGCTAGTTTGCACATGCATACACTGCTATTAATGAATACCTCTCCAAGAAACATGATTTCATTATGCCCCCTTCCCAGTTTAAACCCCACAGTAGCGGTGTTTTAACTTTGGTTGGTGAAGTGGGAAGCAAGAACCCAACAAGATCCAATACAGTACAGAAGCCTAGAAACTTGCTGGCAAAAAAAAAAGACCATCTGGCCTCTCCAGGCTGCTCATCCAAACAAACAGCCCAGTCTCTACAATCTCTTCTCCATCAGATTCTCAGTGCATGTTCCATGCTTGCTTGAATTCATATAGTGTTTTTGTCAGAGCCATCTCCTCCTGGAGGTTGTTCCATGCATTCACCACTCTTTCTGTTAAGAGACGTTTTCTTAGATTACTCCTGAGTCTACCCCATTTAACCTTCATTCTATGAGCCCTCAGCCCAGTGCCTCTTTTCCAGTGCAAGAGGCCAGAGTTCTGTGAATGTATATCTTGCGTGTATCTGAATATCCTAATCATATCTCCCCATTCCACTTTCCTTTCAAAATATGTCTAAGGTTCATCTGTCCAGGTTTGCAAAATAAGAGATCTCAGTAGAACTTATTCTCTTGTACCACAGCTCTGTGCCTCTGCCATCAAGAGTTGACCCTCAGCTTCTGGATTAGGCTTGATAAATGTCTCGGATACTGTATGCAGACATGGTTTCACAGAATTTCTAGCACAAGAACATGACAAAAGAAAGTCTTGGAGTAAGTCTATATAGCATGAGTCAATAGATTCACAAGGCAAAAAATCCAGGAAGGGTTTTCCACAGCGCTCCAGAGCAGATCACTTTGGGCCAATAGGGAAACAAAAAGAAAGATCACCAGAAATACAAGTCACAGGTTAGAGAGGTTGGCTAGAACCAATCCGCTGAAGACATAATAGCTTTTCCTACAAGACACCTGCGTTCTAACTCAAGGGTCACTGGTTTGCGGCTAGTGTTTGACACTGGAATAAAGAAACCTGAATTTTGGATTTTTTCATGTGATGCTCAGATTAAAAAAAACATAGGAAATGTTGTTGATATTTCCCATGTCATTTCAAATGAATGAACATCCCTAATATTTACACCTTTCTAATATCACATAATACAATGATATATAATTCTTCACACCAAAGATAACTTACTGTTACCAATACTTACTGTTACCAAAACATACACATACTCCAATGAGCACAAAACATCATGGCTAGAATCACATGCAAAGCCAGACTAACTGACCATGTCACACCACTTCTGTATGGCTTACACTGGCTCCCAATAGAAAGCCGTATAATATACAAACTACTTGTGACTACATTCAAACTCATCAACGATGTTGCACCGTCCTTTCTCTCAACCCTCCTCCACACCCCTGTGAACACCAGATCCCGTAAGGAAAATGTCCTATACTCCATCATAGTCCCTCCCTCTATCCGCAAAACAAAACAAACCACCAGCTCCAGAGCTTTTTCATACACTGCTCCCAACCTCTGGAACTCCCTCTCACTGCACATCCGTGCAACAAAAGACCTCAAAGACGTCAGAAAACAGCTCAAAACCTACCTCTTCTCCAAGCACTGCAGTAGTGAAAGCTCGCACCTAAAAACTCACACTCTGCCAGATTAGCCCATCACCCATTACAACCATGACAAGGCCTGCCTAAGACCAACCAGTACAAACACAAAGACCTCCTGCACGGAGACAACCTGTACATACTTATGTTCTTAAGATATTATATGTAAACTTGTTTAGAAACCCAAGTTATCCTGTACAAACGTTGTCCCCCGTTCTATGTAAAATGTTATCCTGTACAAAAGTTGTCTCCTGTTATATGCAAACTGTTGAGTTTCTTGTAAACCGCCCCGATCTCTGGAAGGGGCGGTATAGAAAAATGCACCAAATAAATAAAATGTGAACTATAAGGAGATAACGCACAGAGAACAGATTTACACATCACAGCTTCAGATAGTCTACTCTGGTTTTAACCCCCAAGTGTGCACAGGTGTGAAGAATCTGATCAAATCATGTGGCCATTTCTCTTTCTTTAGAAACCTAATCTTGAGATTGTTTTGTTATCTTCAGTTTCTAAATGCTGCCTGCTCTCTAAACCAATGCAGCTTCCAGTAACTAAGAGGCAGATAAGCAAAAGATGCTGATACTTAAGTGGCACCTGCCCCCTAGCACTCAGGGACCGAGACGGGCAATAGCAGTGATATGCATTCATTAGCCAGCATGTGGGTCATTAAAAGATGTTTTAAAAAATTAGTGCATGTAAAATTGATTTAATGTGCATTAACCTACAAATTAACATGCGTAAAATTGACTTCTACATGCTAAAAGTCCTAATGCAGGTTTAGAAAATTCTTAACAACATAAATGTGTATTTGTTTTTGATTTTCAGTGTACACTGATTTGCTGTTAATTGGAGAGGCGGTTAATCGAGCTTTTTAAATAAACAGAAACACAAAAAATAAATAAAAATACTGAAAATTGCCCATGTATATCCCTAGTTGGTAGCAGTGAGGGACAGACCAGAGTCATGTAACTCTGTCCATCTTGAGCCAGCAATTCCCACCTACTCCTTCGGGTTTGTAGCTCCATCAGAAATGGCATGCACTGTGCAATGTGTCTTCCTTCCCATCTACCCAGCTCAGCTTCAGTAGCACTGGTCCTTGGTGGAGCCACAGTCTGTGATTCCTTCTAAAACCTGGTATCTGTGTGACCTGGTTCCAGCCAGCAACCAGCAGCTGGGACTCCCTTTCCTTCCCCTCTCCAGCTTCCGAGGTATCCCCAACCCCCACCGGCTTCGGGCGTGAAAGCAGGAAGTCTATAGCACTGCTACTGATCCATTTGGCCAGCCCAAGCACGAGAACATGTTTGCTTATAGCCATGTATACACAGTCTGAAGTGTATGAAAATGTTTAATGGAAATAGTTTGTCAAAGAAAATACATGTTTTAACACCCTCTCCTCTATATGACAAAATTATTTTCAGTAATAATCATGAAATGAAACAAATAATAATAATGGCCAGAAAATAAATGTTGATAGTGAAATTTTTATTTTATTGAACTATGTATATATATATAATTATGCCAGTAAAAATATGAAAAATAAACAATAAATATTACACTACAAAAAAGGAAAAAAAAGTGGGCTTGAATGATTCCAAACAGTTACGAACTTGATCTCAAAATGAACATGTGTAGCTGAGTCCATGTGTGGTGGAGGCAAACTGTATAACTGGGAGTTCTCCGAATTAACTTCCATGTAGAATACAATGTTTATTAAAGGATAAGTAATAAAGATCTGCTGATTTGAAGCTCACATATATATATATTATTAAAATTCAACAGTGACCGCCGCGACCCGGTAGAAGTCGGGAAGAGGAGATCGTAGCTGAAGTGTCTCCGGGTCGGGAGGTCAGCTCCGTGGGCGGGGGCGCCTCTTCTCTTCTGAATGGGAGTCCTGGTGAGCGTCCTGGTGGTGTTGAGGAGGTACATTCTGCCCAGGAGGGCTCAGGAGGAGCTCGGAGGAAGATTGGCTCGACGGAGGTTGTGGAGCCCCGGGTAATTTGCGGCTTAAAGAAACCAGCGAAGTAACTTTAGATAGCTTATGGGAAGCTATCTCTTCCCTCCAGAGCTCCCTTGCTCCTGTTGTGGGGGCATTGTCTCAAGAGTTTCCGTTGGTGAAAGGGAGGTGTACTGCGGTGGAAACGAAGTGCGAGGCCCAGGCTGTAAAAATTGCCCAGCTGGAGTCCAGTGTTGGGGAATTACAAGTTTTGGGTGAGACTATTGCCAAGGACCGTTTAATTTCTTTGAGGCGGTTTGAATATATGGACAATTTATTGAGGAGGAATAATCTCCGCTTCTTGAATTTCCCCAGATCCCCTCTGTTGGACCCTTTAGTTTTGGTTCGTAGATATCTTATGGAAGTATTACTGATGCCTCAGGATAATTTACCCCCTATTGTTAAAGCTCAATATGTTGTAATTTCCTCTGAGTCTAAAGGTGAGGGGTCTGGGGTCCCTGTTGGGGACGGCCCGATGGGTTTATCTGATTTCTTAGAGAGTTCCCTAGAGGTTGTGACAAGCAGGGCAACTATGGTAGTAGGTTTTGCATTTGAATCCGACCGCAATGCTGTCCTTAGACTTTATTTCCGCAGGATTTCTTCTTCCCAGTTTTTGGGCTCTAAAATACTTGTATTTCCAGATTTATCTCGGGACACCCAGAAGAGGCGTAAGGGGTTTTTGGCTTTGCGCCAGAGAGCTGTTGCCTTGGGTGCTCAATTTAAATTGCGGTATCCTTGTAAATGTGATGTATTATATCAGTCTAAACATTTTCTTTTTTTTGAGCCCAAATAACTTATTGATTTTCTTCAGGTGAGGGAGGCTGGGGGGGCAGGGTAGCTCCTGTACTGGCAGCCATTAATATGATCTATGCTCATATGATAGTGGGGGTTTCCCACTTTTTCTTTGTTTAAATTTAAATTTCTTAAGTTTGGAACCATTTTGAGGTTTGTTAAGTATGGGGTCTAACTAAATGGGGTGAATATGAATATGTTATTGGGATTATATGTGGTTTATTTTCTTGTGTATTTCGTATTTCCCCCCTCTTTTCTTTTTGTATTCTTTTTCAATTGTTGTATTGGAAACTTAAATATAAAATAAAAAAAAAAAAAAAAAAAAAAAAAAATTCAACAGTGACTGTAGCAATGGTCTAGAAACTAGACCAACAAAAGATTTTTTCAGGGAGGAATATTTTATCGCTGGCATTATTTAGAATTGTGGGCACATGGTGATAATAATAAGCAGGGCATCTTCTAATCAGTTTTAAATTCTCTACAGCAGGCCTTGACAAATGTATTTGGAATCTAGGAGTCAGCCTAAAAATTTAGGAGTGGGTTGCCACCCTGCCCCAAAAAAGGTGTATCACCGTTATTTTTTTAGGTTTTAGAACCTGATTTAATAAGACTGTGTGCCCATCTTCTATTGGAAAAAGCTTAATAAATCAGGCCACTGCACAGTGCCAACAGAAGGCAGTGAACCCCACTCCTCCACTCCCACTGACTCTAAGTTACACCTGTGTGTGTATGTGGGGTGGAGATGGGGTGCTTATGTGTGTATAGTGCTGGGGGTGGGGTACCTGTGTTCAGGGCCAGCGTGACCCACCGTGCAAGCTATACACTTGCACGGGGCTGTAATTCTCAGAGGGTGGCAGTGGCAGGAGGAGGAGAAGATGGAAGAACTTGGCCAATGCCAGCTCCACGTTCTTCCTACACCATGCTGTAGCTTGCAATCTCTGCCCGCAGACTGTAGCAGAGCCTGAGTAAACACTATCTCGCCAGAGCCCACCATATCCAAATTCCCCCTGAAAGCTATCGTGGGCTCAGAGCATCGCCCTTCTGCTCAAGCCCACTGTGCTTGTTCTCCCCCAGCAAGCTGCAGTGGGCCCAGAGCAGCACCCTCCCACTGAAGTCTATGTGACCTGAAGCCCCGCTGCTACCTCTCACTAATTTTTGGCTTGTCAGCTTACCATCTGCTGCCATTTGTATTGTGCTTGCAGATGGCAGCCCTACCCTCATCCCTCTGGATGGTGGTAGGAGTTAGGTAGGTGCTCTCACAAACTCGTATTGCTGATGGGTGAGCACTGAGCGAGTCATGGCTCCTCCTAGGCTGAGAGGGGAGATATTGGACTGTTGTACGGGAGGAAAGTGGAAAGGGGGGAAGCTGGGCTTTGTGGGAGGGAAGGAAGGGAGAGAGAGACGTTGGATTGTTGAGGAGTGGGAAGGGGAGAGGAGAGATGCTGAAATATGGGGCCAGATAAGGGGAAAGGGGAGGTGCTGTACTGTGGTGGGGGAGAGGAGAGATGCCAGACTGCAGGAAAGGAAATGGGTCATGGGGAGGGACATGCTGGACTTCAGACTGCAAGGAGGGAAAGGGAAGATGATGCAGAATTGTTGGGGGGGGGGGGGAGAGACAGGAAATAGAAAAGGACAGGAGAGATGCTGGACTGGGGGAGCAGGAAGGTTAGAGGGGATATGCTAAGCTATGTGGGAGGGGGCAGGAGAGATGCTGGGCTGTGGGGGAGGGGAGAGGAGAAAGGGAAGGAAAATATATTCTGGATTGTGGAAGGAAAGGGAAGGGGAAAGAGAAGAATGGGCAGGATCTGAATTGTGGAGGTTTAGGATAGGGAAGATGAGGACTGGAGAGTGAGGAGGAGTGTGGAATTTCAGTGGATAGGCAGGATAGAAAGGGAATAAGCTTGTGCTTTCTTTGTAAAGATCTATAGCAGTACCATTGGTTCTGATTTCCCATTAGTAGATGCAGTGCTGTTCTAGGGCCCAATATCATGTTTAAAGTCCTGTCTATTTATAGGTAGGGGTGATGCTGTGCGAGTCCTGGCAGTGCTGTTAAGGTATGGCAGATTTGCCATAGGCTTTGAGCGTTGCAGGATTTTATAGTGTACCTGGCAGATGGCGCTTGAGGGAAGTCATGCAGAAATCTGCTATCCTTTCTCTAACCCTAGTGCACATGTAAACCGTGTTCAGATACTCACGAAGTTATTGTTAGCACAAAAGCAAAACTGGGGAAGGGATCCATTGGAATTTATGCGGGTGGGGGCAGCACAGTAATCCTTTGCACGGGGCAGCAAAAAAGGTAGCACTGTGTGTGTGTGGTGCCGGGGTGGGGTGGGAGAGGGGTAGGAGGGGTAGGAGAGGGGTGCACCTTTTGCACACAACGCATTGTGCCCTTTACATCTCATACGTTCATCTCTTTACCTTCCAACCCCTTGCACTCACCCGTGCCCGCCATTCTGTCCATTATTTATTATTTACTAAAATACGGTCTACTGTCACTTTATATTTCTTCAGCTGTCTGCTGCCCTCCCCCTGTCTCTCACGTTTTGCAGCTCGGCACTCACCATAATGGCCTTTGACCTGCACCCAGGGCAGGACACACCCACCGCCCCGCCCTTGCTACGTCACTGGCTTCACTTTGAGGTTTTTTCCTTCCATGTCTTTCAGTGAGTGAGAGAGAGAGAGAGAAAGAGAAAGGGGGGGGGGGGTTGTATGTGTTTTGCGCACACTAAAACATTAGTACAAACTGCCCTATATATAACCTATATATAAATTAACTCCTAATCGCCCTGCAGATTGCAGCTGTAGCCGAGGTGAGCTAACACATTGCCACAGGGGAAAAGCACATATGCCTTTATGAGGAAACAGGGGCCTTAAATTCCCCATCTCACTTTACTAATGAGTCTGGGGTGGGAGGATTTTCATGACAAAAGCTTCCATGAGTCTCATGAATTATGCAGCACTTCCTGGGCACAAACTGAATAAGTTCAACCTTGTCAGAGAAAAAAACAACCCACTGCTTCAAGAATTTCCAGCAAGAAACCAAATTAGCATTATCTGGTATGATCTGATAAAGAGTATTATTTTTAGCAAACAAATGCGACGCTTTTATCTCAACGATACACTTCGGCATGAACATATTTTGTGCGGGAGGAAGACTACAAATATTGACAAAACTAAGCCAACTCTAAATTTTAAAATGTTAATGCTTGAGGAGCTAAAAGCAAATTGACATTTTTTCATACCAAAGGAATAAACAAAATTTAAAAAGCATAAACATTATAAAGTGTCACATTTTCTTCTGGATCTCGGTCTCTTGTACTCTTACCATTGATCATGACTATGTGAATTCTCACAGGACATTGATTTAACACCTTCTGGTTCATTATTAAAGTTGTTTATTTAGTGGTGATGAAGGCGGAAGGAAGTTAGTTACCCCTAACTTTCAGTCCTGATTTTTTCCCTCCCACCGCATTTCTTCCACCTCCCTTCTGTCCCCTCCCCAGGAAAAGGGTAAGATCATTCAGAGTTGTGAAATAAAAATCTTGAAGACCAATTGATAAACAGTACCAAAGAACCCTTAATAAAGACTAAGATTATCATATAAGATCTTGATTAAAAAACACCTTACCTGTGACAGTCACCAACATAGACGCCATCAGGGGCCGGTTATTGTCCAGTTTACGACTCAACTTCAGTTCCCCACTTGACTGGTCTACAATCAACAGGTTTAGCTCATTCCCACGTTCAAAGGTGTAGAACAATCTATCTGATACATCCGGGTCGTGGGCTGGAATCTTCCCAATGAATCCAGAAGGGAAAGTGTTGGACCTATTGGAGATGTAGTTATTGAACAGGATCTGAAAGTTCTTAAGAACTGGGCTATTGTCATTCTGATCAATGAGTTTGATATGGACAGTGGCTCGACTAACAAGAGGTGCAGAGGTAGCCTGGACTACTATGACATACTCGGCTTTTGTCTCGTAATCCAAATCTATGAGTGCAGTGAGTTCTCCGGAGAAGATATCCATCTGAAAGATCTCAGGAATGTTGCCTTCGACTATCTGATACATGATTTGAGCATTGGATCCTTCGTCAGGATCAGTTGCTGAGATTCGTGCAACCACTGAGCCAACGATGCTGTTTTCCTTGACGAACACTTCAAACTCGTCAGCTGGAAACACCGGGGCATTGTCATTCACGTCTTGCACCGTGACCTGAATCCGCACTGGGCTTCTTTGTGGTGGGGTCCCCCTATCTACAGCATATGCTGTCAACTCATAGACTGGAACACTTTCCCGGTCAAGTTTTCGGACTGTGCGGATAATCCCTGAGGTGGGTTCGATGGTGAAGTCTCCGTCCCCATCTTCTCCATTTTGAAAAGTATATTGCACCCTCCCGTTGCCATGGGCATCCCTGTCAGTGGCAGAGATCTGCAGGACACTGGTGAATGGAAGGGCATCTTCCGAAACAATTCCTTGGTAATGAGAGTTGACGAACTGCGGGGCGTTGTCATTGACATCGTTCACCATGATTTCAACATAGGTAGTGTCTGACTTTTGAGGGATTCCGTTATCTTTGGCGGTGATGGCAAGGGTGTAGGTCATTTGGTCCTCATAATCCAAATCTGCGTGTAACGTGATAGCACCAGTGTCTGCATTGATACGGAACTGGGGAATATTGTCCTCCAAGAAGTAAGTGATTCTGGCATTTTCTCCAACATCCTCGTCGGCAGCATTAATGACTACCACAGTGCTCCCGACGGGACGGTCCTCATTGATACTAACTGAGTAGTGGGCACTTTGGAACACAGGCCTATGGGTGTTGGCATCGGTGATATTAATGTGCACATGGCAGTTGTCGTGAAGGGTACGATCGGTGGCAGTCACGGTAAGCACATAGCGCCTTTCTTGTTTGTAATCTAGAGGCAAAGAGAGAGTGATGACCCCAACTCCCCCCTGGGTGCTGATGGCAAAACGGCTGCGGGTGTTTCCTCCAGTTATCTGGTAGCTGATAGCGCTGTTCACGTCCCTGTCAATAGCGGTCACACTGAGGACATTGGTTCCCACACTGGCGTCTTCGTTTAACCGGATAAAGTACTCCTTTTGGGTGAACTCGGGCCGATTATCATTTACATCCATGACAGTGATAGTCACACTGGCTGAGGCAGATTGAGGGGGGGTGCCATGGTCCCGAGCCTCTACACCGACGAAATAGTGCTCTACAGTCTCTCTATCTAGGGGGCCACTCACCGTGATCCAGCCGGTGGCACTGTTAATAACGAAAGGAGTATCGGGAGACACTCCAGTGAGTTTGTACTCCATTCGGGAGTTCTCCCCATAGTCCGCATCCACCGCCTGGATGTGAATGACTGAATGGCCTAGGGCAGCGTTCTCCAGGACAGACACTTGGAAAGGAGTACTGACAAAAATAGGGGAATGATCATTGATATCCATCACCTGGATGCTAACCATCCCTGTGTTGTTGGATAATGGGGGCCGCCCCGCATCCTGGGCCCGGATCCTAAGGGAATATTCTCTCTCGACTTCAAAATCCAAGGAGGCCACGACCTGAATTTCTCCAGTAACACTATCGATAGCAAACTGCCCTCGACTGTTTCCACTTATAATGTTGTAATGGACTAAAGCGTTGTTGTCTTTGTCCAAATCAGTGGCCTTGACCCTTAAAATTTCGGTATGGGGCCTAATATCCTCTCTCACTTGGACAATATAGCGTTTCTCACTAAATTGGGGGACGTTGTCATTCTCGTCAAGGACCGTAATGTGAACTTTGACAGTAGCAGACCTGGGGCCAGGTTCTTTACCCTGGTCATTGGCTTCAACCACCAAAGAGTATTTCTCCATTTTTTCTCTGTCTACCTGGCCACTGGTGGTGATCAAGCCTGACCTGGGATCTATCTCAAAGACTGAGTGTGCTGCCTGCTCGTTTAAGAAACGATACCTAATATTTGCATTGGCTGGGGAATCGCCATCAGTGGCCCTCAGTTGCAGAATAGGGTACCCCTCTTCTACATTCTCCCTAATCGTCTCTCTGTACTCTGACTGTTCAAAGACAGGGTTATGGTCGTTTCTGTCTGCCACAGTTATTGAGATCATGGTAGTGGCTGAAAGACGGGGCGTCCCGTGATCCATAGCAGTGACCCTGAAATGGTGAAGATCCATGACCTCTCTGTCCAAGAGCTCTATGGTGGAAATTAGTCCAGTTACGGAGTCTATGTTGAACAGTTCCAAAGACCTGCTATTCATCAGGGCATCCATGGCATAAAGAAGCCTCCCAGCCTCGCCTGAGTCTGAATCTTGTGCTGTCAAGGTGATCACTGGAGTCCCTGGCGGCTGGTTTTCGGCCACCTGAACCTGGTAGTTATGCTGAGGGAAGTGTGGATGGCGGTTGGCTGCCCTGGGAGTCCTTATTAAGGGTAGAGGTGCCCTTTCTCGCCTCCTGCCGCTGTTCCTTTGCTTGGCATCAACGCTATAAAATGGATTTCGCAAAGACAACGGATCAGACAGCATAGCTCTGTTGGGCCTTTCTTGCAGGTCCCTGACTAAAACGTTCCCAGGCTCCATCGCTAAACAAATTCTTTTGAAAGACACTTTGGTCGGATGAAAGTGCTGAAATAAGAGGCAGCGGCAACGACCCTTGCAAGATGTGCTTTGCTGGTATTCAGAGTCAGGGGAGCTCTTAGGAGGAGGAGCAGGCTGGCTTTCTAAGTCTACCCTAGGAGCTGTCTCCTGTCGTGGTGCTGAAACAGGATGGCTTTGTCCGCATTGCTCTTCCAAACGGATATTCATAAATGTTCTAAAGCACTCATTCAGGCTGAAGTTACAGCATTGATTGGGATCTAACAATTCCCAGCATTGACTGACACCATCAGTTATACACTGGCAAAAAGTTTCCTTCCGAGGCAATTTCAGCAAGTGCTCTTCAAGGCAGTTAATTAAGGTCAAACATTCATCGGAAGGCAACTGGTCGGGCCAGCTTTCAGAGCAGTACAACGGTATACTTACAACAGCGAGGGGCTTCTCGGGGGCGTGTGCTGGAAGGGGCTGCAATATTTCTTGGAGATCTGCATAGTCAAGTACTTCTTTTAGTCTACGGTACCTGCTGTCAGCCTTTCTGGGATTTAGAGATTTCTTTTGACACTGCTTCGTAAATTGCACAGCACATTTTTTCACACCTTGCAATAAGTCCCAGGTGCCTGCTTCTTTCTGTTGACAGGATGTATCAACAGTCTGAATCAGGCAATCCCAAATTAAAGTCTTATGCCTGGCTGACTTCAAGCCGCCCTTGTCAACCGAGAGATGACGCCGGCTAACACATTTATGCAAAGCTGCTTCCATACATAATTCCCACTGCTTGTCAATCTCAACATTTGGAAACGATCTATTAATATTACAGATTATAAAGGCGCCATCAAAGTGTCTTTCTGAGGCCATTTGACTTGCTTCTTCCTTACGAGCCTTATCCCCAGTTGACAGCGTATCACGTGGAAAACATTCAGCATAAGGTAACAGGAAGACAGTTTTGTAATCCGAATTTGTGCTAAAACGTGAACGGTTTCTTTTGTGTTTGGAGCTACGCCTGCTATGATTTGGCTGAGGGTTTGAATGCCCGTTATCACTGCAGACTAGTTTGGCAAAGAACTCCCCACATTTTTTCGTATTGCTTAGGGTCAAAAAATAATCACTCCAACATGTTAACCTTGGTCGGTGATGCTGCAAAATTGTGGTCCTCGCCTTTCGTTCAATCCAACAGCCGGAGGGACAGCTGCCGAGCTGTGATATCCAAACCCCACTGGCATTCAGATGATATAACTTTACTTTTATAATCCGAGAGGAGAGAAAGCAGTCGCCCTGGTTCTCTTTAATGGCTGGCTGCCCCTTAAATTCACCTCGTCTCTTATACTTAGTTTTAACGCCCCGAAGAGAAGGCACAAAACTAGATTTAGGGGACGACACACTAGTCCGTTGCACCGTTTGCTGGATCCCAGTGTTCCTCATACGTTTTATATAAGAATATAGCGAGACATAGCTGCATCTCTTTACCATGCAAGTCCGGTGCAAATACTTTACAGGGCTACAATGTCTCACTGTTTTATGCTTTTCCTTGATGACGGGCTCGCGGAAAGGTCCACACATTTCCAAACAAAGGGTTAATTTCCAAGGGTACCCATTCAGCCCCTCCTGGCTGCCATTGCCCCTGTTATGACAGGCTCCATCCATACACTGGAAGAGCAAAACCCTCTTGTCCTCCTCCTCCTCCTTCTGCAGTCCCTGGGCGGAAGCCCTCTCTTCTCCAATGCACAGTGCCACGCTATTTGTCTTGCACAAGTCGCGGCTGCCAGCAGGGTTGCACCCGCCAGCTTTCTCCCGGCTGCATGCATGCTTTTCCAGGCTGAAAGTGAACAAAGAGATGAGGAGGAGAAGCAGGGGGAGCAGATGTGAAGGCAGGCTTGGTCCCACCAGCAAAGCAGCCATAGTACCCCGCTTCTTGCCAGGCAAAGAACAGCCCTCACCGGCTCGCAAGGCTCCCCTCCCCAGGTCCTCCTTTTGCTCCCTCTGCCCTGGCAGCAACCATTTACACGGTCCTTATTCTCCTCACCGTCTGACTCTTTGGACACCGCATCTCCTCGCCCTCCGTTCATTTAGCTCCAACATGGCTCCCGGCAACCCCAATGGTCCGCTCCACCCTCTTTCCTTCCCCCTGTACAAATAACGGTAGATGGTAAAGCCCAGGGCGCATGTCAAGTTCCGAAGAGAGTGACCCCAGCGGCCATGCTTAGTGCTGGCAAAAGGCTGTTTGATGCTGTCCAGGGTGCTGAAACGCAAGGCTTTTCTGCTGGATGAAGACGTTGAGGAATAGGTGCGTACAATTCAACAGTGTACATTTAAAGCAGCAGAATGCAAAGGCGCTCACATCTTTTGTACATCGATTGTTTCAGAATTGGTCTTACTCATAGACTTCATTTCCTTTTGCCTTATATAGTTTTACAGTCTTTGTTGCTCTTTGTTGCTCTTTGTCGTTCACTCAATTCTTATTTCAAATGTACCAGCGCCAAAGGGACGCCCAACAGCTAAGTGGCTAGATAGAAAGAGCAATTTAAAACTCATTCTCCTCCAAAATGAAACGGAATCTGGATATATTTATTTTGAATTAATTGCCACCTGACTTACATGTTGTTGCTGATGTTGTTCTATTAAAATCTGGAGTTTTCATTGAATAGATATAAATCATTTCATATATCATAAATGCTATCTAGAGGGTTTATTTGACACGTCGCGCATCTGACAAAACCTGAAGGAACTGAAACTAAAAATCTGTTTAAAATAACAACTAAAACTAGTTTAATCATTAAACCTCACCCATGCTTTTAGCCTACTATCTGAAGAAAAAAAAACCTTATGAGATCTCGTGTGGATGCATGTGTAAATGTTTTCATCAAATGCTCAGGGTAGTTTAAAGAAAGGGCACAGGGACAGGAGGACTCAGAGAGATACTGTAGGCTTTGCTAATGAGTGCATATACGTGAACCACAAATTTCAGTATATGAATGAATGTGGAATAGACCACAGTGTTCAGTTAAGAATGTATTAGCCCTGCTGCAGAGTGGAAGGCCTGAAACATGATATCATGTTGGATTACCTTTTGACCTATTGCTTGTTCAATATACCACAAATCAAAGGAAGCATTGAAGTAGTTTATAGTAAGTAATAAAGGGAAGGGAAGACACAGACAAGGAACAGAAAAGGGGAAGTACAAAAGTAAAATACAAGTTTCAATACATAAGATATACAAGACTCATGGAAAACAAAAACAAAGAACAAATCATACATGGCCAAAGAAATCATAGTAACATAGCAAGATAGCAGATCAAGGTCTATATGATCTGTCATTTGCCATCTGGCCTGCCCAATAAGGTGATTAGAGTGGGATCCACTGCTCCATGCAGGTTACCCCCTCGCTGCCATTGTTTAAGATTGCACCCACCACTCCGTGCATAAATCAGATCATACATGTGACCAGGCCAGCATAAAATAAGAGGGTGGGCATATTCAACAGTGGCAGTTAGGCAAGGTAAATGCACCCAACTGCTGCAGCTATATTTAAAACCAGACCTTCAGCAGCAGAAAATATCCAATTAACAGCATCACTGTCCCATTAGTAGCTGTATTCAGCTGTTAATGGATAACAAAAACTATCTAAAGTTACTACAGCTATTCTGTTGACCTACCTTTAGCCAGTTTAGCTATCTAGTTAGTATCTCGTTAGCAGTTACATTAGTCATTACTTCTGCTACTGAACATTGGCATAGTGCTACCAGACAGCACAGACACATGTAAAAGAGGCCATCACCACCCCCCTGAGAGGCCCAGAGACTGCCCCAGGCTTAACCAGTTACTTTTTCAATGTCTGTAGCTATATTCAGCAGCACTAACTCATTAGCGCCACTGAAGTTTGTGCTGACCACATTTTAACTGTTTAACAGGTCTGCTAACTGTCTAAAATGCTTCTTTGAACATTTCCCTCTGGCTTTCAAGGCAAACTTAAATTTCTGATAGAAGTAGTCATACCTACTGTTCAAGGGCAAATTGTTCCAAAGAGCGGGAGCAATCACAGCAAAGCAAGATCGGCATGTTCAGAGTAGATTAAAGAGCAATATGACACAACCAACAAATCGCATGGTGATGAATAGAGGAGTATACTGAGGGGCATAGGCAACTAGCAAATCAGCTAAAGAAAGCAAGGTGGCCAGAATAGTAAACCTGATTGGCTTCTTATAATTACTAATTATTGCCCATCTTTCACATAAAAAAAAAGAAGAGGGGAAACATGATCAAATTTCCTAGTGCTACAAAGAAGCTTAACAGAAATGTTCGGAAGTAGCTGAAGCCAAGCCATAATTGCACCCTGTGTGACTTGCACATGGGGCATGTGCCTCCCCCTCCTCCCCACTCTGTCCAGCCACTGCCCGCTCCTGCTGCTGCCACCCTCTGTTTTCTCCAAGGCAGTGCCAGCAGCAGGACAGAAGCAGGCCGTGCTGGATGGAGGTATAGGGGGGCAGCATGCGCCTGATGTTCAAGTTGCGGTGAGAGCAGCAGATCTGATCCCTCCCTGATGTTGTGTCAGAGCAGGGAGGGATCAGACCCGCAGAAAGACTTAGGGGGTGCATTTGGGCTGCCTGCTGTTGCCCTCCTGTCACTGAGAACCCAAAAAGTGGCGGCAGCAGCAGGCAGGCCAAATGCACCCCCTAAGCCTTTGCACCCTGTGTGACTGCACCACTTGCACACGGCTAGGTATGGTATTGGCTGTAGCCTTTGAAACTGTCTCTGTGGCAGGCTATCATATAATGTTGCAATAGTCATGATGTAGAATGGCCGGTGCAAGACTGAGGAGGCAAGGGGAGGCCTTACATAACAAAGATCGAATTGCCTGAATTTGCTTCAACATGAAAAAATCTTTTTGTATAATGCCAGAATTATGTGCAGAAAAAAGAACTTTAACTGGGGCTAGGGAAGAGCCGGGAGAACCAGCTTGTTGAGGTTTTACAAGCTAGGACAGAATAAAAACTGCTTTTGTTTTCCCTGAACTGCTGTCTGGCAGGGGTTAAGAAAACCCCTTCCCACCACATGCCACATTTACCACAAGGATATTAACTGGCAAGGGCCAGTGATGGCATCATCAGCACACTTCAACTTTGTTGACTTAGTACCAGGTAGGAGTAGTAAAACTGACAAAAGAGTGTGCAGAAGGAAAAGTATCCCCCAGAGAGACTACCAGACTTCTCAGTAGCCTCAGAACCCAGGAAGCTGATCGTATTGTTCGCTGTATTCTTCAGTGCCTGTCAGTATAACTTCATGGTCCTGAATTTACCTCTCTCATGAAAGAGTCATCTAAGAGAAGAAAACTGTTTTTTGAAAGAGCTCAAGCTGATTCTGTCAGGAGCTATTCATCACAAAATCCCGCGAGGTGAATGCTTTAAAACGTGCACATGTGTTACTAGGGCATGTTTCTGTTCTCTTCATTTCTGTGGCAAAAGGTTCCTCTGTGCTTAGCCCATGCCCTGTTAAACACTAATAGATTTGAGGAAAGCATGGGATAATCACAGGTGATCTTTACGTGCAAAAAGTGAAGAAATAGCAAAAGTATGACCTAGGACAGGAGTGCACAAGTTCATTCTTCCAGGACCTCCACGGGCCAGATTCTCAGGATATCCCTAATGAACATGTATGAGATAAATTTGCATTTGTGGTCCTTGAGGACTCACCTTGTGCATTCCTGCCCCAGGAGCATGTGCTGAACTGTTTCAGTAATTCAGCAAATGCCCCAGTTGTCAAAATGAATAGTGAACTTGGGTAATAGGCAGAGCTTAATTTGTAGACAAAAAAGAAGTGGAACTTTGGTGAGGCAAAGGCTGGAAGTGACCTGTGGGGGTGGGACCAGGGCCGCAATTGTTTCAAACCTCTGCCCCTCCCCATATTTCTGCACTTGGTCTCCTACCCATCACCTTGTCCCCTCCTAATCTCTGGTCAATTTCTTAGTCTCCAGTATTCCCCAGGCAACCCCAAGTCCCCACTTGTCCACCCTACACAGTCCCTGAGTCCTCACTCACAATCCTACCCAGGCCCTGAGCTCCCACTTACACACCCAACACCCAGCCTATGTTAGTCTTTCTTCTGTTTTCTCCTTCTTACCCCAGTATCTGATCCTATAACCCACCTTCTCAACCTTACCCTGGTTATGACTTTACTTCTTCCCCAGCCTTCACAATATCTATCCTCCTCTCCCTTCTCACTCCCCTAGAATCATCTTCTTTTTCCCCACCCGACCCCAGCATTTATCAGCACTAATCCCTTTTCAGTACCAGGCCCACCAGCCCTAAAATTAGCCCCATCCCCTTCCAGTCCCAGTCTTCCTTCTGCATAAACTCATTTCTATTCCCAGCCCCAGTATCAGTCCATTTCCAGTCCCATCCCCCTGCCATCCTAGTATCAGCCCAAGTCCGGTCCCAGTCCTGCCCCTCCAGAAGCAGTATCAGTCCATTTCTGGTCTCAGTCCCCTCCAGCCTCAGTATCAGCCCATTTCCTGTTCCAGTCTGCCCTCACCCCAGTATCAGCTCATCTCCAGTCACAGCCCCCCTCCCAGAACTGGCCCTCTTCCAGTCCCAGTCCTCTCTACCACTATCAGCCTCTTTCCAGTTCCTCTCTCCCACATGCAACATTTAGCTCCCTAATCCCAACCTCCCCACATCAGCTCTGGCAATCTGTCCACCTCCCGCAGATCACTCTGAGCCAGCCACCTCTTCTTTTCCTCTCCCTTCCTATTCCATACATAACTGTGGGAGCAAAACGGCTACCTCTTCTGTGCCTCTGCCTGCTCTGGGCTGCCGTGGCCATATTAACATAACACAGCCACGGGAGCATTTTCCCTTTCTCCTGAAGCAACCTGGCCGCAGCACTTTTATTAAAGCAGGAAGTGCTTGTTTTGCTCTGCTTCAAGACATCACAGCTTTGAGGAATGGAAAATGCTCCCGTGGCTGTGTTGCATGTTAAGATTGCCACAGCAGTACAGAGCAGGGAAAGGAGGTGGGAGACAGAATGTGAATTACTTCCGCCTCCTCAAGAAGTGCCAGACACCGTTCCACCACATTCTGGCACAAGTTAATCCCTAGTAAGAAATGGTAGAAGTTCGAATGGAAACCTCGTTGTCATCCATTTAGTTCTCTCTGGCAGATTGCAACTATAGTAACAGCTAGAAGTCCTGGTGGAATCACAGGCACTGGTATAGCTGGATCCGTTTGTAAAGGATCTATAAGAATGTAAGAAATGTCATACTGGGTCAGACCAAGGTCCATCAAGCCCAGTATCCTGTTTCCAACAGTGGCCAATCCAAGTCACAAGTACCTGGCAGGTTCCCAAAAAAGGTACACAGGTTCCACAGTGCTTATATTTGGGCAAGCAGTGGATTTCCTGGGTCTTCTTTAATAATGGTTTATGGACCTTTCCTCCAGGAACTTGTCCAAACCTTTTTTTAAACCCAACTACACTAACAGCTTTTACCACATCCTCTGTAACAAATTCCAGTTTGATTACGCATTGAGTGAAAAAATATTCTCTCTTATTAGTCTTAAATGGGTTACACTGTAGCTTCATTGTGTGGCCCCTAGTCTTTCTACTTTTTGATGGAGTAAACAACCAATCTACATTTATCTGTTCCACTCCATTCATCAATTTATAGATCTCTATCATAACCCCCCTCAGCCATCTTTTTTCCAAGTTGAAGAGCCCTAACCTTTTACACCTTTCCTGATAGGGGTATCCTTTACCATTTTGGTGGCTTTTCTCTGTACCTTTTCGAATTCTACTATATCCTTTTTAAGATATGGCGACCAGAATTGCACACAATATTCAAGGTGCAGTCGCACCATGGAATGATACAGAGGCATTATAATATCCTTTGTTTTATTCTCCATTCCTTTCCTTATGATTCCTAGCATTCTATTGGATTTCTTGGTCACCGCTGCACACTGGGCTTAGGGTTTCAACATGCTAGCCATGATGACGCCTAAATCTTTTTCCTGGGTGTTAGATACTAATATGGAACCTTGCATCGTGTAACCATAGTTTGAGTTGTTCTTTCCTAGGTTCATAACTTTGCACTTGTCCACATTAAATTTCATCTGCCATCTGAACATCCAGTCTTCCAATTTATCAAGGTCCTCTTGCAATTTTTCACAATCCTCTGGGGTTTTAACAACTTTAAATAAGTTTGTGTCATCTGTAAATTTGATTACCTCACTCGTTATTCCCATTTCCATGTCATTTATGAATATGTTAAAAAGCAGCAGACCCAGCATAGATCCATGGGGTACTCCACTATTCACCTTTCTCCATTGGGAAAATTGGCCATTTAGCCCTACCCTCTGCTTTCTATCTTTTAACTAGTCCCTGATCCACAATAGTACACTGCCTCCTATTTATTTATTTATTTATCTTCATTTATATCCCGCTTTTCACCGGGTCAAAGCGGTTGGGGGATACATTTAACACGAGGGGATATGAGACACATTCACTAATACTTACAGGGAACATGGGCAATGGAGGGTTAAGTGGCTTGCCCAAGACCACAAGGAGCACCTGTGGGACTAGAAACCCCAGTCCTTCCGGCCCAAGGTTGCTGTCCTCTAGTGGGATTTGAACCACTGACCTTCTGGCCTGTAGTACCTTGCCCCAACCACTAGGCCACTCCTCCTATCCCATGACTTTTTAATTTCACCAAGAGTCTCTCAAGAGGGATCTTGTCAAAGGCTTTCTGAAAATCCAGATATACTATATCAACCGACTCACCTTTGTCTACTTGTTTATTCACACCTTAAAAAAAAAAAACATAACAGATTAGTAAGACAAGACCTTCTGTGTCTAAAGCCAAGTTGGCTGTCTCCCATTAAGGCATGACTATCTACATGTTCAGTAATTTTGTTCTTTATAATGGTTTCTACCATTTTTCCCCAGTACTGACATCAGGCTCACCGATCTGTAGTTTCCCGGATCACCCCTGGAACCCTTTTAAAAAATTGGCATTACAGTGGCCATCCTCCAGTCTTCCAAGCTTCCTCTCTTGTTGGTTCATGAACCAGCTGCTCCAAGAAGCAATCATTTATTTCATCTAGAAACTTTATCTCCCTAGCATGTCCTGCTGTGGCACTGACCCAGTCAATACCAGGGTAATTGAAATCACCCATTATTACTGTGCTGCAACTTTTGTTAGCTTCCCTGATTTCTTTTAGCATTTCATCATCCATCTGTTCATTCTGGCCAGCTGGATGGTAGTACACACCCGCTGCCATCACCTTCCCCTTTTTACATGCAATGTCTATCCATAGAGAATCTATGGTATATTTTTTTCCTGCAAAATCTTTTATCCTGTATGACGTTAACAGAGCACAACCACTCACCAAATTTGATCTACCCTTTCATTGTATCATTTGTACCTGGTATCACAATGTCCCATTGGTTGTCCTCCTTCCACTAGGTCTCTGAAATGCCAATTATATCTAATCTTTCATTTAGTGCTTTATATTCTAAATCTCCCGTCTTATTTTTTAGCCTTCTAGATGGTTGGGGCAAATATAGTGATGGAATTCAAAATGACATGGGACAGGCACTGTGGATCCCTTTATAGCAAGAGGATGAATCAAAGCAAACTTAACTATCTTTTATACTTCACTAAATAGAGGGGGCTGACCTGCACGGAGCAGCAGGTACAACCCTAAACACAGACATAGAGGGAGGTGACCTGCACGGAGGTGCAGTTATAACCACTCTAGTCGTCTTTCTGGGCAAACTAGATTGACCATACTGGTCTTTATCTGCCATCATATACCATGTTACTATGTATTTGCATATTAGGCATTTGTATTTTGCAGCCTAGTGGTTAAGGCAGCAGCCTGGGACCAGAAAGACTAGGATTCAGATCCCACTGGTCCTCCTTGTGGCCTTGGGTAAGTCACTTAACCCTCCACTACCTCAGGTATAAGCTTAGATTGTGAACCCTCTGGGGACAGGGAAATATCTACAGTACCTGAATGTAACTTGCCTTGATTTACTACTGGAAAAGTGAGAGATATATACATGCCAGGTACTTATGACCTAGATTGGCCACTGTTGGAAACAGGATACTGGGCTGGATGGACCTTGGTCTGACCCAGTATGGCATATCTTATGTTCTTATGTTCTAAGTGGGGGATCTCCTATGGCCCATGTACCAATAAGGAAGATGGCAAAAACTGTCCAGACTATATAGTCTTACTGTGTAGACAAGAACAACAGGACAGACTGAATGGTGTCAAGTGATATTTTTCTGACATCATCTACTAAATAGTAAGATTATTGTCTGTACATCAGTTCCTTGTTTACAGTACTTGAGTGTATAAAGGAGACATTTTAACCATCAATTAAGTAGATACAATCTGGGAGTCACTGCATAGCTACATTTAGAAAACTTCAGGTTTCTTTTTTCATAGAGACATATTTTCTATAGGGATATAACAAGTGGAGTCTTAAAACCTGAAATGAGATCCTGATGCCCTATTCCAGTCATTAGTTTTCTGAAATTTATTTGAGTCCCTAGCACTTATTTAATACAGTAGCCTGCTATGCCCATAATTTCTCAGCTCATAGCCATTGGGAGAGAAACATCCTGGAAAGCTTGAATAAAACTAAAGTGGCTGTAGCATTAGTCTATTTAAATAAATACATAGAGACAGAGCTCCACAAACAAAGTGTGGGCAATACCTTTTTATTCCATTAACTTAATACTTGTGACTAACAAAATGCTGGAAGGGCTAATCATATATCTGTTAAGTTAGTCCAGTAATAAGATAGCAGCTATTGCTTCTGTATCTGCCTTTCTTACTACCCATCCAGAAAATTCCTGGTTTTGCTATATATTTTCAGTAAATATTAAGATGCTAAATGGTGAGTAGTGTCTGTTGGTGGCTGGTGAGGTGCAGATATGCAACTCCGCCTTGTGAGCTGGAAGGAGGCTCTGTACATCAGAGGACAATGGCCCCTGCAGCTTCAAGGATCTGCTGGAAGACACGCCCGGCATGGTGGGGCCTAACAGGGAATAGTTTCACTGAGTGACGGCCAATAGAGAGAAAGAAATCCCTTCCCAAAGGACTCCAAAGATCTGATTTACCTAGAATGAAAGATGCTTTAGTAAATCAACCCCTTGGTGTTAGAAGCTCAAACTTACACAATCAGACATGGTCAGATATCTGAGAATGCTCAAAGGACACATCCTCCATGGCCTACATTCCAAGGCTAGATGAAGTGTTCTTTTGTTATCATTAATGGGTCTCTGTCAAGGGAGACACCCCCCATGGTTTTAGAAGCAGCTCAAAGCTTCTACATTATAATTGATGAATTCTTATCCTGTCTACATTGGCTAGGCAAATGTTTCTATATTGGCCAAGAGAATTGTTCAAAGGCCAAGGGAAGAATTCTGTCTCCCTCTCTGGCCTTTTAACACTCCCCAGGCTAGATGTGTAAAGCTCAGCATGAGTCCTCACAGGCAGAATGGCTCATGAGTTAGAATGGCTCATGAGTTCAGTACAATATCTTTGCTGATCCAAAAATTCAAATAAATCTTTAATTAGTAATACAGGCAGACAACAGCATAGGTTTAGTGTATGATAACCACCAAGCATGTTATTTCCCCCTTTTTTTCTAACCATGATGAAACAGCAACATCCTTAAAAATATTTCCCCTAAAGGTCACTATTAAGAATATATCAACTCAAGAAAGCATAGAATACACTTTGGTCATTCAATGAATGTCTCGTTGTCCATTTATTTCAATCCTTTACAATTTCGATG
Source organism: Ichthyophis bannanicus (assembly GCA_033557465.1). Taxonomy (NCBI): domain Eukaryota; kingdom Metazoa; phylum Chordata; class Amphibia; order Gymnophiona; family Ichthyophiidae; genus Ichthyophis; species Ichthyophis bannanicus. Next base: position 146,898,126 of record CM066046.1, on the reverse strand, counting down.
TAATTCCACAATAAATGCTGCTAACCCCAGTTATTTTTCCAGCCATTAAACCTTCCCTTCTTATAATATGGCAAGCTACCATGTTGTAATATAATTTTAGTAGTGAGAGAAATTAGTAGGCGGAATAGCAAAGCAAAATAGCAGCACTGCTGTTTGAAAGAGGAAGCTTTGGACATTTTTTGGGAAAATGTTTATTAAGGATGTCTTGGCTAAGCAGAAATCTAGTAATTGCCTGTCAAGTGAGATACTATAAAACTCAATATCCCCAAGAAATGCAATAAAAGAGAGAAAAACTCCCAGCTTAGGCACAAACAAACAGAAAAAACAAAAGCACAAACAAAAAGGAGACCTCAATCTAGGAAAGACCTCAGCCAGCCCCAGTCATATGGCGAGACTGGACAGAAGCCATGCTACAGTAATGTCCAGATAACGAACTGTGCTCAGTGGTGACAACAGTACAAGCAACAGCCAAGAAAAAAAAAAAGAAAAAAAAACTTAAGAAAAAGCACAATGTTGCAGGGCAGTTCAGCACAGTAGAATACTGGATCCACAGCAGTCAAGGCAACGACCTAGAGCGCTGACACCACGTGTTTCGCCAAAACGGCTTCGTCAGGGAGTTCTTCTAAATGACATTGCTATTCCTCGAACACACAAAAAAACCCCAGAAAACACTCACAGTAAAACAGATGCCAGAAAAAGAGAAAAAGAAAACCAAGAAGAACCCACAGACAAAAATATATCAAAAAAGGGGAAAACGCCACCAAGCTCACTGAACTCGCTGCTAAAACAACCGGCTGGAAAAAAACAGAGAAAACACCAGACATGCGCAGTAGAGAAAGGGGGCATCCCGAATGGCATGGTGGCATGGTTTCTGTCCAGTCTCGCCATATGACTGGGGTTGGCTAAGGTCTCCTTGCTGGCTCTGAGTTGGGTATTTTTTGAGTCACTCTCACTTTCTATAGAATATTTTTTGTTTGTGCTTTTGTTTTTTCTATTTGTGCCTAAGCTGGGAGTTTTATTTTTTATTTATTTTTTTTTTTTCCGTCAAGTGAGACAAACATGCATATATGTTGTATGTGTACTGGCGGTCTCCTAATTCATGCTTTTTAACATAATGGCTTTTTCACTAAGAAATGTTATTGGTTGGCTTATGTAAAGGAGCCTGCCTCAAGGATTTTAATTATTAACTATGTTTAGAAAACTTTGCCCTAAGGGGGATGTCTGTTTCACCCTGCATGCCCTGCCCTCCCTTAAATGTGCTAGTAAGTATGCCTATGTGTCTTTCTCTGAACCTAGCTACTGGTTTATAGGCTAAAGCTATTTCCAAGCAGCTCTCTTATCACTGTGAGCATGAAGAGAACTGGCGACTATAATGTTATCTTTTTAAAGATGAGAAAAGGTATTCGGGGATGCAAGGAGTTAACGATCTGCTGCCAGTTCCAATGATGGCTTCCAATGGTATATCCCACCCTAGCTACCCCCTATCTGCTCTTCGCTAGTGGTACGAGCCAATTCTCGGCTGGCTAATAGGAGGTTGCTGCAGCTATTTAATAGAAAGCGACGAAGGGATTTGTAATCAGAGGCTCATTGTCCCTTTTATGGCGATGGCGAAGAACCGCCCCTCTATACTCTATTTCACCCGTATTACCCATCGCAGCGCCTTTCTTACTGTAACCTAAGCTACGCAGACTCCGCCCACCCCATTACAACTCGGGCGTGCTCCAGTGCCTCGTATTTAAAGTCCTGTGATCGTGTCTTCAATACTTTAAAAAACAGCCGATCTTTTAAGTGGAAAAACGTGAAAGAACGTATTTGTACAAAGATGGCTGTTTGAATACCTACAGCGATTTCTTCGAGGATGGGGATGGGGGGGGGGGGGGTTATTTAATCATTTCAAGCACATTTACACATTATCGCATATTTAATTTAGAGGAAAAGGTACAGAGCACGGATGGTAAAATAGATTTGTACAATGGAAGTATTTACTATTCCTGCAGACCCTTTATAATTTTCTGGAAATGTATCAGCTATTTTTTTATTTAAATACAGTGCTATAAGTTAGTGAAGAGAGTCTCATTTAATCTAATGATTTCTCCTCATGAGAATTTGTTAACAAGGGCAGAGTTAGAAAAAAAAAAAGCAGAACTAGAAAGGCTACTTTTGGCTTTCAACAAACCTTTTGGAAACGACGAGGAGTCCTTCCCATTGCCGACTGAATTTTCACTTATTGATTTGTAATATGCCGAGTTGCTCCTAGACCTAGAGTAGAAAAATGCATTTTTATGCGATTTCCAGTCCAGAACTATAGTGAAGACATAGAACAGAAGTTATTTATTTTGAGGTCCCAACTATACAATAAGGGGCCAATATTCTTTCCAGCATCGTCACTTAACTGTCACTCATGCCGTTATCACTGGTGGGTGATAACAGCATTGGGGGGGGGGCGGGGGATATTTTATAAAGCTTTTTATCTATACAAAACCTGTTTTAGCTATGGAAAAAAAGCCAGAGTTTTTCAAACATTGCAGGGTGGCATCTGTTTGTAAAAAGTAGGCGTCTGCTTTTACTTGATCTTGGGGCCTAGTTCATGGGCAGAGTGAAGGTGGAGGCGTTTTGCTTATTAACTGAAGACCAGTTACTTTTAGACACAGCAGGTATTTCCCTGTCCCTGGCAGGTTCACAGTCTCACTTTCTTCCTGGAGGCATGTATTTTATAACATAACGATACACAAGTGGATGGTAATTTGATAAATTCTCTTGCAGTCAATATGCTTAAACACGTGTAGTTGGGGCCTATTTTATAAAGTGAAGTACTTGCATATGTTAAACTAGGGGCATAGATGTGCCTGCTCTAAGGCAAGTGTAACTTCTATACCTAGGTTAAGGCGCAACAGCCCATGCCAAGTGGAGGAGTAGCCTAATAGTTAGAGCACTGGCATGGGAACCAAGAGACTAGGGTTCAGTTCCCACTAGTACTCCTTGTGGCCTTGAGCAAGTCACTTAACCCTCCATTGCCTCAGAAGAATCCAAGTACTCAAACTACTTTGAGTAAATGATAAAAGCAGTATAAAAAAACCCTGATAAATAATGCCTATTATCGGCAGAGATACACATCACTTATAGTATTCTCTCACTTATGCATGTAAATTTAGGTCCCACCTATGCTCCTCCCCCATGCACACCCACATCTGAAAATATGGGCAATGGGTCTTACACACATGCTTTCAGAATAGCAACCACCCAAAGCACCCTCATAAGTATCCATTGGTACATATAAGTCCTTTAAAATAGGGACTTACATGTGCTCTTAGCCTTTAATTCTGCACACACTATATAGAATCAGTCCCATAGAGTCCACACACACCATTTATGGAGTAGTTGTAAATTTGCATGTGGACATTTGCATGCAGTTGGGGCTACTCTGGGAAGCCTATTTTATAGACACACATAGGTGTCTAAGATGCCTTCAGAAAACAGTGACATAATATAAGCAAGCCCTCCTGGAATATTAGCATAACAACCTGTTCTAAAATTCCATTTTCTACATGCCTGGCCTTATGTTCTGTTATGTTCTCAGTTGCTTTGAAGTATTCTGCTTTTTCTAGCAGGACAAGGAGACTTTCATGTTGATTCTGTAAGAAAGAGCTGGAAACAGTGACTCACCTTATAGCAGGCTGTGAAGTTCTGATGGTGGAAAATTTCTATACTGAAAGGCACAACAAAGTAGCACACTTCCTCCACTGGAAACTCTGTAAACATTACATCACTGTCCCTGAAAAGCACTGGGATCATGACCCTAAAAGAACAGAGAACGAAGAGGTTATGATCACCTGGGACATTCCCATTCCAACATATAAGAAACTGGGATGCCCGGAAACCTGACATAGTGGTAAAGGAGAAGAATACCAGAACAGCATTGATAATAGACATGTCGGTGCTGAGTGATTATTCTGTGGAGAGACAGACGATCCTGAAGTACCAAGAAATGCAGTCAGAGACAAAGAAAATGTGGCAGAAAGATACAGAAATATTTCCCATTGTACGAGTAGTGACAGGCTTGATAAAAAAGAACTTCCAAGCACATCTTGCCAAACTACCCATACCTGTTACATCTTCCGAACTCCAGAAGGAATCTTTTTGGCATGATGCGAGTATTACACCGAATATTAGCAGTAAATTTAAGAGACTGAGATCATACTCCACATACCCTGACTTAGAAGTGAGGTTCATGACTGCCATTGTATGCACAAAACTAACCCATGTGGAGAAACTACCCTGAATGAAAACAGTGTATATCTTGTGTGCGGTAATACATCAGGGTAGGGATATTAAGAAACTCCTAAACACTATTTAGCATTTGGTAGACACGATATTCCCTGGTATGTTTTTCACCTAGATAAAGATCTAACTACAACAAGGGGTCTGCACCTTTAATTTACACTAAAAGATTTAAAATAGTGATTGTTTGTGACCCCAGAGAGTCACAGTTGCCAGATTGTTTTCTAGAATATCATAATGCACATTTATGAGATCTATTTGAATATATTTGATTGCAAACCTGGCTAAGGAGGTCAGGCAGATGCACACAATTAGAAAACACACCCTCTCCAAGTTTCTCCAGAACTTATGAGGGTTACACTTACAAAACTAGATGCGGTTTGGTCCTGCATCAGGGAAAGTTTCCTTAGAGGAGTGGTTCCCAACCCAGTCCTGGAAGCACACTAGACTGGTTTAATTTTTCACTCTATCCATAATCGGTATACAAGAGATAGGTTTACCTGCATTGGAGACCCATTGCATGACTTGCATGACTATGCAAAAAAACAGACTGCTTAAGTATTCTTCCAAGCAATGGTTACAAAGCATTGCCTTTAAGTTTAGAGCAGCCCTCTATTGCTAACAGTAATTTAGACAATGAGATGTTTAGGTAGTCTCTGTCCACTGCTTAAGTGTGAACTTATCTTATAGTTGACAATCACTTTCTCCTTATCTGTACAAGAACCTAATCCAAAATTCAAAGTCTTTTCCTTTTTGAAAAGATATTATTAGGAGTAGGTTTGTCAGACCATCTTACTCATATTAGGTTGAGGTGGGAAAGTGGGAGGAAGTATTTAATTTTGTTTTATTTATTTAACAAGATTTTTATACCACCTTATCGTACAATCAAAGCAGTTTAAATAGAATTCAACATATTACAGAGAACTCATAGAAAAAAAGAAACCTTAGGTAAGGGTGGCATGCAGGGGTTGCCCAGGGGGCAGAACTTATATATATAGCAACATCAATGGGGTTATCTGTGAATTAAGCATGAGAGTTAGGCAGGGAGGGCTAGTTATAGTCTTTGAAGTGGTTAGTGAAGAGAAGTTTTCTGAAGTCCTTTAAGTCCTTCGTTGTTCTTATTGTCTCTGGCAGTGTGTTCCAAATGGCAGGAGCAGCTAATGAAAGGGCTCTTAGTAGTGGAGTTCTTCGCCTTGGTGAACGACCTGGGGATCGGTATGATGTCTCTTGTGTTGTGCCTCTTAGGTCTGCTGCTTGAGCTTGTACAAATCAGATCCTGTAGAGCTCCTGCTGACAGGTTGTTTCTTACCTTGAAGATCATAAGTGCAGATTTGTATTTAGCATGTGAAGAGACCAGGAGCCAATGTAGCTAATATAGTAGTGGAGTTATATGATCATATTTGGGTGAACCTGTGATTATGCAGGCAGCAGTGTTCTGAGCCAACTGCAAGGGACAGATGGTTTGTGGTGGTAGGCCATGAAAGAGAGAGTTACAATAATCCAGAAATGAGTTTATGAACATTTGAAATACTGTACAAAAGTGGTCTTGACTGAGGAGGGGTTTTAGTCTTCTGATAGTAGCAAGCTTTTGGAATGCATTCTTGGAGGTTTTGCTAAGATGGGCTTGTAGGTTGAGGAAGTGGTCAATGGTAATACCTAAGTAGCGTACTTCCTCCTTTACCGATATAGCATAGTTACTCACCTATAACAGGTGATCTCCGGGAACAGCAGGAATTTAGTCTTCACATATGGGTATCATTGGTACCGACAAAGCCTGCGTGGGAACACTCCCCAGCATCCAATAGGAAAGCTTTTGGGAGCATCCCAGTGCCTGCATGCTGCCTTCCCACCTTTCCCAACTCTCCCTCTCCAGTTGAGTTTAAAGCTGAGAGAGAGAGATATAACTCCTAGGAGAGGTGGGTGGGTTGTGAAGACTAAATTACTGCTGTTCCCAAAGATCACCTGTTACAGGTGAGTAACTATGCTATCTCCAGGAACAAGCAGGAATGTAGTCTTCACATATGGGGACTCCCTAGCTGCATATGCCATGGAGAAAACCCCAGAAGTTGTGTGCCCTTGTGAAAGGGCTCCCCCCCCCCTGGATCTCTGGCATCCTACCAGGGATGGTGGGTAGGAGTTGATTAAGTCTGGAACAGGTGTTGAAGAACAGCCTGACCAAACAAGGCATCCTGGCGGGAGTCCTTGTCTAAGCAGTAATGGGCTGTGAAGGTATGAACCGAAGCCCAAGTAGCTGCTCGGCAGATGTCATCAATAGACACAGAGTGAAGATGAGCCACAGAGGCTGCCATGGCTCTCACATTGTGAGCTGTGACATGGCCTTCCAGAGGAAGGTTTTTACTCTCATAGGCAAAAGATGCACTGTGCAATCCAGTTGGACAGTATTCTTTTGGAGACTGGAAGTCCCAAATGGCTAGGATCAAAAGCAAAGAGTTGAGAGGACTTCCTATGTTGCTGTGTCCTTTGTAAGTAAAAGGCCAGAGCCCTTTTACAGTCCAAAGTATGAAGGTAAACCACTTGGTTTAAATGGAAAGGTGACACCACCTTTGGCATAAAATGTGGATGTATCTTAAGGGCTACCTTATGATGGAACCTTGTATAAAGAGGATCAGCCACCAATGCTTGCAATTCACTGATGCGACGTGCTGATGTGATTGCAATAAGAAAGATGACCTTCCAGGAAAGGAATTTCAAGGAGGTAGTGGCTAATGGTTCAAAAGGCGGTTTCATAAGCTGCCCAAGAACCAAAGTCCCATGCCACCGGCGGTGGCTTAATGGGAGGCTTAGTTAAAAGAAGGTCTCTCATAAATCTCGCTATAAGAGGATGAGAGGAAATAGATTGCCCATTTAGAGGCTTGAAAGAATCTGCAATAGCACTCAAATGAACTCTCACTGAATTGGTCTTAAGCCCTGCATTAGACAAACGAAGGAGATACTCCAGTAATGATTCCAGAGGTAGCGCAAGAGGGTCAAGACCCTTCTGCGAGCACCATATGGTAAACCTCTTCCACTTGAAAACATAAGAGCATCTTGTGGAAGGTTTCCTGGAAGCATAAAGGATATCCTTTACTTGCTGAAAAAGATTAAGACTGTGAAGTTCTAGGCTTTCAGCAACCAGGCCCTGAGATGCAGAGACTGGGGATTGGGATGCCACAGCATCCCATCCTCCTGAGAAAGGAGATCTGGAGCAGATCCTAACTCCAGAGGCAGAACTTGAGAGAGATGTAGGAGCAGAGGGTACCACATTTGCCGTGGCCAATGTGGAGCTATGAGAATCATATGACCTCTGTCTCTCTGAAGCTTGAACAGGGTTTTGGGAATTAGGGGAATGGGTGGAAAAGCATATAGGAAGTCCTGGCCCCAATGGAGGAAAGCATCCCTGGCCTGACAACCCTGAGCCAGAATTCTGGAACAGAACCAGGGAAGTTTGGCATTCAGCAGACTTGCGAAGAGGTCTATGTCTGGGGTTCCCCAAATTTGGAAAATTTTGGCCATCTGGTCTGCATGAAGAGACCATTCATGTGGAAGCAGAACTCGACTGAGTCTGTCAGCCCAAGAGTTTTGAATGCCTGGAAGATACACCGCAAGGAGATGAATCTGATGCTCTCTGGCGAGGGCCCATAGTCGCAAAGCTTCGTTGCAGAGCGACAGAGCCTGTTCCGCCCTGCTTGTTCACATAGAACATGGCTACTTGATTGTCTGTTTGAACTAGGACTGTCTTGTAGCTGAGCTGGGTGTGGAATACTCGAAGAGCAAGGAAGATTGCTCTGAGTTCCAGGAGATTTATGTGTAGATAGGCCTCCTATGGAGTCCAGGTACCCTGGGTAGAGAGGCCTTGCAGGTGGGCTCCCCAACCCACCTGTGAAGCATCTGTTAGAGTGGCCTAGGGTGGGGGTTACTGAAAAGGAGATCCCACCAAAAGGTTCTGGAGCGATTGCCACCATTGGAGGGACAAAATAAGGTGATCTGAGTTTGCTATTTTGTCTGACAGGCAACCTCACGCCTAAGCCCACTGAGTGGATAAAGTCCACTGGGCTGCCCTCATATGGAGGCGAGCATAAGGAACCACATGCACGGTGGATGCCATGTGGCCTAGCAACTTTAACAGTTCTCGAGCAGTGAGGTGAGGTTTTAACACTGCTTGGGAAGCTAACTGCACAATGCGAAGGCAGCAGGGCTGTGGAAAATAGGCCCTTTTCTGTCTGGTATCCAGCAGAGCTCCTATAAACTCTAGAGATTGAATGGGAGCAAGGTTGGATTTTGGGAAGTTTATGACAAGTCCCAAATACTGAAGGATGCGCATTGTGCGAGAGAGAGAGCAACCCTGGCCTCTGGCTCTGAAGGGGCTCGAATGAGCCAGTCGTCTAAGTAAGGGAAGACGAATATTCCTAGGGTGCAAAGAAATGCTGCCACCACAGCCATGCATTTTGTGAACACCCTTGGTGCCAAGGCCAGGCCAAAAGGAAGAACCCTGTATTGGTAGTGCTTCCCTTGAAATAGGAAGCAAAGGAACTTTCGAGGAGTTGGATGGATGAGAACATGAGTGTACGCAGCCTTGAGATCTAGAGAACAAAGCCAATCCTGACTCTGAAGGTATGGCAGCAGAGTTCCTAGAGAAATCATTTTGAACTTCTCTTTGAACAGGAATTTGTTCAATTCTCTAAGGTCTAAAATGGGTTTGTGTCCTCTTGTTTTCTTTGGAATAAGGAAATAGGGGGAGGGGAGTAGAACCCTGTACCCTGTTGTAGAATGGGTACCTCTTCTATTGCCCTTTGGGCAAGAAGCACAGTGACCTCTTGACCTAACTGGTTGTTGAGAGAGGTCTGAGAATTGAACTGTCTTACCATTGTAGGAGAGGGCATGCTGAGGAAATGAAGCTTGTACCCCTCTCTTACAATAGACAGAGTCCAATTTTCTGCTGTTATCTGACCCCATCTGGGGGAAAAATGACACAACCTTCCTGGGATGGTGGAGGGTTCTGGGCCGTTCAGGGCCAGGAAGGCAAAGTTCTTTAGATAGGAGTCAAAGCCCCTGTGGAGGCTGAATCTGCTGAGCCGGTTAAGGCTTAGCAGCTTTTGTTTTCCTCTGCCTAGGTTGTTGCTGCTGTCCCTTTTGGGCAGATTGACCCAAACGATGCCCCTGCTGGGTATAGGAGGGATAAAACTTCTTACTGAAGAATGGTTTCTTGTAGGATTTTTTCCTTGCAGGATCAGCTGTAGATTTAGACAATCTATCCAAGGTGATATTGTCAGCATCTATCTCATTAGCTTTTTCCTGCCAATTCTTGCCAAAGAGATTCTCTCCTGTGCAAGGAATATTCCCTAGTTTATCCTGTACCCAAAGTTCCAAGTCAGATGCTTGGAGCCAGGCAATCCTATGTGCACCTATGGCAATAGCAGAGGTTCTGCTTATACACTCAAAGCAGTCAAAGGCTGCACGATTGACAAACTTGGAAACATCCTGAGCATGTCTGACAAGGGTGAGGTAATCCTGCCTCTTATCATCAGGAAGGAGAGGGCTCATAAATCTCCTGTGACCTCCTTAAGGAACATTCCCATAAATAATATATAGGAACTGATCCTAGCAGAAAGCATGGAAGCCTGGAAGGTTCAACATCCAAAGGCATCAAGAGTCCTACACTCACGTCCCGGAGGATTAGATGCATGCCTTTTTTGCACTCTTGATCCTTCTCATAGCTGATTCCACCACCATGGAATGGTGTGGTAGCTGAGTCTTCTGAAACCCAGGACAAGGAGAAACTCGATACATGGTGTCGAGTCTTCGAGAGTGAGGAGATGTGGTTAGAGGTGTTTCCCACTTCCTTAACATGAGATCATGCAAGATCTCATGAATAGGCAAGGTAGCCACCTCCTTGGGAGATTTAGGGTATTGCAGGATTTCTAATTCCTTTGCCCTAGGCTCTTTTTCAGGAGCCACTGTGATGGAAAGACCTCGAGCCACATCTCGGATAAAATCCTGAAAGGACATATCCTCAGGCAGAGACATCCTACGCTGAGAAGAATCCTCAGGAAGAAGTACTCTGGTATCGGCAGAGCCTTCAGAGTCTTCAGATTCATACGAGGATTCAAAGTACCTCCGATCCAGGTGATCGTGTAAGGCACGGTACTGGTACCGATCGAAGTCGGCATCGGAGGGGTCTGGTGGAATACCTGCTGATGTCGATGCAGTTGGTACTGGTATCGGAGTTAGTGCCGGTACCGGTTGAATTGTCTGAAGCGGTTTCAAGGGCATCAAGGCCGTGAGAAGAGCCGCCAGACTACGTTCAATAGCCAAGAATCTCTGGTCTATCAATGCTGCCGATGCTTGGGTAGCAGTATCGGATGAAGCAGAAGACTGGAACTGCAGTTATTTATACATTAGAATTGAAGATTTTCTTTTTTAGTGCTATGGATATCTGCCCACTGGGAACTAAACCGAGACCACCAACTCCACGCAAAGGCAATTCACTTTTTGGTTAGTGCAGATCTAAGCCAGACTTAGATTCTATCAGGGATCTAGACCAGGCTAGTGCATCTAGGCAAACCTTCAGCCCCCCCCCCCCCCTTATGTGCTAAAAATAAATAACTATATGAAATTTTACATTAAATGAATAAAAAAAGAGTGATAAAAGGAGATGAGGAAGACACATTCATTGGTTGTCTCTCTGATGTTCCCACCGATTTCAGTTTTCTGTTTTAATCTCACATTCTTTAGCTCATTCATAATGGATTTCTCATTATTTTTATCTTTATTTTTATTTCTGGGTTATTATTGGTTTTAGAATATTCCTTTTTTACATACCCCCTTTTTTCAATAAGGACATGATTAGGATTGACAAGTTCCATTTACGAGTTATAATGCAGCAGTTCTCTTTCTCTCTCCCATTGTGCCATTCCTTCAATACTACATTTAATTTCATCTATCTCCTCTCCAGCATATTCACTCAACATACTGGCTGGATCATTTAAGGTAGTATATATGTCCTTTCTCATCTCCTTTTATCACTTTTTTATTCATTTAATGTAAAATTTGATATAGTTATTTATTTTTAGCACATGTAAATGTTTTATCATTGTATTTTTATATGGTTATTATATACTTTTCATTTGTGCTCTGGATTTATATGTGAATTGATTACATGTAGGTGTACTAATTATAATTTGTATATATATCCATCTTATTCACACACGTGTGTGCACAGTTTTACATTTCACTTATTGCACTTTTGGATGTTTTTGTTGTTTCCAGTTATTTATACATGTTTATTCACATAAGGGTCTTATGTGTTTTAATTCATTAGTTATTAATTTATTTATGATTTTTTTTTAGTTTTATGATTTTATATTCATGGTAAATTATATTTATATACATATTATATGTTTTAATTTGTGTATTGTATTTTTTGAGGCTCGTTTCCATATCCCCCTGAAGGCCAAGGCCAAAACGCGTTGGGGACAATAAAGGAACTACTGAACATTTGCCAGTCTTGTGTACCAGCTCCTTTGTCACTGGTCAGACCACTGTCAGGGTCCAAATAATGCATGGAGTAGGGAAAGTTACTGAAGGGGGTGACAGTAGAATGACGTCAAGGAACATTCTGGGGCACAGGGAACAGCAGCTGGAGGCAAGAGGCGGCCTAAAAGTGGCAAAGAGGAATTAGTGAAATAACAGCAGCTGGAAGAGGCAGTGAAGGGCAGGACCATCATTAGGATGGGTGCAAGCAGGGTAATTGCCCTAGATCTCCATGCCCAAGCGGGTCACAACTTACCTGAAGTTGAAAAAAGCATAGACCCTTTATGAGCTTTTGTGTCTTCTCCCAAATTTCTGCCCTCAGCCCCACCATGTCTAAGACCAGTCCTCGTAAAGGGAGATGCCATAGATCAAGAGCTGAAGTAGGGGGGTAGGAGGGTGGCTACAGTAGAAACAGAATGGGTGGGGCATAATTTTATTTACTTATTTAAATCGGCCTTTTTTTATACTGCTGCATCTACAAGTCACAGCAGCGTACATGGAACAAGTTAAAAAGTTTAACTTTACATGGAATGCAGATTAGTAGTTAACAATTAACCAGTTGTAACTGAACATAGAACATACTAAGGAGACCAGTGATAACTATTTATAGAATAAGGCTGACCTGCATACTCAAGGCAGAAGTTATTTCAGTAGTTGGGAGTAGGTGACAGAGTGCAAAAGGCATGGAGTGACCATAAAAATATGGATCATGTGGGGGGAATAAGTGTCCAATCCAAAGTGTTCTACGAAGAAGTAGGTGTTTAGTTTATACTGAATTCTCCAATGTCTGTCAGGGAATGGATCGCTCAGGGGAGGGAATTCCAGGTAGAGGGTGACTAGAAGAAGGCTCTGCTAGATTTGGTGGGCCTAGAGTGGGAGAACAACGCCAGAATGGGTAGTAGGTTATGGTTAGTTTTTCTTCTTGATCTGTTATTAGGGAGTCTGAGAATGAGTGGTTGAAGGATGTCCACTGAGAGATTATGGAATATCCTGAAGATGAAGAGTGAGGCTCTGTAAACTCATGTAGATGGGTAGCCTGTACAGCTGCTTGAGTACTGGGGTGATGTATAAACGATGAGTAGATCCTGTAATAATCTGTCAGTGGTGTTCTGTGCTAGTTGAAGGGGGAGTAACGTTTTTGGGAACCCCTGATATATGATATTTGCATACTCAAATATTGGAGAGATGAGTGCCTGGCAGATGCTTCTGAAGTCACTTTGGTCTAATAGGGGTCGGAGGTTGGTGATCTGTTTAATGTGGGCATGGAAGGTGAAGTTTTGATCAAGTGTAATGCGGAGGTATTTTACTTGCTCCTTTACATTTTATTATTTAGCTGCATTTATATCCCACTTTTCACCGGGTCAAAGCGGTTGGGGGATGCATTTAACATGAGGGGATATGAGACACATACACTAATACTTACAGGGAACATGGGCAATGGAGGGTTAAGTGGCTTGCCCAAGACCACAAGGAGCACTTGTGGGACTAGAAACCCCAGTCCTTCCGGCCCAAGGTTGCTGTCCTCTAGTGGGATTTGAACCACTGACCTTCTGGCCTGTGGTACCTTGCCCCAACCACTAGGCCACTCCTCCCTATTTACATGTAGTGTTAAGTTGGCCAGACTGATGGTGGTTGGTGGGGAGAATGTAGGGTTTCTGAATATGCAAAAGACCTCTGTCTTCTTGGAGTTGATGAGCATGTTGTGTTGGTCTAGCCACTGGGTGACCTCTTCAAGGCATTGGCTTATTGTGGAGAAGTTTGGATTGCTAGCTGACAAAGGTGCATAGATTAAAATGGCATCAATGTACAGATGATATTGAGTATTGCGACTGAATAATGCTACAAAGTGGCTAGATGAATACATTGAGCATCCCTTTTAATGCCCACAGGACTTAAAAGTCCCATTGGTAAAAACTGCATAAAAAATATTTAAAACCTTCATGAATCGGTTATGTGCCATTGGGACCCTGTAGTCCCATTATTCAAAGTAACAATTATGTTCGCTAGGTGTCAGTAGTGACAAGATATCTAGGTCAATCTCTGGATGCTGCGCTAGCGTCACAAGAACAAATCGCCATTCTTGCTATTTCCTCAGGAAACACATCTCGACAAAAAAAATCACATAAAAGGTAAAATCTTTGTATAAATGTGTTGCGATAGTGTTAGTGCAGTATTTAGTTAAAATCTGGTGAAATATATCACAATAAAACATTCTGCATTGGTGTGCCTGAGAAGTCTCATTGGTAAACTAGCATTACTAGGCAACAGGTATAACAGGCTTAGGTGATGTTCAAATGGCAACATGCCCAAATGAAATTTGTCCATAATAATTTCTGTTTAGTTGTTATTCACCTATAGTACATGAATAGTATTATAGTCAGTCAGCAAGTTGTCCACAGTAATTTAGACATTATTGTTATTCAATATTTTGGAAGAATTGGCCTATAGTAACAGAATACTGACACATAAAACCAACACATGGAAAAATACTTGGTGAATGTCATATTTCTTTTTAGAATCTAAGGATGGCTTTTTCAACTTCTATGTTTTACTGTCGAAAATATGAAGTAGCTGTTGCTCAAATACCAGACAACGGTGAAAACACAACTGATGACAATGCATCCATGTTATTATCTGAAAGTGAACATGAAATTGAAGTGACTCCAACTGTTACGGCAATTCGTAAGAAACCTGCTCATAAAGTGTTGAACAGGGTAGAGTCACACGTGGTAAGCAAAAGTACCCAAATGGTACAAATGATATACCAGAAGAAGCAGAGAAAGACTGTTCAATTAGCAGAACCCCAGGACAACATCAAGTAGCACAAAAAGAAGATGGCTGATAAGAAGATATTGTTTGTGGATGTGACTTGTGGTCCAGCTCAGGATATTTTTGCTGCCTGCAGCAGTCCTGTTGATTACTTTTTGACATTCTTGTCACCAGAAATTGTGGACAATATTGTACCCCAATCAAACCATTATGCAGTCTGGCGTCACCCGTATACCAAGGAAAGTCTTCTCAGGTCACTGACACTGCTATGGAAAGCCTTGGTCTAGGAGGTCACGTTGTAGCAAACCTCAGAGTCACTACAGTACAAAAATCATGTGCTGTATTTTGATAATTACTTTTCATCTGTTGTTCTGCTGCAGTACCTGTTGAAGAAATGTATATATGCCTGCTGCACTTAAGACCAGACAGAAAGTTTCTTCCAAATCTCAAAGCAGACAAGGAGTTGAAGCGTGGTGACTGTGACTGGCGTGTGTCCGATAGTGGAATAGTGTTCATGAAATGGAAGGACAACAGAACTGTGCACATGCTATCAACAGCACATGGAGCAGATGGAGCAGAAGCCGCTCGAAGAATGAAAGATGGTAGCAACATTCAGGTTGATCGACCATTACTTATTGAACATTATAACAGGAACATGGGGGGAGTTGATCACGCAGACATGTTGCGCTCTTTGTATGGACATGACAGGAAGTCTAAGAAATGGTGGCACAGGCTATTCTTTGGAATGATGGATATAATCCTGGTAAACTCATTCAGAGTGTATTGTGAAATAATGGAGAAAATTTCACTGCTGGATTTTACTAGATCTGTAGTAGGTGGATTATTGGCACACAAGTCAGTCAGCGACAGCGTAGTTCGCAGGCGGCAGACGGTGGATTCAGAAGCTGCCTCAGCTAACGGACGAAGTCACTGGTCTCAATTTTCAGATAGTAGAGGTCGCTGCCCAGAAAAGAGAATCAAGGCCATATTCATATTGCAGCTTCTGCAAAGTTCATCTCTGCTGCAACTCGAAGTTCAATTGTTTTGCCAGTTACCATGGAATAGTCCAAACCAGAAGACTAGTTAGTCTCGTATCATTGAAATGTGAAGGACTATTAAATAGTCCATAAATAAACAATGTTTTATCAAATTTTCATTTAGTTTTCATAACATATTCATGTGTTTAGTGTCTCTTTGGTTCCATGCCAACGGGACTGAAAAGTCCCATTTCTGCTATTTAATATATAATCTTGTTTTAATCAAAATTTTGTTTTACCTAATACATTTGAGGTATGTTTGACCTAGATTTGCTCTGAAATTGTTTGATTTAAAAAAAATGTTTTTTCTTGGGACACAAAGGGTTAAAGAGGATAGGATGGAGCTTGGGGTAGTCCTTGGTACAGCTTGAAAGGGTAGGAGGTTTCTGTTCCTATTTTAAGTTGTTGATAACAGTCATCTAGGTAAGACTTAAACCATTGTAGTGCTGTTTCTCTTAAGCTTATTGTGTGGAGACGTGCAATGAGTTGCTCATGCATAACAGAATCAAAAGCTGCCAAAATGTGTAGAAAAATAAGGACAAATCCTTGAGGCTTTTTCATTTCCTTTGATTAGTGTGTCCAGAAGAGAGGGAGCACTATGATAAAATTTGAAACCATGTTGCTAGTGGTCAAGGGGAGCATAGGAGTTGACAGTCTTACATTTGCTTGGGTTTCTCAATGATCTTAGCCAGGGATAGAATAATTTTAGAACAGATTTCCTATGCCAGAAAGCCAGGTAGGCGCCCTGTATCTTTATAAGATATCAGGGCAAAAGCAACTGAAACCACCTGCAGATTGACGTCACAGACTTTGCAAACAGGCATAAATGTTTGCAAATGAAACATAGAAACATGACGGCAGAAAAAGACCACATGGCCTATCTAGTCTGCTCTTCCATAATTACACGAGTCCCCTTTTTTCCCTTTAGAGATCCTCTATGTTTATCCCATGCCTTTTTTTTTTTTTTTTAATTCAGATACTGTCCTCATGTCCACCACCTCCACTAGGAGACTATTCCACACATCTACCACTCTTTCCATAAAGAAATATTTCCAAATGAAGAATGTGCATATTTTATAGCTAAATCACAGAAATCATGACTCCACCCCAAACACACCTACCTGTGGATCACATAAAAGTGTACACCTTCTGGGCACCAGGCATACTTATACATAAGAACATAAGATATGCCATACTGGGTCAGACCAAGGTCCATCAAGCCCAGTATTCTGTTTCCAACAGTGGCCAATCTAGGTCACATGTACCTAGCAGTTTTCCCCAAGAGACACAAGTTCCACAATGCTTGTACTGGGTCAAGCATTGATATCTTCGGTCACTTCTTAATAATGGTTTATGGACCTTTCCTCCAGGAACTTGTCCAAACCTTTTTTAAACCCAGCTACACTAACAGCCTTTACTACATCCTCCAGTAACAAATTCCAGAGTTTGATTACACGTTGAGTGAAAAAATATTTTATTAGTCTTAAATAGTTTACCCTGTAGCTTCATTGCATGTCCCCTAGTCTTTCTATATTCTGATAAGGTAAACAATCGATCTACGTTTACCTGTTCCACTCCGTTCATTAATTTATAGACCTCTATCATATCTCCCCTCAGCCGTCTCTTTTCCAGGTTAAAGAGCCCTAACCTTTTTAGCCTTTCTTCATAGGAGTATCCTTCCATCCCCTTTACCATTTTGGTGGCTCTTCTCTGTACCTTTTCTAAAATCGCTATATCCTTTTTAAGATACGGTGACCAGAATTGCACACAATATTCAAGGTGCGGTCTCACCATGGAACGATATAGAGGCATTATAATATCTTTTGTTTTATTTTCCATTCCTTTCCTTATCATACTTAGCATTCTATTTGCTCCCTTGGCCGCCGCTGCACACTGGGCCGAGGGTTTTAACATGGTATCCACAATGACGCCTAAATCTTTTTCCTCGGTGGTGGTTCCTAATGTGGAACCTTGCATCGTGTAACCATAGTTTGGGTTGTTCTTCCCTAGGTGCATAACCTTGCACTTGTCCACATTAAATTTCATCTGCCATTTTGATGCCCAGTCTCCCAATTTATCAAGATCCTCTTGCAATTTTTCACAATCCTCTTGGGTTTTAACAACTTTAAATAGTTTTGTGTCATCTGCAAATTTGATAACCTCACTCGTTATTCCACTTTCCAGGTCATTTATGAATATGTCAAAAAGCAGCGGACCCAGCACAGATCCCTGGGGTATACCACTGTTCACCTTTCTCCATTGGGAAAATTGGCCATTTAGCCCTACCCTCTGCTTTCTATCTTTTAACCAGTTCCTGATCCACAATAGTACACTGCCTCATATCCTATGACTCTTTAGTTTTGCCAAACATCTCTGATGAGGGACCTTGTCAAAGGCTTTCTGAAAGTCCAGATACACAATATCAACCGACTCACCTTTGTCCACCTGTTTATTCACTCCTTCAAAAAAACATAACAGATTAGTAAGACAAGATCTTCCTTGTCTAAAGCCATGTTGGCTGTCTCCCATTAGGTTGTGACTATCTACATGCTGAGTAATTTTATTCTTTATAATGGTTTCTACCATTTTTCCCGGTACTGACGTCAGGCTCACCGGTCTGTAGTTTCCCGGATCACCCCTGGAACCCTTTTTAAAAATTGGTGTTACATTGGCAAACCTCCAATCTTCAGGTATTAGAGATGATTTTAATGATAGTTCACAGATTACTGATAGCAGTTCTGCAATCTCATATTTCAGTTCTTTCAACACCCTTGGATGTATACCATCCGGCCCAGGTGATTTGCTACTCTTCAGTTTATCTAATAGTTGTAAGACATCTTCCCGATGTATCAATATTTCCTTCAATTCTTCCGCACCTTTAAATACCACTTCAGTCATGGGTAACATCCCTACATCTTCCTCAGTAAAGACCGAAGCAAAGAATTCATTCAGTCTCTCCGCTATCGCCTTGTCGCCTCTTAGTGCTCCTTTAACCCCTTTATCATCTAATGGACCAACTGACACTCTCACAGGTTTTTTGCTACGAATGTACTTGAAAAGGTCTTTATTTCGCGTTTTTGCTTCCGCAGCAAGCTTCTTCTCAAATTCTCTCTTTGCCTGCCTTATCAATGCCTTGCATTTGACTTGCCAGTGCTTGTGCTGTTTCCAGGTTTCGTCGTTTGGCTCTTTTTTCCATTTCCTGAAAGATGCTTTTTTGGCAACAGCCTCTCTGACCTCACCTTTAAACCATGCTGGCAGTTTTTTGGACTTCCTTCCACTTTTCTTAAAGCGCGGAATACAGCTGGTCTGGGCTTCCAAGATAGTATTTTTCAACAACACCCAAGCTTGATGTACGTCTTTAACCTTCGCAACTGCTCCTTTTAGTTTTTTCTTAACTGTTTTCCTCATTTTATCATAGTCTCCCTTTCGAAACACACATGGAGTCATTTTAGCAAAGGTTTACATGACAAGAAATCCCCCCTAAAGAGCAGGGCCAGTGTTTTTTGGCCTAAGGCTGCAAAGGATGATAAAAATACTTCTATGAAACTTTACCATCACTCTTCCCTGCACCGTAATCCCCGTTATTGTTTTTCTGCAGGAGCGTGGACTCAGGCCCTGCTGTTTCTGCAGGTAGAGGCAGCTCTCTGTCATATTGCTTCCCTTCTCTCCCTGTCAATGGGCAAAAGAACTGTGCAGAAGCAGAATGAGGTAGGACTGCTGTGGAAACTGAGCCTACAGAGGTCAGGGGACAGTAATGCCATCGCAGCTGCCTATGGATAGCAGCAGGACCCAAGCAAGGCCCTGCTGCTTTGCAAGAGAAGAGAGATGAGACAGTAGCAACCATGATCATGTGAAGCAAGGCACGACTGCCAAATTTTGATTATAGGTGGCAAATCTCCTTGAACCACTCCTGTATGAGAGCTGAAACAAAGGAGCAGGCTAACAGAGAACAAGGATTTACTATACTGGTGCCAAGAACAAGTACCCTTGGCTGAAGCAGTTCTGAAATGTATTTTTTCTGTTTCAGTAGTGATCAGTAAAAGCGCTCACATTTTGCCAGTCTGGTCAACACAGAGTCCCTGATAATACAAGGTGCTGTAAACAGTAGGGTACCAGCAATGCTCTCAGACTGCAGTGGAAACAACCCTGTGATACCAGAGACACACAGGGGATAGATACTGACACCCTTAAAGAGAGAAAAACAAGATGGCTTCCGGCACACTGATCCCGGTGTTTGGAAACAAAGTGCCTTTACAGAAAAACTTAAGCAGAAAAAAAAAGGAGTAATGTCTAATCTGTACCGACAGTACTCTCCCTTTAAATATGAAAAGTTTAGATATGACATACTAAAGAAAAGGTAATTGAAAAATGTTAAAATAGCACCACAAAATCTTTCGGTGGTCCATAATATATCAAGGATCCTATTCAAGCCGCTGTTAATTAAATCTCTCTTTGCTCAGGTATTATCATCATTGACCCTTCAGCTTGGGATTGACCTTACGTACCTGCTGTTTACGGAGACTAATGCAGCAGTTTACAGCCTTCCCTGGAGACCTCACTGGTAATATACACAGATCTTTATGTCCTTTCTGGGAGGATTTCCATGGTCAGCCAATTATCCAATAACATTTGCACAGTCATTCCCAGCAGACCCAAGTCCGTATATGATTTAATGCCAATTAACAATTGGAAACTTTTCTTTGTAGATGGCATCACTTGGGCAAGCTGAAACGTGGACAACATTGCTATCAATTTTCAAATAATGAGTAGGGATGCTTACAACCCTGAGCATATTAAAGCTGCCTTAGGATTCCATGGTGGGTACAGTAGCATGCTTATACCCTAAGAGCACACAACGAGGATGGGGTAACCAGCTGTTTTAGTAGCCCCACTAGAGGTTTATGGCTATTTGGATTGTTACAAAAGCTGGAACATGGTATCATGAATTTTCATTCACAACTACACAGGGATTTTTCTCTCATTCTAATAGAGCCTCCTCCTAATCTATCTGTTCACTGCAGGAACATTCTCAAGGCCAGAAGCCAAGCACCAGCGCTACTTCCTGGACCCAGCCACTAAACCTGATTAGGGAATTGAATAGATCACAGCATGCGGCATTGACACGGCCTCACCCGCTTTTTAGTTAAAACTTATGTTATGTACTCTGTTGCATGTCCTCAAATATCATGACAGCTGCATTGCCGCCAGGCAGCCATTGCCTTGAAAACTGGGCTTCGGTCTAATGCTAAGACCACAGAAATTATGGCAACATACTACAAAGATTGTGCTGGGGAGTTTTTCCAGGGAAAATTAAGGCATTTGAAAAAAATGAACACTAAAACTACCTTAGAAACTGGTTTGAGATTGTGCGTTTCAGAATTTTCTAATCCATATTAATTTTAAGAAGCATCCTTTTTTAAAATGGATTTGCATATTTAAAAAAAAGAAAAAGAAAGAAAGAACTGGGCTCTCAATACTGTGAGGTGATGTTTTAACCTTGACAAGGACAGGGCAGCACCCCTAGCTTTACCACCTTTTTGCTCTTTTGAAAAGATTGACTTTTTAAAAATATGTCAAATTGTACTAAGGATAGTTCATGTCTACCTTTATTCTGCGACATCTCCCCTCTTTTGAGATTAGCATACATTCATTTTATCAGTTTTGGTTATCTCTCAAAATAATTCTTAAATAGCTCAAACTTTAGCATCCGTTTTAAAATATTAAGAGTGGGCCAATCTGGCCACTGATGCCACGTGGAAGACCTAGATTTAATTCCTAGGACAGAACTTGGCAACCCGAGGGGTCGATACAGAAAAGTGGCTGCCTTTACCACAGGCCTCTGCGTGGCAAAGTGTGGGCACAGAACGTAGAAAGGGATTTACCAGGTGCATCATCATCATCACTGTGTGGACACTTAGGCTAATAGCAGTGCACAATGCATTTACATCCATTAAAAATAAATAGTAATTAAGCAATTAGCTAGGCAGCACAGATGCAGAGACGTGCACAGAAGAGCAGAAGGCCGAGCTCAATGCCAGGACTTTAACAGCGGGTCAGAGGAGATGTACGGATTCATTCATGAGGTCTGCAGTCAGTGTTAAGGAGCAAATTATGCCTTGTTCCTGAGCAGACAACCCCTGCATCTGATACAAATCCGGGCGAGGGGGGGGGGGGGGGGCAGTAGCGGAAGCATACTGCAACAATGTAGGCACATGAACTGGAATGCTGTGTGGCAAATAAGAGCAATCATACTCTGAATATCATCAGTGTTTAGCGATACAGATATCATTCTGAGCAGAATGATATTGCTCTTATATGCTACGTAACAGTCCAGCACGTACTCACAGGATATAGCAGACACCCGTGCATATGGGCCTGGCTTGTTCTCCTGGGTTAGAAGACTTTCTGCACACAGCTGATTCATGCTATGTACTTACATCATCCCTGCACAAAACCTGTACACTGAATCCGCACTAGGCTCTAGAGCAGGGTTTCTGCATCAACCCTTGAGAGAGCTGGAGGCTGTGTCATTGCTCAAGGGTGACACCTTGTGGTCAGACTCAGGATCCATTTTCAGCAGGGCTCCAAGGACTAGCTTGGCTACCTTAAGAGGGGAATATAGAGAAAGTTGCAAATGAAGACTCATGATTCCATAATACAATAAACCCAGTTCAGAAGAAAATGGCTGAATAACGATATCATGGCATTCTGCCCATTTTTGAGTTTCTTTTTGTGTGTTTTATATATTTTAAATTTAATTAATTTATTTTTGTACACCACCTTATCCTTCAAATCATAGTGGTCACAACACAATTGGAGGATACATTTAACACAAGGGAATATGAGACACATACACTAATACTTACAGGGAACATGGGTAATTTATTACATGCTTGTGCTCTGCAACAATGATTTCCATACCTTGTCTGTGCAGTAGACAATACATACTTTAACCTTAGAGCTTACATAAAAACAGCTTTAAATTAAAACTAAAACACATAATAAACATTCACTGTAGTATTTAATATATATATCATTTAGTAATCTTTTTGAGCAGAGACATTATGTTGGCACTTTGATTTTAACATTCTCTTCTGCATCTGTTCAGTCTTTCAGACTAAGCAGAGGCACAATGCATCAGACTTTAAACAGTGGAACAAAACAAGGGGTAATCTTAATAAGGTTGTGCTTTGTTAGCCAACTTTTTTTTTTTTTTTTTACACATTCTTTACAATGAGCACAGTCAACACCATAAACCATATTGGGTGGGAGGGGGAGGAAGTAAGTGGAGGAAAACAGAAAAAATCTGGCCAGAATATATATATTTCACAAATCCTAATTTTAAAATTATTAAAAAAACCTTTAAAATTCTGTAACTTCACAAGGCAAATGAGAAACAAGGCATGCAGGATTCCATTTTAGCGTGAATAGCACTTTAAAATTCTAGAATTCTTGTTTTGGGGAAAAAGCTTCCAAATTCTTTTAGAAATTGCTCTAAGAATTCACCATGTGCTTATTTTGCTAACCCGCATGCCTCTTTTCCTTTGCCAATTTTTCCCTTCCACTAGCAGTGAAAGACAGGCTCCAAACAAGCAATAACTGGTTCTCTGGAGCCCTGGATGCGGCTGCAGGACTTTGGCTTATGACAAGTAGGAATATACAAGAAAATTGGAACGTAGAGGCTAAGAGGAGGAAAAGAAAAAGCACACAGAAATTAAGAATGAAACAGAACAGATACTTGGAACTTCCTTTTTGCATTAAAAAAAATGCAGTTACAAATCAAAAACCTAAACAGCAAAAAGCAGAAGAAAATACAATGACTGTAGCTGATTCAAGCATCTGAAAAGCAGGCACATGCACCAAAAAACTCAATTTGAAGAGTATTTTTTCAGAAAAAATTCTGACGGTCTGCAAGTTTATTTGTTCCAATTACGAAACTGATAGCACCAAGGAGGACTGGGCCATCAGCAGAGCATTAGTGCAATGAGAGTGAGTGTAATTGAATTTTTCTACACAATTTGTTTTCTTATACATGGTTCTTGCTGCCAGCAGCTCATCTTCACTACAATAACAGACACAGCAGAAGAGCTAATACGGAACTATATATATTATATATTTTGTACATATCTATGTTGGTATATATAAAGTGTTCCACTGATAGACATCACTATATTATTCTACAGCTTAAGCTTTCCATTGGATTTACCTAGATCTTTGCAATAACAAATACTTAGACTAAATGGTAGCGGTCTGTCGTCGTCTCCTGTTTACCAAGAGAAGCCTTAAGTCCAAGGAATCACACAGGAATGGTCTAGTGGTTCGAGCAATAAGCTGAGACCTAGAAAAACCAGGATTCAAATCCTACTTCTCCCACAGATCCTTCTTCCAAGCTTGGTCACTCGCTTTGCTCTATCCAGCTGTAAATTTGTACTTAAGGGAGGAGAGCACATACTGCGCTATGGGCCAGTGCAGCAGGTTGCTGGACATTTCTAGGCTAGTTTTGCTACCATACTTTTGGCATTGGGGAGAACAGGAAAATCATGAGCAAAACCACTGCACGAAAGCGCAGCACAGTGGACATGCTGATTAGCTCCAAATATTTTAAAAAACTACACTGAAGTTCAGCAGATTTTGTCCTATATGGCAGACTGACCTCACCCAGTGCATCCTGGGATACCCTGATGGGCTCAGGAGAAATTCTCCAAGATGGCAGCATGGGGGGGGGGAGGGGGGAGGAAGGAGTATGTGAGTATCACTTCTGCCTTCTCTCAATGATTTAGGGGTGGTGGGAGTGGGGGGGGGGGGCTAAGGGCCACCAGGGAGTTCTCCTTTGGAAGTTGGGGCTAGGGGGCCATCAGGGATTAGTTTTGGGAGGTTCGGGGGGGGGGGGGTAGGGGCTACTGGACCACTACTGACATTTAAGAGGTGGTGGGGGGTGCAGGATTGGTATGGGAACAGACAATCGGAGGATCTGCTCTTGGTCTTATGAAGTGTCAAACTTCACCTCACATAACTTTTTTTTGCAATCTTAATACACACACGAGTACAAGACCGCCAATGCACATGTATCCAGCTTGCTCTCCCTGTTTAACATAAGCTTTTTGCACAGTTACTTACAGTGCTCTTTACTTACAGCATGTGTGATCAAAGCTGCTGCGTTAACCATGCATTAGTAAGCCCTGCGCTGGAGCTTAGTACAGGCTTTCCTCAGCAGGCGGTTAAATGTTAGCCTTTTGGGCAGAGAGATACTTAAATTGTACCAGAAATGTAACTTACCTCAAGCTTGCATAATCAAACCCAAGCAAAACTCCCTCCCCTTGGCCCCCCCCCCATATGCTACTCTGACCTACCTTCCAGTCATCATAAGCGCCCATCAGCACCCATTCCAGTTAGTGCCATGAAAGTAACCCGAGCGTACAAGGAGATGTCAAAGCTAAACAGAAAGGTGGCTCCACAGCTGTTGTACACGGCAGCCAAGTTCCCATGAGATGACACCAGACGTTTCAGCATGAAATGGACGTGTGCAACAGCACCAGAGCTACACTTGGTAACCAGTTTGGAAATTAGTTTTCTCAATGCTTGTCTGAAAGCTGTAATCGCTCCTTGGTTAACTGTACACTTGCTAGTTTTCCATGTAACTTCCCCCTAGTTAAAGTAGTGCGTGGCATGAAGTACATTGAATAATTATGAGGCAAATCCTGAGAACATAACTAAGGTCCTAGAGCAATGCCAAGTGCCTTCAAAACCCTCCTCTTACTGAGCTGGATTATACTGGGGAGGAGCGAAGAGACTGCATAATATGAACTACCAGCACTCTGAGGCTATACTTATTGATGGACTTGACCTCAGACTCTGGACTAATTTGTAATTGCTTAGCATGTTAACAGTCCATTAGCTGCAGGAAGGGATGGACGATAGCCTCCATGGCCCTCAGTCAGAAATCTGGTGGTTTTCCACCCTTTGGTAAGATTAGGTTGCATTAGCAATGCTGAAGTTGGAGCCGATTAAGTGTCACTGATTACTGCTGGGGGGGGGGGGGGGTCATTGGTACAGTTTTGAAAGTCAGTGTGTGGAAAGCAGGAGAGAGGGGTATATTTTCATTAAATCCTGGGTGCAAAATGCAATGTGTGTCCTATTTGGCCACTTTGCTACAGCAGGAAGACAACAGATGCTTAATAGGGCACAATGCAGAGGACCAAAATTTAGTTATTCATTCTCAAGCCTCATAGTGCAACCAGCTACATACTCCTATGAGTTATTTTGCCCTCTGTTCACTTACTGTAGCTTCTCAGACAATCTCTGTAACACCTCAGAGGCCACTGCAATTCATCTGTGCATATTACAACAGTTACTCTGGTTCCCTGTATATCCAACCACTGTTCCCTCTAAGCTGTGCGCGTGTGCGCGCACACACACCTCGCCGAGCGAGCGCACATACTTTACAACAGAGCGCACAAAAATTACAGCTCTGATTCTGATAGAAAACACAGACGTCTTAAAATTTAAAAGTTATGATTGTAATTACTAGAAATTTCCTGCTTCATTTAGTAATCGTCTATTTTCATTTAATTTGATTAAAATCAATGTGGTGTACATACTGTATTCTGACGTGTAGTCAAATTTTAAAGTGTATAACTCCGAGTGTCGTTATGTGGCGCACAAAAATTTAACCTTCCTTCAAAAGCTGCACACAGCTGATATTTTATGCACACACAGCCTACAGAAAATTAGAGGGAACATTGTATCCAACCCCTCTTGAACCAGCCCACTGTAGACCATTTAGAACTTATCAGGTTTGATTTCACAGAATCCCATCAAGCAGGAGACAGCCATAGCTAGAATCATTTTGCAATCTGTTGTAGGCACTGGTTGATAGTATCTTATTTCTGCTACCAATTTCTCATTCAAAATTCTTCCTTCATGTCAACATAAGCGTGCCCAAGGAGCAGGATGCGCTCCAAGGGATGTCCCCGGGGGTGACCTCCATACCGGAACAGCCCACCAGATCCCTACACCAGCCAAAAGGTCACACCGTTCTCACTGGTATAAGCTCTTTTGGTATTGCCCACTAACCACTAGTACAAATGTTCAGGCCCTTCCTTTCTTAACATTACTTTCAATGGCCGCAATTCCTGTATTGTGGAACTGGTGCTCCCAGCTGGTTCCCTGCACTCATCTGTCTTATAACCCTGTTAATCTCCTGCCCTGCCTGTCTACCTCTGCACCCTCCTATGCTCTCCTTAGCCTAGCTCTCCTAAACTGTAGATTAGTTCGCTCTAAATCACTTCTCATACAGCACTTAGCTCTCCAGCACTTCCTGGACACCCTGTTTCTCATGAAAACCTGGCTCCAGGAGGGCAAAAAGCCCCTCCATCACTGTCTCCCCACAGGTTATTCTGCCTTCGCAACATCCCGCTCAGGCCAGAGCAGTGGGGGTGTGGTGGTTCTCTACTGCTCCTCCCTTCCATTTACAGAGGTCCACCTGCCTCCCCAAATCACTTACTTCGCTTGGACTCATCCCCACCAATTCATTTCCTACTTCTTTACAGCCCACCTTCCCTCCACCCAGACCTCTGGGATGCCCTCCTGCTATCACTCTCTGAAATCTCCCTTCTATATTCCCACCTGGTAATTTTAGGTGATTTCAACACACACACACACACACACACACCCCTCGATCCTCCCTCCAGACACACCCACACACACACACCCCCCTCGATCCTCCCTCCAGGTCAAGAGATACAGTCCTCCTGACCCACCCATGTTGCAGGCCACACCTTGGATCTAATTCTCACATCAACTGGTGCTTTGCTTACCCCTTCCGCCATCTCAGCTCTATCGCTCCCCAGGTCAGACCACTCATTTGCTTTTTCTCTTCATCTTCCCTCTGCATCTTCGTTATCCAGCACCTTCTCCATTCCAACCTCCACTCGACTGAAGTGCCACATCACACCAACCACACTCTTCCCTCCTAACGTCTCCTCTGTCAACGCTTAGGAAAACACCTGGATCTCCACACTATCTTTCACACTGGACCAAATGGCACTCCTGCACCCCGTCCAGTCTGCTCGCCTAGTCACCCACCACCCCTGGTACCATCCTGGTCTATCTCCAATGCACCCATCTTCGCTGCGCAGAACGTCATTGGCACAAGCATCCCTCCCCAGATTCCTTCTCATCCTTCCGTTTGTGTAATTGCCAATACCGTGTCATGATCTATGCTGCTAAACAAGCCCACTATTCCAATCCGATAACCTTCTCTTCAAATGCCTCCTGGCAGTTTACCAGACCCTTCATTCACGCTTGGCACTCCACACCTGTTTCAAGGCTCACCCTCCCTTCTTCTGTTCCAGCCCCAGCTCATTTGGCTGCCTTTTTCTCCAGAAACGTCAACTCCCTATGCTCTTTTCCTTCCTGCCCTCCCCCCTTTCCCCGTGTCTTCCCCCTCTACTCTCCTCCCCCTCACACCTTTCAGCTCCTCCCCCTCTCACATATTTGGAACTCTCTCTGCCCCATCTCTACCACTGAACTCTCCAAGGCTCTTGGCTTCATCCCATAAAACTATGTGTACATTAGGTTCCATTCCTTCCTGCTGGCTCTCTGAATCTTCGTTCTCCCTCCTCCTGTTCATCCTCAGCTTATTTAAAACACAAGTCTGTCATCCAGTCTCTGTCCCGTCTGGAAGCATGCAATCATGCTTCTAGTCCCACAGGTGCTCCTTGTGGTCTTGGACAAGCCTCTTAACCCTCCATAGCCCATGTTCCCTGTAAAATAGTTATCTCCAAGTTATAATGCCCTGTTCAATGTAATTTCAGTTTGTTCAATGTAAACCGCACTGATGCAGAATAGCGCAGTATATAAGAGAATATAAATAAAATAAATCATCCGTCCCACTCTCAAAAAACCCTCCCTTCATACCCTTGTCCCTCCCCACTGGTGCCCCATCTCCAATCTCCCTTTTTTCTGCAAGATCTTGGAAAAATTGGCTCTCACAATTATCGTCCCATCTCAATGCCACTCTCAATCTTCACCCCTGCCAATCTGGATTCAGAATAAGCCATAGTACAGAAACTATTCTTTCGTTTTTGAATGAGCTCCACCAGCCACAAGAGCAGGGTGCTCTCTCTCTTTCGGTGTCTCAGGATCTATCCTCTGCCTTTGACCTAGTTGACCACCCCACAACTTCTCTCGCCTTCACAATCGGGGATCCATGGGACAGTCCATCACTTGTTCCACTCCATGAACACCTTCACCATCCAGGTCGGCTCCTCAGCCTCCCAGTGGTGCTCCCCAGGGCTTCCGTATTGGCTCCTCTCCTCTCTAATATCTTTCTTGCCCCACTTGGACTTATCGTCCAACAGTCTGGGATCTCAGGATATTATGCTGATGATAGAATTCATTTTCACACCCACACCTGATATAGCCCCATTGAACTCCTGCCTCTCCCATATCTCCTCATGGTTAAACAGTAATTATCTGCACCTTAACTCTTCCAAATCTTCTGCTATCTGGTGTACTTTTGGTGCCCCCTGCCCCTCACTCGCTCCCACTTTATCTGGTATTCATATAGCCCTCATTTCATCACTCTGATACCTTGGAGTCACTCTTATTTATTTATAAACTTTTATATACTGCCACTTCCAGAGATCAGTGGTGATTTACAATGAACACAACAAATAGGTTTACATTATAACGTCAGAGGAACTTATTTACAATGAACAGCAAGCGTAACAGTTAACTTTACATTGTAACCCTATATAACTTATTTACAAGTAATGAAGTTGAAGATTAAGTTATTTCCAGGACTTTATATAAGTCTCAATTCACTGGTACATAAACTTTTGATATCATAGTTGAGGATGATTGACTTGGATGGGAGGGAGCTAGGGTGTTTGTGGTGGCTGGTTAAAGGTGCTGGAGTCATACTATTGCATGAAAAGCTGTGTTTTGACTCCTCCCTTTCCTTCCATCAACATAATTGCCTCCCTTGTTTGCCATTCGTTTGCTTCCTTGCACCAAATTCATGCAGTCTGTCCTTTCCTCTCCCTCACATCACTAACCACACTTGTGTTGTCACTTACAGTACTATCTCTAGGCTTCAATATTGTAATGTTTTAGCAGGCTTGCCCCAGTATCAACTCCACCGATTACAGCTCCTACAAAACACTGCTGTTCGCCTCCCCACTTACTCCTTTCGCTCTGATCACACTACTCTATTATTTATTTATTTATTTATGCATCTCCGCTGGCTTCCTCTCAACTTCAGCTTCATACACAAGATACTTCCTATTGTTCACAGAGTTGTCTATACCAGTGTTTTTCAACCTTTTTTGTGCAAAGGCACACTTTTTTCATGAAAAAAATCACGAGGCACACCACCATTAGAAAATGTTAAAAAAATTTCCCTCTGTGCCTATATTGACTATATATAAAGTAATTCTCTTGAATAGGAATCAAACACTCACACCAACCCCCCTCCCCTGCTGGTTCACTCACCCACCCCCGTCACTTACTCACCACTCCTGCTGGGTCACTCACTCACTTACCCCCCCTCCCCTGCTGGTTCACTCACCCCATCGCCCCCCACCCCCCCCACCCCCCCCCCCCTGCAGGTTCACACACACCACCCCCCCCCCCTCCCCTGCTGGTTCACTCACACACACACCCCCCCCCCTCTGCCCAAGCCGCTGCTTCTGCTTTGTACAGAGCAGCGGCTGCACTACACTTACATTGAAAAGTAAAGAGAAACTGTGTCAGGAGCCCTCCGGTCATCGCAGAGCCCGAGGAAGTGATGTCATGGGGGCGGGCTCTTCACAGGCTGTCTTTCCTTTTCAAATTAACTTTATTGCAGCTAAAGTTAATTTGAAAAGGAAAGACAGCCTGTGAGGAGCCCGCCCCCATGACATCACTTCCTCGGGCTCTGCATGATCGGAGGGATCCTGACACAGTTTCTCTTTACTTTTCAATGTAAGTGCAGTGCAGCCACTGCTCTGTACAAAGCAGAACCAGCGTTCGCGCCGCGGACTTCGGCACAAAAGCCGGTTTTACAACTGTGCTGGCAGCCGGCCTGGCCATGGAAAAACCGGCCGGTTGGCAACCCTAATTTGTGAGCCGAGGCCACATGTTACGGATGAAATTGGAATTTTTCCCACGGCACACCAGACAATATCTCACGGCACACTAGTGTGCCGCGGCACAGTGGTTGAAAAACGCTGGTCTATACCAATACCCCCCAATACCTCACTGATCTTATCCAATCCCACACGTCCCTCCACCTGCTCTGGACCGCCGCACATGTGGAGAGGCGGGCGACTTTCAGGCAGTTTTCTTTCTAGCACCTGCGCTCTGGAAATCATTGCCAACCACACTCTCCCTCAATTGTCCTTTCAAAAATTCAAAGCCATGCTCAAAACCCACCTATTCTACCTTGCCTTTGACTCTCCTCCCCCCCCCCCCCGGCCTGGATTACCCCCATTCACTTTATAAGCCGTCTTATACTTTAACTTACCTTTATTTACCTTTTGCTGCTGTCCGTTCTCTCTCTCTCTCTATATATGACATTCCTTTCCACTTCCTGCTTGCAGCCTAATTCTGATTTGATCTGTAAACCGCTCCCGAGGCTAACTGCTGGGGCAGTCTATCAAGTGATACAATAAAGATAAAGAACATCTCTGTCTTACACAGGCCTCAGTGCAAAACCTCTGGTGCTAAAGCTCTAGCAGTGTTCAACACCGAAGCTTTGCTCATCGCTACTGTTAAGTAAATGGCCTGAAAGTAAAGTTGTGAGCAAAAAAATCTGCAATAAAACAGGAGAGCAAGCCAGACACGTGCACTGCACAGGGGGAAAAAAAAAAAAAAGTTTGGCCCTTGGGGTGGAATACACCAACTATTGAGATTTCTGTGGCACACCACATTCCAGCACCCCAGCCCCCCCCCCCCCCCAGCTATTTGTTCCCATCAATTGCTTCAAAACCAGAAAAAAGTGCAGGTACTGTACACTCAAGAAACAGCACTAATGAGAAGTTTATGCCTACGAGCTAACCCTTAAAATCTCCTCCAACCTCATGTTCAAATCTCAGCATTAAGCTCCGTCTTCTGCATCTTCTCTGTACAATCTACCTTTGCCCCACACCCTCAGTTGCAGTTCTGTTCTTAGAGCATATATCCTGGCTGTTGCATTAAGTGGTGCTCTAGTAATTATTCGGCTCGGTCATTGTGCTTTTTCAGTGTCCAAGTGCCACGTGTAGAATATTCCATCTTTTCTATTCACATGATAGAGAATGAGAGCTTGTAGAAGGGGCAGAAAGTTGGCTTCCACACATAGCATAAAGAATGCAACACAGGGAATAATCTTTGAGCCTTTGACATTAAAACGTTCCCAGTGTGGGGTGCTGGAGGCCAAAGGAGGAATCATTACAATTTTCAGTAAAGGGGGAAGGGGGCAGGGGATAGAGAGAAGGGGAAGGAGATAGGGGGGAGTGTTATAAGGAATTGGCTCTCTATGTATGTTGTAATTGACTCATACTTTGCTGGATTGCAATGGTTGAAAACTTAATAAAACCTTAAATGGAGGGGGGGGGGGAACGTTCCCACTGTCTACTTGAGGGGATGAGAAGGATGGCACAAGTGTATAACATAAGCAAGGCACAAGCCAGAAAATTAACCAGAAGACAAGACATCCTCCCCTACACGGGGCATAGCACAAGATGAATTAGCAGTTTGTATGGGGAACAGGGACTTTGTGCTATTTCCCACCGTTTCACAGAGGTTCAAGGGACGTTATCTTCAGGTACAGCAGGATATGCCTGTTCCCAGAGGGTTACAGTCTAAAACTGCCTGAGGCAATGGAGGGTTAAGTGACTCGCTCAAGATCACAAGGAGCAGTGGTGGAATTCGAACCCTGCCATCCCACCCACTGCTCTAATCATAGGCTACTCCTCCCTGCAAGCCATCAGAGTACAAATTCAACACACTCCACAGGGACTTGCTGAAAGACAGATGCGCTTTGGCAAGTAGTTTGGTGATTTTTGTCTTTTTCCTCAAATCAAAGGCCACATGATTCATTCATTCACTTTTCTTGAATCTTTTTCACATCTGATTCCATACCAATGAATATCAGAACCTTTCCCAAGCTGCCCATCCATACGGTACACAAGCAAACGGACACATTTTACATAAAAACACAAGTCAAACATTCACTTTATTTTTTTTCAAGTTACATCGCTATTAGTGCCTAAGAAAATATCTAGTAGCCCTTTTAGCATTCACATTGTCGCAGATAAAATGAATGGCTACAGGAGCACTGCAGATCACCAGACCTGCAGCCTCCCCTTTCACTAACACTTGGACAGTTTTGCACACTGTGTGTACGTTCAAACCTATCACAATACTGCATTTTGCAACAGTTTCCCGTCTAGTAAACTGCAATCAGCTCCTTCTACCCTGGGACTATGAGAAATCCAACAGTTAATCTATTATACCCAGGCATGGGCTTTGAGTCCGATTTGAAACACAGAAGAGTGGAATTGTTGTTTGATGGAGTAAGGATTGTATTATGCACAAAGAGGATCAAAGCTTTAACCCAGCATTTGACTACATGATGGGGGTTCGCCCAACACAATATTTTACATCGTTCCAATACTCCTAACACTATAATTAAAACACAAAGAGTATCATGCAAATGGACTGGTCCAGCTCTAATTGTCCATGCTGCTCGAACTGGGGCTGTGGGAGGGGGGGGGGGGAAGAAGGAAAAAAATCTTATGCAATTGTAATTTTTTTCCATTCGAAATTTACAATTTTCATAATACTGTAGTACATAATCTAGATCTACCTTGCTTTGTTTTAGTCAGACAATACAACCTAAAGCAAAGCTCTTCATAATGAACTTAAAGATTCAATTTTAGGTACCATTCGACAGATTGAGACAGGTTTTCCAAAAAGAGATGGGTTGGGGGGGGGGCACTTTTGAGTTTCCACACCCCTTTCCCCAAATAAGAAAAATGTCAAGGCCTAAACCAAAATTTTGAAGCATGGCTTTCAGCATGAATTTGCAAGGACGTATGATGCCCTTTGCGATCCTCTCTGGTTCAAAAGTCTCATTTATTAAGCTTTAACTTATAGGATGTAAACAAAATGTCTTTTTAAATTTAAAACCAGTTTTGTCCTCTAGTCCCATGCCCTCACACTGTCATCTATTACAGAGGGGCCTACCATCTACTATAGAGCATTAACCACCAAAGAGTAAGAGGATACACAAATCTCACGCCACCCCCCCCCCCCCCTTACGGTGCAAAACTGTATCTAGATGCAGATAGGAGGTGTAAAAAAAAAAAAGCTCATATCCCTACACCCCCATGGGGGGGGGGGGGACCCTAAACCTTTTGAGGAGCAAATGAGTTAGGAAATATGGGAATATTAATGCATGTGTGTTTACAACTGTTTAGTCTTAAATGTCTAAAAACTTGTCATATAGTTCTCCAATTTCTTAAAATCAGTGATGCGGCCTCAGAAAGATAGTACAGTAGTTATGAAGGAGTGACCGAACCACTAAGCATAGTCACACCTATCACTGCTGTCATAAGCGAGCCAAGATCAGTCTTTTGCTTGCTCCCTCTCTCCATGTCTCTCATTCCTCTTAGTTTCTCTCAGGTCTCTCACTCCAATCTCCTCTCCCCTCCCCTCCCCCTCCACCTCTTCATCACGACACCTTTCACATTCCACCAATCGTTAAACGTCTCTCTTCCAACATCTTCCCCATGTCTTGTACCTGCTTTTCTAGTAATTTTCCTCCAAGACAGGCTCTCTTCTCAGGTAACCTGAGCAGGAGCAGCCGCCGCCGCCACACCCCTCACAGTCAGTGCCAGCATGGCAAACATTTTCAATGCCCAAGGCGGCACGTCCTGGCTGCTTATCTTGTGTTTTGCAAGATTAGTGAATTAGCCCAATGTATTTCAGAAATTAAAGACCTCTGTTTAATAAACACAGTTATTTATATTTGTTAGGGTCGTTACTGTCATGCTCTCAAGCCTGCCTGTGTAAAGCCTGAACCTTTGACTCCTAGCAGCCTGGTGGTATGCTCTCCAAAACCTAGGGTGCAGCATAAGAACTGAATGAGTGAAAAAGCACAAATAAATCTTGCTCAGGGCTGTATAGATTTTATAACAAGCAGCCACGAAGTGCTGTTCCAAGAGTTCTGATAATGTTCATGATTTTGGCACAAAATGCACTCTGTTAACCAGAGGCATCAGAACGGGATGGGCCTCACAGTCCCTGGCCTCAGAAATCTCTTGCCCACCATCCACGGGCATGAGATCAGAGCCCCACAGGCAGGGTAGAATGTCACAAACATTGTGGCAAAGGCTGTCTGCCCCTGGGAGATCCCCACAGGCAGACAGGAGTCTTTGTCACAATTACAGTGCCACCGCCCATGGGGATCAGATATCCCACAGGCAGATAGGAGGAGTCCGCCACAATCGCAGCCATTCCCTTCTCTTCTGCCCACGAGAAATGGGATCCCTGCAGGCAGACGTGGAAGGCCACAGGGGACTAGGGAGAGAGTCAAGGCGGCGTCTGACCATCCCCCAATAGCAGAGGCGTTCCGCAGCCCCTGCCGTTAGTAGCCACTCTTTCTTGGTCCTGAATAGTGACAGAATAGCGAGAACTACTGGACATTGCTACACAGCCGTGCGCTCACAGAAGCAACGCAGGAAAAGGTTGGGTACTAAGAGCAGGCGTCCTGCTGAGCCAATCCTGAAGCAGAAAACAGAACAGAGAGCAGGTGCAGAGGGTTGCTACCAAAATGATTAATGGGCTTCATTATAAAGCATATGAGGACAGGATCTTAATATGCACACCTTAGAGGAAAGGCGGGATAGAGGTGATATGATTGAGATGTTTAAATACCTCCGTGGCATAAATGTTCAGGGAGAGAGCCTCTTTCAATTGAAAGCAAGTTCTGCTACGAGGGGACATGGGATGAGGGTGAAGGGAGATAGATTCAGGAGTGATATGCGGAAATATTTCTTTACGGAAAGAGTAGTGGATCCGTGGAATAGTCTCCCAGTGGAGGTGGTAGAGATGAGGACAGTAACTGAATTCAAGAAAGCATGGGACCAACACAGAGGATCTCTAAAGGCAAAAAGTGGACTGTTGTAGTTGTTATGGAAGGACAGACTAGATAGGCCATGTGGTCTTTTTCTGTCATCATATTTCTATGTTTCTAATTTCTTTTAAGGGGCACACTAGTCATTTAGTGCTGGCTGTATAGCAACTGCTTTGTGGGCTGTGCCTTTGGCATCCATGTTTGGGTGGTGCTGCTCGCCCTTTCAGTTTACACTTTGTCTTTCAGACTGGTGGAAGGCCTGCCTGGTTTTTTGTGGTGTGTTGGTTCTTGCTGTCCAGTCCTTTATATTTTTTAAGTTTGTTTTGTGGGTGGGTTTGGCTGCATTTCAGGTGACTCCTCATATCTAAGGATAGACGTCTCAGTCCAAAGTTGGTGGTGGTTTTTTTTGTGTTTGTTTTTAGGGGGTTTGGTTCACCCTCTATGTTTTATCAGGTTTATATGTTACATTCTGATATTTGTATTCATGTATTATAGTTATTTATATTTCTCATTTGATATTGTTTTTATGTTTAAGATTGTGCTTTTTTATCCTGCTGTTGTTGGCTTTAGATTACACAGCACACAGGAAGAAGCATCTGGTATTGTTTTAGTACAGGCCCCTGATGCAGGCTTCGGCTGAAACATGTTGGACTCTGAATGGGTGGCTATGGTTTGGCTGTATATAAGAGACTGTATGATTATTTATGTTTTTGCAGTTTATTTTTTTGTATTAGATTTTGTCTATTTTATTTTATTGGTAATTTATTGGGTCTGCCGCTGTTACTGTGATTGTTAGCCTCTTATCCTCCAATTCAAAACTTCTGGAAATTTTCATCTCTAGCTGCATTCTTCTTATAGGTCACAAAGACATGTTCTGAAGGCAACCATTTAGTCTTTTTAGTAAGCCCTGGAATAACTACGTAGCATTTTGTTAAAAACAGGTTCATCATGAAAAGCCAGCCTGGTGCACTATAGGATGCTATCCATTCTCACTAGTCCTAGATGTAAGCTGCAGCAAAGCTCTGTTCATTAGAGACTCCCAGTTTGATACCAATAGTTTTCAAATGGCTCTAATGGCTGCCATCTGTTGATTCTCGAAATAATGTTACTTTCAAATGGAAGGAGCAGGATATGAAAAAAATGACGGCTGCCCAAGTGTGACCCTATGATATACTATGAATGATACATCTAGTGTTTTTCTCACTGCTCACATAAAATGGAACTAACTCCCGTAACAACGGCTCATTGTCTAAGCTGATCTAATCTAAACTGAATTTGTATACAATACAATGTCCGATTCAAAAAATGTGGTTTACAAACAGCACATTGTATAGCAGATACAGAGTTGCTAGTAATCTGTTGTGTCTGGTGTGTTCTGCATTGTCTTCCCCTTGTTATGGAACTCTCACTTTCACTCATGAGGTGAGGATGAAACTTATGTCACAATGCTAGCCATTATTATATTCCTTATTCTGCACTTACCAAGCAGCTTATGTTTTCACACAAATACAGTATTTATTTGTTCAACAGATACTTGTCTAGACCGAGGATATCCGATCATGTTGGACCAAACTTTCTACTTCAACAACACTTAGCCAAAATATAAAGGCTCTATAGTTCGACAAGAAGAATCAAAATAGGAGATGTGTCTTAACGGGCATGTTTACTAAACGTGCACTAACATTTAGGACAGGGGTTTAGTGCATGGTAAGCATGCCACATTAAAAGTTAGCATGGGGCCCATGTTAAAAATCCCACGCTACCCAGTTAGTGCAAAATTAGGTGGGGACTGGGTGGTAAGTACACCTGTGTGTGACTGCAACGTAGTAACAGCAGAGGGATGGACGCACACTGCTTCCCTGAGGTTAGAGTGTGCCACTGCACTACATTTGCAATCTAATCAGACACTGAAATAGCAGATTTCAGTAAACATGCCCCAATTAAACAACCATTTTTTCATCTGTGCCTCTATTTTGCTCATTACAAAATAACTATAGCTCCATTTTCTTCCTCTCCCAATCCCAAACGACAATTCCTCACTCCTAAAATATATCAGCCTGATGAAGTTCTGCATTCCTTTGGTACAATGACATCATGAACTTTCTCTGCAACACAGTCACAGCATGTGTATTAAGGCTTCACCATATTCACAAGTGCATATATCAGCATTTAGGAAAACACTGCTGCACGGACAGATGCAACTTAACTGTCACCAAAGCTGTTGCAAATACACCCAAAGAAGTGGGAGGAAAAAAAACACCTTGCCCCCTCTAATATCAAACAGGAAAGCTACCACATCTTCTGTTCAACTGAGCTGACTCCTGCCCTGCTGCTGCACAGTGAGGCCTTCTATCATAGGTAGGAGATGAAGCTCAGCGGCTAGAATACACCGATGCCATTGGCTACTTTCAAAAACAAATCAAGATTTTTCTCAGCCTCGAGAGTCATGGATGTAGCATGTTATCAGTCTCAAGTACTATTCCGTAAACAGCCTGGAGGGGAAATTAAAAAAAAAAAGCAGCCTTGAAAGCATCAAGCCACAACCACTAAGCCCCAGCATCAAGGTTAAGAATGGCCATACAGAAGGTTGTAACATCTTCCATGCAGGCTTCATAGGACACTTTCTAAACATTCACAATCTGTTAGCACTATAGCTCACGGTCTAGATAAGAAAACTAGGCTAGAAAACTTTACAAATACTGCATACGACCTGCGATGCAGAAACAGCACAAACAGCTGCTTGAGTGCAAAACAACAACAAAAAAAAAAAACAACGCAGATGCCTTTTGGAGCTTTAAAAAAAAAAAAAAAAAAAAAAAAATATCAATAGTAGGTAGTTTTACAACAGAAAGGGGGCGGGGGGGGGGGAATGTTATTTTTCCCATCCTCAGCATGTGTCTCTGCTATGTGGTTATCTACATGCTGGAAATCTTGCTCTGAAAGACAGACTCGTGACCTCGGGGTATGTAGAGTTAGACATTTGCACAGGTACCTCCTCAACACAAGAGCATGTGATCAGTAAGCACACCCCTGAGTCTATACCACTAGCACAGAATTTGAAGTAGGTATCCGGCTGACCTTAACTACCACTGGGGGTGGGGGGAGGGGGAGGGGGTTTGTGTGAAAAAAAGAAACAGTCAAACTGCACTGGGAAGGGAAATGTAAACATCAATGGCGCTAGCTCCGAGTGTTACTCCAGTCTCTCAAGTGGCTCCATTTCCCCAAATTCCAGTTGCCCAGTCAGCATCACTTGTTCATTAACCAGTTCCAAAAGACATTTCTGGGAACTCCTTGTAAATTTCATAGATGATCATTTTGTCCATCTGGCACTGCGGCCCACCCTCCTCTTCAGCTAGGATGCGCCGCAGGGTTCCCTGCAGATCTGCATAGCGGTGCCGATGCTGGAGGTAGTCTGTGGAGCGGATAATTGCATGCATGAGAGAGAGGTACTCCATCCGCAGCTGTTGCAAAGGGAAGATACAGAAAATAGTTACAATAGACTTGCATTCCATTTCAAAAGGTATAACACATTGCATAAGCTCTTAAGCAAGCAAGCGACTTGGTACAAAATTAAACCATTGCATGAATGTGTTACGGCGGTTTCTTTGCTCGTTTGTAAGAGCAGTCTTCTGCACGCCGCTCTGCGGTCAGTACCTTGTCTCCCGGTGAGAGGTCAGCAATCTGCCGCACCGTTATGTCGATCACCACCATCATGTCAGACTGATAGAAGATGCAAGCAGTGCTTCTGCTGGAAAACACATCCTGAAGGAACTTAAGGACAGAGTGTGGTGGCAGAGGCTGATGTTTGAAGATACATACTGGATCGTCTGGGAAAGGACAGGAAATAGGGGAGACAGAAATAAAAAGAAGGGAGAAAATTATTTTATTGGGGGGGGGGGGGAGGGTTTACACTAAAACTTAAGGGATTCAAAAGATTTATATACTTACAACATGCGACATGAACTCAGACTCTAATAGTATACCTTTGAAATGATGCCACTCCCTTTGTCCAATTTTTTTTTTGTAAAATGCAATATATTTATGTAATTAAATTAAATGTACCACCTTTTTCCAGTGCTTGGCAAGTTTCTCAATCTCTTGCTAAAAGCTAAAATAAAAAGTTGGAGGCTGCAGAAAGCCGAGAGCTAAATATTACTTAATAAATAAAATCTCTTTCATTGCCTCCTTCCCTCTCAGCGGAGGAGTCGTCTCAGGGTTAGGGCAGCAACCTAGGATCAGAAAGTCCAGGGTTCGAATTCCACCAACTCTCCTTGTGGCTTTGGGAAAGTCTCTTAAACCTCCATTGCCTCAGCTACAACCTTAGATTGTAAGCCGTCAGAGGCCAGGGAAATACCTACAATACCAGACTGTAATTTGTCTTGATCTACTACTAGAAAGGTGCGAGGCAAATACAACTACACCTGAGCATCCTTATTCTTGGCAGACCAAGACCAGAGAGAACAAAGCAAATGTGTATCTTTCAGGAGATGATTTACTCAACTAGACAGTTTACTATAGACCACAAATGCGTTAGCTGTGAGAAAGCCAACGCATGAGTGTAGAACTATAGTCTGCTGTAGGTCAGCGGGAAGATAGCGACCACCAGGATTCATGTTATCTGGCACTCATATAATTATTTTAACGTCTATATAAAGATATTTACTATATGAAGCACAGTTAAAACTACGAATATTCATAGATAATATGTCTACTAATTAAATGAAAAAGATGTATGAAATTTGAGGGCATAACTATGCATTCATCTGTGAAGGCAGCACTCTTCTGATCTCAAAAACTAAACCTCCACCATCTTCTCACTGGTGCATTTTACAAAGATTATCGGAACCTACAAAAAACTCGCATCTTCTTCCAGAATCAACAGCAGGGCTGGCCCATGCACTAGGTGGATACCTAGGGCGACAGACCTTGACGAGTGGCCTCACTCTGTTCTGAAAGCAGCAGTGGCCCGCCTGTTTTGAGCTGCAGCTGCTTTCAAAATGGAGTTGGGCCACCACTGCTGCGTCATCCCCCCTCTCCGGAACTAACTCTCGTTCTGCGACAGCCCGACTGTTTTGAAAGCAATGGCAGCTCAAAACAGAGTTGGGCCACTGCCAAAAGATGAGAAGATGGATTCGGAAGAAGGGCCGACAGCGGCAAGAGGGCAGCAGCAGGGGCGGGGCAGCAGAAACCCTTGGGCCACCCCTGATCAACACAATTACTAGATTATAGTGCAACAATCAGAAAAAACCAAACAGAAAAAAACATAAGCTTTCACTGTGTCACAATCATGAATCGAGATGACCAATTTTACCAATTAGCCAAAAATAGATTCCCACAATTCCACAAATTTATAAACTGTCACTCGTCTTAGGTCATGAACTGAGCTCACATGTAGCTAAGACAATGGAACAAAATTCTGATCTGTACTGTGCGCCCATACCTTAGATAAACTAGTTTAGAGCATCAGAATCGCTACTGCTCCAGAACATAACCACTGCAGAGAAGAGCTTTGGTCCTTCACTCCTGACCTCAAGCATCCTCTGCTATTCCACTAACGGGCTGCAATAGCTCTTAATGCCCCTCATCGCATAATCTGGTCCTCATGAGCCAAAGCGAGGATCTACAGGAAGCATCAACTACAGAGTCCGAACCTCTGGGAGCAGTTTCCACACAGGAAAAGGAACAGCATACTGCTTACTACACACTTTTAGTAGAAAGAAACTAATCCAAATGTCTGATTTAAAAAACTGCCAAGCCCAACTTGAGAGGTTGTCTTCACATGCTACATTTTTATGAGCTACAGGAGGTGGTGACGGGCTCTGCTCTTTGCCACAATGCAAGTCTTAAAATGAGCACTAGCAGTAAATCTGAGAAGAGCGAGGTCAGCTCCAGCGTAATCTAGCACAGAAGTGAGGTTATGGTAGGTGCAAAACTAACCCCTTTGATGACAAGACCCCATTAGCAACTACTCCAGGACACCATCTTAGTCCCTGTCCGGTTGTATGCTGAGAATATGATGAGATTGCAGCAGTGCTACTTACCCCCTCTGTTTAGCAAAAGCACCAACTTCTCTGTAAAGATTTTGACATTGGAATGTTTGCTTAATGCCGTCATGACCATGCTGCTTTCAGGAACTAAAAGACAGGGATAAATACATTTTCAGCCAACTGACATTAATGGCTATAATGCTAATTAACAAAGCAAACAATACAGAGCTCAGGGTGCCTCTTAACTTGGCCAACTGCTACACAAAACACAGCGTTCACTGGTGATAAGAAAACGCAAGGCAAAACAGAGGCGCACGGACTGGTTACTACATTCTGGCTCCTCTTTAAATGGAGTTATGTGTGACCACACCAACGTTTTTTGTGCAGTCACATGGGAACTAAAGGTGGTTTTAATAAATACATTTGAAAGCAGCCTTAGTCTGTATCATGGGATCTTGAACCACCTGTCTGGAATAGCTAAAGTGAAAAAATAAAAAATCAGCCCTGCATCTTAATCTACTTTACAGCCAGCAATGGGGGTCACACTGAGCAGGCAAATCTCCTCGGCCACCATTCTGTTAGAAGAGCTGCGAGGCTATAGGCGGTATATCAAGTCAAATAAAAGGCAAGAGCGTAAAGAGTTGGGATGGAGAGTCTAGCTCCTCAAATGAAAGCTTAAGCCATCGAAGCGAGGTAAACAGATATGCAAGAGGCCAGAAGATGCTAAACAAAGCGACGGCTGTCCAAGCAGTAATAAGCATGGCAGTAATAGGGCACAAGTGTCTCGGCTGAGCTCAGCTACTGAACTTTAACTTGCCAATTTCTGGCACCCGGCAGCCATGCTCTCTACCTTCTCGGCACCAGCACGCACTCACGGCCTCCGACAGACATACTAACATAGCAGTGAGATCACTACGCAAGAGAAATGTCCTGTTTGCTGGAGGAAATTTATACAATGAAGTGCAGAGATGTTATAACTTCCATTACTGACCCTTTGCAGCCACAAGCACTTCAGGAATGGATCAAGTTACTGGTTTACATGTTCTGTGGACTGACACCACTCGTTTAGGGGAAAAAAGACCATCTTAGGAGTTTTAGACTAAGATAACTGCCAGCAAGATTAAAGTAATCTTTTAGAATGTGCCTCACATGCTTCGGGCGCGCTGTGTGCAACAACGGCCCCAATGCAATAAGACAGTCTTAAAAATACAATTAAAAGAATTAGCTCAAATTTGTTCTTAAAAATACAGAAGCTAAAAAAAGAAACAAATTCTGCTTTTAAGATATTTGAACTAGAGGTATGCAAATAGAGCCCATGTTAAAAGTGAATCCTAAAAAATCATTGTAAACACAAATTGAATGCAAAAATACCCCTGTAAAGTTAATAACCTTGCTAAGATCTGATTGTTACTATGGAGTAAAACTATTATTGAATTAAAATCTGAACTAATGCTGCCTTGTTTTGTTTAAATTGGCCTGAAAGACTTTGGAAGCACAAGATTAGGATAGGTTCCTCCTCCCCCCCTCCCCCCAACCAGTTACTACTTTAGCTTTTCGGACATGCTCTATTATTTTTTTTTTCATTTAACTGCTTCTTCCGTCAAGGTCAAGGGCTCTCAACTCAATCCTCGGGACACATCTAGCCACTCAGGATAAGCACAATGAGTATGCATTAGAGAGGTCTGCTTGCACCACGTCAATTGTATGCAAAAGTCTCTCTCATACATATTCATTGTGGTTATGCTGACGATCTGACTGGCTAGATACGAGATAGGCAAGTACAGGACTCAGATGCACAGGATAGGATTTGTTGGGTAGGTTTTCCAGTACTTGTCAGAAACATGCTTAACCCTTTACTTCACCCCTAGCGGTGATGTAAAGATTTTAATGCGGACGTTAGAGACTCGACACTGAGCAAGGGCTAATACACACCCACACGTTAAAATTTGCCTGGTGTATTGCATTGGGAGCAAGTCCATATTCAGCATTCCCGTGCTGACTGAATAAATCTTAATGCAGTG
The DNA here is from genome assembly GCA_033557465.1 of Ichthyophis bannanicus. Classification (NCBI taxonomy): domain Eukaryota; kingdom Metazoa; phylum Chordata; class Amphibia; order Gymnophiona; family Ichthyophiidae; genus Ichthyophis; species Ichthyophis bannanicus. The sequence goes on along the minus strand of CM066046.1, from coordinate 146,854,400 downwards.
CTAACTAACTTTGCCAGGCTAAAACCTTTATTACATCTAGCAATAATATCAGCATGGCAAAAATCCACATAAGAAAAACAAAAAGGGCAGACCACTGCATTCACAGCTCATTATCAGGGTCAAAGATAGCAACACTGAAAATCTCTTTCCAATTATCATCATCACAAAACTTCCTAAATAATTTCATCCCATTACCCAGCTACTGCAAGAGAGGAACAGGTACCTCAGGATATAGCACACTGCCTATAATGCATAGAAAACTTCAATCTCAAAGCGTCTCCCTGTTACAAGTATTCCAGCAATGAATGAATATCCATTACCTGGTATGTGAAGATTAAAAGCCAGAAGTACATTGACAAAGAGGTCAGGAAGTTGCTCCGAGCTATCCGACGGCAGTCCATCTTCAACCACATCCAGCAGGAATTGAACGAACTGGGAGTTCAGATGTTCTAGGAACAGAAAAATAGGCAATAGTAAGACAATAACCTCAGCCACAAATGAAGCCTTGAATCCAAGCCTCATTCCCCCACAGAGCCTGCCGCCTGGGCAGCACCAAGCACAGTGCCTGAGAGTCAAGCCAAATAGCGTGAATTCAGCACAGATGGCTCATTTTAAAATATCTACTTCACTGTTCTAGCCATCCACAACCTTATAGAAGCTGGATTGTGCTGCTCCAAATGACTGCACCAGGAAAATGCAATAGATTTTTAAAAATCCCCAACTTCTCTTTATTAGTTTGATAAGTTTGCCACCGTGACAAAGCGAATTTTTTTAAGGGGATGCCTAGGTTAGGAGGGCAAGGAGGCACCTATTTCAGGGTACAGACACTCATAAAATAGTGCCTAAATACTAGCATAAATGGCATCCTAAATGCAGGACATTGCAGCTGCTCGAGAGAAAGTGGAAATGGCATGTAACGCTTGCAAGCATGCCCATGTGAACTCCGCCGATAGGCACAGCCAGCGCGTATGGTGTGGGTGGAGTGCAGGTAAAGTATGTACCTGTTTGATAAGGTGTACACAATTAAGCCAGTCGATATTTTATGAAAAGGCCACAATACATGTACTTAGTTAATGCACATTTTTTCACGCAAACTTTATACCTAATTTTATAAAGTGCACATGTTCATTTAAGACAGAATGACTTACAGCTGCCCTGGAGCTGGTGCAAATGACAGTGCGTAATTTAAGTGCATAAAATTAAGAAGTTTTATAACCTACACATGCTCGTTCCACCCAAACTCCACAGTGAAAAGCCACATGGCGCAAACGATACACGCACTTTTATGCTGGTCGGCATTTTATAAGCAGTTACTTATGTGTGTACTTACTATGTACATCTAAGTGACTCCTTATAAAATTACCCCCATGAGGGGGGGGTGTCATCCAATACTGTGACTAGCACTGGTGTACATGCAGGCCGGACATCCAACCCGCACTCAGCTGCCTCAGCATATTCTGCAGCCAGCGCTCTCCGCACATACACAGCGCTTGCGAGGGAGGTGCTGCACATGGGCGGGAGGGGGCGGTGTGGGGGCGAAATGAGGGAGTGGCCAGGTGCTAGAATGTACACAGCCTATTCAGGTGTACATTCCCCGGCACCCCAATGGACGCACATCCTATTCCTGCCCGCCGATGGAATAAGGGTTGGGAGCAGCAGCAAATGCCTGAAGAACCCCCCTGCCCTGCATGTTGATGGTCGGCTGTGGCTCCTGTGGGCCCAATCCTGCCCTCACTAGCTACCAGCTGCGAGTGGGCACCAGCGTGCAGGGGCTGTAGGGTGACTGCCGATTCTGTGCCACATGGTGGAAGGGGTACTGCCATGGCACACTTACTCCAGTTTGCATTGGCACGTGGGGACAGGCAGGTTCAGCTACATACACCCATACCGGATACGATGTCTGCCAGCCCGTTTATCTCCCCACTCTACCATCATGCGTGCATCTAGACCCCCATGGTGGTAGAATTGGGTCCAACTTGGCCTCGTCCACGTTTTGTATGCGTCCACAGCCCAGACATTTAGGGTTTGGAATCTGCTTCATAGTGTCTAGGGATAGATTCATATTGAAGGCCGAGTATTTACTTAAAAAGCTTTGTAATCTGCTAATCCACAAAATGCCCACTGCAGGTTACACCCGGCAACAGTGTGTTTAAAATCAAGGCCTATCGCAAATGTCTCCATAGAAAATCATCCATCCAGCCTGAAAACCAAGATTAACCCTAAAATACAACCTAGACTTTTTACTTCTTACAAGAGGGAACACAAAAGCCTGCCTAAAATAAAAGGCATTAACCTTCTCATGGAAGCTCTGCGGGTCCTCATCTTGAGAAACTTCCAACACAGAATTCCTGAGCCCCACCTAAGAAAAAACTCACTTACATATCCCCAACCCAAGTGATGGCACACCTTTAATGTCCATTTCTACCTTTTCAAGCTGTGATAGTTTACAACATGAATAAGAACAATTCTGAATGATAGAAACACTGAGGTGTTGGGGTAAATATAGGTTGATATACCATCTTAAAGTTCAGGGGATCTCACAGGGCAAAGCTAATGGCTTTAAGTAGCTAGCTACCTCCTTTTCAGCAGGACAATTCTCAATTTGATTCACAGAGCAACAGAGACAGTGAAGAAGCCCCGTCAGCACTGGCATCATCCAAACTCCTTATAAAAATGATATTGCATTCAACTTTCCAAAACACACTAACATCACATTGGCGTTCTCGGAAAAGCTGATGATCAGGGCAGGTCCAGAGCTTTTCCCCACCTCTTGCACAGTCAATCAGCTGTCAGGAGATACAGCTGGAGTCCAAGTGCTAGAAATGCTTTCTTCCCTGCCTCATCCAAGCTCAGCAACTATCTTTGGCATAATAGTTTTGGCAATCACACGGGGAGGGGGGGGAAAAAAATCTATATTTCAATGTGTTTCCATTGCCTGTCCTTCCTGATCAATTCTATGATCTGCCAACTATGCCCTGCAAATCTGTAAAACTATTAAATATGATGAAGGGTCTTTTGGAACAAAAATGCCTTAGAACTGGAAAGAGAAGCCAGGAATATTATTTTTGTAGCAGCATCTGGTAGTGTGATAATTTTCAGAGATGGTGCCCCATCAGTTTGGGCTCGCTCTCCATTGGCAAGCGCGCCTCGTTTGTGGCTTACGCAAATGCCGTGTGACACTAGGCTTATGTGTTCCATTCTCTATCACAGTGCCAGAGAAAGCAATAATGTACATAACCCATTCCTCTGTATACAGAGGATCTGATTCACGTCTCCCTATAAAAAACTTACACTGAAAAATAAAGTCTAACTGAAGTACTTGTTGAAGTCTCTGAAATATCTCGCAGATTCAATTTTTCAACAATAAGCAAAAAAGAAAAACCTAAAAAATTAAAAAATCTTCGCTTCCCAGATTTTCTTGTTTACAATTTAAAATGAATTGTATCCATAAATTACATCTTTTGATGTCAATGAAAAGCAATCCAAAGCCACCCAAATAAAACCAAACCAATCATAGCTGCTCACCAAACGCTAGGGACTGCGGAAAGCAGCAGCCTTCTGAGATTCCCAGAGGCAAAGCTTCATGATGAGCTGAAACATCCTTTGCAATGTCATCACTTAAACGGTCTTTAAAGGCTTTTCATACTCATCCTTTAAAACTAGACATGTTCAAACCCCCCTCCCCTTCCCCCAATTTTAATTTTTTAAATAGCCTGTGTGGTATGAACAGCAAGCAAAGGTTCAATCTACCGCACAGAGAAACTTATAAACATGAGGGCAGATAAAGACCATATGGCCTATCGAGACGGCCCTTCCATACCAACTACTACAGTCCCTTTTTTCCTTTTAGGGATCAAGAAAGCAAAGGATAAACACAAGAGCTCTCTAAAGGAAAAAAGGGACTGAAGTAGTTGGTATGGAAGGGCAGAACAGATATGCTATAGGGTCTTTATTTATCTGCCCTTATGTTTTTAGGTTTCTACGTGCAGTAGATTGAATTTCTGCTTGCTGTTCATACACCACCAGCTATTTAAAAAAATAGTGTGGGGGTGTGTTTGAACAGGTTGTCTGTTTTAAAGGATGGTCATGGGGAGTCTTTCAAGTCCGTTTAAATGACGATAAATGCAAGAGATGTTTAACCAAGTATTAAGCCTGAAAAACAAAAGCCACTACAAAAGAAAATGGTAGCAACCAGGTGAATGCAGCTCTTACCATAATGGTGGTAAGGAAGCGGCTCTCCCATCGAGAATATCATCGCCAGCACCAATGCAGAGTAACACATCTTCTGATGTTCTGAAAGACAAATCATTATCAAAGGCTGAACACAGTGAATGGGCAGATGGGATAGGCTCTATGGTCTTTTCTGCCATCACGTTCCACGTTTCTATGAGTACTGAGAAGCATAAATCCTGCTCTTTGCAGTGAACCACCAATAAACTCCCTTCACGGTTCTCTCAACATTTGGCCCTTTTTTTAATGTGAGAAAGAGAAACAGATTACTTAGAACATTTGGCTGTTAGCAAACAGAAGCTGTGTCTTCATTTTTGTTATGTTTATGGAAGCAAGTTCCTGATAATAAAAGTAGAACGAAACATGAATTGCCCCTCTTAAGACTGGTGCAGTTGCAATGGGCAGCTCTTAAGATTTGCAGGGTTAGTACAAATGAAATGCAGCCCTCAAGCTTGTTCTGTAAAGGCCATTAAGACAATCACATATCCTATGGAGTAAAAAAGCAAGACATGTTAAAGCACTTTTAGAACAAAACTACTACTATTAAAGTATATAGCGCTATGAGGTATACACAGTGTTCTCCCAGGGCAAGCAGGATGAGTCAGCCACAAGTGGGTGACGTCATCCGACGTCAGCCACAAGTGGGTGACGTCATCCGACGGCGCCGTAGACGGAAGATACTCTCACTAGCTAGTAGCCACGCCTCCCGGACCGCCCCTAGCTGACCAGTCTTCATCTTCCGCCTTGCACTCTGCTCAGTAAAGCAGGCATGGCTCAGGGGAGCTTGCACTGCTCAGTAAAGCAGGCATGGCTCAGGGGAGCTTGCACTGCTCAGTAAAGCAGGCATGGCTCAGGGGAGCTTGCAACCTAATTAGCAGATGGACACTGTGGACAGATTAACGGCAGACATGAAACATGGATCCTGAAGTGCAGTTAGGATGTTGGCCAGCAATATTTCTCCCCAACTTTCCCTTCACTCAATGACAGATGGCTAGGCTGCAGCATACTCTGCAATAGGAGCCCTATTAAAGGGGATATAGAGCAAAACACAGGCAAAGCAAGGTCTACCACCATTACTGTAGCTCATCGCCATAGGTGGTTGGTGAGATGCAATGAGTCAACCAGTACTGTGCGTAGCTGTTGCTAAGTGAGAACTCTGCCCTCCAGTATAAATAACAATAAAATTCATGTCTTACAATTAGATAAAGTAATTTCCTGTAGAAAAATGTTCTACCTCACTTAGCTAGTGTAGACCAATGTTCCCTCTAATTTTCTGTAGGCTGTGTGCGCATAAAATATCAGCTGTGCAGCTTTTGAAGGAAGGTTAAATTTTTGTGCGTCACATAACGACACTCTGAGTTAAATACTTTAAAATTTGACTACACATCAGAATACAGTATGTACACCACATTGATTGCACTAGAAAATATTGTAGAACTTGTGAAAACCGTAAATACACAACTTTTAAATTTTAAGACATCTGTGTTGTTTTCTATCAGAATCAGAACGAGATGTATGCGCGCGCACACGCGCACAGCTTAGAGGGAACAGTGGTGTAGACGCAAGGTTACAGAGACCAAAGCAAAGTGTAGTTACTCACCTGTAACAGGAATCTCCAGGAACAGCAGGAATCAATCTCCACATATGGATGATGTCCCCGACGGAGCCCACACAGGTACGCTCCCCAGCGACCAATAGGGAAGTCTTTGGGAGCAGTCCTCTGTGCCTGCCTTCCCAACTTCTCTCCTCAGTTGAGTTTGTAACTGAGAAGAAGACAAACAGGACCCTACAACTCCTAGGGGAGGAGGGTGGGTTGTGAAGACCAATTCCTGCTGATCCCAGAGATCATCTGTTACAGGTAACTACATTATCTCCAGGAACAAGCAGGAAAGCAGTCTTCACATATGGGACTCATTAGCTCCCAGATACCAGACTGGTATGGGGGCGGGGGGGGGGGGGGGAAAGACTAGCACAACCCCTGAGACAAAAACTTGTAGCCAATGAGTTTGAAGGAGTTGTGGGCCATTGAACTCTATTCCAGAAGCACATAATCCCCAAATGACAGGAGGGGAGGAGTTGACTTTAAGTCCCAAAGAGATGTTGGAGTATGGCCTGACCAAAAGACAGCACCCCGACGGAAGTCTCTCTCCAGACAATAGTGCGCAGCAAAAGTATGAACGGAGAACCACACGGCTGCAGGAGAGATGTCCTCAATGGCTACTGAATGGAGATTAGCTATGGATATTGCTATAGCCCACACATTATGAGCGGTGACATGACCCTCCAATGAGAGTCCTGCTTGTGTATAAGCAAGAGAGATGCAATCTGCTATCCATTTAGATAAAGTACACTTCATCACCAGTAGACCCAGGTGACTAGGATCAAAGCAGATGAATAATTGAGAGCATCTTCTGTGATCTTTAGTTCTAGCCAAGTAGTAGGACAGTGCTCACTTGCAGTCTAAGGTGTGTAAGCGCTGCTTCAGTCAGAAATGCATGTGGTCTAAGGAAGAAAGTCAAGAGGATTACAGATTGGTTTAGATGGAAGGAGGAACCCACTTTAGGGAGGAAATGTAGATAGTTCACAGAACCACTTGTCATAGTGAAACAGAGTATAGGGCGGATCCGCCACTAGAGCTTGCAGCTCTCTGATGAGGGCAATAAGGAAGACGACCTTCCAAGATAAAAACATCAGTGAAGTGGTGACTAAAGGCTTGAAAGGTGGCTTTAGAAGTTGAGCCAGAACCACATTCAGATTCCAGGCCACTGGAGGTGGATTAATGGGTGGTTTGGACAGCAGGAGACCCCTCATGAAGTATGCTACTAAGGGGTGTGGGGAGATAGGCTGTCCATTAACTGGGCTGTGAGAGGCTGCAATGGCACTAAGGTGAACTCTCATAGAATTAGTCTTAAGACCTGTCAAGGATAAGTGGAGTAGATATTGTAGAAGTGACTCCACCAGGCAAGAAAATGGGTCAAAGTCCTTTGGGGATCACCAAAGGGCAAACCTACACCATTTGAATGCATGAAATCACCTGGTAGAATCTTTACATGATGCAAGGACATCTTTGACCGCCTGTGGTAGGTCAAGGTCAGTGAGCACTAGCCTTTCAGCAGCCATGCTGTCAGGCATAGAGTGAAGATTGGGATAGAGGAGCATCCTGTGGTCCTGGGAGAGGATGTCGGGCACATATCCCAGGCTGAGAGGCAGAGTCTGTGCAAGGCAAACAAGCAGAGGAAACCATGGTTGATGGGGCCAAAAGGGAGCTATGAGAATCAGAGCCCTTGTCAGCCTGTAGCTTGAATAGCATCTTGGGTATCAAGAGAACGGGTGGGTATGCATAGAGCAGCCCCTGTCCCCAATGAAGGAAGACGTCCAGGGCCTGTCAGTGTACAGACAGAACTGTGGAGTGGTGAAGAGATCTAGGAGTGGTGTCCCCCACATTGGAAAGATCCAAGCAGACATCTCTTGAAGCAAGGTCCATTCATGTGGATGAAGGATACAGCTTAATTTGTCACCTAGGACACTGAGTTTACCTGGGAAGTACACCGCTCTCAGGTGGATGCAGTGAGAGATGGCAAAAGACCATAGGCGAATCGCCTCTTCACAGAGGGGATGGAATCCCGTTCCCCCCATTTATGTAAAACATGGCCACCTGGTTGTCCGTTCAGACTAGAACAGGTAGCCCTGATAGCTGAGGTTAAAAATCCAAAAAGCAGGTAACCCGCAGATCAAGCAGGTTGATCTGCAGGGCAGATTTTTGTTGTGTTCACAGTCCCTGTGTGGTCGGGTTGTTCAAATGAGCCCCCAAACCCAGCTTGGAAGCATCCATCAGGGTGCATCGAGGTGGAGGTATCTGAAAAGGTGACCAGACGAGTAGGTTTTGTGGGAGACCCCACCACTGAAGGGACATAAGTTGAGGCGTGATGTTTATTTTGTCTCAAGGCAATCCTTTGCTTATATCCATTGGGAAGATAGGATCCACTGCGCTTGACTCATGTGTAATTGAGCATAGGGTAAGACATGGACTGTGGAGGACGTGTCCCCCAATAGCCGTAGCATCTCTTGAGCTGCTCCATGGTTTTGATGTACAGTTTGTCAGTTTGATAAGATGAGCACAGCAATTCTCTGAGATGGCTCGGGCCTGACGAGGGTCTAGGAGTGCTCTGATGAACTCCAGTCGTTGAGTCGAAGCTAGGTGGGACTTTGGGAAGTTTATGATGAAACCCAGGTGTTGGAGCACCATGATAGGTCGATGAAGGGAGAGAGAGAGAGTTACCTTCTTAGGAGTCTCCCCCCTGAGTCGTCCAAGGAAAGACTAATAACCCCAGGGTGCAGAGGTAGGCAGCGATGACCACCATGCATTTTGTGAAGACCCTTGGGGCAGAGGCTAGACCAAAGGAGAGAACCCTGTATTGGTAATGGTTTCCTTGAAATATGAAGCTTCAAAAAAATGAAGTGCAGATACTGTCTGTGCAAGGGGTGTATCAGTACATATGTGTATGCCTCTTGCCTCTTGTCTAGAGAACAGAGCCAATTGTGTCTCTGGAGGTTTGGCAGAAGAATTCCAAGGGAGATCATTTTGAATTTTTCTTGGACAAAGAACTTGTTTAGGTCTCAGATCTAGAATGGGCCTGAAGCCTCCTGTTTTCTTTGGAATGAGAAAGTATGGGGAATAGAAGCCCAACTTTTCTTGGAGTAGGCAGCACTCTTTCTATGGCACCTTGGACAACAGGGTGGCCAACTCTTGTTGTAAGAGGGTTCTGTGAAGGGGTTGTATGGAATACTTTCCTGTGAAGCAGGTGGGAGGTAACATTTTGAAGTGAAGCAGATAACCCCTTTGGACAATATGAAGTGTCCACTACTCTGATGTTATGAGGTGCCACCTGTGGGCATAGTGAAGATGTCTGCCTGCAATGTGGAGGGGTTGGAGGCCCTCCAGGGCAGATTGGCAATGCCCTCTAGGAAGTAATAAAAAAAACAAAACAAAACATGTGCAGGCTGTGCCTGTGCAGCTAGTTGAGGCTTAGGAGTTTGTGTGTGTGTGTGTGGGGGGGGGGGGGGTTAGGTTGGCAAGAACCCTGCTGCTTCTGCAGAGGTTGCTAAGGTTGACAGGCAGCATAAGATGGGTAAGAAGGATAGTATCTCTTCTTTTTAGAATAAAAAGATTTCTTGGGAAGATCCTCTTTTGGATGGGTCAGCTGTCTTCCTAGAAAGGCATTTTAGGGTGAGATCATCTGTTTCAATCTCCCCTGCTTTTTCCCTCCAAATCAGTGCCAAAAAGGTTTTCACCAGTACATGGGATGTTGGCCAGTTTATCCTGGATCCATTGCTCGAGGTCTGAGGTCTGTAATCAGGCCATCCTGCGAGCCCCAACACAGATTGCTGAAGCTCTGCTGGTGGATTCAAAGGCATCGAAAGTGGACATGGTAAGAAACAGAAGTGCTCTGACTATGCTTAATGAGGGTCAGGAATGCATTCTGTTTATCCTATGGAAGCAGGGGGGAGAAAGTCTCCAGATCCCTGGTGACATCCTTCAGGAACATGCTCATGTAAAGCATGTAAGAGTTGATTCTGGAGGCTAACAAGCATGCTTGGAAACTTAGATGCCCAAAAGCATCAAGGGTTCTTGATTCGTTGCCGGGAGGCATGGATGAATGTTTTTGAGCTCTTTATTCAACACATCGGCACTCAGTACATGGCATCAAGTCTCTTGCTAACAGCAGGAACCGTGAGTGGGGCTTCCCATATATGGAGGTTGTTGGAGGGTACTGGAGTATCTCCAATTCTTCAGCCCTCGATTCCTTTTCCAAGGCTACTGTAATGCAGAGCCCTGCTGCCATGTCACAGATGAAATCTTGAAAGGACATATCCTCTGGTGCTGACTGACACCATTCCTGAGGCAGCGAAGGTTCCAAAGGGATATCAGGAACTTCCCAGGAATCGAGTAACCCCACATCAGATTCTGAAGAACCTGAATCAGAGTTCAGCAAGAAATCAAAGTATCAGCGATTATGAATTTGACCTTGATGTTTCGTAGAAGTCGATAGTCGATTTCAATGCTGAAACAGATACTCCGAGGTATCAGAACAGAGAAGCATGGTAGCCCAAGTTTGTTGGATAATGGGGGCATCGACCATTTCCAACTGGGGAAAAATCGGCCTCAGGTGCTCCGATGCCAGCTCTAGGGTCAGTATCAGAGCCGATGTGGTGCTCAGTTGAAGGCTGAATACCGAAAGCCTGAACTCCTGATGCTCTCGATATTACTGGTACTGAGGCTACCAGGAGTGCCGCCAAACTCCTCTCAAGAGCCAGCATGTGCTGGTCCAGGGAGATGGCAGATGTCTAGGTTGAATCACGTACGGAGATTTGAGCCACTGTCCCAGAACAAGGAACCGGTAGCTCTCTAGAGATCAATGCCTCAGGAGCGTCCTGGAGCCCCACTTGTGCTATGGAGGGCAGATCCTCCTGCAGGGGCTGTTTGGCTGGCCGTTCTGCATTGGAAGCATCTCTATGGGAGTCACGATGCTTATGTTGGGACTTTTCCCTGGCGCTGGAATCGGCCTTTGATGCCGAAAATTTGGAAACAGCTAGAGATTTAGACTTACTTCAGTGTTTGGACTTTGAAGAAGCCCAGGATCTATAAGAAGTAGTCAATGCCCTTGATGAAGTAGAAACCACTTGAACAAGTAGAAACCACTTGAACAGAGTCCAAGGCAAACAATCCAAACTGCCTGGCTCGGTTCTTGAGGCCTCTCTCTGTTATTTGTTGGCACAAAGGACAAGAAGTGGGTTCATGGTCAGAACCCAAACATTTTAAATACCAGTCATGTTTATCTGTGGCCGAAATGATACTGGAACACTTGGTACATTTTTTTTTTTTTTTTTTTTTTAAACAGACTGGTTTTTCCATGCCTGAAAAAATAGTCTTTGAAGGGTGAAGATAAGGCTGTGGAAGCCTAGGCAGCAGTGAGAACTGTGGTAATAATCACTAGAAAAGAAAAATAAAAAATATTGGTACTGGTGTCTGACTCAACAGTACTGATATTGACGAGAAGGCAAAAGTATGACGTATCCCAAAGAGCACCAAAAAGAAGAGCTTTTCAGCAGTGAAAGGACAGTGCATCCTACTGGCTCAGTGGAAAACAAAGAACTGAGTAGAGAAGTTAGGAAGACAGGCACGCAGGTGCAGAGAATTACTCCCAAAAGCTTTCCTATTGGACGCTGGGGAGCGTTCCTGCACGGGCTCTGTTGGGGACGTCTCCCATATATGAAGACTGCATTCCTGTTGGAGATCAGAATATGCTCTAAAGAAACATTTCCACATCAACTCAAGCTGTCTATTGTATTCCTAAAGCCATATATTACTTAGGAGGCAAAAATAACTTAGGGCCATGTTCACAAATAAGTTTTAACGTGCATTAATGAAATTAACACACGTTAAGTACTCACAGCAGGTTAATGTGCATTATTTTTAAGCATTTATATACCACCAATTGCCAAAGCATTCACGGTGGTGTACAATTCATAAAACAAAACCCCCAAAAAGTCCCATCCAGCAGGACCAGTAAAAGCCCCTACCCCCACATAGCTGCACTGCCTGTAGTCCCAATCCTCCTGCTACTCACCAATAGTTGCCGTTTGAAAAAAACTTAAGGAAAAAAAGGAGGGTTTGTAATGTCTTCTGAAATGACAAATTCATCACCATCCAAAGTACCACTGGCAGAGCGTTCCACAAAGTAGGAATCTCCACCAAGAAAACTCACGCCCACCAACACCGTAAATGGACCCGAGAGCAGCCAGGGAACACCAACAGGCATCCATCTGCAGAGCACAAGGCCCGACCGGGTGAATCCCATTGTACCAACTCTGGCAGATACCACTGGCCTGAACCACGCAAAACTTTAAACGCTAATACTAAAAGTTTAAAAACACACATCTCTATCAGGAGCCAGTGCAGCTGGCACAAAACTCAGCCACCGCCTCTGCAGACCCTAGATGACACGTGTGGCTGAGTTCTGTACCACCTACAATTTCCTCAGCAGATGACCCAGCAACTCAACATATAAAACATTACAATAGTCTAGGCAGGACAAAAAACAATGCCTGGACTACCCAGCACAAAGCCTCATCTAAATAGGGCCCTGAGCTGCCAAGCCAATCGCAAATTACCAAAAGCAACTTGCACTACCTGAGACACATGCTGTCGAAGACAATGCTCCCCATCCAAAACACCCCACCCCCCAATCCCAAATCTCACCTTCCAGGGCTAGCAAACAACACACTATGAAAAGCCCAGAGCACCTTTAGTAAACATGCCCCTTAGTATTCATATTTCTGGCTTTCTTAATAGCTCTTGCTCCCTGACAAAGTTTGACAGAGGCAAAAAGGAGAAATATTTAAATTCTCTTCGCAGAAAGGTCTTATGGTATCTTTAGACAGACAGTCATGTAATTACTGATCCAAGGGAAAACATTTATCTGACAGTGAAAAATCTCATTTTTGCTTCAACTTCAAAAAGGTTAACATCACTTCATGGATGGTTTTCTTTATTCTTTATGACAATTTAATGGATTGCGAATAGCTTTTTCTCTCAGGCTTAAACATTTAACATGATATATTGTGGCAACCTTGTCCAAGGGCAAGAGACACAATTTAAGCCAAGAGTTGGAATTGGCCACGCTGAAATTTTGCTTTGAAATATAGAATGTCATATCAACCAAACCAGGATCCTTAAAACATAACAAAGTATTAAGAAGTCTGTCTACTGAAGGCCCTTAATGAATACTGGGCATTGTAAGTAAATGAAAGCCTATTTAGTCCAAAGCTATCCTGAAAGAACCTGCTCTGAACAGATCCCTAAAGCTAAGCAGGGTCAGGCCTAGCCACTGGCCTGGAGGGGAGACCACCTTGGAATACCATGGGCTGTAAACTCACTGCATGAAAGAAAGGCCTGACAATATAATTCCAGTCATACCTTGCCAAAAAAACCAGAAGTCAGCATTGACTAGATGGCACACACTGCATTGAATTTAGACCTGTTTTACCTGCATTAAATTCAGCCCATTAATACACATTAGTATGCACTAACAGATCAATTTTTCTGCAGCTGTAAACTGGCACTATTTCTGACCACACCTGACATTTGCAGACTTGGACACAGTAATCCAGAAGCTTCACTGTTGATTGCTGTAACATTTTGTGGCCCTTTCCCACTGCCAGGTGGCGAGATACCCGAGTACACAGAGCACAGCTGGAGATATTTTAGCTAATAAGACTACATACACACATTCGACTAGTGCAGGAGGTTACCTGTTCAGAGTTTGAAATTTAAGAACTTATAAAATCCTTCAAGGAAGAGCACCATTGTATCTTGTTGATTTGCTATCTCTGTATACTCCTGGCAAAGATCTACACTCTAACCATTAAGCCTGCTTAGCCATACCTAGTGGTGTGAGGCTGACAGTAACTAGACAGCATAGGCCCTTTGTTGTTTTTCTTCCAAACAAAAAATGGTCCTGTCTTATAGAGTAATAGTGCCGTTAAGTCAATAAATATAAAGATTACTCCAGTGATGTGAGAATTATTTTTAAATAGTTTCCAACTTTTAAAAGAGACTTGTTAACACAGCCATATAGGTTTTAATTTATCATTGGGTCTCAGACTTCAAAGAGCTATGGTAATTATATTTTTCTACCAACTCGCTCCAAATTGCATCAATGACCCCTTATTTTTCAATTCTTTGTCAATTATTATACTATTTTTGAGATTTTTGTTTATATTAAAACGTTATAAGATAGTCAGGCTTATCTTTCTTGAAGCAGGAAAATCCCAACGTCAGCCATAGCGCTACTACGTTTCACAAAAACGTTTCTTCAGGGGTAAGACACTGACTTTTTCTTTGATCAGAACTAGGAAACAAGAATAACATTCTCTAGTTAGTATTTTATGTTTCTTATCAGAATACACTGAAGATCATATGCATATACTTCATATCGGAGCGAATATGTCTCGAGGTCCATCTGACTCACCACATAGAATTACCCGCAATGAATGATCAAGCTTCGTATAAGATCTTATAGACACAACCACTTGGGACAATTTAGTAAAAATACAAAAAAAGATCACTAGAGTTACACCGGTTTTCTCTTATTGAGTATCTCCGTAGGCAACATATACCTCGGGGATTACGTCTATATAAAGAACCCAAAATGTTTACCATGGATGTTTCTTTTATGGATAAGTGGCATAGTATTTTGAATAAGTGTTCGAGAGACCTAATGATGTTAATAGTTGACACAGCGAAGTCCAGTTTAGTGGAGCTGAAAAAAGAAGAGGAGAGTATTTTACAAGGGCTGAAGGAATCCTCCACGGCGGAGAATTATCAAAAAAATCTATCGGAGACTAAAGAAAAGATAGCCACGGTATATGAAGAAGTGAAGACGCTTAAAACGAAAAAATTGAAAAGAGATTACGGAGATTACACCACGGGATATATATACCCCTGGTTGAACCCTAAAAGAAAAGATAAAAAAAAGGTCACCTTTGATGAGAGCTCAGAGGGAGAATCTACTTCTGGATCCGATCATGATTTGAAAAAACGGGATTTTCCAGATGCACGGGATACACGCGTCAAAAAGAAAGAACAGAACAAACCCGAATTGAAACGATCCTCCAGCCGTCGCCAATAGCACCCACTGCAGCTTCGTTAGTATTAAATATTACAGGTCAAACTTTGCCCGATACCTATATTCAACTTTTGGAACGAGGGCTATCATTTGTGCCACGAGTTAATTTTGATGTTTACCTTTCGGGTCAACTTGGAACAACTGATTCGGAAATTACATCTTAAAATGTTTTTTGACACAATTGAAAATTTGCAATCTGATTCTGACCCTGGTTTAATAGATCAGATTAAACTGCCTTTGCATTCATCTTGGTCTCCACCAGGCCCCCTACCAGCAGCGTTAACAGTATTTCGAAATCTGATACTTCAAGACGTGTCACTGTTGATGGATACAGGACCCAGAAAATCCTATTGGAATGCTCTCACTTCTACAGAAAAAAATATTTTAAGAGAATTACAAACCCGAGATGATTTGGTAATACGACGGGCCGATAAAGGCGGTGCAATTGTGATCATGGCTAAATTTCAATATTTTCAAGAAGCTTATCGGCAGCTTAATGATACTACCACCTACGAGATCCTTTCTGAAGATCCCACGAAACAACTTCAAAGCCAAATAAAACTTTTTACTACGGCGGCATTAAAGGATAAACTGCTGAGCAAAAAAGAATGGCAATTTTTAAATATGGTGGATCCAGTACTAGACCGTTTCTATCTGGTCCCAAAAGTTCATAAAGACTTATTTAACCCTCCGGGAAGACCTATTGTCTCCACACGAGGCTCACTATTAGAACCGTTGTCCATTTATTTAGATTCTTTTGTGCGACCATCAGTCTCTCGTATACCTTCTTACGTGTGGGACACAATGCACTTTTTACAGCTATTAGAACCACAGGCATTTTTGAGTTCAGATCCTAATGTCTGGCTAGTGTCCCTTGATGTGAATGCACTTTACACTAATATTCCTCAGAGAGAAGCCTACACACAAGTGAAGTCGGTCCTGCAAGCCCGTCCTGATATGTCATCATCACAAATGGCTTTACTGGAGAATGTCACACAACTGGTATTGTTCCAGAATTATTTTCAGTTTAATGATAACATATACCATCAAAAGATCGGGGTCGTGATGGGAGCGACATGCACCCCGTCAGTCGCCAATATATATATGGGAGCTTTTGAAGCAAGATGGCTCCCTCAGTCTACCTTTTTTCAATTTATACATCTGTGGTGCCGATACATAGATGACATCTTTGTTCTTTGGTCCGGGACATAATCAATACTGTTGGAATTTTTTGATTGGCTTAATACTAGAGAACCTACTATCCGATTTACCACTACATATGATAAAGAAAAAATGACCTTTTTGGATGTAGAGATTATGAAGGGTACAGCCGGGTGGATCACGAAAGTTTTCCAGAAGCCTACCGACCATAATGCACTGTTACATTACAATAGTTTACATCCTAAAAAATTGAAAGACGGATTACCTCTTTCTCAATTCCTCAGATATCGGAGGAATTGTACGGACGTCCGTGAATTCAAAATTCAAGCTCAAGTATTAAAAATGAAACTGACAGGGGCTATCCTTCACGGGTTATAGAATCGGCCTATAAAAGAGCTCTATATAATCATCGTGAGATGCTATTGGTTCCTAAAAAAACCATTAAAAGCGATACCAACATAAATTTTGTAACTCCTTATTCACCTTATAGCAGAAATATTATGGCTATAATTAAACGACACACTAATGTGTTGCAAAGTATTCCTTCTTTAAAAGATAGAAAAGTACGGTGTTGTCTGGACTCGCCAATGCAATTTTAAAGATCTTCTTTGCCCTGCTATTGTACCTTCTATGCAATCCAGTGTGACGGATACCTGTAAGGGACACACACGTTGTGGTGAATGCTCTTTTTGTGAAGTGAATTGTGAAATAACTACTTTTAATTGGCGGGGAAAAACTTACACACTACAGCACTCTACGAATTGTTCTACTACTCAAGTAGTATACATCATTCAATGCCCCTGTCCACTTATATATGTTGGAAAGACTTTAAGAGCTTTTAAAACACGTCTGGCTGAACATCGCAGTAGGCTTCGCTGCATAACCGTGACGGCACCAATTGTAGAGCACTGCTTGGTGCATAACCATATGTTTACCGATCTCCGATGTTTTTGCCTAGAACGAGTTTCAAAAGCAAGTGGTGGAAAATCACTGGACAAGACTCTAATATATAAAGAGCAACGTTGGATCTTTAAGCTTCAAACGGTTCAACCGGGGGGTTTAAACTCCCAGATTGACTGGAATCTTTGCTCCTGATTGGTTGATACCGCAGGGCTGGCCGCTTTATTAACAAATAAAAATGGCTCCCTGTGATAAGTATGAAATGCATGCGCGGCGCTCTTATATGAAGCTTGATCATTCATTGCGGGTAATTCTATGTGGTGAGTCAGATGGACCTCGAGACATATTCGCTCCGATATGAAGTATATGCATATGATCTTCAGTGTATTCTGATAAGAAACAAAATACTAACTAGAGAATGTTATTCTTGTTTCCTAGTTCTGATCAAAGAAAAAGTCAGTGTCTTACCCCTGAAGAAATGTTTTTGTGAAACGTAGTAGCGCTATGGCTGACGTTGGGATTTTCCTGCTTCAAGAAAGATAAGCCTGACTATCTTATAACGTTTTAATATAAACAAAAATCTCAAAAATAGTATAATAATTGACAAAGAATTGAAAAATAAGGGGTCATTGATGCAATTTGGAGCGAGTTGGTAGAAAAATATAATTACCATAGCTCTTTGAAGTCTGAGACCCAATGATAAATTAATACCTATATGGCTGTGTTAACAAGTCTCTTTTAAAAGTTGGAAACTATTTAAAAATAATTCTCACATCACTGGAGTAATCTTTATATTTATTGCCTTTGTTGTTTTTGTTAAGTGCCGAGTCTGTGTCGACTCATGGCGACCCTCTGGATAGTTGACCTAAACTGTGTTCGGTCTTCAGTCAGGCAGCTCATTGCTGATAGAGCGGCATCCATAGCTGCTGTTATTGTATAGATTCATGGAGTGGAGGAGTGGCCTAGTGGTTGGGGCAAGGTACTTCAGGCCGGAAGGTCGGGGGTTCAAATCCCACTAGAGGACAGCAACCTTGGGCCGGAAGGACTGGGGTTTCTAGTCCCACAGGTGCTCCTTGTGGTCTTGGGCAAGCCACTTAACCCTCCATAGCCCATGTTCCCTGTAAAATAGTTATCTCCGAGTTATAATGCCCTGTTCAATGTAATTTCAATTTGTTCAATGTAAACCGCACTGATGCAGAATAGCGCGGTATATAAGAGAATGTAAATAAATAAATTTGTTTGTTATTTTCCAAGCAGGTTGTCAATTATTCAATTTCTGAACTTATTTTGCCAGTTGTCAGGATCTTTGTCTTTACGTAAGGTGCAGGCCCATTTTAAGACTACGTTCCTTGATCTTGAGAAGCAAATGATCCAGATAACAAACTTTGCTATGCTGATACCTCAAGACTTCACACATTGGTGTCTTTATACAGTCCTGTTTCTCTAATTTATATATGCAGAGCAGTTACAGGTAGGGGAGGAAGTATGCAGCCTTGTCATACAACTTTGCTGATTTGAAACCATTCTTCTTCTCCTTGTTCCATTCGAACTGTTGCTTCTTGATCAATATAAAAGGTTACTTCATTTAACAAATTTTGATATACCGTTTTTTCTACAAGTCAAAATGGTTTACATGGAACAGAGTTGATACAATGAACGAGTTATAATGAAAATCAATAACCATGTACAATAAATATGAAAAATATTTTGAATGTGAACAGAGAATAGAACTATCAGGTGTTCTGGTATATCCATATTTCTTAATGTGGCCCAGAGTTTCTCATGGTTTACAGTGTCAAAAGCATTGCTTTAGTCAATAAAACAGATATCCTTTTGTTCTTCTTTTGTATTGATGGACATTCCTCATAGATAAATAGAAATTAAGTGTTCACTGCATTGTATTTCATTACAGTTCTTGCAAGTTTCTTCCTAATTGTAATAGCAACACCATGTCTTCTTTGTCTTTCATTTACAACATAGTGTGCCTTGCGATTGGAGTGCCGTAGCCGCCTAGCGGTTAGAGCAATAGCCTACTACCCAGGAGATCTATGTTAGATTCCCACTGGCACTCCTTGTGGCCTTGGGCAAGTCACTTTGCCCTCCACTGCCTCGGACGAAAAGACCTGGCAATCTACTTCTCGTCATACCTTGCCAAGAAAGCTCATGGGCTGCAGGGTCGCCAGCATTGACTTGAAAGCACTTAAAAAAAAATGTGCTTTGTGATCGATGCCAGTTTATTTCAGTTCACCGACACCCAACATAACGAGTTGTACATGTTACATTGCATTCTTGACCACCTCAAACTTCCCTTGGTTCATGTTTCATTGCTTCATATGTTCCATGTCCCAGTATGTAAGACATCGTTGCCGGTTCTGACTCATTTTGTGCACGGCTACATCAGTCAAGACATCCCAAGGGCTTTGATCCAACCACATCATAAATGCAGGCTTTATTTATTTTATTTAACTAGGCTTATATACCGCTTTTCTATCAGTCAAAGTGATGTACATTCAAAAAATATATATATATTTATATTCTGGCCTAAGGCTGCTGTCCTCTATCGGGATTTGAACCCCTGGCCCTCTGTAACTTGCCCCGACAACCAGGCCACTCCTTTGCTCTGAAAAGTCTTCAGCTCATCCTCAAGTAGCTAGTTGAGTGCCTTCTGATCTGAGGATCTCATCTTGCAGCATTATAGTACAATCTGTTTTGCTGCGACTATCCACTAGGTTTTCGTGGCAAGGTACAGAAGTAGATTGCTAGGCCTTTCTTCCGTGCGGGTAATGCTAGTGTTGCTGTTGTCACAGGAATGTGACCCTCCATTGCCAACACTGTCCCCATTATGTTGCTGCCCAAATGGGTGGTTTGTCTTAGCCTGGCAACAGCAGAATGGGACGCATTGGCGACAGAGGATCACATTCCTGTGACAACGGCAACACTAGCATTACCCGCATGGAAGAAAGACCTGGCAATCTACTTTTGTATCTGGTCAGGAAAAACTAAGGGATAGTCGCAACAAAATGAATTGCAAGGGCAGCAGCAGAATGGGATGGACCCAACTGGGTAGCAGGCCCTATCACCTGGAATAATCTTCCCTTGGAAATTAAACTGAGGTCTTGCTTTCTTTTCTTGAATAGCTTAGGTCTAACTTCTGATGTTTTGTGGTTTTAATGTGGTTTGTTACAGTATACTGCATTAAACTACCTTGTAGCTTTTTTGGGGCGAAGCAGTCTATAAGACAAATAAAGCTATCCAAGCTGGCATCATTTTCCTTTAAAAAGCATGATTGAGTGGGATTTTATCATCAGACACTACAGCATTCAAATCATTACTGCACAAGTTTCGGAGACGCTAAAATAGATTGATGGGCACCATAATGCAATTAGACTTAGGAAAAAGGGCGTATAGCCAAAGTTGACATCTGGAAATCATTTTTCCCCACTGTGCTATACACCTGGGATACATATACTAGACTCATCTATGCTCTCTAAACAGATGAAGAAGACAGCTTTCCGAGTTAGAGTATTTTCAACTGTGGTGCCAAAACTCTGGAACTCTCCCTGCTAAAATTCAATTGGAGGAAGGGCTTACTGCTTCCTAAGTAGTGAAAACTCTTGCTTGCACACTACCCTGCCTTGAGTGGGGTGGCTCTCTGCTGGGTTGGCTTATGGTTCGCTGAGAAGGGTTTATGGGAGGGTTTAAGAGTTAGGTCGTTCTGTGATTTACAAATATTGTTTCTATGTTTATAAATTCTTGTGAACCGTTTTATGTATTTGTCAGGAAGGTGATACATAAATGACTTATAAATATTTAAAGGAGATTTGTCTCACATTCTTCTGGTTTATGGCATGGAGAAGGCAGCCAGGTAAGTATGCGGTTAATTTGGATTTTCCACTCCCCCCCCCCCTCCCCGACAATGTTGTTCTTGAAGAACTCAGATATGGGATTAACAACTTCTGTGCTTTCCATATAGCTGGCTAGTAACTTATTCTCTCTGAAGAGCCCACTATTAAAATGAATATCATCATTCCTTCTCTGTAGGGCCAGGGTCATCGTCATCTTATGATCACTGAAGCCTGACTTCGGTAGCCTGAGCTTTGCCATTAGCAAAGCTTCGTACCTGTAAAGATGACTTACTCTCAGCATTCCTGTCATGAGAAATTAATCTTGTTCAGACATGTAAGATACTGGTAAACCACAATAAATGCATTTCTTAATGAAAGCCATACATCTGTGTTTGCTTTTACCATACAAGACGTTTTCAGACATTGCTTTACTGATGCTACAAGGTCTAATTTTATACATTTAGTCTCTGTGGATATCATGAGATTCCTCTGTCTTAGAAAGCCAGCCCGATAATGTATGTTTATTTTTTTACAAAATGTTGACAAAAAGACGACATGTTCCATGTATTATGTGCTTATGTAACTATAACCACAGAACACACATTTGTGCTCATAACAAAACACTAAATATACACTGCATATATTAGTGGATTATTATATCACAATACTTTGGGTAAAAGCCTTGACAATTGAATCTTAATCCGCTTAGTCTCCTATGTGTTTCCTTACCACTCCCTTAGATATATCCTGCCCTCAGCTATTGTGTTGTCTGTCTTGACTAGATTGTGAGCTCTGATGAGCACGGACAGTCTTATGTGTGTCTGTATATAGTGCTGCATACGCCTTCTAGTGCTATACAAATAAGTAGTGTTAATAGTAGTAGTAGAATTGATGCTAATGATCACAGGTTTTATAGTTGATATAATTGAATTCCATGTAGGTATGCAACCTTTTGGAACCAAAGAATGCCAAGACTTTCCCAGAAGCTTCACTACTCATGTCCTGAGAGAAGCATCTAGATAGCGAATATATTAATGGAAACACTGCTGAAGTAGAGGATGGTATGTTTTCTGGAATCAGAGGGATTACAGGATCAGAGACAGCATGACTTTACTAGAAGTGGTCTTGCCAGATGAATCTGCTTGATTTCTTTAACTGGGTGAATAGAGAATTGGACCGGGAAAGGCGCTAGATGCGCTATACTTAGATTTCAGCAAGATCTTTGACACCATTCTGCATTGGCAGCTTATAAAATAAGTGCCTTTGGGATGGGCCCTAAAGTGATCGAATGGGTAAGAAAATGGTCGCGTGGTAGGTGCAAAAGGATAGTAGTAAAAGGAGCTCACTGAAGATTGGGGTGTTACCAGTGCATGTCTCAGGGATTGGTCCTTGGTTGGTTTTTTTGGGGTCGTTTTAAACAATCTTGTAAGCGATATTAACATAAGAACATAAGATATGCCATACTGGGTCAGACAAAGGTCCATCAAGCCCAGTATCCATACTTACCTAGCAGTTTCCCCAAAAGACACAGGTTCCACAATGCTTGTACTGGGTCAAGCATTGATATCCCGGGTCCCTTCTTAATAATGGTTTATGGACCTTTCCTCCAGGAACTTGTCCAAACATTTTTTAAACCCAGCTACACTAACAGCCTTTACTACATCCTCCGGTAACAAATTCCAGAGTTTGATTACATGTTGAGTGAAAAAATATTTTCTTTTATTAGTCTTAAATACTTTACCCTGTAGCTTCATTGCATGTGCCCTAGTCTTTCTATATTCTGATAAGGTAAACAATCGATCTACATTTACCCGTTCCACTCCGTTCATTAATTTATAGACTTCTATCATATCTCCCCTCAGCCGTCTCTTTTCCAGATTGAAGAGCCCTAACCTTTTTAGCCTTTCTTCATAGGAGTATCCTTCCATCACCTTTACGATTTCGGTGGCTCTTCTCTGAACCTTTTCTAATAATGTTATATCCTTTTTTAAGATACAACGACCAGAATTGCACACAATATTCAAGGTGCGGTCTCACCATGGAACGATATAGAGGCATTATATCATCTTTTGTTTTATTTTCCATTCCTTTCCTTATGATACCTAGCATTCTATTTGCTCTCTTGGCCGCCGCTGCATAGTGGGCCGAGGGTTTTAACATGTTATCCACAATGACGCCTAAATCTTTTTCCTGGGTGGTGGTTCCTAATGTGGAACCTTGCATCGTGTAACCATAGTTTGGGTTGTTCTTCCCTAGGTGCATAACCTTGCACTTGTCCACATTAAAATTTCATCTGCCATTTTGATGCCCAGTCTTCCAATTTATCAAGATCCTCTTGCAATTTTCCACAATCCTCTTGGGTTTTAACAACTTTAAATAGTTTTGTCTCATCTGAAAATTTGATAACCTCACTTGTTATTCCCTTTTCCAGGTCATTTATGAATATGTCAAAAAGCAGCGGACCCAGCACAGATCCCTGGGGTACACCACTATTCAACTTTCTCCATTGGGAAAATTGGCCATTTAAGCCCTACCCTCTGCTTTCTATCTTTTAACCAGTTCCTGATCCACAATAGTACACTGCCTCCTACCCCATGCTTCTTTAGTTTTGCCAAAGGTCTCTGATGAGGGACCTTGTCAAAGGCTTTCTGAAAGTCCAAATACACTATTATCAACCTATTTATTCACACCTCCAAAAAACAAAACAAAACATAGCAGATTAGTAAAACAAGATCTTCCTTGTCTAAAGCCATGTTGCCTGTCTCCCATTAAGCCATGACTATCTATATGTTCAGCAATTTTGTTCTTTATGATGGTTTCTACCATTTTTCCCCCGATACTGACATCAGGCTCACCGGTCTGTAGTTTACCGGATCACGCCTGGAACCCTTTTTAAAAATTGGCATTACGTTCGCCATCCTCCAATCTTCAGGTATTACAGATGATTTTAATGATAGTTCACAGATTACTAATAGCAGGTCTGCAATCTCATATTTCAGTTCTTTTAACACCCTTGGATGTGTATCATCTGGCCCAGGTGATTTGCTACTCTTCAGTTTATCTAATAGTTGTAATACATCTTCCCCATGTATCGATATTTCCTTCAATTCTTCTGCACATTTAAATACCACTTCAGTCATGGGTAACAATCCCTACATCTTCCTCAGTAAAGACCGAAGCAAAGAAATCATTCAGTCTCTCCGCTATCGCCTTGTCGCCTCTTAGTGCCCCTTTAACCCCTCTATTATCTAATGGACCAACTGACACACTCACAGGTTTTTTGCTACGAATGTACTTGAAAAAGTCTTTATTTCGCGTTTTTGCTTTTGCAGCAAGCTTCTTCTCAAATTCTCCCTTTGCCTGTCTTATCAATGCCTTGCATTTAACTTGCCAGTGCTTGTGCCTTTTCCAGGTTTCGTCATTTGGCTCTTTTTTCCATTTCCTGAAGGATGCTTTTTTTGCAACAGCCGCCTCTGACCTTACCTTTAAACCATGCAGGCAGTTTTTTGGCCTTCCTTCCACTTTTCTTAAAGCATGGAATACAGCTGGTCTGGGCTTCCAAGATAGTATTTTTCAACAACACCCAAGCTTGATGTAAGTCTAACCTCTGCAACTGCTCCTTTTAGTTTTTTCTTAACTATTTTCCTCATTTTATCATAGTCTCCCTTTCGAAAGTTAAAAGATAGTACTGTGGATTTCCTTACTATCCCTCCTCCACTAAAAACGCAATTATGCTATGATCACTATTGCCAAGTGGCCCCCAACACCCTTATCTCTTGCACCAGATCTGGTGTTCCACTAAGGACTAGGTCCAATATGGCTTCCCCTCTGGACGGTTCATGAACCAGCTACTCCAAGAAGCAGTCATTTATTTCATCTAGGAACTTTATCTCCCTAGCATGTCCTGCCGTGACACTGACCCAGTCGATACCGGGGTAATTGAAAACACACATTATTATTACTGTGTTGTAACTTTTGTTAGCTTACTTGATTTCTTTGAGCATTTCATCATCCATTTGTTCTGGCCATGCGGTCGATAGTACACCCCCACTGCCATCGCCTTCCCCTTTTTACATGGAATTTCAATCCATATAGATTCTACAGCAAATTTAGTTTCCTGCAAAACTTTAATCCTTTCTGACTCAATGCCCTCTTTAACAGGGCGCAACCCCTCCACCAATTTGATCAGTTCTACCATTACAATATAGTTTGTACCCAGGTATCAGTGTCACACTGGTTGTCCTCTTTCCACCATGTCTCTGAGATTCCAATCATATCTAACCTCTCATTTAGTGTTATATATTCTAATTCTCCCATCTTATTTTTTAGACTTGTAGTATTTGCATACAAGCATTTTAGAGACTGTATTTTATCCATATTAATCTGGCTATTGGTAGGCATGGGTAATTTGGGATCTTTAAGCTCTGTCTGCTCCATACTTGGGGGCATCTGGGCTACTTTACTCTTTTTTGGAACCTCTCTGCTTTTGGTAGTATCCTTCAAGGAAACATTCTTCCGAACCATGCGCTCTTGTGCAACAGTCGGCTTTCCTCTATTATCTAGTTTAATGGGCAATGGGGCTGTTTAATTGCAGGTGGTCTGTTTGGAAAGGTATACCTCTTTATGGATGATACCAAATTGCAACAGGATAGATACTCTGGAAGTCATAGATAACATGAAGAAGGATCTAGCAAAGCATGAAGAATGGCCAAGAATTTCACAGCTAAGATTTAATATTTAATGCATTTGGGCTACAAAAACCCAAGCAATAAGTACAATATAGGAAATGAAGTATTTCAATGCATGAAAGAAGAGCGGGACTAGGGGGTGATCATATCAGATGATTCTGAAGTGGCCAAACAGGTATAAAAGCAAAAGCCAGAAGGGTGCTTGGTGCATGAAGAGAGGAATGGACAGCAGGAATGACGTGGTGGTAATGTCTGTACAATAGTGAGACCTCACTGGAGTACTGTATTCAGTTCTGGAAGCCACGTCTTCAAAAGCATAAACAAAGTGGAAGTCGGTGATTATCATTAGGCGCACGGGGTTAGGCTTAAAGATCTCAAATTGTATACTATGGAGGAAAGGGGAGAGGGAACAATGTGACAGACATTTAAATACCTCTGGAATAAATGCACAGGATGTGGCCCTCTTCCTGTTGGAGAGGAAGGTTTGGGATGAAGGTGAAAGGGGATAGATTCAGGAGTAATCAGAGGAAATATTTCTTTATGGAAAGAGTGATGGATGCATGGAATAGCCTCCCAGTGGAGGTGGTGGAAACGAGAACTATATCTGAATTCAAGAAAGCTTGGAACAAGCACAGAGGATCTCCGAGGTAGTTGAGAGGATTGTAGAGCTTAATAGCTCTTATGAATGGGCAGACTAGGCAGGCTGTATGGTCTTTGTGTGTTATTTTCTCTGTTTTGTTTAATGCCTTCAAAAGCAACTTAAAGCAAGACCCATTAATCGCTCAGATTTACTATATGGGTAATAGAGATGAAACACATGAAAATCAAGGCTGATGATCAGGAAAAGCAATAAAATTAGTTTGCCAATCATGTTCTTAAATCCTTCCTCTCAATGCATGGAGCTCACGTTTCAGCCCTTAAGGTGGAACAAAAGGATAAAAACCGACTGGGATGATTTTATGTAGGGAAATGTTAAAAATACTGTCACAGCCCCATTGCCCTACTTTATTACAATAAATTGTCATAATAGAATAAAACTACCTCGTGGGTCATGAAAATCTGCCTTTCTACAGTAGTATTCATGACAGAAAGCGTAGTTACTCACCTGTAACAGGTGTTCTCCGGGAACAGCAGGAATCAGTCCTCACATATGGGTAACCTCAGCATCAACTGAGCCCGTGTGGAGCATTTCCCCAGCTTTCAAAGAAAGCCTTTGGGAATGCTACCATGCATGTATGGTCCCCTTCCCGCCCAAGGGTGTCATCTTGCTCAGTCAGATGACATAGCTAAGACGGCAGTCAAACAAAAAACATGAGGAGGGGGGTTGTGAGGATTGATTCCTGCTGCTCCCAGAGAACATCTGTTACAGGTGTGCAACTATGCTTTCTCCAAGAACGAGCAAGAAGTCAGTCTTCACATATGGGACTCTTCTAGCTCCAGGCTGCTGAGAACCAAACCACGACAGTACCAACGGCGACCAGTTGGGTGGCCGAGAGACTCTGCAAGACCCTAGCATCAAGCAACACTATCACTCCAGTAGCCTGAACACAGAGGGTCAGAGGGCAGGAGTTACCTACACTCCAAGAATATTATGCAGCACTGCCTGACCAAAGGCGTTGTCCCTGCAGGATTCGCTTTCCAGGCAGCAGTGTGCTGCGAACGTATGAACTGATAATGAAGTGGCAGCTCTGCAAATTTCTGTCACCCGGCACAGAATGGAGGTGGTCCACCAACGTGGCCATCGCCCTCACGCAATGCACTATGATCCGGTGCTCCAGGGAGAGGCCCGCCCACTCATAAGCGAGGGTGATGCAGTCCACCACTTAAAAGGATAGGGAATGCTTGGTTAGAAGGAGCCCACGTCTGCTGGGATCAAAAGGACATGAAAAGCTAGGATGCTTTGCAGTGGCCCTGGGTCTGCTGCAGATAGAAGGAAAGGGCCCATTTACAGTCCAGTGTGTGGAGTATGAGCTCCTCCCTGCTGGCATGAGGCTGTGGGTAGAAGGTGGGAAGTACCACCTCCTGGTTGAGGTAAAATGGGGATACCACCTTTGGGAGGAACTTAGGGTAAGTGCGGCGCACTACCTTGTTCTTGAAGAACTTGATGTAGAGGGGGTCCACCACCAGTGCTTGAAGCTCGCTGACTCTGAGCTGAAATCAAGACCACCAAGAAGGCCACCTACCAAGATAGGTATTTGAGGTGGTAGGTGGCCAGGGGCTCGAACAGTGGTCTGGTCAGCTGGGAGAGCACCACATTGTGGTCTCATTCTGCCACTAGAGGGCAGACAGGGGGCTTGGAAAGCAGACGGCCCCATAGAACTGGGAGACCAGGGGCTGGCTGGATAAGGGCTTGCCCCCTACTGGGTGGTGGTGAGCAGCTATGGTGCCCAGATGCACCTAGAAGAGTTAGATTTCAGCCCCATGAGTGAAAGATACAATAGTACTGGAGTACCAGCTATACATGGCACAAGAACACGTTCTCTTTCCTATCCACGCACCACAGGGTGAACCTGTGCCATTTAAAGGCTCGTGGAGGGCTTCCTGGAGGCCAGCAGATCTCCTCAATCTCTTCTATCAGTTTGAGCAGGGCCAAGACTACCCTCTCAGCAGCCAGACCATTAGAGTCAGTGACCCTACATTGGGGTGCAGAAGGGAGCCACTCACCAGAGTCAGGAGGTCCGGGGCTCGACCCGGGGGTACTGGGAGGGTCACTGCTAGCAAGAACAGTAGTGGGAACCAGGGCTACCTGGGGGCAATCAGTATCACTGATGCCCTCTCATTCTGAATTTTGAACAGAGAGTCTTGGCAACCAGAGGAGTCGGTGGGAATGCATAAAGCAGCCCCTCAGACCATGAGATCAGGAATCCGTCTGCCGCTACCCTCTGTTGGTGCAGCTGCCTGGAGCAGAAGCAATTCAGCTGCGTGTTGTCTGGAGAGGCAAACAGGTCCATCTCGGGCCAGCCCCAAAGGCGGAAGAGCTTCTCTGCCACTGCGGGGTCAAGACACTGTCCACCAGGTAGTTGTTCTGGCTCGGGAGGTAGACTGCTCGCAGGAGCATGCCATTGTGCACTGCAAAGGAGAGGAGGGCTACAGCCTCCTGGCAGAGGAAGTACAAGCCCGTGCCCCCTTCCTTGTTTATATAGAACATTTCGACCTGGTTGTCCATCTGGACCAGAACAGATCTGTTCCGCAAGAGGGTGTGGCATGCACTTAGGGCAAGAAATACCAACCGGAGTTCCAGGAGGTTGATCTGCAGTAGGGACTCATCCTTGGACCAGCAGCCCTGAGTGCTGTGAACTCCACAGTGAGCTCCCCAGCCCTGGAGGGAGGCATCTGTGGTCAGGGTCCTCTACAGTAGAGGTGCCTGGAAGGGCATTCCTGCTCAGAGGGGGCCCAGGTTTTGCCACCAGTTCAGGGATCTTGCCAGCTAGCAGGAGACCCTGACCCTGTCCTGGAGTCGGCCCATGACCTGGGTCCACTGAGAACGCAGGCACTACTAGGCTGTCCACATGTGTAGGCAGGCTATGGGTGTGACATGGACCTTGGAGGCCATGCGTCCCAGCAGGTAGAGAAAAAGGCCAGCCAGCAAATGTTCTGCAGTGTTGGACCTCCCCTGCCAGTTGTTTGAGGCATTCTGTCCTACCCTGAGGGAGGGCGGCTCTAGCCCACATCGTGCCCAGCTGAGCACCCAATTAATTCTAGGTCTTGCACAGGGAAGAGATGTGATTTGGGTAGTTTGTTTATGACAAATCCCAGGTGCTGCAGGAGGAGGATGATACATTCTGTGCCATGACTGGGCTCTGTGGCTATGCTGCCTCTGATGAGCCAGTTGTCCAAGTAGGGTAAGACGAACATCCCTTGTAGGCGCAGATGGGCAGCTACCACTGCTAGGCACTTTGTGAAAACTCTTGGCAAGGAGGCCAGGCCAAAGGGAAGTACCCTGTATTGGAAGTGGCCTCTCCCTACCATGAATCTCAGGTATTGCCGGTGAGATGGGTGGACCAGGATGTGAGTGTAGGCATCCTTTCGGTCTAAGGAGCAAAGCCAATTTCCCTGGTGGGGATAGGGCAGCAGTGTCCCAAGGGAAAGCAGTTTGAATTTCTCCCTCACCAGAAACTTGTTCAGGTATCTGAGGTCCAGGATAGGCCTAAGACCCCTAGTTCTTTGAGGACAAGAAAGTACCTTTAGAAGCCCTTGCCCCAGAGGCATGGGGGGGGGGGGGAAGCAGACTCTACTGCTCTGTCCCTTAGTATACCTGCTACCTCCGAGAGCAAGAGGGCTTGCTGAAGGAGTGGTCGACTGGCTCTCCTGGAAAATACCCCAGAGGTGGCAGCTGGAAGCAGAGGTTGTAACCCTCCTTCACCATTCAGAACACCCACTGGTCCAAGGTGACCTCAGACCACTTGTGGGCAAAGAGTGCCAGGCAGCCCCCTGTGGGCTGGTGAGGGTCTCCCAGGGGGAGGAAGGTCCAACCCTGGGAGTCAAATGTTCCCACCAGGTTGAGCCAGAGCTGGCGTCTGCAGTTTGGGGGGCCTTTGGCTTCCTGGGTCCTTGTCCCTGGCCCTTGGGAAGGCTTGGTAGTGGTGACTCTGGTGGAAAGGGCCCTTCTTCCTCGAGAAAGTTGGCCTTTTCCCCCAGAGGTTTACTAATGGAGAAGGGAAGAGGTCGTCTTTGAGAGTCTCTGCCTTGTTACCACCTCTGCTTCAATCTCGGCCGCCTTGTCAGTCATAGGTTTCCCAAACAGGTTCTCCCCAGTGCAAGGAACATCCAGCAGCTTTTCCTGGACCTATTATTCGAGGTCCGAGATCCGCAGCCAGGCCTGGCGTCGAGGACAGATGCCTGCAGCTGCTGCCCGGGCTGAAGCCTTGAACCCATCGTAGGCGGCCTGGGACAAGAACTTAGAACAGTCCTGATAGT
Organism: Ichthyophis bannanicus; assembly: GCA_033557465.1. NCBI lineage: Eukaryota > Metazoa > Chordata > Amphibia > Gymnophiona > Ichthyophiidae > Ichthyophis > Ichthyophis bannanicus. The sequence continues at coordinate 146,823,971 of CM066046.1, read as the reverse complement.
GGCCACCAAGATCTGGAACAACTGCAGGGGTTCCCAGGTGAGCCCTGCTGAAAAGCCCACAAGCTCCTGAATGAGGCTCTTAAGATAGAAACCTATCAGCTCTACATAGGGATGTATCTTGCAGCCCAGCACGGAACCCTGGAAGCACTTGCACCCCAGGGCATCGAGGGCTCTAGTCTCCCTACCCAGGGGTACAGAAGAATAAGTCTTCTGACTCTTGAGCTTCTGCATTGAATATTCCACCACCATGGAGTTGTGGGGAAGTTGGGCCTTCTGAAAGCCTGGACTCCTCTTGCTGCAGTAGATGGCATCGAGGTGTCAGTTAACCACTGGCACCGAGGCTGGGGTTTCCCACATCTGTAGCAGCCGCCGCTTGAGGATGGGTTGGGCTGCACAGACACTGACAAAGCCTCCTTTGGCAGGGACTCATACTGGAGAATCTCCAATTCTTCGGTGCGCAGGTCCTCATGGGGAGCCACAAGCAGCAGCAATTTAGTCTGTGTACACAGACCACAGTAGGATCCCCGTGTCCGATGAACCAGCACTCCGGTAGCCTGAACACAGAAGGGTCAGAGGGTAGGAGTTGCCTAAACCCCGAAGAGATTACAGAGCACATTCTGGCACTGGGACTCTTTCCAGGCAGTAATGAGCTGCGAAGACATGGAGTGAGGACCAGGTAGCGGCCCGGCAGATATCCACCTTCGGGACAGAGCACAAGTTTGCCACCGAAGCTGCCATGGCCCTAACACGGTGCGCCATGATACAGCCTTCCAGCGAGGAAGATGTAGGGATGTTACCCATGACTGAAGTGATATTTAAAGGTGCGGAAGAATTGAAGGAAATATCGATACAACTATTAGATAAACTGAAAAGTAGCAAATCACCTGGGCCGGATGATATACATCCAAGGGTGTTGAAAGAACTGAAATATGAGATTGCAGACCTGCTATTAGTAATCTGTGAACTATCATTAAAATCATCTGTAATAGCTGAAGATTGGAGGATGGCGAACGTAATGCTAATCAGTGGTGATGGACATCCACCTCTGGGCACAGAGGGAAAGATGCCCCCCTGTGGGTTGCTGACCTCCTTGGGGTAGATTGGCCCAGCCAGGGGGGAGTTTTTGACTCCTTGAGCATAGCCTGAGCCAGTGCCTGGGGTTTTGGAGCCCTCTGCTTATGCGGGCCATGCCCATGTCCCTTGGCCTGCAGACCCTGTTGGGGAGCTGGGGAAGCCTGATAAGGTGGGTAGTTTCAGTAAGCAGCTTCCTTCCTCAGGTAAAAGGTCTTTTTACCCGAGCCCTTCCGTTGGGAAGGGGCAGCGGTCTTTTTGGAGAGCCTGGTCCTCATGAACTCTGTCTCCAGCTTGGCAGCCTTTTCAGTCATGGGTTTGCGAAAGAGGTTCTCTCCTTGGCAGGGGACACCGACAAATTTGTCCTGAACCCACTGCTTGAGGTCAGATGACTGTAGCCCAGCTTGGTGGCATGCACTGATGCCAGCCACGGCTACTTGAACTGCTGACTCTAACCCGTCATAAGCCGCACGAGACATGAATTTGGAGCACTCACGAACTGCCTTGGCCAGGTTCTTGAACTGCTGCAAGGGTGCCTCAGAGAGACCAGCCAAGATCCCAGTGAGTTCCTCTGCCAGGTCTCAGATACATACCCATGTAGAAACATAGAAATATGACAGAAAAAGACCACATGGCCTATCTAGTCTGTCCTTCCATATCAACAACTACAACAGTCCCCTTTTTTCCTTTAGAGATCCTGTGTTTGTCCCATGCTTTTTTGAATTCAGTTACTGTCCTCATCTCCACCACCTCCACTGGGAGACTATTCCACGGATCCACCATTCTTTCCGTAAAGAAATATTTCCGCATATCACTCCTGCATCTATCCCCCTTCACCCTCATCCCATGTCCCCTCATAGCAGAACTTGCTTTCAAATGAAAGAGGCTCTCCCCCTTAACATTTATGCCATGGAGGTATTTTAGTAGCCACCCTCTGCACCGACTCCATCCTCTTCACATCCTTTTGAAGGTACAGTCTCCAGAATTGCACACTATATTCCAAATGAGGTCGCACCAAAAAGACTTATACAGAGGCATTGGAGTGGAGGAGTGGCCTAGTGGTTGGGGCAAGGTACTTCAGGCTGGAAGGTCGGGGGTTCAAATCCCACTAGAGGACAGCAACCTTGGGCCGGAAGGACTGGGGTTTCTAGTCCCACAGGTGCTCCTTGTGGTCTTGGGCAAGCCACTTAACCCTCCATAGCCCATGTTCCCTGTAAAATAGTTATCTCCAAGTTATAATGCCTTGTTCAATGTAATTTCAGTTTGTTCAATGTAAACCGCACTGATGCAGAATAGCGCGGTATATAAGAGAATGTAAATAAATAAATAATCACCTCCTTTTTTCTGCTAGCCATTCCTCTCCGTATGCACCCACCCAAGCATCCTCCTAGCTTTTGCCGTTGCCTTTTCTACCTGTTTAGCTACTTTAAGATCAGACACAACTACGCCTAGGTCCCGCTCTGCTTTAGAGGACAAAAGTACTTCACCTCCTATATTATATTGCTCCCTTGGATTGCTGCAGCCCAAATACATGACCTTACATTTTTTAACATTAAATCCCAGCTGCTAAATTCTAGACCTTTCTTCAAGCTTAGCTAGGTCCCTCCTCATGTTATCTACACCTTCCTGGGTGTATACTCTATTGCAGATTTTGGTATCATCCGCAAAAGAGGAAAATCTTACCCGAAAGCCCTTCCGCTATATCACTAACAAAGATGTTAAAAAGAACCGGACCAAGGACAGATCCCTGGGGCACACCACTGGTAACATCCTTCTCTTAAATGTACAGCTGGTAGGCCCAAATGCAGCCGATGAGCATTGGGCCCTGGTAGCACTTTCTGCCGAGGGCATCCAGAGTGCGGGCCTCCCTGCCAGGGGGCACTGACGAGTACATCTTCTGGCTTTTCAACAGACGTATGGCCGACTCCACCACTATGGCGTTATGCGGCAGCTGTGACTTTTGAAAGCCTGGGCTCCGGCAGACTCGATACATAGGAGTTGAGCCATTTGCTCACCACTGGCATAGAAGCCAGCATTTCCTACATTCAGAGCATCAGTCGTTCCAGGATGGGAGGGATGGGTACCGTGAGCTATTCCCTGTGGAGGGGCCTCGTGCTGGAGGATTTCCAAGTCATCTGCCCGAGGGTCCTCCTCCGACTTGGTCAGGAACGCCAGGGCCTTATACATGTCCTTGGCAAAATCAAGGAAGCCCATATCCATGGGTGGGGACCGCCGTCGAGGCTCCGAGACGGGTGAGTCAGAATGGACGTCGCGATAGCGACGGGTATCAATGGACTCCTTATCCTTCGTCTCCCACTCAGAGTAATCCGTCAAGGACTCATAGGAGGGCTGCTCCTTGGGGCCCTGATGCCCTGTGACCAGCTAACTTGCCAGGGATGACCACAGTCCCATCGAGCGGGACTCAGATCACGACCTCTGCAAAGGATAGACTCTAGGCCAAAGGACCTCAAGGATCGGCTCTACCTCCGGGGACGTCTTGGACGTCGAAGGTCCGGTGGTCAGGGCAGATGAACCAGTCGTGCCAGACAACAACACCCTCTGCTGGTCCATGAAGGCAGACAAACTGCACTCCAGGGCTGCCATTCTGTACTCCAGACCAGAAGACTGCACAGCCTTTGGCGCAGGAGGACTCTGGCGCGACGCCGGTTCCTCCAAAGGGGAATCCTCAATGAGGATAGTGTCTGGGGACCAAGGCCAGTCCACGGTCAGATCCTTCTGGGGGACCTTCGCAGGCTGCTCCTTCTCAGGCGCCTCGGACGAATGTCTCGGACTGCAGGACTGGGCCTGGGGAGCACATGGCCAGTTGTAACAGTCCAAGAACGTTAACCGAGGATTTCTTCTTCTTCCTGGGTTCCCTCGAGGGAGACCCCCTTTCTGACGACCCACGACAAGGCTCAAGTTCGGAGGGTTCCGCCCTAGATGTCGTGGCCTCAGACAAGGCACTGGCCTTCGGAGGCACTGGGGACTCGGGGAAAAGCATATCATGCTGCTGGACATCCTCTTGCAGAGACCGCTGGCCCAAGACAGCAAAGACAGCAGTCGTGTGTGTTCGTCAAAGACAAATTTTAGAGCACCAATCACATTTCTTAAAGCCACTGGTAGCCATGGGGGAAAAAAGTACCTCTGCGAGGTCGAAGACTCTCCGGGCTGCCAGTGGGAGAAAAAAAAAGGTGTGAAGACGCCAGGAAAAAAAAAAAAAAAAAAGACTACAAAATAGACCAAACTAGATGCCGAGGCAACGAGGTTGGTAGGCAGGAAGAGTACCAGTGTAATACCAGAGGTGAGTGTGAAACTCAGAGAAAAATCAACTTTTTCCGGGGACAAATGTCTGAAAGGCTCCGCAGAAAAAAAGAAGGAGACTGTGCAAGATGGCATCCTTGGGTGGGAAGAGGACCACACATGCGTGGTGGCATCTCCCAAAGCCTCTTTGAAAGCTGGGAGATGCTTCTGCGAGGGCTCCGTCGGTGCCAACGTCACCCATATGTGAGGACTGACTTCCTGCTTGTTTCTGGAGAACATAATATTACTGTTGTATAGAAAAAAAGAGGGATCTGGTTCTAAGACTATTTTAAAATATGTTTTTTCCAACCATCAGAAGTCATTAACGTAGCTGCCATATTGGGTCAGACCAAAGGTTCATCAAATGTGGCCAATCCAGCTCACATGTACTTGACATAAGCCAAAAACAGCCAATTCCAAGCTACTTATTCACAGAAAAAAAACAGTGGTTTTCTCTTCAGCTACCTTAAGTATTTATGGAGCTTTCCTCCAGGAACGTGTCCAAACCTTTTTTAAACACAGCTACACTACCTGATTTTACCATTTCCACCAGCACAAGTTCTGAAGGCTAATTATACCTTGTATTTTTTTTGAAAGAGTAAAACAATCCGTTCATATCTTACTTGTACCATGCTACTCAGGATTTTACAGACCTCTAGCTTTCCTCAGCCATTGCTTGTTCAGGCTGAAGAGCCCTATCCTCTTCAGCCTTTTCTTGTACCATCTCCTTTATCATGTTGGTTGCCCTTCACTGTACCTTTTCTCATGCTGCGACATATTCGCTACCATTGCATAGGGAGAGCCGTGCTGCAGGAAGGAAGGTGCCATTTGTCTATCAGAAGGGGAAAGAGCCGAGCTGCCCCCTTCCAATGGACTACAGCATTTTCTTCCATCATTCATAAATCAAATCAACTCTTGGCTAATTTGTGTAAGTAATGGAGCCAATATAAGCAGAGTTGATTTTTTTTTAATGAATGATGGAATAAAAAATGCTAAATCCCTGATGCGGAATTAATTTGGATCTGGCATTTTCGTATAAGTACCATGAATATGCATTATAATACAAATGATTGATATGGCTTATTTATGTAAAACATTTAATCGTCACGCGATATGGTTTACAAATCCATAACACACAATAAAAGAGCACTAGAATTATACAAGGTTGAAATAAAGGGAGAAAAAAAGTTGAAGAATAAAATTTCCAATCAAACACAGATTTTTCTTAATTACTAATCCCATATAATATAATTCTTCCATAGAAAATAATCATCATACCTTCTCATAACACTTATAAGCAATATTTGCTCTCAAGATATAAAATTATTCTTCCATGGGAAATGAGTGTGTGAAAATTTTCACAAACTTAGTAAATTAGTTTTTGCTCTCAACCAAATTAGTAAAGCATTCCATAATTGGTGGTGGGGGAAGGAGAGGAACCACACTAAAAATTCTTTCATCTCCAATGAACTTTATGAATAAAAGTATCTGAAACCTCCAAATAGTTTCCTTGGATAAAAAAACACAATCGTCATTGTTGTGCACAGGATTGCAACCTCATAGTAGTTTTCGATTCCTCAAAACCTTATATTTCAAAATACTTGCATTTTAAAACTACATCTCTTGTTTATAGGTAACCAGTGTAAAGATTTTAATAGAAGCCTCACACTTTCATTCTTTTTCCCCCAGCAAAATCTAGCAATAGTGTTTTGCAAAATCTGGAATTTTTTCAAAAAGAGACTTTTAAAAATATACTATGTTACTGTAACAAGGAGAAACAAGAATGGTTTAAAATAAGCAAAGGTGTAAGATAAGGCTGCATACTTTCCCCCTACCTGTTTAATTTATATGCAGAACAAATCAGAGAAGCAGGATTGTATGAAGACAACAGAGGTGTGAAGATTGGTGGAAGACTCATCAACAACCTTCGCTATGCTGATGATACCACATTACTGGCTGAAAGTGAACATGATCTGAAACATTTGCTTCTCAAGATCAAAGAACATAGTCTCAAAATGGGCCTGCACCTTAATGTAAAGAAGACAAAGATCATGACAACTGGCATAATCAACAGGTTCATCGTTGAAGGAGAAGAAATTGAAATCGTGAACAACTTTAACCTACTTGGATCAACTATCAATAAAGAAGCAACAAGCAGTCAAGAAATCAGACGATGCATTGCTCTTGGCAGAATGGCTATGAAAGACCTAGAGAAGATCATCAAGAGCAGAGATGTCTCTCTCCATACAAAGATTCAACTTGTTCAAGCCATGGTATTTTCAATAACATCATATGGATGTGAAAGCTGGACAGTGAACGAGACAGACAGGAAGAAAATTGATGCCTTTGAATTATGGTGCTGGCGGCGAATACTGTGTATACCATGGACTGCCCGAAGAACAAATCAGCCGGTACTAGAGGAGATCAAACCTAAGCTTTCTTTAGAAGCTCAGATGACCAGATTTCAACTTTCATACTTTGGACACACCATGCGAAGAGAGAGATCATTAGAGAAAGACATCATGCTTGGCAAGATAGAAGGTCAGCGCAAAAGAGGAAGGCCAGCAATGAGATGGATCGATACAACAGCAGCAGCTAGAGTACCAGTCTGTCAACAATGAGCCGCCTGACTCACGACCAAACACAATTTAGGATAGCTATCCAGAGGGTCACCATGAGTCGACTCAGACTCGACGGCACTTAACAACATGTTACAGTAATCTGAAATACTCAACATTGGCATTTATAAATTTTCCGTATAATGACCGGCATGACTTACTGCTTACTATGAAATGATAAACCGATTTGATCTTTTTTTGCTACACGTAAAATAAAAAACAATAAAATATAGTTAAATATGGTACTACTTTAAATTTTGAATTTTTGAATCAGTTGACATTTTGAGATTCTCCAATGAAATGCACAGAAGAGGGGTCATGAGCATGTTTTCTGTTTAATATTTTACATTTTAAAAAAAAAATTATGGACCGATGACATAAGATGACAATAAGCTTAACTGGTCGGACTGAATTTCTCAGATTCTGAAGAGCTATTTAAGAGAGGATGAATTTGCTTTCACTTTTTACTAAGCATCATATGTGTTTTGCCTTTATAAAAAAGGCACCTTTTGGGACTTCTCACATGAGTGCCCTAAGATCAAACCTCGAAAAGACGAAGTAAAAAGCATTACGTAAATAATTTTATAACTAGTAGTGTAAATTTTTGCGACCTTAAGTCATGTATTTGCAATGACCTGCACACTTGGGTGAACCTTTTTGTTTGTACTTTGCGCAGCGCTATTCTGCAAGTATGCACATTAGGCCGATGGCATGTAGCTTCAGCGTAGGTGTGCAGAGGGGTGGAGTGCAAAGTTAAACATGTAACTTATGCGTGTTCTCTACAAATCTAGGCATGGGCATTCACACTAAGTCTAGGGTTGCTATAAACGATGGCGCCCAGATTTGGCGCATGTATCTCACCTCTTACGCCCCCTATTTTATAAAGCACATCATACATGACTTTATAAAACTGGCATGAAATACATGTGTTGCAACGCGCATCTAAGTACACCTTATAAAAATGATCCTCTTATGGAAAAGCTACAAAATATGTTTTCTAGAGAGATTTGATAATTCAGAGAAACATTTAAGGTCAATAAAATAAAACAAAGAGTAGCAAAGGCATTTAACACTCCAACATAATTGTTCAGTACACACTGTTTCAGTATATAATTTGATCTTTTAAGAGCTGCATGCAATGCTTTAATCTTACAATACCAAATTTATATAGACTTTTTTTCTCTAATCTGAGACATTTAATGAAATTGCTAATCGATTTCATCCTGGCAGTGACGCTGACCACCATTTTGAATTTGGGATTGGTGCTAGAGGGCTAACAGAAATAGAAACATGTTTCTTGGGATTCAGTGCTTGAGGGCTCTTAATTATAATAAAGAGTTGTATCAAAAGGTCCGTCAGTTAGCAGGGCTATGCTGCTATGTCTATGAAGAGGGCCAATGCAAACGCAACCAAGCAGGGGCTCCGCTACACTCCAATACTATTTAGATAGTTATTTATGAAGCCAAAGTCATTCAGACACAGCGATTAAAAAAAAAAAAAAAAGGACTTTAAACAAAGAAAACACCATGCAATATTTATATGAAAAATAATTGAGTTGGATGCAGCAAAGAAAATGCCAGCAGCTTAAAAAGAAATTATGCAAAATAGATTCTCCCCTTCCCTATACTTTAAAGCTGTCTAAACAAACTGGGAATGGAGGAGTAGCCTAGTGGTTAGAGCAACAACCTAGCACCCTGGAAATTGGATGTTCGATTCCCACTGGCTCTCCTTGTGACCTTGGGCAAGTCACTTTACTCTCCATTGCCTCAGAAGAAAGAGGCCAGCAATCTCGTACTTCGGTCAGATGTTGCAAAGAAAACCAGAGGCTGCCGAGTCGCCAGGAGTCGGCACGGACTTGACAGCACTTAAAGAAAAACAATTTAAGCACACAAACTATGTAGTAAATCCAAACAAGATATCAGCAAGCATTTATCAACTCCTGGGCATGAATTTTCAGTAGCAAGTTGCTTATGAGAGGACATTAGAGACATTAGAGGAGATCACGTGAGCGCATGAGCGGGTGAGGAACATTCTTCGTCGCGCTCCCGGGCTACCCGAAGAAACCTGCCCTTTAACCGGCACTTACAACTGCTAGAGGGGCATTGCCCACTGGACTTGGTGTACTAGCTGCACAGCTCGTGTGCTGTGCCTTTTCTGGCAACCTAACTTATATTGGGAAGGCTATGAGAGCGGCATCAAAGAAGGAGAAGCCTCCGAGCACGAGGGAATCTAAAATGGTGGCCGCGGCCCGCTCTGGAAGTATGCCGGGATCTCCGGATACAGAGAGTGGAGAATCTAGCCCGGAGGAGGTAGCGCTCGAAGTGGTAAAATTACTTGACCCCAAATTTGACGTGCTAAAAAAGCTGGAAGAGATGGGAGAAACCTTTACAGACCTCACGAGGCGCGTGGACGAAGTGGAACAAAGGGTGACTGTGCTAGAGGAGGGCGAGCTGGCTTTAGAACGGAGCACCGCTGTGCAGCAAAAACAGATCGAGGCATTGCTTCAGAAAGTGGATGACCTCAAAAATCGCTCCCGACGGAACAATTTGAGATTGGTGGGGGTACCCGAAACTTGGGCAGATACCCAACTCATTCAGTTCTTTGAGGAATGGCTGCTGAAGGAGCTTGGCCTTCCGGACCTGATGTGTCAAATAAAGGTGGAAAGGGCTCATCGGTTGGGGCAGCGGATTGAAGGTAGAGGCAGGCTGCGGCCAGTGTTGGTGCGACTTTTGAACTTCCAACACAAAACTGCTCTGCTGCAGGCCTACCGTAAGCGACGAGAGCTGAAGCTTGACAATGTAGCTGTGCTCCTGTTCCAGGATTATTCTGCCTCACTCGCTGCCAAACGCAAAGACTTCTCTCCTATATGCACCACGCTAGTGCAAAAGGGTATTCGGTTTGCCCTTCTATACCCGGCGATTTTGAAGGTTTTCCACATGGGCGCCGGAGGAAGCCGGAGGAAGCCCGCAAGTTTCTGGCGAAAATGACTGCGGCCAAACGAGGAGCCTCTGGGGACACAGAGCCCTGAAGGGCCCGAAGGAGACCATGCTCGGGGGTGCACACTCCTGCAGGCTTGCAGTGCTTCAAACCTGCGTGACTATTGGTTGCAGGCTTTGAGCTTGCTCAGCTTTTGGGATCCGTGTGCGGTGCCCAAGGATATTTTTCAATCATTTGGTGCCAACGCCCGTTTGTGGGTGGCCCGGAGGCGCTATGAACAGTGATCTGTCTCCCTTTGGGAGGGCCTTGCCTCAAGGCCGCAGGACCGAAGGGATGTTGAGATATGAGGGGGTGCGGGGAGGAAGAGGGTGTGCTACTGTTTTTGATATTATTGCTATTTTGTATATTTGTATGCATGTTAGTTTGTGTGGGGGTTTGATTGAGGTTCTCTTGTTGGGGGGGGGGGGGGAGTGCGTGAGGTAGGAAGACTGTGTGAGTTGGATGATGGGGGATCTGTGGTTCTCTTTGCAAATGAAGTCTGTGTATGTGAGGGTGGAGTGCTGAATGGGGGGAGAGTGGGTGGGGAGAGGGGGGGGCGCAGACTGGGCGGGAGAGTGGGGCGGGGGGAGTTTGTTTTTAAAACTCTTTGCCTACCTTATCACTGCTTTGCATCTAACTTGCCAGTGCTTATGCCATTTCCCATTTACTTAATTTGGATACTTTTTTCCATTTTTCATTTTTTTAAAAACTATAGCAATCTCACTTATCTCACCTTTAAACCATGCCAGCAAAGGATAGACTCTAGGCCAAAGGACCTCAAGGATCGGCTCTACCTCCGGGGACGTCTTGGACGTCGAAGGTCCGGTGGTCAAAGCAGATGAACCAGTCGTGCCAGACAACACCACCCTCTGCTGGTCCATGAAGGCAGACAAACTGCACTCCAGGGCTGCCATTCTGTACTCCAGACCAGAAGACTGCACAGCCTTTGGCGCAGGAGGACTCTGGCCCGACGCCGGTTCTTCCAAAGGGGAATCCTCAACGAGGATAGTGTCTGGGGACCAAGGCCAGTCCACGGTCAGATCCTTCTGGGGGACCTTCGCAGGCTGCTCCTTCTCAGGCGCCTCGGACGAATGTCTCGGACTGCAGGACTGGGCCTGGGGAGCACATGGCCAATTGTAACAGTCCAAGAACGTTAACCGAGGATTTCTTCTTCTTCCTGGGTTCCCTCGAGGGAGACCCCCTTTCTGACGACCCACGACAAGGCTCAAGTTCGGAGGGTTCCGCCCTAGATGTCGTGGCCTCAGACAAGGCACTGGCCTTCGGAGGCACTGGGGACTCGGGGAAAAGCATATCATGCTGCTGGACATCCTCTTGCAGAGACCGCTGGCCCAAGACAGCGAAGACAGCAGTCGTGTGTGTTCGTCAGACAAATTTTAGAGCACCAATCACATTTCTTAAAGCCACTGGTAGCCATGGGGGAAAAAAGTACCTCTGCGAGGTCGAAGACTCTCCGGGCTGCCAGTGGGAGAAAAAAAAAGCTGTGAAGACGCCAGGAAAAAAAAAAAAAAAATAAGACTACAAAATAGACCAAACTAGATTCCGAGGCAACGAGGTTGGTAGGCAGGAAGAGTACCAGTGTAATACCAGAGGTGAGTGTGAAACTCAGAGAAAAATCAACTTTTTCCGGGGACAAATGTCTGAAAGGCTCCGCAGAAAAAAAGAAGGAGACTGTGCAAGATGGCATCCTTGGGTGGGAAGAGGACCACACATGCATGGTGGCATCTCCCAAAGCCTCTTTGAAAGCTGGGAGATGCTTCTGCGAGGGCTCCGTCGGTGCCAACGTCACCCATATGTGAGGACTGACTTCCTCCTTGTTTCTGGAGAACATAATATTACTGTTGTATAGAAAAAAAGAGGGATCTGGTTCTAAGACTATTTTAAAATATGTTTTTTCCAACCATCAGAAGGCATTAACGTAGCTGCCATATTGGGTCAGACCAAAGGTTCATCAAATGTGGCCAATCCAGCTCACATGTACTTTGCAAATGAAGTCTGTGTATGTGAGGGTGGAGTGCTGAATGGGGGGGGGAGTGGGTGGGGAGAGGGGGGGCGCAGACTGGGCGGGAGAGTGGGGCAGGGGGAGCGGGGATGGGGAAAGGATAGGGGGGGTTCTTGCAGGTGGGATAGCACGGTATTTTGGAATGTCTGGACGGTGGGGTCTGGGATACAGGTTTGTTTGTTAGGAGGTCTCGCATGGGGATGGTACTCCGCTTGAACTCTGGGGGTGAGGCTGGGCACCCTTGGAGGCGCACACAGTTGTATCAGCTGCTGTTTTCTGATGTGCTTTGGTGCCATGCCTGAGGTTAATAGTTTCGTGGAATGTGGGAGGGATAGGCTCTCCAATTAAACACACTAAAATTTTGCAGACATTGAAGAGAAAGGGTGTCCATATTGCCATGTTGCAAGAGACTCATTTAAGTGCCTTGGAACATCGCAAGCTCACTAGAGATTGGGTGGCGGCTGCTTACAGGGCAGCTTCAGGCACAAAAAAGCGGGAGTTGTGATTTTAATAAAAAAGGGTGTGCCCTGTGATGTGAGCAATGTAGAGGCTGATCCTCAGGGCCGTTACATCTTAATGCGCGCTAAGCTGTATAATGAATCCGTGGGGTTCATGAACCTTTATGCCCCGAATGCTTATGACCATGATTTCTTCAAAAAGATATTGAGGTTAGTAGCCAACCCTGGAAAGAATAAATTGATTGTTGCGGGAGATTTTAATTGCCCGCACGATCCGGGTCTGGATAAATCCCAACAGACTAACATGGGCTCCTGGACACGAAAGGGGGTTGGGTACCTGTGTAGAATGGGAGATCTCAGATGTGTGGAGACTTCTCAATCCAGGGGCACGTGAATATACACGACGCAAAACCAGTTATGGGAGCACTTCCACAAAATAGGAACCCAGCAAATCACAACCATTGTCACAAGCCTAAAAAGCACCACCTCCCCACTAGACCCCTGTCCTGCATCCTGGATCAAGGCAGTGAAACAAGACATAGCACCTCACATAGCACACATAGTTAACCTATCCCTACAACAAGGAATCATGCCCTCAGAATTAAAGAAATCAGTCATTAGACCGATCCTAAAAAACACTACACTCAACGGAGAAGACCCAGCATCCTACCGTCCCATATCAAGTATCTCATTCCTGGCAAAGATCATAGAAAAAACGGTCCTTCTACAGCTCCAAGACCATCTGACTGACAATGCTCCTCTTGATGACCAGCAATATGGCTTCAGGCAACATCATGGAGTTGAAACCCTGTTACTAGTCCTACTTAACAATCTCCTAAAGGGCCTTGAAAACAAAAAGAAAATGTACATTCTTGTATTCATTGACATCTCCGCTGCCTTTGATACAGTCAGTCAATCATGGGACCCTCATAAATAGGATAAAATCAATAGGAATAACAGGAACACCACTAAAATGGTTCTCATCCTACATCTCAAATCGAACACAACAGGTTCAATTCAACGGAGAAAAAGCAGAATCTTTCTCCCAAACGCAGGGAATCCCCCAAGGCTCTGCTCTCTCAGCACTTCTGTTTAACATGTATATGCAGCCACTATGCAAAATTTTCTCACGACACGAAATTAATTACCACATCTATGCCGATGATATCATGCTATACTCACAACTAGACACTAAAAACCCAGACTACAACCCACTAGAGACATGTATCAGAGAGATGCAAGACTGGTTGCAACAAAGTAGTATGTCAATTAATCACAAAAAAACCGAAGTAATGTATATCTCCAAAGAACCGAATTTTGACCCACCCACATCAATAACACTATGTAACAACACTTACCAAACAAAAAAAGAAATAAAGTATCTAGGAGTCACATTTGACTGTGACCTAAAGATGGAAAAACACCTCCGAAAGACCAACAGAGCAGTTTTCCACAAGCTTAGAGTGCTCCAACCCATTCGGAATATTATTGATCCCCAAGACTTCAGAACAGTGGCCCAAGCACTCATCATGCCACATTTTGACTACTGCAACGCCATCCTACAAGGTTTACCTAAAAAAACCCTAAACATATTACAAATGGCACAAAATGTAGCTGCCAGGGTCATAATGAAGAAAAATCTAAGTGACCACATCACACCAGTGCTAATTCAATTACACTGGCTACCCATAACAGATCGAACAAAATACAAAATACTAACAACCACCTTCAAACTCATCCACAACTTAGCACCTTCCTTCCTCAACAACCTAGTAAGATCGCAACCCCCTACCCGAAACAGAAGAACCCACAATTCCAACATCCTTCACACTCCAACAGATATAAGATCTGCCAAAGCTAACACCAGCCACAGGGCTTTCTCATATGTGGCACCAACACTGTGGAACCAACTCCCACCAGAACTACGAGCTAGCAATGACCTTCTAGACTTCAGAAAGAAACTCAAAACGCACATTTTCCAATCTCATTTCAACCTGAACTAAATCCACAGATGGAGCAGCCCCTGACCACTGTGGCCAAAAAGCTTATCCTGTATATATGTATTTATGTATATATGTAAATGAACTCCCCCATAGCTAAGAAGTGTTAACTCTGTATGATGTGCTTTTCTGACAATCTGTATGTAAACAAAATTTGTACCTGCCTTGATTCGGCAGTTTCACAATAGTAATCCTACCCGCTTCTGATCGCTGGAAGGAGCGGGCTACAAATGCTTGCTAAATAAATAAATAAAATAAATATACACACCAGTCGCGTGTGCATCACACGTGGTCTCGTATAGATTACATCTTGTCAACGAAGGAGGGCTGCCCCGGGTATTACAAGCGGGAATAGACCCTATCGTGGTTTCAGACCATGGGTTGATCTGGATTCTTTGGGATTTTCAAGGACCTTCGAGGATGGGGTGGCGGTTCCCCGCCTATCTTTGGGAGAACGAGGCCTTTCGGCAATATCTTGAAAAACAGTGGGATGAGTATGTTCGCTTTAATGACACTCCCCAGTGTTCATCAATCTTATTCTGGGAAGCCAGTAAAGCGGTGATAAGGGGTGCAATTATCTCCTATGTCGCGGCGCGACACCAACATATGGATCGAAGTTTGCTTGTATTGGAGCGTAATCTGCAAGATCTCCAACGTCGGCTGGGTAAAGGGGGAGATAAGGCTTTGCAGCGGGAATACTTACGCTCGCAGGCGGCATTAAACGACTTACTCGGAAGCAGGGCACGCTTGTCAATGTATTACTATCGGCATCGCCTTTATCGGTATGGAAATCGTTCGGGTACCTTACTAGCCCGACTTGTTCGGGATCCTCGGGGGGCCCGCTTTATTTCCGTCCTTCGGGGAGAGTCAGGCGCCTTGCATCATCAGCCGGCCCGAATAGCTGAGACTTTTAGAGCGTTTTATGCCCAGGTGTATAGTGAAGAGGAGAGAGACTACACGAAGGGAGCCAATTTCTTGGCTGCCTTATCACTCCCACAAGTGACGGTTGACGAGCTGCAGGTGCTGAACGCACCGCTGACGGTACGGGAGATTCTCCAGGGCATTAAAAGGGGTAAACCGCATCGAGCCCCCGGCCCAGATGGGTTCAGTATTGAATATTATAAAATGCTGGCGTTGCAGTTGGCTCCGTCCATGGTGGTGATGTATGACGATGCCCGTACCGCGGGGATTTTCCCTAGAGATATGCGCTGTGCCGATATTATGGTCATTCCGAAACCAGGCAAAGATACGGTGGACCCGGCCTCCTACAGACCCATATCTCTTATTAACTGCGATATGAAAATCTTGGCGTCCATTTTGGCGGACCGGCTTAATCCGATCCTGCCAAGGCTAATCGATGAGCGACAGGTGGGCTTTGTGCAGGGCAGGGAGGCGTCCCGTAATATTACCAAACTGTTGTTAGGCATGGAGCACTGCTTAAGGAAAGACGAAGCTTTACTATTGGTGAGTCTGGATGCAGAAAAGGCATTCGATAGGGTTGCCTGGGCGTATCTTTGGGATGTCTTGACGGGTTTCGGCTTACATGGAAATTTTGTGCACTGGGTTAGAGCGCTTTATGAACAACCCTCAGCTAGGGTGGGAGTTAATGGGATTTTCTCTGAGCCTTTCACTCTGGAGAGAGGCACGTGCCAGGGATGTCCGCTGTCGCCCCTGTTTGTCCTTGCGTTGGAGCCTTTACTCCGGGCCATTCAGCAGGATGGGGGGATAGCGGGCATTCGGATGGGTGGGGAGGAATTAAAAATCAGCGCTTTTGCTGACGACATGCTACTTTGCTTAACTGACCTGCCTGCCTCCCTACAGCGCTTACTCCAGCTGATAAGGGAATATGGCAGTTTCTCGGGTTTAAAAATTAACGCACTGAAATCTGTCGTATTGGACGTGGGGGGCAAGGTGAAGCCAAAATGGGAGGGGGAATTCCCATTAGTCTGGGCAAATGGGGCTATTAAGTATCTTGGGATACAATTGCTGGACCGACTAGACTCTTTATATCAAGCGAATATTCCTGGCCTCTTAACTCGCAGCCTACAAACCCTCCAGGGGTGGCGACGTCTGCCCTTGTCTCTCCGGGGGAGAATTGCTCTCTGTCATGGTAGAATTTCCCCGATGGTTGTATGTCCTCCGTAAGTTACCACTGTGGATTTCAAATGCGGACTGGAAGCATTTTGAAATGGGTTTGCGGGGGTTTTTGTGGAAGGGTAAGTGATCTCGAATTTCATTGCAGGCACTGATGAGCAGGAGGGAAGAAGGAGACTTGGAAATGCCCTCATTACGAAATTACAATCTTCGTTATTTAGCTTTTCATGTGGGAGCCCTATTGGGAGGAACTGGGGGCTGCGCGCCCCTTGATGAAGCCTTCGACCCTTATCATCGCCTCTATGTTGTGCAGATGGGCAAGCTAGCGTCGAACATTCGGAAAGGGGTGGGGGGGAGTTATATGGGCGCCCTGCGCTCCGCATAGCAAGTACTATGTCAGCGCTTCGGGTGGAATTGGAGAGGCTCGGCATTGCTTCCCCTGGTGGGCAACCCAGATTTTGCTCCTGGCTTCTTTAGACCGAATGTGTTTCAGGGTTGGCTGGAGAAAGGTGTGGTCTGTGTGGGAGACCTCTATATGGCAGATGGTCGGACTATAGATAGCTTTCAGAATTTGCAGCGGCGATACTCTTCCGAAACAAGATTTCTATGGGTATTTGCAAGTGCGGCATTATTTGCGGGGCCTGAACCTGACTCGACATGATGGGGGAGCGAAGGATACCCCCCGCTTAGTACTGGAGAGATTAGTTGAAAATCAACGGGGAGATGAGGCCTGTAGGACGCTCATTCGGCCAAGTAGGGGGGACGTGTTCCTCACGGAGTTGACCGCGCGGTGGCAATGGGATGGAGTGGATGACTTGACGATGGAATTACTCCAGGCGGCTTTTCTCGGGATTGTGAAAGGGCCGGAGTGGGTGTATTTGCAGGAGCTTCAATATAAATTTCTGTGGCGAGCATACACCAGTGATAAATGGGCTTCACAGGTGGGCTTAAGGACTCGGCTCTCTGTGGCTGGTGTGGCTCTGAATCCGGCACTCTCCTGCACAAATTTTGGGCATGCCGGCTGGTTCAGGATCTCTGGATGCAGGTCTGTCGGAGGCTTGCGGGTTGGTTGGGCATAAGATTTGTGGCTCACAGAGAGATCTGTCTTTTCCATAGTTGGGGGTTGTGCGCTGATGGGCTGACAGCTGGGCATCGGGCGCTGTTGGAGCGTGTTTTTTTGGTAGTAAAGTCGTCCCTATTGCGCCGCTGGATTGAGAACACCCCTCCGGTCTTGTACTTTGGGAATCAGCTATGTTCGATTTGCTACGCCTGGAAAAAACGACGACGAAGCAAAGAGGTGGTAAAGGTTGGGATGCGTTCATGGCATTGTGGTCCCCTATGATCTTTCACCTGTCCCCTAAGGAACGGGCTTTAGTTCTGAATGTCTAGGTTGGCCGACTTCCCCCTACGTGCCTCACTGATGATGGAATCTGCACTACATGGGAATAGTACTGCCCCGGGAGATTTGAGACTGCCTCTGGTGATGGATGGATGGATGGGAGAGGACCTGTGCATTGTTATCCTGCCGAGCTATTGACACCTTGCCCGTGCTAGGGGGGGGGGAGGGGAATAGGGTATGGAGGGGGGGATAAGAGATGGGGTGCTCCTTGGGTAGTATGTATTCGACAACGCAGTCTTGTAGTTATTTTTGTGGACTGACACAGTGTCCCTTAGCTCTCTCTTTTTTGGTGACTCTCTTCCTTTTCCGATATGTATGTCCACTTTTCTTTTTTGGGGAGTCTGCATTGCTTCGAGCATATTGTGTGAGATATGTGGGTTGGTTCATTAGGTAACCCCATTAGTTAGTTCCTTGGGGAGAATTCATTGGTTTGTTCAGATGGTGTCATGTTTTTGTTACTGTGTTTGTTTTCTATGCTGGCTGTACAAATGCACTTACTTTCCTGTAGCACTGAGTGTTCTAGAATTGATTGTTAAGCGGCTGTTCTGACAACTCAGCTTTTGTACTTTTTCATTCTCTGTACTGGCTGGTCCTGAAATATTTTGAAAAACCTAATAAAAATGATTTGAAATAAAAGAGACATTAGAGAAAAGGTATAAAAAGATCACTAAATGATGCTGCTAAGTTTTGGATTGTTTTCTTCATGGAGTCCTGCCGGCTCCCCCACTCCCTTCTTAAGGGCTCATGTCTTGCTGACCACCTCGTGTTAATCATAGGAAGATTCAAGGGAGGTAGGTGTACGGTTCCCTTGTGTAAAACTGGCTGCCCAATGAAGGGAGGAAACCGCTGCAAGCCTGAGGAGATCTTTCCCTTTTCAAGTTTGATCAGCATCACAGCACAGAAGGAGTCACTCAAGAAGCAAGAGGAGGAGTCTGGTTTAAACCAGTCACATGAGCTGGGAGAGGAAGGTCCCCTGACATGAAAACAACAAGGAAAATAAAATGCCATCCACCCACGCCTACATCTTACATTCGGAATCTGAACCTGCCACCATGCTGAAAAGCACTGGCTTTCTTGCTCTCCAGCTGCAGGAATACAACAAGAACTTTGCTTTCATTTTCCTTTACATTTCACTGCACCTTGCATGCCTACTACACAGAAGGAGTGTGTTCATCTAGTTAACAAAATGTATAGGTGCTCCAGCACACACACCCTTCCCCCCTCCCCCCCCATATACAGCAGGAAACGAGCAGTATCTGATCACAGGAAGGACTGAATTCCTGCTCAAGATAAACATTAAAAAGTGAAAAAGTTTTATAAACATTATCCCTCCCACCAACCAAGTAAAAGGCTCCCCCTATTTAACAGGAATTTTCATAGCGCTTTATCATTTCAGTCAAAGCGGTTTACATTGTAACAAACTCTGCAATGAAAGCTAAACAGGGACATGGATAAATTGGATGATTCTGAGGCAATGGAGGGTTTAGTGTCTTGGCTGGTGGAAGAAAACCGTAAGAACTCAGGTAGCCAGAAAATTAAGCCACATGGAAACAGAAGAAAAAGGAACATTTTATGAAAGCGGGACAGTTTCTTGGCTGAATGAAGTCACCAGTGCGAGGTTCTAGAGCTTTTCAGTCTGTACGAGGTTTTCTTTTTAACAGCTTTTTCTTCCCCTATTGTTGTTTTAGTCTAACAAAGAAGTCTTAGTTCCTGGCTGCAGAGCTTTATGGGTACTTGGGTTGAAAAGGAGACCTACTTTCAAACACTGCATCAAATAATACTTAAGGCAATTGGATTCTGGAGGTACAAAAACAATGAATATGATAGCAAATAAGAAAAGAGGTGACTAGAGGGTCTTACTGTCTTCCTTCCTGTTTATCACCAGTTTTGTCCTCAACTTGCCCCCACAGTCAAGGCCTCCTCTGTGCTTGTCCCAAGCTCTCTCAAGATCCAAATGTATTTTCATTTATCACATCCTCCCCTTGGGGGCTGTTCCCTGCATCTACTTTCCTCTTTTGTGAAGAAATTCTTTTGGGGGCAATCTGTCCAAATGCACTCCTAAGACACGTTATGTGGAGTAAATATTGCCTTGTGGAGTAACTGCTCCACCAGAAATCCAAGCAAAGCTGAACCTACCTCATGTCCATCTTGGCTGATAAAGACATCCAGCAATGTGCTTAGTAATTGGTTAGTTGGGATAATTAGTTCTTTAATGAAGAAATTACCCCTTCTGTGAAAAATGCACTAGATTGCCCCTTGTTGAAAAAATAGCTTTTGATGTGAATGAGCTAGCAAATTATGGGCAGGTTTCAAATTTGGCTTTTGCGGTTAAGTTTATTGAACAAGAAGTCTCACAGCAGCTCTTACCCTGCCAGGAGATAGTCTAGACTCACATAGGGAAAGGGTCAGTAGTAGAGAAACCACTTTGGTTTCTGTTCTTGGCCAACCACATTATAAGATGGATAAGAGTTTGATAGGCTCAATCACTATCTCCTGCTGCAGAGCCTCCAAGATACTGAACTTGGAAGGAGTGAAGCCAGAACCCTTCTTCCAGTCTAACAGCACCCATAATATAGTGACAGGATCTAGGTGCTCTGATACCCCGCAACAGACCAACTTCACAATGTAAATAACAAGTTGTTCCATATACTATTGTACCACTGTTGTATATAGTTAACCAGGATATCCTTCATCAGATAACCCTGCATTGTATTTAGTTTCCCCTATTTCGCCAAGTTATACTTCCTGTTAAATGTAACGACCAGACATGTGTAAACTGTCGGATGTTTTCTGTTCAATGTAAACCGCGCTGATGTCTAATAGTGCGGTATATAAGAATTGTTAATAAATAAATAAATAAAATACTTGTTGACCTTTGATATGCTGTCCCTCATTCTCTTTTATGCTCCCTTTGGGCAAATTGTTGGGAGATCTAGCTCATTTTTCTGCCTGGGAGTCGTCAATTACTGTTTTTTTTTACAGATAGCATAGTTACTCACCTGTAACAGGTGTTCTCTGGGAACAGCAGGAATCAGTCCTCATATATGGGCGACGTCAGCATCAATGCAGCCCACGTGTATTCACTCCCCAGCTTTCAAAGAAAGCCTTTGAGAGTTAGACTGCGCATGCGAGTCACCTTACTGCCCAAGGGTGCCATCTTACCTGAGTATGACGACATACAGTAGTGGCCAAAAAATTAAGGCAGGTATCTTTTTCTACAATTTATTGTTAAATAATGCACTGTGGAGATGTCACACGTGCTTACTTATTTAATCAGCATGGTGATTAGTCACACCATGCATCTGGCATCCATTTTAGTTTACCTACACTCTGTAGTAGGTTTCTTGGATGAAGTTTTGAATTTTTACAACTAGGAAAAGTTTGAAAGTTACATGTAAAATATACAATCAAGATGGGTAGAAAGTGCGATATTAATGACTTTGTAAAGGGACAAGTTGTCACACTCCATGCTGAAGGATATTCGCAATGTGCTATTGCAAAACATTTGCATATATCAAGGTGTGCAGTTCAGAATGTTCTGAAATCAGGTGGCCGTACACGTCGTTCGAAATGTGGGCGCAGATGGATGAGACGAGATGACCGATTCCTCAAAAGCATTATTACATCTAGTCCACATACTTCATCTCAACGTGTGGCTCAGTTAGCTAATGATCGAGGAATAAAGATAAGTGCCAGATCTGTCCGACGATGGCTTGTGGATGAATTCAAACTTGTGGCCAGAAGACCTGCCAAGAAGCCTATGATGACCAGTTTTGTAGCAAGATGAAAGACAAATCTGCTGAATGGTGGGAGAGGGTAATGTTCTCAGATGAAAGTACATTTCAACAAGTACGTGGGAGTGGTTACAACTACATCCGTTGACCAGCAGGCGAGAGACTAAATCCGAAGTACACGATCAAGACTGTTACCACCCCATACCATGACCGATGGTGGGTGTTTATCTCGGCGAATGGACGATGTGGCCTGCACATTTTTGAGAAAGGTGAAAGAATAGTTGCCTTCTATTGTTCTATGTAAAATGTATACGAATGTGTACAAGACTGTTAAACTGTTATATGTAAACCGCCCTTGATCTCTGGAAGGGGCGGTATAAAAGAAAATAGTTAAATAAATAAATAAATAAATAAATACATATCCGTGCTGAATAGTAAAGTTAAAATACACATGAATGTTTCTGGCACAACTATATTTCAGCAGGACTCAGCACCGTGCCACACTGCAAAAACAGTCAAAAAATGTTTCGTGGACAACAAGATCGAACTGCTACCAAGTTGGCCATCAAACTCTCCGGATGTCAATGTAATTGGAAACTGTTGAAATCTTATGAAGAAAAAGGTGGCAGCACACCATCCAACTTCAGAAGCAGATTTAAAAAGGACATACTCAAGTACGTATGGGTCAATGAAATCACTCCAGCATACTGTAAAACGCTAGTTTACAGTATGCCTACAAGAATCCAGGCTGTGCTGAAAAATCATGGACACCCTATCAAATATTGACACATACATTGTTTCCTGAATAAAACTTTGAAAATGACATATCTTTGGTTCTTAAAGCTTTTGACCATGAGAGTGACAACACCACGTACTTTTCTAATACAATTCTGATATTTTGGAGTCTGCCTTAATTTTTTGGCCACTACTGTAGCTTAATCAAGCATAACCAAGAAAAAAAACACCACAGGGGGGAGGGGAGGGTTGAGAAGAGTGATTCCTGCTGTCCCTGAAAAACACCTGTTACAGGTGAGTACACTTTCTCCAGGAACAAGCAGGAAGACAGTCCTCACATATGGGACTCCCTAGCTACAGGCTACCGAAAAAAAAACCTGTAGGAGCCATGGGCAACCCAAAAGGCGAACTATGGAGGGCAGCAAGGCACTGAATGGCTTGAAGTCCAGTGATGCAGCCCCAACATTGACAATGGAATCACCTCTCCGGTAGCCTGGACACAAAGGGGTCAGAGGGAAGGAGTTGCACAATTCCCCAAAGAGGTGACGAAGTACTGCCTGGCCAAAAGCGCTATCACGCCATGAGCTTTCCTCCAAGCAGTAATGTGCTCCAGAGGTATGGACCGAAGACCAGGTGGCAGCCTGGCAGATGTCCAGCAGAGAGACTGAGTACAGGTGAGACACCAAGGCTGCCATGGTGCGCACATTATGCGCAACATGACACTCCAGGGAGAGTCCAGCCTACTCATAGGTGAAAGATATGCAGTCTACCACCTAGGTAGACAGGATACACTTAGTGCCCGCAACCCCGAGCCTGTTGATGTCATAGAAGACAAACAGTTGAGACAGGGCCGTGTCCCCTGAAGGTAGAAAGACCATGCCCTCTTGCAATCCAAGGTGTGTAGCGAGGCCTCCGCTTGGAAAGAAGGCGGGAAGGACCACCTCCTGGTTCAGGTGAAAAGCAGACACCACCTTAAGCAGGAATTTTGGGGAAGGCTGGAGAATGACCCTGTTTTTGTGGAACCTGGTGTAGGTGGCATAGGCCACCAACTCCTACAGCTCACTAACTCTCCTGCCTGAAGTGAGCACTACTTTTCAAGACTTTCAAGACAAGAACTTGAGATGGCATGCAGCCAAAAGGGGGAGCCATCAGCTTCCCAAGAACAATGTTCAGGTCACACACCACCAGCAGCAGGGGCAGAGGAGAAGCTCCTTCATAAAGTGGCTCACAAGGGTGTGCACAGAGATGGGCTGGCCGCTGACGAGGTGGTGATTTGCCGTTAGGGCACAGAGGTGCACCCTGACAGAGTTGGGCTTCAGACCAGCCTGGGATAGGTGCGGAAGATATTGCAGGATCTCCTGCACAAAGAGAAAGAGTTGAAATTCCTGTCTGCACACCAGATAGAGAATCTACGCCATTTGAAGGCATATGCGTGCCATGCTGAGTCCTTGTGCGAGGCCAATAGGATGTCCACTTCCCAGGAGAGGTAGAGATGAGCTATGGCTAGCCATTCAGCATCCATGCCATCAGGGCAAGGGACTGGAGGTTGGGATGGAGAAGGGTCCCCATTGTCCTGCGAGAGCAAATCTGGGTCCTGACTCAGAGGTATCAGAGCCGCTTGGGATAGCTGCAGGGGCCAGACGGGCAATGAGAATTATGGAGACTTGGTCAGACTGAACCTTGAGCAAGGTTTTGTGAACCAGGGGAATAGGCAGGTACACATACAGCAGGCCCCCCGACCAAGAAAAGAGAAAGGCATCCGCCGCCACTTGTTCTGGGGCCGGTCTTCTGGAACAGAAGTGTAGCAGCTGTGCATTCTCAGGGCTGGCAAGAGATCCAACATCAGGGTTCCCCCAAGGTCAAAAGATGGTCACCACTGGGTTGAAGCACCACTTATGGGACTGGAGGTCTCTGCTGAGTCGATCTGCAAGCAAATAGTCCTGGACCAGCAGGTAGATCACCCGGAGGATCATGCCTTTCTCCGCAGCAAAGGTCCATAGGCGAACTGCCTCCCAGCAGAGGAGCCCATTCCCCCCTGCTTCTTGATATAAAACATCGCTATTTGGTTGTCCATATGGATGAGGACAATCTGGTCTCCCAGGTGGGCCTGGAACACCCAAAGGATGTTTGTCACAGCTCTAAGTTCTCAAAGGATGATCTGGAGGGCACTTCCCTCCTGAGTCCAGGCACCCTGCAACTGGAGATAGTTGTAGTGGGCTCCCCAGTCAAGCTTGGAGATGTCCGTGGTCAGAATGCATTGGGCCGGTGGGGCCTGGGAGGGAAGGCTGGCCATGAGATTATCGGCTCTGCCAACAGGCGAGAGAGGCCACCAGAGGCTGGGTGATCTGGACTCAATTAAAGGGTGATCTGGACTCATTGAAGGGTGCTCCCCTTTGGCCTCTCCTCTGCCCCCAGGTGTTCACTAAGTGCCTGGTGATAGTTGCTGCTTATCTCTGCTTACTGGGAGTCTGTCTTCCCCTATCTGGATCACTGGCTTCTGTTGCAAATTTTCATGTCATCTGCAAAAAGACAGACACTTCCATTCAGTCCTTCAGCAATATCACTCACAAATACATTGAGCAATACCGATCCCAGGACCAATCCCAGGGGCACACCACTAATCACCATACTTTCATCCAAGTGAGTTCCGTTTACCATCACCTTCTATCATCTGTCAGTCAACCAATTTCTGATCCAGTTCACCACCTTGGGACCCAACCATAAGCTGTTTAGTTTATTGATAAGCCTCCTATGAGGAACAGTAACAAAGGCTTTGCGGAAATCCAGGTAGATCACATCCATCGCATGCCCTTGATCTAGTTCTCTGGTCACCCAGTCAAAGAACTCAGATTTGTTTGGCAAGATCGTCCTTTGGTAAAACCATGTTGCCTCGGATCATGCAACCTGTTGGTTTCGAGAAAGTCCACTATTTGCTCTTTCAGGAGCACCTCCATTACTTTTCCCACCACAGAAGTAAGGCTCACCAGCCTGTAGTTTGTCACTTCTCTATTACCACTTTTGTGAAAAGGTATCACATCAGCCCTTCTCCAGTCCTGTGGAATTTCTCCTGTCCAAGGATCTATTAAAAACATCCTTTAATGGCCCTGCAAGAACCTCTGAGCTCTTTCAGTATCCTGGGATGTATCCCATCTGGTCCCATGGCCTTGTCCACTTTCAGTTTTGCAAGCTGTTCTAACATCTTCTGTGAATGGTGTGTTATCTACTCCATTCCCATTTGTAATCACAGGTGGTCCTGCGCCAGGATTTTCTTGAGTAAAAACAGAAGCATTTGTTTGGCATTTTAGCTTTTTCAATGACATTCCACAAATCCATTCCCAGAACCTTTGAATCCTGCAGTTCCATCTCAGATTTTTCTCCTCTCTCGAATATACCTGATAAAAAGTCATCGCACTTCACATCTTTAGCCATCTTTTCTTCTGCCTTAGATTTTGCTATCCTTATTTCTCTTTTTGTCTCTTAGTTTTATCCTTTATTCTTTTCTTTGTTCCTGTTTGCGAACTCCTGAATTTTGTGAAAGCTGTGCTTGCCTTTATTTGTGCAGCCACTTCTTTGGAGAACCAAATAGGTTTCCTTTTCCTCTTGCTTTTATTTACTTTCCTTACATATATATCTGTTGCCCTTTTATTGCCTCTTTTAGTTTAGCCCACTGCAATTCCACTTCCCTTATCCCCTCCCACCCTGCCAACTCCTCCTTCAGGCACTTGACCATTTTACTGAAGTTGGTGTTTTTGAAGTTTAGGACTTTGAATCTGCTGTGATTGGACATTGCCTCGGCTTTTATCTCAAACCACACTGTGTGATGATCACTGCTGCTCACCTGGGCACTCTCCTGGATATTTGACACGCTATCTCCGTTGGTGAGTACTAAATCCAGCATCGAGCTTTCCCTGGTCGGTTCCATCACCATTTGTCTAAGTAATGCATCTTGGAAGGCATCCACAATTTTTTTTATGTCTTTCCAGATTTGCAGAAGGAATACTCCAATCCATATCAGGTAGATTAAAATCACCCAATATGATCACTTCCCCCTTCATGGCTATCTCTGCAATATCAATAACCAATTCACTATCCATTTCTTTGGTTTGAGTTGGAGGCCTGTAGGCTACACCAGTATGGATGACCATGCCATCTCTCCAACAATCCACAGCGCTGCTTCTTTTACCTACATCCCCAATTCCGGCTCTTGCTTCACACTTGCCCGCTCTGCCTGCAGAAGGAGTCATGACTGGCACCAAGGCACTTGATAGAGCAACTGTGGCGGTCCGTGATGGACATGGTATGGGGCAATTGCCACATTGCTTAAATCCATTGACCAAAGACAGTGAGGAAGACGACTACTGTGAGATCAACCTCTGACATCTCGGTCAGAAAGGGCACGAGAGAAGACCCACACCGAAAAAGAAAAAAAGGACCCAAGAAAAACGTGACACAGAGGCAAGGGCTGACTCGAGTGGTGAGAAAGTGATCAGAAACAGATCGGCAAAAAGGGAAAAAATGCTAAGGGTTAGAAAATCAACTTTTATCAGGGGCAAGAGACAGGACATCTGCAGAGCTCCGCAGAAAAAAAAAAGAACACCGAGGTAATATGGCACCCTTGGGCGGGAAGGTGACCGTGCATGTGCGGTCTAACTCCCAAAGGCTTTCTTTGAAAGCTGAGTGAAACCACGTGGGCTCCGTTGATGCAGATGTCACCCATACGTGAGGGCCGACTTCCTGCTTGTTTTTGGAGAACTCTTAGAAAAGATTAAATGATTTCATGAAGCAGAAATTCAGTCCAAATATGTCAAAGAACAATGGCAATGCTGGATTTAAAATATTAAGCTAGCTGGAATACCTCTGATTTGAAAGTTATAACTTGTGATCTAGAGGCTACCCTCAATTTTAAGCTAGCAAATGCTCAAATTTCTGCTCTTGCAAATCTGCATTAAGTTCTGAGCATTTTGTTGCAGCCCAAATGGCAAAAATTTGATCTTGTAACACTGCATCCATAAGAGTCATGCATGGATTACTGTAATGCATTTCATATCTGTCATAAGAACTTGCCACAAGTCAGACTAGTGGTCCATCAAGTTCAATATCTTAAGTTAATGCTGTAACCTTGCCTGACAATCCATTGCTTGCAGGATTAATTGCATAGAACTTGCTATCCAATCTTGCATAGCTTAGTTTGTAAAAGCTCAGCTGCACAAACCCATTACCTCATCAATTCAACACAAATCAAGTCAAGCCCAGGTCAGTAAATTACAAACCCTATCCCAGGTCAGTAAATACAAGTTATAAAATGCACTCCACTATTCACTACTTCATGGCATACCTCACATTCCTCCACATGTTCGCACTTTGCACACACAGCATCAGACTCAACAAACAAATCCCCTTGATAAACCCACATACCACCCAACCCAGATACATGCCAGCACCACACAAACAAAGAACGCCAAAAATCAAAGAATACAGCCCACAAACCATACAATGCCACACGTGACACACCCTCTCACCACACAAATAATGATCACACAAACCCAATCATTTCAACAAACATCAGGTGTGCCCTACTAAACGCCAGATCTACCAGGAACAAACCAAATACTATCCTTGACCTAATCCACGACAAGAAGCTTAATGTAATATGCATCACCGAGACATGGCTAGACGATTCAGACCAAGTCATATTAAATCAAGTAACCCCAACAGGATACTGAGCATTTAACTGCAACAGAGCACAAAAGAGAGGAGGAGGAGTACTAATACTAACCAGAAAGGAATACAGATTCAAAACAATCGCCACCACCAACACGAGCAAATCCAACACACTCACTATAAGCAACAAGTATCTAACCATCTCCCTCACATACAGACCACCTGGAACCACAACTGAATATCTATCCACAGTAACTGAAACGATATGCGCTCATAACAGAAAAGACAAACCCCTCATTGCACTAGGAGACTACAACCTAAAATCCGCACCCACCAGAGAATCTGCAACGTTCCTAAAAGCCATGGAGTCACTAAAATACTGCCAGACAATTAACGTCCCAACGCACCAACATGGTACAACTCCAGACATGGTATTCATGCCAACACAACTAGTGGAACAGAACAAAACCACAAAACCAACAATCACCCATGTCCCTTGGTCAGACCACCATGTAACTGAATTCACCATGACCCTTAATAACCCCACCCAACGCAAAGAAGATGAAAGAATAATCAGACGGTTTAAAACATTTAACAGAGACTCATTCATAAATGACATCACCCCACAACTTCAACAGGATCACAACATCCTGGACCTAAATATAAAAGAATGGAACACAATAATATCCAACGCAGCATCTGCCCCAGCCATTATAGAACCACAAAATCGCAAAAGATCTAATGCCCCATGGTATTCACACGAAATCAGAGTCGCAAAGTGCACACTAAGACGACTAGAAAGAAAATGGAGACGGGACAAATCACACATCCTACTAACGCAATACAGAGACAAACAACGGGAATATAACAATCTAATAAATGAGCGTAAACAGCAACACCATACCAACCTAATCATGAATTCTACCAATAGACAAAGAGAACTTTTTAGCATTGTCCAAAAGCTCACCAAGGATGACACGCAACAAAGCACCCACCATCTTGACCCACAAAAATATGCAGAATACATTAAGTCAAAAAACAATAACCATACTCTGCTTCACCACAAACAAATAATCTCATGATAAAAAAGCAACATCAAGCATGGGAAGGCTTCAATATACCAACAAAACAGCAAATAGAAGACATTATATCTGGACTAAACACAACATCACCATCAGACCAATGCCCAGTATCTTGGATCAAAGCCACAAAAAGCCAGCTCTCTCATCACATTCAAAAAATCGTCAAAGATTCACTCCAACAAGGATACATGCCACAACCCCTAAAGCACGCAATGATACGACCAATACTTAAAAGTAGCAATCTGAGCCCATCCGAACCAAAGTCTTACCGTCCTATCTCCAGCCTGCCATTCCTTGCTAAAGTCATGGAAAAAGCAGTCCAAAGACAACTTCAGGACCATATAGATGTCAATGCCCCACTCGACATACATCAACATGGATTCAAGCCCCAACACAGCTTAGAAACACTACTCACCTCCTTCTTTGACAATCTCCTAAGAGGCATAGACAACATAAAAAATGGCTTCCTGCTAGTGTTCATGGACATCTCAGCGGCCTTCGATACCGTGTCAAACCCTAAGCTATTACAACGCTTACAACAGATAGGACTATGCAAGAATACCCTGAAGTGGGTTACATCATACCTGGATGGGCGAACACAAGTTAAATGCGATCAAAAGAAATCAATACAATTCCCCGTCACGCAGGGAATACCTCAAGGCTCAACCCTATCATCAATGCTCTTCAACATCTACATACAGCCCATATGTAACATCATCAAGCACCACAAACTACACTATCACATCTATGCTGACAACATCATGGTGTACGCGCCAATCAACTTACCAGCACTAAACACTACAACAATAACAAAATGCCTAGAAAACATGAATGACTGGCTCATAGCCAACAACTTAACGATGAACTACGACAAAACTGAGGCAATGTTCGTCACCAGGAACCCCACCTTCATACCTCCACAAACTATCAGCATCCTAGACAAACATGTAGTAGTCAAAGAAGAAGTTAAGTATCTGGGCATAACACTAGACAGAGCTCTGAACCTAAAATCCCACATCACCTAAACTGCAAACAAGACATATCATTGATTGAAAACGGTCAGACAAATCAAACCAATGCTCCGTTAAGACCACTTCCACACAGTGTGTCAAGCACTCATTACACCACTGCTTGATTATGGAAATTCACTATATCAAGGCCTTCCTCATCATACACTACAACCACTACAGATGTTACAAAACACCACAGCATGCATCATCACAGGCACCCCAAGGACCGAGCACATCACTCCCATCCTAAAAACTACACTGGCTCCCAATGGTGGCAAGAGCTAAATACAAAACAATGATAATCTTCAAAGTCATTCACCATCTCTCAGCAGACTACTCCAAAACGTTATAACAAGGGACAGCAGCAAAAGACCAAGAAGAACCAACAACATGATCGGCACACCTGCAGGCTATCACAAAACCAAACAAACAACCTCAAAAAGAGCACCATCACTACTGGCATCCTCAATATGGAACTCCCTTCCAATGAGCCTGAGAGCCTTAGATGACCTCACAGAATTCTGCAAAAACCTCAAAACATGGCTATTTATAGAAACCTATGAGCACCTAAGCAACATCTCTTACCCAAACAGCAACACTACTACCTCCACCAACTAAACACACAGCCATCCCATCCACACACAAATTCATCACGTTAGCAAATACCTTTATGTTAACTGTTACTTCAACTGTACTGTCTAAATACTGTTACATAACTGTACTCTCTAAATGTTTACACGTACCCTAATGTTAAATGTAACCCTCCAATTGTGACGTGACCAACTTGATTGAAGGAAAAGGTGGCATACAAATCTGTCTAAATAAATAAATTTCCAACATTGGCCAATCTAGAACAAGTACTTGGCAGGATCCCAAAAGGTAGATGCCAAGCCGCTTATTCCTAGGATAAGCAGTGGATTTCCCCCAGTCCACTTTAATAATGTTTTATGGACTTCTCTTCCAGAACTTGCCCAAACCTTTTTAAAGCCCAGCTACACTAACAACTTTTACTACATCCTCCTGACAACAAATTTTAGAGCTTAACAAAGACTAAAGACAATTTTAATGATAGTTTACAGATTACAAATAGGTCTGCAATTTCGTTTTTGAGTTTTCAGCACTCCGGTAAATGTACCATCTGGTCCAAGTGATTTGCTACTTTTTAGTTTGTCAAATTGCCCCGTTACATCTTCACCAAAATTTGTTTCAATTCCTCCAATTCATTACCTTTAAATGGCACAGGTATCTCTCCCTACATCATCAATTAAGACCGAAGCAAAGCATTCATTCAGTCTGCGCTATGGCCTTGTTCTTCCTTAGTGCCCCTTTCACTTTATCATCTAATAGTGCAACTGACTCCCTTACAGGCTTTTTTATGCCAAAGGTATCTGTCAATTATGAATTTTTACTTCCAAAGCAAGTTTGTTTTTAAAAACTCTTTGCCTACCTTATCACTGCTTTGCATCTAACTTGCCAGTGCTTATGCCATTTCCCATTTACTTAATTTGGATACTTTTTTCCATTTTTCATTTTTTTAAAAACTATAGCAATCTCACTTATCTCACCTTTAAACCATGCCAGCAATAAATGGCCTGTAATAGAAACTGCAATGTCTATACAAGGTTTTATTTCTATACAACCTCATTTGTGGTTAACTGGTATGTACATAGTTAATTGTACTATAGTTTAAATATGTTCTCTGTAACTGCTTGTTTGCTGTAAACTGCCCCAGATCGATGGAAAGGGTGATAAAGAAAAAAACTGTTCGAATAAAATAAATAAAACGTCTAGACGGCCCAGTCTGTTTATAAAACATACAATCATACAGCAGTCCCTTTTCCTTCAATGGTGTACACCCTGTAGCCTACATTCTATAACAGCTGGTTCAAGAGATCCCAGGACAGGTTTGAGAAGCTCTGTCGTATACAAACAAATACAAAGCATGCATATAGTCGGAATATTGTGTGCCAGGGATCTTACAAAATATTGTTTCACCAAGATTTAGATTTCAAGGTTCATTTCCAGAGGCATATGCCAAGACATTAGGGCTAGGACACAGAAAAACACAACTGAGAAGGAATGAGGAGCACCATGGGAGGCGAGACTGCAAATCTCTTAACAGTACAATTTTCCCCAAATCACTAGCATAAATGCATTTCAAGCAAAGCACATTTCTTTGAATAGCATTAGATCGTCGGCATGTGCGACCCTGGAGTGCACTTTACTGCTATCAAAAGCAAACTGCAACAAATCATGTATGGAGGGGGGAAAACATGAAGGAACCAAGCAATACCACTGTTTGTACAGTAAGTTACATGCAGATACTAGGGTTAAAATCTAACTCAAGAAAACTAGCAACATGCTTTTGGTGAACTCAGTCTTCCAGTACAAATCACCTCATGTGTGACCTAACTTTCTTCTTCTGTTCTTAATAAGTGCAATATTAATTTTAAGAACTACACCTAATTAACAGTGAGACAGCATTAAAAAATATACATGACAAGACACCGCAGTACTGATTTTCCACACATTAATTCCGTACACAGGAATCAAAGCTGAACAAGGGATTCAGCTTCCAAATGCATTCTAAGATGCACTATTAATTTTATCTATCAATATATATCAAACCTGTCATGTGAGCACTTACCCTACCTACCAGTGGCAATTCTGATTCAGAAAAGGGTCAAATTAGACAAACGGCATTACTAAATTAGTATTAATACTTATTAAAATGATTAAGGCAACAAGCTGTTAAAATATCCCTTGCCAGAAAGATGTAAACCTCTTCCCTGAAGTGGCTTGCTCAGTAATTTAGAACTATTGGTGGCGTTGACATGTAACTCACCTTGTGTGTGAGTCTGCATGTCTCTTGCCAGCTCCATGGGTAGGACAGAATTAACCAATGTCGAGATGATGGCAGCATCCAAATTACACATTGCACCAAAGCACTTGAGCAGAAGTAGACGCAAGGCCACCCTGTGTTCCTACCAACAAGCAAACCTTCAGATTAGCCGCATGTGCTAGAGATGAAACATCTGGAGAACAAAATTCAAATGTGGAAATTCCAGACACTTTCTATGCTGCCCCCTTATAGCCCGAGAGCAATGGCAGGCCATGCATGTCAACCTCTGCAGCACAGGAAAGCACTGGCCATTTGCAGTGTGACAAGTGCACAAACTCAAGGCACATGCACAGCAGTTTTTAAGCAAGTTTCATCTCATTTGGACCATTTGTGACCAAACCCTTTTCCAGATCACAAAAAATAATTTTTATTGAACATGCACATATACACAAGGGATGGAGGGAGAGAAGGGTGGCAGGGGCTGAAGCGAATGGGACGGCTGCTGGGATGTAAGTTGGGTTATGTAAATGTGTTCTGTATATTATATATTTCAACCATGGTGTGGCACTGCATGAGACAGCAGATACTAAATCAAATAAATACAAAAAAGAAATTGTATAAACCAGACTTCATTTGTTTT
This sequence comes from Ichthyophis bannanicus, assembly GCA_033557465.1. Lineage (NCBI taxonomy): Eukaryota > Metazoa > Chordata > Amphibia > Gymnophiona > Ichthyophiidae > Ichthyophis > Ichthyophis bannanicus. The sequence goes on along the minus strand of CM066046.1, from coordinate 146,790,331 downwards.
TTTCTGTAGTTTTGGAAGCATCACCCTACTTTGGATTACTATTGGGATCCATCTGAATATCATGCCTTTGGTCAACCCATAACCATATTCACTCTTCCAAGGCCGTGTGGTTGGTCGTTACTGCAGAACAGTCTGATCCCAAAACTGCCAGTCAGCACATCCAGTACTACAAGTTGCAATAACTACACGGTGTAGAGTAGTGAGAAGCCTGAGCATAGTACCCAGAGAAGCATTAATACAAACTTCCTGTGTCCCTTACTTAACTCGCCACTCAGAGGTGATTACAGTAACCCTTTATAGTCAAGGTCAAAACTCTTTTCAGAGCCCTTATCTATTGCATTCTTTAGCTAGAAGGCATCACTACTATGACCTCTGGTAAACTCTCCTTCCCTAGGCTTACTTGTACTGCTTACACCTTCCTAACCAAAATATACAAAGCTCGAGTCAGGGAACTGAGCCAGGTATTCTGTCCTGCCACCTCTGGGCCCTGTAAAAGTAACCTCAAGCATTATTTAAGCACTTTCGTTGTGTGCCGTCAAATGTGTTGACTCATGGCAACCCTCTGAATAGTTGTACTAAACTGTGTTTGGTCTTCAATCAGGCGGTTCATTGTTGAAAGTGTGGCATCCATGAGTGCTGCTATTGTATCGATCCATCTCATTGCTGGTCTTCCTCTTTTGCATTGACCTTCAACCTTGCCAAGCATGTCATCTCTCTCTAATGATCTCTCTCTTCATATGGTGTGTCCAAAGTATGACAGTCAAAGTCTTGTTGTTAGCTTCTAAAGAAAGCTTAGGTTTTATCTCCTCTAGTACCGACTGGCTTGTTCTTCGGGCAGTCCATGGTATACACAGTATTCTTCATCAGTATCATAACTCAAAGGCATCTATTTTCTTCCTGTTTCTTTTTCACTGCCCAACATTTGCATCCATATGTTACTGAAATACCATGGCTTTGAAAAGTCAAATCTGTATAGAGAGATGGACATCTTTGCTCTTGATAATCTTGTCTAGATTAGGCAGTAAGACAGATGAAGGACCTAATTACTTTTATATACATACAGACACGGCTCGACAAACCCCCGGCACCAGGTCACCATGGTGACCAGAAATTTGCATCTGGTGCCTGGGATTTATTTGCATCCCCCCACCCCCTCCAAAAACATAAAATAAATCATGATGACTGTGATTGCAGGGCTAATTAGGTAGGTAAGCTTGCATTGGCCCCGCGATCACAGCCAACCCTTTCTCTTCTGCCTGCAGGAAATCAGATCCCCATGGCCAGACCCTGACCTTTGGGGAAGGCCAGTATCATGATTAGACAGGATGGTGGGGGGGTAAACTGCAAAAACTTTAAGAGCGAGAAACAAACTAACAAAACAAAGGAAAAAGGATGGAGGGAATCTAGGGCAGGGCCATGGGAATGCTAGAGAAATGGAGAGAGTCTGGAAGGGGAAGAGCGGAGAGGGATTGGAGGGGGGAAGGAAGACTGCAAGCTGTTGGATGTTAAAAGGATGAAATCATGGGGACAACACAGACATGCATCCCACACCACACAGACATGCATCCCATCTCTAGTACGCACCCCCTCGCACACAGACACAGGCACCTTCTCTCTGCACATCACACACACACACACACACACAGACATGCATCCCATCTCTAGTACGCACACCGAGACAAAGGCACCTTATCTCTGCACATCACACACACACACAGACATGCATCCCATCTCTAGTACGCACACCGAGACACAGGCACAGGCACCTTATCTCTGCACATCTCACACACACACAGACATGCATCCCATCTCTCGTACGCACACCGAGACAAAGGCACCTTATCTCTGCACATCACACACACACAGACATGCATCCCATCTCTAGTACGCACCACCGAGACAAAGGCACCATATCTCTGCACATCACACACACACAGACATGCATCCCATCTCTAGTACGCACCCCCTCGCACACAGACACAGGCACCTTATCTCTGCACATCACACACACACACAGACATGCATCCCATCTCTAGTACGCACCCCCTCGCACACAGACACCTTATCTCTGCACATCACACACACACACACACACACACAGACATGCATCCCATCTCTAGTACGCACACCGAGACAAAGGCACCTTATCTCTGCACATCACACACACACAGACATGCATCCCATCTCTAGTACGCACCCCCTCGCACACAGACACAGGCACCTTATCTCTGCACATCTCACACACACACACACACACACACACACACACAGACATGCATCCCATCTCTCGTACGCACACCGAGACAAAGGCACCTTATCTCTGCACATCACACACACACAGACATGCATCCCATCTCTAGTACGCACCCCCTCGCACACAGACACAGGCACCTTATCTCTGCACATCTCACACACACACAGACATGCATCCCATCTCTAGTACGCACACCGAGACACAGGCACCTTATCTCTGCACATCTCACTCACGCACACACACACATACATGCACGCACCTTACCTCCGCACCGCAATGTGGCATGCGCACACACAAATAATGGGCACCTTACCTCCGCACCGCGCACACACAGGCACAGGCACATTACCTCTGCACCAATGTGACATACACACACACACACACACACACAATAATGGGCACCTTACCTCTGCACCATGCACACACACAGGCACCTTACCTCTACACATCACACACACACATGCTCCCCACCTCTGCACATCACATACGCTCTGCACCACACCCACACGAAGGCACCCGCCCGCCACATCCCATGCACAGACAGGCACACCACCAATGCACCACACCCCACACAGATACTTGGCTACCTGAAGCTATAACTTATCTAAAAGGTGGCAGTGTAGAAACTCAAGAACATGAGACCAGTGTGAGAGGGACAACTAGGGATGGGGTGGGGGGGCAACAAGGTCACAAGCAATGGCTAAGATTTTGGCCTGGCTCCTAAATCCACATAACATTTGTCAAGGCCTGCATACAGAGATCACGGGCACAGCTTACAGAAGTGCAAAAGACAGCACATGACTTGTGCTACTTTCCAATTATACCTCACGCTTTTGGTCACAGTATTTAAAGCAGACTGAATTTCACTAGTGACCTAAAAAAAAAAGAAATGTACTTTGAGCAGATTCCATGATAACTAGATTAATTTCCCCACTTCTGATACAGGAGCTGACATGTTGTGATAAGTCTGTCACTGCATTATCAGCAGAGAAACCTTTCAAGGTCATTCGGTTTCTGAATTCATACCGTTGCTTAATGTAGTGCAGATTATTTCTCCTGAGGGCTAATCATTAGGTACAAATGTACCCTAGGTTTACATAGCATCTCTGTAATAGTTATTCTCCACCTTAACATCACACTATTGAAAGGTGTACAAACAGGACTCAGTAGTTGCAGTGGTTGTCATCACAAAGCAAACAGAGACAGCCAAAGATCTCAATATGTATACTTTGAAAGAAACTATCAAAGCAGGAAACAGGATCCACTATGCAACCTAATGCATATACCGTCAAGTGCACATCCAGGTTCAACAAAAGAAAATCAGAGGAAAAAAAAAGACTTCAGAATACACAAACAGCCAACACAATGCCTCAAAAGCTTGAAAACACACAAGCTCTTATTCTGCTAAGGCCGTCACCAGCTCACTGCAGTAACATATCCTAACATCATGGGTCAGACGAAAAAAAACAACTTCCAGATATCCTTAGGAAACCATTATGTAATCAATTGATGCTGTGCCTAGCCAAAAAGCCTAAAAGGTTGAGTTGCGACTTCTGGGGCTCGGGACAGTGCTTTGGCACTGGCCCTGACCCTGACCCTTCTGCTGCTACCCCTGCTGAGAGCCATGAAAAGGGCTGATATGGTGGGTAGCTAGCACAGTACTTCCTCTTCTTTGGATACAAAGCCTTGGGAAAGAAGTCTCTTAGGCGAATCACCCATCTTTTGAGAAAGTCTTGTCATTGTTAATTTCTCCCGCTCCAGTTCTCCAGCCTTGTCCTCCATTGACTTGCCGATGAGGCTCTCGCCCCAGCAGGGGACATCTGCTAATTTGTCTTGCATCCACTGTTCCAAATCAGAAGACTGCAACCAAGCGAGGCATCAAGCTCCAATGCCTATGGGTAGCTATCCGGGCTACTGACTCAAAGCTATCATAACCCGTCCTGATCACAATATTGAGCACGCTCTCACCCTGGAAAGCAGCCCATGGTACCGTTCCATCCATTCTTATGAAATGACCATCAAGAAATCAGCCAGATCACCTGCTAGATCCCTGAGATACATCCATGTAGAGTTGCTAGGTCTGAATGCGGGCCACCAACATGGAACCCTGGTAGCACTTTCTGCCAATTCCATACAAGGTCCTGGCCTCCCTGCTTGGGGATACAGAGGAGTGGGTGTTAGTGCTCTTGATTCTCCGCATGGCCAACTCGATGACCATAGAATTGTGTGGGATCTGTGATTTCTCCCCTTTGACCTCAATGGGGCAGAAGTTAGGTCCTTCTGGGTCCATCCCTCAAAGGACAGTCATCAGTCCGATGCCCCAAGGTCTTTGGCTCAGAGTGAGCCCAGCCCCCATGTGAAGCCGAAGCCTCGGCAGAGGCCTTCAAAGATGTCAACTTCAATGCCAGTGCTGACGACTCAGAGGGCCCGAAAAGCGATTCAAGCTGGTTTTCCTCTGTTCTTGACCCCCTTGTGAGCCATCTGCAAGCAGAGAGCATAGGTGGAGGACTCATGGTCAGGTCTGAGGCACTAAAGGCACCAGTTATGGTGGTGTGCCATGGAGATGGTCCGGACACACTGGAAGCACTTCTTAAAGCCACTGGCCTGTTTTGACATGTTGCAGAAGATGGCTTCCGCCAAGTCAAAGGTCTCCCAACTTCCAAGCTGGCCAGGGGACGTGAGAGAAAAGACCCATGTGCCAAAAAAGACCACAAGAAAATCTGCGGTGCCAAGGCACTGATGCTCCCAGGGACAGCAGGAAGATGGTGATGAGCACGAGACTGAAAAAAATCACTGAGAAAAATAAAAAAAAAACATACCGATGAGGTATTGATAATTTTCTGGGGACAGACAAGCACCTGACAGGCTCCATGAAAAAAAAAAAAAGACTAAGATGGCTTCTTTGGGCAGGAAGACTGGCATGCATGCGTGGTGGACCTCCAAAAAGCTTCCTTTGAAAGCTGGGTGGCGATCCCCCCAGGGGCACTTTCAGTAATGTGACCCATATGTGAGGACAGACTTCCTGCTTTGTCCCGGAAAACATGCATATACTTTACCTTTAGAAAACCGATAACCTGCCAAACAAATTACCTAAAATTACCCGCCAAATGACAAACGTTTTTCCTTTTATCATATAAAACTTTTGCAATGCAATACAATGTGTGCCTTCAAGTCAGTCCTGACTCCTGGTGACCCAGAAGCTCCTGGGTTTTCTTGGCAGTGTCACCGGAAGTAGATTGCCAGGTCTTTCTTCCGAGGCAATGGAGGGTTAAGTGACTTGCCCAAGGCCACAAGGAGTGCTAGTGGGAATTGAACCCTGGTTGCTTGGTTACCAAGCCAATGTTCTAACCACTAGGCTACTCCTCCACTCCATCATATAAAACTTTTATGGAGCCTAATTTTCTAACCAAAGCTATTTAACAGTTTTTTTCCTATAGCACAGCAGTGCTTCAATTAAGAGTAGAGAATCTGCAGGCTGGCAGATTTCCCCCAAGGCATCTCTACAAAGCCTTGTTCCCTGGGTAAAAGTAGAATTCATGCTTCCATTTCCTAGCATCGTTAACACGCAAATCGTAACCCAAGAACATAAATGCCATACTGGGTCAGACCAAGGTCCATCAAGCCCAGTATGCTGTTTCCAACAGTGGCCAATCAAGCTCACAAGTACTTGGCAGGTTCCCAAAAAGGCACACAGGTTCTACAATGCTCATCCCAGGATCCCAGGTCCTCTTTAATGATGGTTTAAGGACCTTTCCTCCAGGAACTTGTCCAAATCCTTTTTAATCTTTTGTAAAGAACAATGTATGAGAGACAGAACCCAAGGGTCAGAGGGCCATCCCAAATTTATCACACACTTATCTCTGTAAAATCCTGCAATCGGCTTGTCAATGAACAGGCTACACTTCGGCTCAGATGTTTATCAGGTACTCAAATCTAGAAGAATGGCAAAGCTGTGCAAGGATAGAAAAACACCATGGCAACTCTGAGAGGAGCACGATTAGCCCAGTGCTGGAATGTGAACGTTGCATTTTTAGAGGGCATTTCATCGGTGCAGCTGACTCATGAATAAACTGCATAGTTGGGAGGGTTCTTTCAGAAGCCTTGCTTGCTAGTTACATATGTAAATCACATTCACGTGTCAACTGTCATTTTAGAAGGTGTCCAGATGTTCTTTGTATGTGGTAGTTTCAAAGAGGCGTGTTGGGAGCATAGCCTGGGTGGGACAGAAATCCACAAGTGAATTCCCCATTTTATATAGAAAATGTACATCTAAGCCCAAAATGCTCTATATCGGGATTTACATCTACTCCCTGGCACATGTAGGTTTTTAAAGAGTGCATTTCAGCCAGCTTTTACTGGAGGAATTAAAAGAGTTATCCTCCTCACTCCTCTCTACTTTATTTCCCCCTATAAACTGAAATGAGTTAAAGATGGTATCTTCTGTAATTAAATTAGCAAAATGGCTCACATGCACATGTTAAGTGCCGACGTTTACACGTATAAGGTGAAATTAGACCTTACCTGCTAATTTTCCCTAGAGTCCCTCCAGTCCAGACGCAAGGGTTATGCTTGCCCACTAGAAGATGGAGACAGAGCCACTGGTTTGATTATGTTGTTACGGTATAAAGAGTCCTGTGCAGCCCTGTTCTCATCAGTATTTCTGTAACAAAGCAGACACTGCAACTAGAGATTATTAAATGCTTATCCGATACATACAAACATCTCATAGCATACTTACTGAAGAAGCTTTCCTGCTCCAAAGGGCGGCTGGAACAGGAGATATAAACTATCTCAAGACCGTAATTCCAACCCCATGTACCTGCACAGCCTTGGAATGTACCGAGAGCCCAAAATCATCAAGATGAATACACAAATTACTGCTCGGCTCCACAGCCTCAGCACACGTTTCATCACAAAAGGCCGGGAACAAACCAAAACATAGGACAGGTCCTGGACTGAATTGAAGGGATTCCAGGAAAGAAAATTAGCAGGTAAGGTTTAATTTCACCTTCATCTTCCCTCCAGTCCAGTCCAGATGCATGGGACATACCAAAGCAGTACCCAACAACAGGAAGAGGAACAGAACAGAACAGCCCAGCCTGTAGCATACTCCGAGCTGGAGCATGGCAATTCCGCTAAAACATGAAGGTGATAGCACATACCTTTCTGATACCACTAAGCCAGGTTTTGCAGATGAAACACACACTGATGCTAGCCACCGCAACCTGTGCCATAAGAAACAAGTCCGTCGTGCCTTGACAACCGATACACTCTGGAAACCACCACAGACCACACTAAGAGGCAATACTCACATGAATCCACCCATCTCCTTGAAGAACATGACGGAATGGCGGCTATCCAAGTTATACAGCAGCTAAGAACAGAGATCACTGGGGTCACCGAAAACAAATGGTAGGGACAGACAGAAAAAAAACTTAAGTAGCAAGCCCCGGAGAGACCTAAAATGAGAGTTTCAGGGGCCTTAAACAATCCCCTCCCCCTCCCCAAAAAAGTGACCTCAAATCAGGGCCTTCAGGTAGGTAGGTAATCTACATAGAAACATGTCAGCAGAAAAAGACCATATGGCTTATCTAGTCTGCCCTTCTATATCAAATACTATAGTCCCTTTTTTCCTTTAGAGATCTTCTGTATTTTTCCCATGCTTTCTTGAATACAGATACTATCCTCATCTCTACTACTTCCATATTTCTGAGAGGAGCCAAGGCAGCACCCATCCAAAAAGTAGCGATAAAATTCCTCTCAAAATGACTGACCACTGGACTGAGAATGATCTCTCTCCTTGTCTCACCAAGGACCATCAACTGCAACTAAGAGAAACCTAAAGATTTTGCTTGAAGCACGCTGGTAAGTCACTAGGAAAACTAGGTGGTTCTTCTCTGGACTCAACCCCCGCCCCGCTCCTCGAAAGCACAAACCACAACCAAATATGAACCATAGCCACCATGGCCAGTCCGTAACATTCATCACCAGATGACCTTTTAAGTTCCAAGGCCACAGTTTTTCATACCCTTCAGGAGAAGGTGCAGCACAGATTGGGCTCCAATTAGGACTCCCAGGAAGTACTGTCAAAATGCAACTATTTGAAAAGAAACCTATTGGGCCTAGAGGCTCTCATCCTCCCAAGGGCTTATAACCAACACAGTTGAGTCGCCAGCTCAAACTACAACTAGCCTGAAAACCTAACCGGCAATCACTGCATGGACCTCTGTCTGTGGATCTGATCACCTAGGCCTCCAGTGCTAGTAACTCATGGCACTCAGGCCCCACGCTCTCAAACACCACCGCTGTCCAGCCAAGATATGTACATTGGGGCTGATAATTGCCCTTATGAGACAATCCTGCCCCCACAGTTCTGACAGCCGCGCTCTCGATGAGGAACATATTGGACACTGCTTTAAATGACCAGAGCCCTACCACCAGCTCCAGCTGCACCCCTATTCCACATCTGGGATACCAAGAATACTGAAGGTCCCTGTGGCTCTAAGCTTCCACTGGAGGGACACCCAAGCCCCCCATGACATACATGCAATTGAGAAAGCCCACAGGTGAGCCTTAAACACCTGCTCACAACTGTACTACCTTGATATAGTTTCCAACCACTGGTTGGGGGGGGCGGTTTTCACCATCCCACAGTCAGGAACTACTGACGACAGAGACCGAGTCAGAAGGAAGGTAACAGGAAGGGAGAGTCATTACAGGTTTTATCCCTACTCTGGAACAACTGTCTCCCTTAAAATGACATTAAGAGACTAAGGACTCATCTATGTACTGTAATCCAGATAGGCAAATCCCCTATCCAAAACATTCCTTTAATATAGCCAGAGTCAAACCAAAACAAAACAAACCAGCAATACCCAAGACTGTCTAAGCAAATTAAGCCAGGAAAAGTAGGAAGGCAGACTGGTTTGACACCATTGCAACATGCAATGTGTGCCTTCAAGTCAATGCCGATTCCTGGCGACCCAGCAGTTTCTAAGTTTCCCTGTCAATGTGACCAGAAATAGATTATCAGCCTCTTCTCCAAGGCAATGGAGGAGTAAGTGACTTGCCCAAGGCCACAAGGAGTGCTAGTGGGAATCAAACTCTGGTCTCTCGGTTACCAAGCCACTGCTCTAACCATTAGGTTACTCCTCCACGCTTTACTAACTCAAGGTAGAGAACTGGAGAAGCCCCTCTTTCTGACAATCTCTCTCTCATCTGAAATAGAACGATCCTTCTCTTCTGACAAAAATATACCAACCTAAACTCTGCCAATGCTCAGTTGAAACTGGACAGGCCCAATGTGTAGAAGATAAGAACTTGCAAGCAGAGCTCCAACTAATCTCCCCTGTAAAGAAGAATGCTGAAGCCTGAAGAGCAAACAGCCTGAACACTCCTATTCTGTCACTGACCAGGAAACATGCAAATTAAGGCATATCCATAGTGAATCCTATCATATGAAGAGTGTTTAAGAAGCATCTTATATTAAGTGAGGGAAACCAAAGAACGAGAACTACCCTACCCAATGGTAATGTACACTACCTCTTATCACGTAGTCCATGCAAATGATAGATCCCTACCACCTAGCAAAGGTGGTATGGAACCCTGGAGTAGCCATGAATATCCACTGCCAATCAAGGTCTCTCAGCAGAGAGAGCTAAGAGTGCCCCTTGAAACCCATGGACAAAACTGACCATGCGACACTCACCACAAACTAAAAACGAACTACTGGTATTGGCCACCCGAGGCCAAGACAGTCACCCCAGTGCATCTGATTAAGGAAGTCCCTCACCTATCTTCCTTGTCTTTCTTCTTAATATTTTAAAAAACTACTATTGTGGTTGCCTATACCTGGGCCAACCTCTGATATTATGGAAGATATACATAGTAGGATGTTGGAAGAAAACTGAAGACCATGAATGTTCTTGCCACAAGCAAGGTACTGAAAACACCGGAGACTGAGTTGTGGTAGCACCTTCTGAAGAAACCCTTTTCAGAACAATCATAATACAAAATGATTAGCTTCTAAATGAGTGACAAACTACAGCGAAAGAGCCTAGCCTGAAGCGCAGAACTCCAAGAATCTTGGAACATTCCACCTTGACTGCATGTTACTACACGAAGACAAATCTAATGTCATCTCCTGATCGTAGTATGCGGAATAAGGGTTGAAACTGATCCAGCTACTATGAACCTAATAGAGAAAAAACAGAAAGTATACAACCACACCAAATCCAGTAGTGTACCACCAGAACACGGCCACAGAACGTGCAAGGCTACATTGACCACATAGACCATGCCAGTCCCCACATAGCTGATGTCATGCAATTAAGACTGCCGCTATTGTAAACTGCTCTGGGATTACAGAGCGGAATATAGGAAGGAGCAAACCAAAGAGACTGCCACTGGAAATAGCCAAAAACACCAGCAAGGAGAATGAACTAAATAGACTCCCCTACCAAGCCGCAGCCACCAGAAAATAAACTGCTGCTCAAAAAACAAGGATGGCTAGGCCAAAATTACTACCTACAGCTAGAGTCCCTGAGAAGAGCAAGGTAGCCACCGGCCCTGACCTTCACAAGCCCTGTGGACAGAGGAGAGAGTTCCTTGACAAGAAAATCTCCCTGCTGACGGAAGACACACCTGCCCTCCAAAGGCTCAATCCTGGAGGAATTGCTTCTTTCCCCCAACTCCAGTTTGCTCCGTAAGGAAACACAACCAGGCCTCATTCACCTTGCCAAAGCAGAGAGCTGGATGCGCTATGAAAATGGTGGACATTTGTGCTGAAATTCCCTCAGATCTCCTGCCCAGTCGGCCATGGCCATTCCTTACCGCAGCATTACAGACTCCAGCATCTCTTAGTTTCGTTGCACCCCCTCTTTTTGTTTTTTTTTAATCTTCAGAAGCAACAGCAAAATACAGCTGAGGCCTGGGACACAGTGAAGATTCCCGAGCAGGTCAGCCGATTGCAGTTTTGTCTGTTACAGCCTCCCTCTAAACTGTAGAAGACAGAAGCTCCAATGAAAGAAGAGAACTCTGTGCATGTCGGCGTCAAATGGCTGGCCGCAACTATCGCAGTGACAGCCATGGGGAAAGAAAAGCTTCTGCTACTTCCATTTTTTTTTTTTCCTCTTCCCCCACTGGCGTGGCAAGCTTAAATATACAGGTGGCCTCCTCCCCAGTAAATGATATGTCAGCCTTGGAGACCTCCTTCCTTAGCTGGGCAATGGAGGTCTCAAACTCTACCCCACCCACAGAGCTTACTTACAGTGTCAAGCACCCAGAGCACACTGGAGCAGAAAGCACAGTTACTTACCTGTAACAGGTGATCTCTGGGAACAGCAGGAATTAGTCCTCACATATGGGTACGTCGGTACCGACGGAGCCTGCGCGGGAAAGCTCCCCAGCTTCCCAGAAAGGAAGCTTTTGGGGCCTCCCACTGCACATGCGCGCTGCCTTCCCGCCTTCCTGACCAGCTCTCCTCAGTTCGAGTTTATAGCTGAGACAATAGAGAGAGGAAAGGAAGATAGACAGAAGATACAACTCCTAGGGGAGGTGGGTGGGTTGTGAGGACTAATTCCTGCTGTTCCCAGAGATCACCTATTACAGGTAAGTAACTGTGCTATCTCCAGGAACAAGCAGGAATAAGTCCTCACATATGGGGACTCCCTAGCTAAGATGCCTGGGAGATCCCGTTCCACGGTTCGCCATCTTCATATGGATCTCAGGCATCCATCCTGGGAAGGTGGGCAGGAGTTGTTCAAGTATGGAACAGGTGTTTGAGGACAGCCTGACCAAACAAGGCATCCCGGCGGGAGTCCTTGTCCAAGCAGTAATGGGCTGTGAAGGTATGAACCGAGGCCCATGTGGCGGCTCGACAGATCTGATCTATGGAAACAGAGTGAAGATGAGCCATAGAAGTGGCCATGGCTCTCACATTGTGAGCTGTGACATGGCCTTCCAGAGAAACGTTTTTACTCTGGTAAGCAAAGGAAATACACTGAGCAATACAATTGGAAAGTGTACGTTTGGAGACTGGACGTCCCAAATGAGAAGGATCAAAAGCCACGAAAAGCTGGGAAGACTTTCGATGTGGCTGGGTCCTGTTGAGGTAAAAGGCAAGAGCTCTTTTGCAATCTAAAGTATGAAGGTTCCTCTCTGCACCGGATGCATGAGGAGCCGGAAAAAAGACAGGTAGATATACCTCTTGATTAAGATGAAAAGGCGAAACCACTTTGGGCATAAAGTGGGGGTTCGTCCTAAGGACCACCTTATCATGATGAAATCTAATATAAGGTGGATTAGCCACTAAAGCCTGCAGTTCACTGATGCGGCGAGCTGAAGTGACTGCAATGAGGAAAACTACCTTCCATGAAAGAAATTTCAAGGAGGTGGAGTGTAAAGGCTCAAAAGGTGGCTTCATAAGCTGACCTAGAACTAGGTTCAAGTCCCATGCTACCGGTGGAGGTCGGATGGGAGGCTTAGTTAAGAGTCAGGCCTCTCATAAATCTTGCAACAAGCGGATGAGAGGAGACAGGTTGTCCATTTATAGGTTTTAAGGATGCTGCAATAGCACTCAAATGGACTCTTACTGAATTCGTCTTAAGGCCTGCATTAGAAAGATGCAGGAGATAGTCTAGTAGAGAATTCAAAGGAAGTGCTAGAGGGTCAAGACCCTGTTGAGCACACCAAATGGAAAAGCGTTTCCATTTGAAAGCATAGGAACGCCTCGTGGAGGGTTTCCTAGAGGCATGAAGGATATCTTTCACTGGTTGAGAAAGATTGAAGTCATGAAGGCTTAGGCCTTCAGTAACCAAGCTCTGAGGTGTAGGGACTTGGGGTTTGGGTGCCACAAAGTCCCCTCCTCCTGAGACAGAAGGTCTGGCGCAGCTCCCAGGTCCAAGGAGGGTCCCTGGGAGAGATGCAGAAGTAGAGGGAACCACACTTGGCGTAGCCAGCGTGGAGCTATGAGGATCATGGATCCGTGATCCCTCTGTAGTTTGAACAGAGTCTTGGGAATCAAAGGAATGGGTGGAAAGGCATATAGGAATTCCTGACCCCAATGCAGGAGGAAGGCGTCGTTGGCCTGAGCTCCCTGACACGGAATCCTGGAACAGAACCGGGGAAGTTTGGCATTCCATGGACTTGCAAAGAGGTCTATGTCCGGGGTTCCCCATTCCTGAAAGATTTTGCCTATCTGGTCCATATGTAGGGACCATTCGTGTGGGAGCAGAACTCGACTGAGTCTGTCTGCCCGAGAGTTTTGAACCCCTGGAAGATATACTGCCAGAAGATGAATTTGATGCTCTCTGGCGAAGGCCCATAATCTGAGAGCTTCGTTGCAAAGCGACAGAGAGCCTGTCCCTCCTTGTTTGTTTACGTAGAACATGGCCACCTGATTGTCTGTCTGAACTAAGACGGTCAGGTTGACAAGGAGGGTATGGAATACTTTGAGGGCAAAGAAGATTGCTCGCAGTTCCAGGAGGTTGATGTGAAGGGTGGTCTCCTGCGGAGACCAAGTACCCTGAGTGGAGAGGGATTGTAGATGGGCTCCCCACCCTGTTTGGGAGGCATCTGTTGTGAGGGTTGCTTGGGGCAACAAAGGTTGGAAGGGGGCCCCCAACAACAGATTCTTGGTGGACATCCACCATTGGAGGGACCAAAACAGACGTTTTGAGGTGAGTATTTGGTCGGAGAGCGCTCCTGATGCTTGAGTCCACTGGGTGGCCAAGGTCCATTGAGCTGCTCTCATATGAAGACGAGCGTAGGGCACCACGTGTACCGTGGAGGCCATGTGGCCCAGAAGTCGCAGCATTTCTCTGGCTGTCAAGTGACTGCTGGACTGAGCTTGGGAGGCCAAGCACAGCAGACGTTGGCCCCGGACTTGAGGCAGGTAGGCCCTTGCAGTGGTGGTGTCCAACTGGGCCCCTATGAATTCTAGAGACTGAGTAGGGGTAAGTTGAGACTTGGGAAGGTTTACCACCAGTCCCAGATACTGCAGAAGGTGCCTTGTGCGGTCCAGGGAAATCTGGGCCTCTGACTGAGATGGAGCTCGGATGAGCCAGTCGTCCAGATATGGGAATACAAAAATTCCCAGACCTCTTAGAAATGCGGCAACAACTGCCATGCATTTGGTGAACACTCTTGGGGCAGAGGCTAGACCGAAGGGAAGTACTCTGTACTGGAAATGTTTTCCCTGAAACAGAAATCTTAGATATTTTCTGTGGGATGGGTGGATGAGTATATGTGTGTACGCATCCTTGAGATCTACAGAACAAAGCCAATCCTGACTCTGAAGGTATGGAAGGAGAATGCCTAGAGAAAGCATTTTGAATTTCTCCTTGTACAGAAATCTGTTCAATTCTCTCAGATCTAGGATAGGCCTGAATCCCCCTGTCTTCTTTGTTATGAGAAAATAAGGGGAGTAGAATCATGTCCCTTGTTGAAGAAGAGGAACCTCTTCTATTGCCCCTTGGGCAAGGAGAGAAGAGACCTCCTGATCCAACAGGTCCAGGAGAAAAGGGGGAGAATTGAAGTGCCTCACCATGGTATATGGAGGAAGGTTGGAAAAATGAAGTTTGTAGCCCTCTCTGATGATAGAGAGGGTCCATTGCTCTGATGTGATTTGCTCCCATCTGGGAGCAAAGTGAGCTAACCTTCCGGGAATGGTGAGGGGCTCTGGTTGTTCTAGAGCCAGAAATGTTAAGTTCTCTAGGGGCAAGTCAAAACCCCTGAGGGGGTTGAGCCTGCTGAGGAGTGGTAGACACTGCAGGCTTTGACTTTGCCTGTTTAGGTTGCTGACGTTTAGTAGCAAAGCGAGGCTGAGAAGATTGTTGGCCAGTATTTGTGGAAAATCTGGCCTTCTTGTAGTAAGGCCTCTTGAAAGACTTTTTCTTGGCAGGGGCAGAGGTAGACTTAGAAAGTCTATCCAAGGTAGCATTCTCTGCATCCATTTGGGTGGCTTTAATTTGCCAGTCCTTACCAAATAAGTTCTCACCTGTACAGGGCAGATTCCGTAAGCCATCTAGGACCCAGGGTTCTAGGTCAGAGGCCTGGAGCCAAGCAAGTCGTCGGGCTGCAATAGCAATGCCCGAAGCTCTACCGGCACCCTCAAAGGAATCAAAAGCTGCTCTGTTGGAGAACTTAGAAACATCTAAAAGCTGTTTCACCAGAGAAATGAACTCCTCTTTTCTATCCTCAGGGATAAAGGAGGCAAAAGGTGGTATCTTTAGGGCAAGTTCTCTAAGAAACATGCCCATATACAGACTGTAAGAGTTAATCCTGGCTATAAGCATAGTAGCCTGGAAACTTTTCTTGCCAAAAGAGTCTAGGGTCTTACATTCTCGTCCTGGAGGGGTAGAAGAGTGCCTTTTGGTACTCTTAATCTTTTTCAGTGCAGACTTCACCACAATGGAATGGTGAGGCAACTGAGTCTTTTGAAAACCAGGAGGAGGAGGGACCCGGTACATGGTGTCCAGCCTACGAGAATAAGGAGACAACGTTAGATGAGCCTCCCATAAGTCCATCAAGTGTTCTTGAAGGATTTCATGGATAGGCAGGGTAACTGCCTCTTTAGGAACCTTGGGGTATCCTAAAATATCCAATTTCTTTGATCTAGGTTCTTTTTCTGAGGATGTGGTAATAGAAAGTCCTTAACTAATTCAATAATGAATTCTTGAAAGGACAAATCCTCTGGTGGAGACATTCTCCTCTTTGGGGAAGAGGGGTCTTCATGAAGAACCAGAGACAGCTCATCAGAGTCCTCAGAGGAGTTAAAATCCTCTGAGGAATCAGAGTATTCTCTATTTGCTTCCAACGCACGATACGCATACCGATCGGTATCGACATCGGGCGTACCGGGTATGGGATCGGTATCGGGTAAAAACCCGGATCCGGCATGCGGAACCGATCTGCGTTTGGAAGTCGATGGTCTCGGTTCCGGTATGGGAGACGATACCGGAACCGGACCCGGTATCGCTGAACGCGATACCGAGGGCGTCGCAGCATTGATAAAAGCCAGCATGGCCTGCTGCATGGTCTGAACAGTATTGCTCATAGACGCCACTGCTGCCTGGATGTCGGTACCGGTATGGGCCGGTACCCCAGAGCAGTCCAACAGGTGATCAGTCGAGGCCGTGCCATCGATGTCAACCTGTAACCCCATAGATGGTGCTTTGGAAGCCAGAGCTTCCCGCCGGGGTTGTTTGGCTGGGGCAGGATCCTCAAACTCAAAAGAGAGAGCCTCTCGATGCTTTGAGGGAGATTTGCTCTTTGAGGACCTGCCCACAGAGGGTTTGGTTACCTGAGATCGATCCGGAGAGGAAGACCTGGATGACTGTGATGCTGGATTATCCGAAGCAAACAGCATATGGAACTTGTTGGCCCGGTTCTGCAACCCACGTTTAGACATCTGGGAGCAGGATGGGCAGTCCGGTATGGAGTGGTCAGGTCCCAAACATTTAAGACACCATTCATGGGTGTCTGTAACAGAAATGACAGCACTGCACTTGGTACACTTTTTGAAACCAGGAGCTGGCTTCTCCATGAGGAGAATTTGAGTAGGCCTGAAGGCCTAACAAAAGCTACCAAGCTGTGCTGAAGAAAAAATAAAGATTTTTTTTTTTTTTTTTTTAAAAAGAAAGAAAGAGAGACCGGCGGTACCGGTTTCGGTATGGGGAAGGCAGGTACGCGGTCTAAAGAAAACAAATAAAATTAACAATTTCTTCAGCGGTGACAGGAACACGACCTGCTGGCTCCGCGGAAAAAGAGAAACTGAGGAGAGCTGGTCAGGAAGGCGGGAAGGCAGCGTGTATGCGCAGTGGGAGGCCCCAAAAGCTTCCTTTCTGGGAAGCTGGGGAGCTTTCCCGCGCAGGCTCCGTCGGTACCGACGTACCCATATGTGAGGACTTATTCCTGCTTGTTCCTGGAGATCTGAGAACTCTACCTCCCTGGCTCCTTGGAATGAGACAGCCTCCGATCTCTCCCAGCCCCCTCCCAGAAGTTGTGGAGGCAGAAGGGAGGATGCTGTGCACCCTGAATTCTGCTCCTTCCCAAAAACCCAGGAGGGGAAAGGGGAAATTGCCTCCATCGGGACTATTCCAACAAGTTCCCCAAAATGTTTGAGACCTGGTGAGTGGGTGGGGGGGGGGGAGGAGGAAGAGGAGGGGGGGACCTGGCACCACCAGGTTTTGCACTCCAGGGCCTTGTTGTCAGCAACAGCTGACTACTGCCCCAGATCTCCAGTCATCGTCTACTTACTCTAATTCAGCCTGCACAGGATTCAACAACCTCCATCTGCTGGAGACTGAGAAATACTGACGAGAGCATGGGTGCACAGGACCCTTTATATCGTAACATCATATTCAAAACCAGTGACTCCAATCTCTATCTGCTGTGGGCGAGCATAACCCATATGTATGGACTGGGACAGTGGGGAAGTTGTCAAGTTTCGTCCGTTGATAACTTTTGCACAATGAAATTCGTTAACTAGCTGCTCCTGTTGCACACCGATATAAATTTCTGTGCGCTCCTTCATCTCCTTCTATGTATTTTAGCAACATCTCCATGTTTAGCAGAGCTATTTCTAAACTGCCATCGAAATTATGTCCCACTTTTGACATCTCATTTCTGATGTCGTATCTACAATGTGCCTTCACATGTGGTTACAACCAGGGCTTTAAAAAAATAATCTTTTCCTCTAAAATTGCCAAGTAGCATTTGACAGCAACTGTTCTCCCAGCTGACACCGATTGCTTGGGGAGTCAATCTGATCACTTATAAGCCAGCTATATTGAATTGCAGCTCAGTCATACCCATGCATTATCCTACCAAAGCATTTCCTAATATCAGCAAAGATGATTGCAGGACATGGCCATTCATCCTTTTGCTATATTCAGCCTTCATGTTCTCCCATATTGTACAAAGGTCCACCCCCTCCCGAGAACATCAAACCTCGCACCATTTGATAATATGCCACAAGGGAATGGACAGATTCAAACGCATTCTTCTTGCACATTTTCTTGCTAACTTCTGGGTCTGCATCTGTCTGAAATAAAACAAAAAAACACAGACCATGCATCACTGAAAAGGATCTTTTCATTCATCATAAAGCAAACCGTAAACAGGTTGCGAGTCAGCGCTCTGGATGACGAGAGAGAGGTGGTGACCCCACTCCACTAGGGTGTATTTGCTACTTTTAACTGAATGAATATTTCTCCCATCTTCTTATCCAATTATTTTATTCTTATGACTTCCGACCATGTGCAGGCTTTAGGTCAAGAAAACTAAGCAACATTTTCAACACCTGTGGAATGCGAGTGCTCTGTAAAGCAAATTCTGGAGTAACCTGTTGGTACATATTACAATGTTCTTTCTGCGTTTCATGAAAATTCTCCAAGTTCATGTGACTTTCCTATGTGTTAACTGCTAAGGCTTTGGATATCAAACCCCCCAGTAACTGAAATATCAAAATTACACAGCAATTTCCAAGAGCTTGAAGTAGAAAACTGAAAGCCAGCGAGAGATGCTCAGTTCATCAAGTAACTGTACAACCACTTTCTCAGACTGCAGTCTGAATATAGAGCTATACAAATTGCACATGATAAAGACCCCGTGTTATCTCAGCAGTCCTGTGATTAATACAGTTTGCTGTCAAGCCAGACTTGGCTTCTATTCTCAGCTCACATCAGTTCTCCAGCAAAGTGGACCTAAAAGTGCTTTACAAAGAGAGGAGGTGGAAAAAGGGTCACTCTACAGCAGCACCTGCTGGCAGTACAAAGAGAAGCACTGGAAATTGTTCTGAACTGGAGATTCGTCTCAGATTAGTTAGTACCCATCTTCTGTAGGACAATTGACGTGGGAAGAGACTGGAGGTCACTTACAATGGAAATAAGTTAGAGATAAATAAACGGGATAGCTAAAGAGCACAAAAATGATGGGAGGCTTTCCTGGAACATTCTAGCTCATTCCAATAACTGGTTACTGCTTATAAACATTTCATTCTTTTACCTAAATATTCATATTTCATCATCAATAGTGATTACCGTTAAACTCTAGCTTTTCTGAGATGAAAGTAGAATAAAAAAATTATAAGGAAAAAATAATCACAAAAGAAAAAGGATGAATATTGTGAGCTGTACAAACAAGGTAAATATCACAGGAGACTTCTAAATGTACTTGTACATGGGTTATTGCATTTTTAAAAACTTTTGTTTTTTATTTTACAATGTCAGACATTTTACATTTTGGTAAACAAGTCAGCAGTTTTAAATAAAAAAATACTTTTTTTGCATCCCTTGCAAACACATTCTCTACATCGAGATAGATCTATAAATTTATTCCCAAAGTTGGGAAAACAAGATAAAAGGACTCAGCATAACCAGATTTTTTGTCAACGTTTAAAAAATAATCTAGTCACTTCTTATGCAAGTGCTGGGACTTAACAGGATGTTGGTTTGTGCTGTGATCTTTATTTTTACACATGGCTTTTAGAACCAGGTCTTCCCAAAATATTTTTAAGAGGGGAAGGCTCTCTAGGAAAGGTTTTCTGGTTTCTTACTACAAGCCAATTACTGCCCTAATAAATCTGCCTACTATACTGGCCAGAGTATCTGAGATAACAATGAGCAATCACAGCTACGGCTTGCAGCAAGTATAAGCCAAGGGCACATGAAGGGCAGGCAAAAGATGGGATCTCAGATCTCTTCCAATATAATTGTTATAAACAGCAGAGGAAGAAAGCCTCTCCAGGTCACTCAAGCCTAAGCATGGCTAAGGAGAACCGAAGATTTGTTCTCCCTTGAACACTATACCAACCCGAGCATTTCACTTGCATCATCATGACCTGGGTGTGGCCTCCACAGACTACTTCTAATTTACATTTTGGCTCTCAAACTCTTGAAAGACAAAGGAAAGAACTAAAATAAACCTACCAGAATGAGGAGCAGTTCCTCTAAGTAGCAGGCAATTACATTCTCGTCTTCGTACAGTGCCCAGCTGCGCTGTTGAGCGTCATCTTTGTGCCTGGCTAGATCTGCAAATATCACCTCCAGACGCTGCTCATCATGACATATCTGACCAGATGGCAGGCCAGAAGTCAAATCCTTTAACAAAATTGAAAGCTTTAGGGGAAAAAAAATTGCTTATTCCATTTCATAAATGCTTCCCACAAAGGATATTGGTTTTCAAACTTCACTCGCTTGATTCTTCACCTATTTGGTAAACACAAGTGAAAAATCAAGAGCGCCGACCCAGCAGTTTCTTCCTGCTCCTTTGTACTTCCAGTTCATTCAGAACCTAGGCAGACATCTAGCACCATGAGCCTTCACTCAAAGCTACCTGGGGAACTCGCGCCCCCCCCCCCCCTTATTTCATACCTCATCCCAACTTACTTTAGTCACGTCACTGCCCTGCACGAGGGCTCTGTCCATACACTGCAATCATGGACCCTAAATCCAGCTGTTAGGTGTCACCACTGCACAATGACTTGTGAATCCAGCCTCCACAGCACCCAAGCCATAGATGACCGGGGAGGGGAGGGGGGACAGAAGACCTGAACCAAGAACTGAGGAAGGTTCCTCCATGACAATTCACAGCACTGCCAATGAGCCACTAAACTAACCTGCTAACTAGCATGTCTGCTAAAGGATTTAAAATGCAATAAAGCAAAGTTACTCACCTGTAACAGGTGTTCTCTGAAGACAGCAGGAAATCAGTCCTCACATATGGGCGATGTCAGCATGCATGGTCTAACTTCCAAAGGCTTTCTTTGAAAGCTGGGGAAGTGAATCTGCATGGGCTCAAGTCAATGCCGATCTCACCCATGTGAGGAATGACTTCCTGCTTGTTCACGGTGAATGAGGTTAAACACAGGTTAAGTAACCTGAACCATTTTACTTATATAGGTGCAGTGGCACTTAACCTTGAATAAATATGCCCGCTAAAAATGTTCAGTTTATTTGTATAAAACAAATAAATGTAGCTGACTACATTGCATGTACAATAAGAAACCTAAAATCTGATGACTATAGAAAGTAAACTGCGAGCATGAATTCATAAACCTTTTATGAAACACTTTGTGAATACTGATAATTAGCAAGTACAAATCAACAAGGTATCGGGAGAAGTGCTTTTGGTTTACCATCTAGGTGTCACTGCATTGCCTCACATTCATTTGCATAACTTTTATGAAAGGGATCACTTGTCCTTTTGGAAGAAGATCGAAGACTGGCTTTTCTCCCAGGTATTTGGTGAATTGTCTCTCTGCAACTACTTTTATTATGAATGCTATTGTAAATCACTAAGTCTCGATAGGTAGATATAAATCAATAAATGAAATGCAATGGTTTGCATCCCTACATTTTATCATTGCTTCTGTTTTTTCAAACTTAATTGAATGTCAGCAAATGGCCTTTCCATGAATTATTTGGTCAAAACTGTTGTAACAACAATGAGTCAAGATCTCCTTGGAAGAATTTCACACAGAACAAAATATTATCAGCATACATCTGAAATTCTAAGCCATAATGTCACAGTAGTTTATGTAAGGGAGTTAAGTACATCTTAAATAGTGTGGCAGATGTGGTAGATCCCTGTGGTACCACTCGTCTCAATGAAAAACCATGCACACTTTGTCTCTAGACAAATCTGTCCATAACAGTCATGTAGAAGAGAGGTAAACTTATCAGACAGTATCATGAATTCCCAGCTCTGAAGGGCCACAAACGCAAGGGTTAAGGGAGAGGAAAAAACCTGAAGGATGTCTCAAACCCTCCAGGATAGAACAGATCTATGAAACCTCTTCAGGAGAAGGTTCTTCAATGAGTAGAGCCGCCATGGCATCCAGAATCAAGGACAAGGCTGGGCTCCCAGAAGCATGGATAGGTAAAAGTGAAGGATAGCGGTGCTTAACCCTCTTGGCACCCAAGAGGGAGACTTCAAAAGGGCAACAGGTCTACTGTAAGGGAATGCAGAGCTCCAGATCCCCATGAGGGGGGGGCTGCCACACAGCCACCAGAGACTGAAAGCAACCCATGAGCTGCTGCTCAAAGTTGGCCAAGAATAGGTTGTGGAGACCCAGAAGACCTTCAGGGGTCTGCTAGCTCAAGACCAACATCGCCTCACCACTTCAGCTAAGACCATGCAGCCCCTCCAAGATGGTCCTAGACCCCCCCCCCATGGGGGTCCCAAAATTCCAAATCATGCCCCAAAGCTTTTCCACTGCACTCAGGATAGAAAGGAGCAAGCTGTGGCACTCACCTGACAGAAGCCACAACTATTACAGCTCTGGGCACCCAGCATCACGGCTGATCTCAGCAGCAGTCAAAAAAAAAAAAAAAAGTGAAGACCGACCAAACATCCACAGCTAAAAAACAAAGGCAATTCCTTTCCATGTAAGGTCAAACTAGTGAAATTTGAGAAGGGTCTCCCCAACCATCCACACAGACCTGAGGGAAGGCCAGCTGTCGATTTTTGCTTTAATAAAGCAGCTTAAAATAAAAATAAATTTAAAAAAAATTTTAAAAAGGAGGCGAAGTCAATTCAAAGAATAGAGGGGAGGGAAAGAAAAGAAAAAATAAGGACAAAAGTGAAGCAGAACTTGCAAAAGTAAGATGGGAGAAAGGGCCATAAGAATATAAGATATGCCATAATGGGTCAGACCAAGGTCCATCAAGCCCAGCATCCCATTTCCAACAGTGGCCAATCTAGTTCACAAGCACCTAGCAGGTTCCCCAAAAGACACAGGGCCTGTATGCAGGATCGTTCTAAAGCGGTCCAGTCTAAACAGCACTGGATACAGAGCAACTACCTGCTCAAGGAGATAGGGGCATACGAAAACTAATGTTGGACCAAGGTCTCAAAACACAGGCCACAAGACCGTGATCTGGACTAAGAGAGACTGGTCTGCATGCATTGCTGCACCAGTCCACGGTCTGCTTCCATCAGATGACAAGACAACATTGGCAAGTCTGAGTGCTGCACCACCAGTTATATTATAGTCAATGATGTGACTCAAGGTTGCTCTGGCCTGCCTCTATCTGCTGGCTGGGAAGCATAACCCACTCATCTGGACTGGTCTAGCAGGATAAAGGAAGACGAACGCAGTTGGAAGCTCACTGCACTCTTATCTAACAGCGCAACTCCATCCCCATCACTCCCCCTTCCAAATGCAAGAATATCAGTCAGGCAATCATAATTTATTAAGCAGTTATCAGCAGGTGTTAGCCATGTCTCAGTCAATTCCAAAATATCACATATAGCTAACAAAAAAAAAATAAATGTATGGCACCTTATTGCTACAAGAATGAACATTCAAATGTTGCCGCCATAGAAGCAGCAGAAGACACACTGCTCTTGGCGCAGAACAGAAGCCATACCTTG
Source organism: Ichthyophis bannanicus (assembly GCA_033557465.1). Taxonomy (NCBI): domain Eukaryota; kingdom Metazoa; phylum Chordata; class Amphibia; order Gymnophiona; family Ichthyophiidae; genus Ichthyophis; species Ichthyophis bannanicus. The sequence continues at coordinate 146,766,699 of CM066046.1, read as the reverse complement.
CCACACTCTGCAAGCCACCATAGCACCCCTGCCCGGTAATAGACCTCAATAGACCACTAGGAAGAAAACCAAAGACCATCACCACCACAACAGCCCACAAAAACACACAGCGGGGTAAATTAAACTGGTAAAAGGTAAACATCCTACAATAGCCACAAAGATGCCCATAAAGGGGCAACACAAGCCGCTTAGGTGTGCCCCGTCAGTGGTGTGCCTCAAAAGGTATTCCTCTTAGAAGAGCTTTCATGGTGCAATTTGGTGTCATTAAAGGGGCATAGCTGACTGCTGCCGAAACTGCAAAAGGTCACCGTTCTCGCAGTATGCTGACAAAATCAGTCCCAACAAGACGTCCTGCTGACAAATTAGGTACTAGTACTGATCATTTATATAATGCTATAAGGTGTACACAGCACTGTACAGATACATGTAAAGACTAAGCTCTGTTGAGCAGGGACCATCTAGTTAAGACACAAAACAACAGCTGAGGAAACAATACAAGTAGTAGTATGTAGTAGTACAATTAGGGAAAGGTAAGGAGACGCATAGAAGATGAAGCAGATCGGCATCCAAAAGCAGCCTTAAAGAGGTGAGCTTTTAGCATCATGGATTTGAAAAGAGGCAGAGATGGAGCTTGACGTACAGACTCGGGTAGTTTGTTCCAGGCATAAGGAGCAGCGAGGTGAAGGATCAAAGTCTGGAGTTGGCAGTGTAAGGAAAACAGCATAGAGAAGCAATACACCAGAAGAACAGAGTTCACGAGGAGGGGTGTAAGTAGACAATTAACCCAAACAGCAACCCTCTTTAAAGTGCTTTCTGGAGCAATTCAATGACATTATTAGAAGGGAGAGCGCTTACAACCACGGGAAACTAAGTGCATCTGGAATCCACTCGCAACTCTGCCTTTTTCTTTCCTGGCCCCAAACTCTGGAACTCACTGCCCCCAAAGCTAAGGAAGGAATGTTCAAAACCCATCTCTTCTGTGCAGCTTTTGACCTTCCCCCACCTATCTTTCCTTCCGCCTTTCTCCCCCCCACCCCCCGCCACATTGATGTCCTACTCCTTGCCCTTTGCCTCCTCTCTCTCTTTCCTGTCTAATCATTGGCATTCTGTTTCCCTTTCTACGCAGCATTTAACTGTATTGTAAACCGCTCAGATACTTGCGTGTTGGGAGATATAATAAGAATTAAATAAAGAAAAATAAAGATAAAACTCCTCTAAGTACCCCCGCATATACTTGAAATAAGCAAAATTTAGTAACAGATCTTGATTATGGAATGGACAGAAACCATCAAAGTCCTGTAGAACAGCGTTTCTCAAGTTGGTCCCGATATACCCCTTAGCCAGTCTGGTTTTTAGGTTATCCACAATGAATATGCATGAAAGATTTGCATGCAATTCATTATGGGTATCCTGAAAACCAGACTGGCTGGGGATACATCAGGACTGGCTTGAGAAACACCAGCATAGAGCATCACACAAAGATGCAACTTCATCTTCTGCAGTCTAAAAGCTCAGATCGCAATTAGACACCCTGTCATATGTTGCTTTAGCAAGAACTGAGGTGTGCACTAATTAGGACCTTTTAACTAGATAACTGCAGTACAGCTACAAATTTCTGTAATTTGCAGCTGTTAATTACACTCTGTCATGCTGAGTAAACGGGAAAAAAAAACGCGCTGTTCTTTGCGATGATATCTTCCAGCATCACATTCAAGGGAATAAATTTCCAGTTGTATACAGAGTAAACAACTGGTTATAGGGTTTTTCTGAACCTTCTGTGCATCACAACAGCATCTTAATCTAATGAATAATGGAGGGCACTGATGAAGGAACAAAATCACACAAGCAGATTTGACAAAGTTGATATCTTTGTAAAATGCAAGTTGAACTCAGGAAGATGACATTAGGAGTACAAGGAGGTAAACTGACAGGAGATGTAGCCACATCAAGTTCTTAAATTCTTCACAAAAAATGTTTTGTGCTCTAAAGATTTACTTTCCAATGAGTGGGTTAACCTTTATTGAATATCCCTGTCTTCTAGACAATTCTGTTTTAGCCAGTTTCTTTAACAAAGACTGTCCGGAAGAAGCAGCCTCCACAGTTCCCCTCCCTAACTACAGTAGAATCCGAGATTTAAAAGTAGCCTGCATCTCTGGCTACTTTTTTCTCAGAAAAGGTCCAGAATCTACGTGCCTCTTCTGCTGTTGCCCCTCCTTTACCCCTCTCTCCTCCTTGTTCTCCCCCTTCAGTTTCAGTCGCATCACCTCCCTCTGAGGAATTGGCTATTTGTAAGTCAGCTGTTTTACCCTCCTCCCCAGTAAATAGAGCCTTAGCCCACACTTGGTCCAACTTTCATCCCATTACCTCTGCAGAAGTATTGCTAACTAAGTCTAGAAAGACCACCTGCTTATTAGACCCCATTCCCTCAGGTTGGTTAATGGAACCTTCCTTACAGTTGATGCCTTTCATCACAACCATTCTTAATTCCAGCTTGTCTTCGGGCTGCTTTCCCTCATTGTGGAAATCTGCTATAGTCGATCCTCTACTGAAACAGCCTTCATTTGATCCTTCTGTTTTATCTCATTGGCGACCGGTATCCAACATTCCTTTCCTAGCTAAAATATTGGAACGTTTTGTCTTTCTCCAGTTAACATCTCACGCCGAAGCTACCAATGCCCTCCACCCACGACAAGCAGGATTTAGAGCCGGGCATAGCACAGAAACAATCCTCCTGACCCTTTTGAATGAGATTCATGTTGTCCACGATCGCGGAGATATTACTCTTCTGGTCTCTTTAGACTTATCAGCAGCATTTGATTTGATCGATCACCGAACCCTTCTTTCCCGTCTTTTTGATGTAGGATTGCAGGGCACGGTATTGCGTTGGTTTCGTTCTTTTCTCACAGCTCGTTCCTTTGTCGTCTGTTATAATCAGTCCTCCTCACCTGTTTCCTTATCATGTGGGGTACCTCAAGGTTCAGTTTTCTCTCCTTTACTCTTTAATATTTTTCTTGCTCCGTTACCTCTCTTGATTCAACAATTCCCAGTCTTAGTTTATATCTACGCTGACGATATTATTCTCCTCTTCCACACATCCCCGGTTAGCATTGATATTACTCAACTTAATACTTGTCTCTCTCATGTTGCTACCTGGCTTTCTTCCAATTTTCTGCATTTGAATCCATCAAAATCCACAGCCATGAGGGTCTCTTTGAGCACACCTTGTCCAACTATCATGCCTCAAATAGATTCCATTTCTATTCCTCTCACTTCCTCTTTTCGTTACTTAGGTGTAACTCTGGATTCTTTGCTATCTTTCCAAGACCATGTATTGAATCTATCTCGCCGTTCTTTTTTTACCTTGCGGCAACTTAGATCAGTCCGCTCTATCTTGTCTTCCGATTCCCTCATTACCCTTCTATTGGCTTTAGTTATGTCCAGATTGGACTACTGTAATGTGGTTTTTGCTAATCTTCCATCCTACCAACTTCAGCGGTTACAACTGTTACAGAATACAGCTGCTCGACTTGTTACTCATGCCCGGAAATCCAATCATATAACACCTCTGCTTTTTCAACTTCATTGGTTACCATTCCGTTATAGGTTTAAATATAAGCTTCTCATCCTAACACATAGGGTTATCCATACATCAAATCCTTTGTACCTAGCAAACCTTGTCTCCCTCCACACTCCGTACCGACAACTCCGTTCATTGCATGCCAATCGACTGTCTCTCCCTTCCCCTTCACAGGCCCATTTAGAGCAGACGCGTCATGCTGCATTCTTTTTCCTTGGACCCTCACTTTGGAACGCCTTGCCATCTTCCCTCCGACTGGAATTCTCGTACCATAATTTCAAAAGCTTATTGAAAACATACCTGTTTCAACAGGCTTATGACCTTCCTCCCAATAGTTCTGTCTAGTTATCGTTTTTTTACCTGTCTCTAGGTGACCCCTCTGGTCAATCTTTCCTTTTATTTAATAATGGAGTTCCTTTCTTCCTATGGCACTAGCATTTTTTTTTTTTTTAATTGTAAACCGCTCTCACGTCCCGACAAGGGCGGTATATAGAGTGTTAAATAAAGATAATATTAAAAAATTTAAATTAATACAGGGTCATGCATTTGGGCTGCAAATATTCGTGGGTGCCAGCATGGAGTGTCTGCCCTGGACTTTTGCGGCCAGGGCCATGAGCCATCCGGCCCTGTCACTGGGCAGTAAGGCCTTCACCTGGAGGGTATCCAGGTGCACCCCAATGAGCTCCAAGCTCTGTGTTGGGGTGAGGTGGGATTTGGAGTGATTTATCATGAACCCCAGTTATTGCAGGACACCGATGGTGTGGCCTGTTGCACCTTGGTGGCTGTGTCCCCTCTGATGAGTCAGTCGTCTAGGAAGGGGAAGACGGAGGCTCCTTGGAGGTGTAGGTAGGCAGCCACGACTGTGAAGACTCTGGGTGCGGAGGTGATCCTGAAGGGTAGTACCCTATATTGGTAGTGGTTGCCCCCAACCATGAACTTAAGGTACTGTCTGTGTCTGGGGTGGATGAGGATGTGAGTATATGCATCCTTTAGGTACAAGGAGCATAGCCAGTCTCCCTGCTGGAGGTATGGCAGCAAGGTTCTAAGAGCATCTTGAACTTCTCCTGCATTAGGAACTTGTTTAGGTCTTTCAGGTTTAGAATGGGCCTTAAGCCTCCTGTCCTTTTGGGGACAAGGAAGTACCTTGAGTAGAACCTCCTGCCCTGTCGATGGAGCACTGGTTCCACAGTCATGTCTTTGAGAAGACCTGCGAGTTCCTGCAGTAGCAGGGTCTGATACAGGGGAGTCCTGGGGGGGCTCTCCTGGGAAGAAAGAAGGGGGTATCTGGTCCAGGTGGAGGAGGTAATCCTCTCTGACAATCTGGAGCGCCCAGGTGCCTGTGGCGATCAACGACCACCGGTGGACAAAGTGGGCCAGATATCCCCCCATGGGCTGCTGATCTCACAGAAGGGAAGAGGCTATGCCCAGCAAGTCAAAGGCTCGGCCCAGGCTGGGCCTGGGGCCTTTTTGCTTGCGAGGTTGTTGCCCAGGTCATCAGGGACCATGCCGAGGCATCTTTGGGACCTGGTATTGTTGGTAGCTCCGGTATCCCATGCCCTTCCTGGAGAAGGGGGGGGGTCTTCCCAGGGGCCTTATGCTTGGAGCCCGAGGAAGTTTTCTTCAAGAGTCAGGTCCCTTGTCATGTATTTGGCCTCAAGCTCGGTGGCTTTGTCTGCCATGGCCTTGCCACAGAAGTTCTCTCCCAGGCAGGCAACATCCAAGATCTTTTCCTGGACCCATTGCTTGAGATATGGATTGAAGCCAAGCCTGTCTCCTGGCACTGATATCGGCACCAGCGACCAGGGCCATGGCCTCGAAGCCACCATAGGCAGCCCAGGTGATAAACTCTGAGCAATCTGTGGCAGTTTTGGCTAGTGGATGGGTTCCACAGAGAGGCCGGCGAAGTAGCCCTTGAGCTCCTTCATGGTGTCCTGGAGGAACATTCCCATGTAGAGGAGGTATGCCTGCACCCAGCAGCCCAGCATGGAACCCTGGTAGCATTTTCTGCCAAGGGTGTCGAGGCTCTGGGCCTCCCTGCCAGGGGGGAGGCATCAGAGTGCATATTTTGGTTTTGGAGCTGACGAATGGCTGACTCGACCACCATGGAGTTGTGTGGTAATTGGCTCCTGTGGAAGACCGGGCAGACCTTATACATAAGGTTGTGCCAGCGAATAACTGTGGGTACCATAGCTGGTGTCTCCCACATACAGATGAGCAGCTTCTTGAGGATCGCTGGAACTGGCACGGATAAGAACTCCTTCGGGGGCGAGTTGAATTGGAGGGATCTCGAGATCCTCTGACCGAGGGTTGTCTGACTCTGTGGTGAAAGCCAGAGCTTTGGCCATGTCCTGCACGAAGTCAAAGAAGGTCTTGCCCTTGGGCAGGGACTGACACCAGGACCCCAGTGGGGATGGATCTGACTGAAAGTCTCAATGCCTCCAGGTGTCCGGAAAGCATCATCTTCCGATTCCCAGTCGGAGTCGTCAGAGGTGGACTCAACAATTGAGTGGACCCCGGTCGGAGGCTCGTAGGCCATGGCAGTGTGTTAAGAGCCACAGCCGCTGGCTGGGGAGGATCAGGGTCTCGTGGAACATGACCTCCATCTGTGACTGGCCCAGGCGAGGAAGCTCCGGTGGATCAATTCGATGCGGGGGGGGGGGGGGGGGGAGTCCACAAGGTCTCAGGGGTTTTGGCAGATGATGTCTGCTGAGTGGCCAAAAAGGCAGACAAGCTGCGCTCCAGGGCCTCCATCCTAGTCTCCAGCCCAGATGGGGTTACATCAGTTGGCATGGACGCCAAGGGTATCTGGTCTGGCAGCGGCGGTGGAGGAGAAGTCCCTGGTGAGGATGGCCGCAGGGACCTGGGGCCGATCACCGGGGTCCATCAAGTCCTTCCTGCTCAGACACCTCAGTCCTCCTCTGGAGGGTCAGGGATCTGGCATGGGACTTACCCACCATCCCAGAGTCTCGTTAGGCGTCCGAAAAAGGTTTTCTTCTTTGGAATCTGGATCAGGGACACCCAGTCGGAGGACTCTGACTCGAATGGTGGCCATGGAGTCACTGCGCAATCGTGCTTCTCCTGCCTGCTTTTGACTGCTTTGGGGGTCAGCCTCTTGAAGGACCCACAAATCTCCAGGTCATGGTCAGGATAGAGACAACGGAGACAGCAGTCATGTGCGTCAGTGATAGAAAAATTACTGGAACACCGATCACACTTTTTAAAGCCACTGGCCATCGGGGGAAAAAGGGCCCCGGCGAGGGAGAAGATTTAAGGAATTGCCAATGGGAAAAGGGCACAAATTGCACTGGAACGAAAAATTCACAGGCCCGAGGATGCGGTGCCAAGGTACGTAAACTCAGGGGCAGGAAAGAGACCAGCCGCAGCTGGAGAGAGAGAACTCAGAAAACAAAATTCAACTTTTTTAGGGAATCAGATGCACGTCTGCTGGGCTCTGCAGCAAAAAAAAAAAAAAGACTGAGCAAGATGGCACCCTTGGGCGGGAAGGCGACCACACATGCATGGTGGCATCTCCCAAAGGCTTTCTTTGAAAGCTGAGAAGATGCTTCCTCACGGACTCCATTGGCGCCGATTTCACCCATATGTGAGGACTGACTTCCTGCTTGTTCCTGGAGAAAATAACGATGCCGTTTTCTCTTAGGTAAGGGAGATAAAGTTCATTTTGTACTTCAGAAACAAGAATGAGAACTTTAAATTTAACTAATGCAAGGTTTTTTTGTATCAGACCACCTGTGGTCTATGCAGTAGTGTTCTGACAATCTGCAAACGCTATCTTTCTGAGAAAGACCAAACACCATTACAATAATCCATATAGACAGCACAGTGACTAGCAGCATTCCCACCACCAGGTATTCTTGCTGCAGATGCCAGAAAAGGCTCATTCTTGTGTTCCATGGACAGACCAGCTTTCTGGAAAGCAGATGGAGTTGAGGAGACCAATGAGAACTCAAGGGACTAACTCCATCTCAGGCGCTGCAGCTTGGGGATTCCATCTCTCCCATGGCCAAAGCTTGAATCCAGCAGACAGAAGTCTGGGCACATACACTCCACAGATGGAGACCTGAAGAGTCAGGGTACTAGTAATGAATGAATTTCTCCATACATATGAGACATAGGGATAGCAAAAAAGGAGGAGTGCTCATAATCACCAAATCAGACCTTAATTTCCACACATCAGACTCCTCTAGCTCAAACAGCCTGGACATTCTCTCCATTGCAAACCAGCAATGCTCCCTCAACTTGTTATATAGAACACCGTCTACATCTCCAGATGACCTTCCAACCATTATTGACCTTGCTGCCAACACCCTCACTCCCAATAAACCAAATTGGATAATGGGTGACTTCAATCTCCCATCCTTACCACAAAGCCACGCAAATGTGTTCCTTGGTGCAATGGAAGACCTGGGTCTCAAACAAATCATCAATGAACCCACACATACAAAGGGGAATATTCTTGATATGGTATTTGTTCTGCAGCCAGTCATGGAACAAAACCGCAATCTTCCAATATCAATCATTGATGTACCCTGGTCGGACCACAAATTGATTATTATCCAGATACCCTTCAACAATGACCAGCTGAACAGAAGCCGGACTACGAACAACACTTCACGAACAGCCACAAGAAGCTTTCTCCTATTCAACAGGGAACACATCCTATCCGAGACCCAATCACTCCTAAACAATACCACGCCGGACCTTGATGAACTAGTCTCTTCCTGGAACTCCAACCTGCTTGCCATCTCACAACACCCGAACCCCAAGAACACAGCAAGGATAAAAAGAAGCTCCGCCCCATGGTTCTCTCCTGAGCTGCGATCTTCTCTTACTCAACTACGCAGACTTGAGCGTCGATGGCGCCGATCGCTCTCAACTGAAGACCAGACTGCCTACCAAACCCACCTTTTAATACACCGAGAAACAATCACAACCAAAATGAGACAATATCACTGACACCCTAAAGAGATCTCTGAATAAACCACGTGACCTCTTCAACTTGGTCAAATCCCTCTCGAAGGAACCATCTCCCGAACACAGTGAGATCCACCCACAAAAATTCGCTGACTACCTGCAATCCAAGATCATTCAAACCGACAAGGTCTCAGCAGTCACGTATCAAGAACCAATGGGCCTATCCCCACTAAAGAAATTTTCCACACCATCCACTAAATGTATTGAAGACACCATAGCATCTCTCAACACCTCCACTGCACAGACTGACCCATGCCCAGCTTTTTGGATCAAGGAGATGCGTGATGTGTTCAGCCCTGTCATCGCAAATATAATGAAGCTCTCCTTCACAACAGGATATTTCCCCACAACACTCAAGCAGACTTCCATTAGGCCACTATTGAAAAACCCCAAACTAGACCCCCAAAGAGTCGATTCTTATAGGCCAATAGCCAGTATCCCCCTCTTAGCTAAGATAATTGAGAAAGAGGCACAACGGCAAATTCAAGATCACATAGATACCGCTGCTCCCCTAGATAGCTGCCAACATGGGTTCAGAGAATATCATGGGGTCGAGACACTACTCACTAGTCTATTCAACGATATCATCACTGGCATTGACAACATCCGACAAGGTTTTGTGCTCATCTTCCTAGACATCGCTGCGGCGTTCGACTCTGTGAGTCACGAAATTCTCATCGGAAGACTAAAAGAGAAGGGCGTCTGCAGCAGTGCGCTAGGATGGTGTAAATCTTATCTGGATGGAAGATGGCAATATGTGAAATCCGGATCAGAAGAGTCAAAACATTTCCATCAAAAGCAAGGGGTACCTCAAGGCTCCTCGTTATCCTCCTTATTATTCAATATTTACATGCAGCCCATCTGCAGCATCATAAGATCATTTAATGTGAACTGTTTGATATATGCAGATGACATTCTCTTATACATGCCGTTCTCCACAGCTCACATGGATCTGGCACCGCTTATAGACTGTTTCAATGCGGTCTCAACGTGGCTCCAATCACAGAACCTATGCATTCAACATAAAAAAAACAGAGGTGCTCTTCATCAGAGACCCCAACTTTACTCCCCCATCCCATGTCAGTGTCGAGGAAGCTAATTTACAAACTAAAGAAACAATAAAATACCTTGGAGTTACTTTGGATCAACGTCTGGATATGAAACACCACATAAGCAGCATAGTCAAAGCCGTTTATTTCAAAATCCGCTCAAACACCTACGCTCCCTGTTGGACCCAGACGATTTCAGGACCATATACCAAGCGCTAATCCTGCCACACTTTGACTTTGCAAACGCCATCTTTCAAGGTCTCCCCCAAGCCACTCTAACCCCCTTGCAGTTGGCCATGAATTCCGCAGCAAGGGTCCTCTACGGAGCCTCCAGAAGCGACCACGTGACCCCCATTCTCAAACAGCTTCACTGGCTACCTATCCATGGGAGGATCATCTTTAAAACCCTACTCCTATCATTCAAGGCAATCAAAGGTATTTCATCCTCCTCACTCACAGATCTTATTCACTTGGTTCCTCCCAACAGATCCAGAAGAGCAACAGCCGTAAACCTTTTAACAACCCCAAAGGCATTGACAAAGTGCAACATGACAACCACAAACAGGGCGTTCATTTTCTATTTCCCCAAATGCTGGAATGCTCTACCCCCTGACATTAGGGCCACTGCCGACCTATATCAGTTCAGGAAGGCACTCAAATCCCACCTTTTCCTCCAATACTACCCAACCAGCAATCGAACCTAGATACCCCTCTGAAGAAATGACCCACTCTAGAAAGACCCTTACATTCGTTATGTGATTTTCACCTAACCTTGTTCCGTGTAAATATCTCATTGTATATAGTTAACCCCTGTTATCCAAGTTTGCATTCCTGTTCGATGTAAAACCAGACAGCTTGTTGTTATGGTTGTTATGTTATGATGTAAACCGCGCTGATACCGAATAGCACGGTATATAAGAAATTGTAATAAATAAAAATAATAAATAAATAAAATGCTGCACCGCCTTCTACAGGAATGGCAGTCTGTTTTGGTCACTGTAGAGACCAGATCATCCACTTTAGGTATCTTAAGAAGTTTTCTTTCTTCCTGAGGAATAGGATACAGGTGACTCACAGGCCAACCCCCTGAGGCTTGTTTCAGGTACCTCCCATTCTGCTTCAATAATTTTCTTGATAACTCTGAACAGTGAAAGAAGTTTTTTTTTTTTTTGAAACTTTTATTTTCATTTTGCAACAAACAAAAGAAACAACACACCAAAAGAGACAAAACAAGTATACAATAAGGAAAAGTAAACCCATTACCCCCCACCCCGGTGCTTCTTCTCTACCCGTTTGTATCAGCATGTGAGCGCTTCCAATTAACAGTGATTATACATCAAACGATCAAAAAGTATCCACAATACAGCATGATCATGAGGCAGAGATATATACAAAGTTAGACAGTCAGATGAGAGCATTTAGCAAAATGTACATATTCATTGAACATCTTCCATTAAGACCAATGAGAAGGAGTCTGAACGGAGGAAGCTCACAGACGAGGTATTTGTTCATATTTACTGTAGAGACAGGCATGATCTCCACCATTCATTGAGGCTCAGATGGGAAACTATTTCCCAGTATTACTTAATGAGGGAAACACAGCAATGCCAAAACATAAAGTTCAAAAGGAGATAAGCCATTTCTTGGGAGAAGAGGGGATCCCCGCAACTGGGCGAAGTCCCACTATCCTCCAAGAAAGGGACTCCTGAGAGTGCAATATAGACTAAATACGACCCAGAACCCGACGCCAGTTATACTGTAGTGCGGGATATTCATGCATAACATGAAATGAAGTAATAACCAATGGCCCCAGGACGTGTCCAGCAACCATTACCCTGAGTAGTGTTCCATTTGTCTAAACCTGTGAGGAGTGTAAAAAACACCGTGGGCTAGAAAAGAAGAGGGTCTGAGTGAGTGAGGCGGGTCGGAACCCGTGTCCCTCTGCTCCAGATAAGGCTCCATTGCTCCGAGGTTAAAGTCACATGCAATTCTCTCTCCCATACTATTTCTGCGCTATAGAGGTATCTCTAGTGATAGCATTACATAAGGTTTAGTAAAATTGGATGCTACACCCGGTGAACTACCGATAGATCGGAAGTTTCCCATCACCTTATGCGAGAGTGCCGATGGCGGGAGTACTCTAGTGCTCCGAATGCAATGCTGAAGTTGCACTGCCCCAGAGTCGGGAGTCGAAAGGTTGCATAGGAGTATTAAAGGCACCTAAAGTGTTGAAAAACATTGGTGGATAGTGGGTCTAATGGGAGAGTCATACCAGGAGTAAGGTAAGAGGAATCAGTGAGGCAAAGGCCCTACTATATCTAGCCACACAGTCTGCTCGGTACTGGAGCTTCCAACCAACAGCACCTTGTTTGAGAAGAAAAGATTGAGGAACACTTGAGTAAAATCGCCACCAAGTATTAATGGAGCATTGGCGGAGGCCGAGGCCAACTGCGCAAACTTGCATAGTAAGCAGGTTTCCACATCGGACATAGTGCAAATACACGTGAATTCACTATCTCCACCTCAAGGTGTAACACGGCCCATCTACCCTCCATGTCAGCGCTAATATCAGGTACAGTAGCGTGCAAAGACTTCTTAACCAGAATGGCTATCCCGTACCATTTGGAACCGGTGGGAGAATAGGCAGCTACCATGTGAGGCCTAGCATTGAGTTTTCAGTGTTTCACAGCAGTTTTCAGTGTAATGCGTTTCCTGAAGAAAACACCTAATCAACGTTGCTCGTGGCTAAGATAGCTAAGGATTTTCTTTCTTCTGAGTGGACCAGCAATGCCTTTGACGATGAATAATAGATTTTACATGAGGCCATTCAGAAAAGTTAAAATTCTGAGCATGATAGCACACATAATTTCACTGGTGTCCCTCAAACTGACTGTATCTGGCTGTACACATGACATAGGAAAAATAAGCTAATATAATACACTGAAGCGCCCCACATTAACAAAGAAAACCGCAGTACGGTAGAGGTAAAGCAAGACCCAAAAATTACTGGCGACCATGTGTCTCCGGGGAAAAACCCCAGAGTAGGCCGAAATTGAAAAAACATATAACCTGTATGACTGTGCGTGCCCTCCGAATCCGAACCGAGGCACACATCATGAATGGATATGAGACCCAAGACAAAAGTCATACTGAGAAAGAAAGACAGTCCAGGCTAGGTCGGTGCTGGGCTATGTCCGCCGCATCGGGCCCTTCAAAATGGCGGACAGAGCCGGCAGATAAGAGTCCAAGATTTGGGATTAGCGCATCTGTTCTGCTTCTTTGGAAATCCAAAAAATGTTGATATTAGATCAGGATCCTCGAACGTCCTGGTCGGGTTGTGGAGAGTCCCTCGGAGCTTCGCTGGATACAACAGGCAAAAGCGAGCCTGTAGCTGTTGTAGTCGAGGGCGAAGAGCAAGGAGTTTCTTCCGACGGTCAACGGTAGGCTTTGCAAATCAGGAAAGAAGGAGACCTTACGACCTTCATATTCCAAATGATGATTCGCTCGGCAGCATGTAAAATTTGTTCCACTTGTTGATATCGTATCAAGCTGAAGATTTTAGGCCTGGGGGTCGTGGGTTTGTTCGCCATGCGGGCAGGATCACGGTTTGCTCGATCGTTTTCCAGTTCTCTGTGATTAGTGATCTTCAGCAAGTAGGGAAGAGTTTTGAGCAAGAATTCTCTTATATCTCCTGCTTCCACCCCTCCGGCATTCCGAGGAGGCCTCACATTGTTGCGACGGCGCGATTATTGCTATCTTCCAACTCCTTTGAAGACTCTGTATCTGGCGCTCAGCCTCGTCCAGTTTGCCCAAGCGCACCTCGTGCGAGTCGAGGACCCCCGCCATATTGTCCTGCCGTAATGAAAGACCTTCAAGTCGGACTTGGAGCACTCCAAAGTCTTCTCGCATGGCTCGAAGCGCTTCTCCATTAGACTGCACCAATTCCTTCACGCCGCGTATTTCCTCCAAAATCTCGCCAGGTGCATTGCGTGGTTTTCACTTTATGGAACCATCTTCTGCGGGGAGGATAACTATGTTTTGGAGCGTTTTCCGTGAGAAGAAGGAGACCCGCAGTCCAAGCGCGCTGGTTTTGTGGGCCGCCATCCCCCCCGAGGTGCCCCGGTCAGCTCGGAGCGAAATAGTAAATTTATATAGGTATTAAGTCAGGATTCTGAGTAGGCCTCTCGGGAGCTTCAACGCAAAGCGTCCTACCCGCTGGACATCAGGCTCCGCCCCCCCACAGTGAAAGAAGTTTGAGAGGACTTGAACCCTGCAACAGGGGGTCTTTAAGGGTTCGTCTGCTACTGCAGGAGCCGGAATGATGTTAAGCGCCGCCAGCGAGTGCACAATCAGTACAACCAGCTCCTCTCTCTGTGAAACACCCTAAACACTGGGATCCTCCCCCTGAGGGATCTCACCCTCTTCCAGTTCAGGGGCTGCTGTCTTCCCCCCCCCCCCCCCAAGAGATCCACTGGCTCCTCCAGAGGATCCTCCAAGTCTGGAGACTGAGAAGACTCCTATCCCACCCAAGAATCCTCCTCAAGCAGTTTTCTTGTGGCTTGAGGCACCTCTGCCTTCAAAGAGATTTCCTGCAGGGTGTCAGTCAACTTCTCTGACCCAGAGGGCTTAGCACGTGAGCTCCCATATTGCCCCCAAGCACTCTCTTCAGTAAAAAGGCTTTATGTCAAGCTAAAATAAACTCAGGGGAAAAACTCAGCTTGTCCAGAAACAGCAGGAATCTGATGTTTGCCCTAGGCGTTTGCTTGCCCTACCATCAGCAGCTGAGAAACTCATGAATGGGTGTAAATTCCATTCTGCAATGACAGAGCATGAAATAATACAATATATTACCTTCGTCAAAAAAAAAAAAAAAAGGAGGCGACCAAGCTTGAAACCAGACTATAGAATGTAAAGTACCCCCTCCCCCTTGTAATGAATATAAATCCAAGCCATCCCCCAAAGGGACCACATCAGGACATAGCAGAGCCCCCCCCCCCCCCATGTGATGCTGACCCAAAACCAGAGCAGCCTGGGAAATGTCAAAATGAGCCTGGTGTCAATTACCAAAGGAAAACTAGGGGCTAGCCCCCATAGTCCCAAGCTCTTCCAAAGGGAACTTTTTTCTTCCTTTGACTTAAAAACAAAAACCACTCTGAAGAGGTGAACCAACAGTTTAGGCCCTCATATTTCTGACAGTGTGCTGCAGAGGGCTGCTCCCTCCACAAGCAATCTGACACAGGTCGAACAGGGCCCTGGTTAAGGTTCGTTCTCAAAAAAACATCCTTGTATACTGATCAGCCCGCTGCCAACAGGCTAGGCCAGTCTGCTGCTCTCAGTCATTTAAATATTTAATTATTCAAGTATTTAATCATTTAGCTATTGAAGTAATAAAAATGGATCAAACAGTGCAAGTGCCCAGGAAGCCTCGGCTGTGTTCCCACCAACAGATGGAGAAAGGGGTATGAATGCCTTAACGAGCCGACTGAGCCAATGGTATCCCAAAACAAACCAGAAAACAAAAAACACAACCAAAAGGGCCAAAGAAATAAAAATGCAGGAGTAAGGACAAGCAAAAGGAACTGAAGCGCTCTCCTTCCAAGGCAGCAGACTTTATTCACCGCAACTCCTACGGCAAGAGGCAGTGCCTATAAACATGCCGTCTCCCCACTCAAGGGGACATGGGCAGAAATCCCCCATACATGATTTCTTTTAGCATTTTTTTCCTGCTCTGCCTGCTGGCTGCTTTCCCCCTAAGTGGATATAAGGCACGGAGAGAGCTTATCTTTAGCTGTAAGCCACCTTTAGATAAGCCATAGTCATAAGACTTGCCCCCAAAATGTAATACTGTGACTCAGTGGGTAAAAAAGGGGGGGAGGAAGGACCTGGTACCACCAGGTTTCTACATCTGTTCCCGCCAAAACCGCTGGAGCCCCAGAGTGAGAGGAGTACTGCCCTGAAACTTCCAATGCAGAATTCATGTCCCCGACATTTATAACTAGTGCAGTAGACTTTTCTTGCCTAATACAATGCCTGCAAAACCCTTCCAAGATCAAAACATGCCCCCCCCCCCCATAAACCAGAGCAGGAGGGAACCTGTAACGTGGGGGGAGAAATGGAGTTACAAGCCTCCTCTGAAGCTCTGCAATGGAAGACGAACTGCGAAACAGCTCAATACCTCTGAAGCACTGCTAACATTGGGCTTTTAGTTTAGTTTCACTTTGTTTTTAAAGGCACAATACCAAAAACAAGCAGCCAGTGAAATAAGGGGGGAGGGGCTAGGGAAAGCTAGCAGATCCTCCCCAGAGGAGTGCTGGACAGTCTGGCAGGTGGGGGGGGGAAGGGATCTGGAACACCAGATATTTAACCAGTAGGCTGAACCTGATCCACCTAAGTGTCCCAATGCTTAACAGGCCAACCCTGCAGCTGCCAGCTCACTAGTAAATAGCTTCACTATGGCTATTACCCAACCAGCTCTTGAATTCTGCTCAGCCTTTAAGAATCTTCTCTGTCCTTTTGTGTTCCTGGTTTGTTTGGTGTTTTTTTTGTTTTTAACTAGGCCCCAGAAAAAAAAAACAACTTCCAGTGGAGTTCTGCCATGGGGAAGCTCTCCCCAGCTGCTGGGAACTGAGATGCTGATTTTTGGAGCCTATGGAGGGAGCTCTTGTATTATGACATGCTCAGTTCCCAGCTGCTGGTGGAGGTAGATAACCCACATGTACTTGATTGGAAGGACAATAAGGAAGTAAGGTGATAAAAACTGAACCTTGTGGTACAGAACAAGTGAACTCCAATTCCTGTGGATGAAACATGTCCATAACCACTCATGGAGGGTGATTTCTCAAAAATCAGACCAATTCAAAAACATCTCTTTAATGCCCACTGCTGAAGAAGGCTGCATGATCTGCCACTGCTCCAGCTGCTGTTACCTCAGTGCCAAACAGCAAGGGGAAACATGCGGGGGAAGCCTCCCGAACTGCAAGTGACCCCTTCCGGTGTGATTTCCTCTGGCCCGATGAATTCCTTTCTTCAGCGCCTGGTAAATCACCAAAAAGAAACTGGCATTTGGCCTACTGTGTCAACACCGGGGCAGGAAAGCCTGGCATTGGCCATGGGCTGTGATCTGATGCCGGAGCTGCAGACTCCTCCTGCTTTGCATGCTGAATTCCTCAGCTTGGAAGTTCCCGGGGCATCAGGATGCTCTAGGGTTACTGGGCTCCCGGTGACAGGAGGTGCTCCCGGTGACAGGAGGTGCTCTCGGGGCATCAGGATGCTCTAGGGTTACTGGGCTCCCGGTGAGAGGAGGTGCTCCCAGGGCATCAGGATGCTCTAGGATTACTGGGCTCCCGGTGAGAGGAGGTGCTTCCAGGGCATCAGGATGCTCTAGGGTTACTGGACTCCCGGTGAGAGGAGGTGCTCCCGGGGCATCAGGATGCTCTAGGGTTACTGGGCTCCCGGTGACAGGAGGTGCTCCCAGGGCATCAGGATGCTCTAGGGTTACTGGGCTCCCGGTGAGAGGAGGTGCTTCCGGGCTGTTTTTGGATTCAGGTTTGAAGCCGGGGTCAGCTATGTCGGCCGCAGGAGTGGCGCAGGCAAAGGAGGAGAAGCCAGCAGACAGGTTGCTTCCACGCTTGTCGGGGCACTGAAGTGAAGAAATCAGTTTGCCCAGCGAAGCTGTGCGGGGTAAGCAGTGGTGTCTCTTCTCTTTTGTGCTGGAGTGTTCTGAGAGTTTTACTCTAGAGACAATTTGGAGTGCCATCTCGAAACTGGGTGAGTTGATGGTAACACAATCGAACAACATATTGTCTCCGGTGCCTGTTGACCATGTCAAAGGCAGAGGACAAATCAAACTAGCACAGTTTTGTTTCAGTATTGCAAGAGATTCCATCAAGGATACCAACAACGCCATCTCTGCTCCATGTGATCATGAGCTTGACTAAAACCTATCCTGCCAATATTTTGCCTTCATGAAATCAATTGTAGGGCTACTAGTTTTTCAATGGCCTTCCTCAAGTACAGCAGATTTTAGATAGAACACCAATTTGCCTTTTCTTGTTGATCCAACCATACTTTCTTTAAAAATTAAAAAACTGTTTTATTTGCTAGAGGAAGCAGCTCTACGTCAAGAAGTTCCCCAACAGTGATAATCTATTAAATAGTGAATCCGCTGCTCCCCTAATCCAAAAAAGATGAACACAGGTCAAAAGATGTAATATTTAGGGTCTCAGATATTACAGAAACACTTTCCCAGATCTTAACTGTCACCTTGTTGACTGGATGATGGTACTACAGTCTTAAGAGGGCTGGAGAGAATGTCCGATCACCTTCTCAAAATCAATCCACTCTGAAAAAAATATCTACAAAGTGACTGCACAACATTACCGCCTGCTCTAGCATTTTCTGTTAATATTTAAAAAGTAGTAACTTGTCTAATCAGAAACAGAGGTACTGCTCGCACTCCAACACTTTCACTAACATCTGTGCAATGATTCTCAGGTAACAAGTATCCCAGCTACCTATTCCGCTGATCAATGACAAGAAATTAATACAGGAGGAGAGCGTGTTCTATATTCAGACAGTTTCAAGAAATTCAAAATTATCTGCTTGGGAACAGAATTTAATTACAAACCCTGTGAAATGTCTCCAATAAATTACATAAGTCTGACAACAAATTCCCTCAGCATTCCAAAAGAAAAAGGAAACAGGAAAAAAAATAAAAATAAAATAAAAAAAGAGTTATGTTTTATTCAAGTGCTGAACAAAGCTCAAATGGCATATCCCACTGCCTACGACACCAGTATAAAATTAATGTTCCACAACTGCAGTACCCAGTTTGGAACAGATTTTTTTTCTGAAATGTACAGGGAAGCATCACCACTTGTGGCACCTGTAAACAGGCCTCCAGCTAAACAAACACTTCCATAAATCACACGCCACTCAAAGTTCATAACTCTGAGACAAAGAAAATGTATTTCCACCCCAGAAAAGCTAAGGGGACAGGTGTAAAGGTGGTCTCTAAACTGTCTGCACTGAAAGAATGGTTTTATTTTGCAGAGAACAGCAGGCTGTTTCGACATTAGTTTCTTATGCTGCTTTGTTACCGTCAGAGCAGCATAATTTGGAATAAAATTACTTGCATTTCTTCAGCAGAATTTTCTGCACTATTCATCGTTCTTCCAATGGGTAGAAGCCGCATCTCCCAGGTCAAGGCTGAGATTCCCAGTATCACACCTGACAGTATGGCTCTCAGCCAGAAAATAATGGCATATCATGATGCCCAATTTCACTCCTGCTGCATAGCCACAGTCCATTTGATCTACGGCTTGCCTTCACTTCTTTGCATCTAGGGATTCTCTGTGGTTATCCAATCTTTTCTTGAACTTTACTACAATTTTTTTTCACTGCCTCCCTTGGTAAGCCCATTCCATGTGCCCACCACCCCTTCTATGAAGGCAGACTTCCTGATATTACTCCTGAGTTTACCTCTTTTGAGCTTCATGGGATGACCTCTTGTTCCTCAGCCTCCTTTTCTCAAAAAAAAAAACCCACATGCTCTCTTGTGGAATATTCATACCTTTTTGAGATATCTGAATGTTCCCATCATATCCCCTCTGTCCTTTAGGGTACCGTCTCATCTTGTGTGGCTTTTAGTATACACCCTGTACCATTACAGTAGCCTCTCTCTGAACTGCTTCCAGCCTATGCCCATTCACAAATACAGTCTCCAGAACTGGACAATATTCTAGTAGGGTTCTCACCAGTACCCTCCTTTTCTAAAAATATAATATCTTTCCCTCTCATCAAAATCAAGCCACAGAAATCAGCAACATTTCGCAATGTAGCTCCATACCATCATCATAACATCAAATGCGCACTCAACACAAGGTCGGCACACAACAAGATTCCGATACTGACCGACTATCTCAATGACCACCATATAGATATTGTGTAACTGAATCATGGTTTACTGATGCCGACAATGTACTGACAAATCAGCTACTAGCACTTAATTACAACCTCTTCAGCTGCCCAAAAGCTAACCACAGATGTGGAGGGGTCTTTATTTTAGCTAGGAAGCACCTTGAATGCCATAGTATCACTAACCTCACTGGAGGCAGCATAGTTATAGTCGCAATTTCAAATAAAATCTCTCTCGCACTCTATGTAGCCTACATATCCCCATCTGCAGGAGCTGAAGAACTAACAACCCTTTTAGAAATCGTATGTGTACATAATTCACGAAAAGCGTAGTTACTCACCTGTAACAGGTGTTCTCCAGGAGCAGCAGGAATCAGTCCTCACATATGGGTGACGTCGGCGCCGACGGAGCCCTCGCGGAGCAATTTTCCCCAGCTTTCAAAGAAAGCCTTTGGGAATTGCAGCGCGCATGCGCGGTCCCCTTCCCGCCCAAGGGTGCCATCTTAGCCAATCAGATGACATAGCTAAAAGACAGCATAAAAATTTGCAAAAAAACTAAAGCAGATGATTGCAACTCCAAGGGGAGGAGGGAGGGTTGTGAGGACTGATTCCTGCTGCTCCTGGAGAACACCTGTTACAGGTGAGTAACTACGCTTTCTCCAGGACCAAGCAGGAAGTCAGTCCTCACATATGGGACTCCCAAGCTTAAGGCTACCGGAGACCCTAAGCACAAAAATGAGCTCCCTCTAGCTCAGCAGTACAGAAGGAAGGAATCTTCACTGAATTATTACCCACCGGTAGCCCCCATCCGGGATGGAGGGTAGGAGTTGCTCAAACCTCGAAGAGATTTCGGAGGACTGCCTGTCCGAAAGCACTGTCCCTGCGGGACTCCCTCTCGAGGCAGTAATGGACCGCAAAAGTCTGGCTCGAAGACCAAGTAGCGGCCCGGCAGATGTCTGCCAACGGAACAGAGCGGAGGTAAGCCACTGACGTAGCCTTCGCCCGAACACAATGAGCCGTGACCCGACTTTCTAACGAGAGTCCGGCTGCCCCATAAGCCCAAGCGATACAGTCAGCAACCCAGATGGACAGAGTACGCTTGGAGACTGGGAGCCCCAATTTATTGGGGTCAAAAGACACAAAAAGCTGAGCAGCTTTACGGTGCTCCCGCGTACGGTCAAGGTAGATATGCAGGACCATTTCAGCTCGGCTGGAGTGTGGCCTGGGAAAGAAGGTCGGAAGTACCACCTCCTGATTGATGTGAAAAGGGGAGACCACTTTTGGAAGAAATTTAGGGTGAGTCCGTAGGACTACCCTATTTTTGTAGAACCGAGTGTAAGGGGGATCAGACACGAGGGCCTGCAATTCACTGACGCGTCTAGCGGAAGTGAGGGCTAACAGGAATAAGGTTTTCCAAGAAAGAAAACGGAGAGAACAGGTAGCCATAGGTTCAAAAGGCGGACAGGTGATCCGCTGCAAAACCACATTCAGATCCCAGTCAGGTGCTGGCGGGCGCAGAGGTGGTTTAAGAAGGAGACCTCGGAGAAACCTCGCCACGAGAGGGTCGCTGGAAAGAGGTCTGCCGTCCACCGGCACATGATGTGCTGAAAGAGCACTGAGGTGAACTTTAACGGAGTTGGACTTAAGTCCCAGATTAGAGAGGTAGAGCAAGTACTGCAAGATCACCGACACCGAGCAGGAGAAGGGATCCTGAGACTGCTGGGCACACCAAGCAGAAAAGCGACGCCATTTAAGGGCGTAGCATTTGCGGGTAGAAGGTCGCCGGGAAGCTAGGACGACCTCTTCCACCTCTGCCAGCAGTAGAAGGGGAGCAAGGACTACCCTTTCAGCAGCCAGGCCATCAGATGTAGAGATCTGAGGTTGGGGTGTAGTAGGGACCCCTGATCCTGTGTTAGGAGATCTGGTTGAAACCCCAGAGGGAACGGATCCTCCACCGCTAGTTGCAGCAGGAGTGGAAACCACGGCTGTCTGGGCCACCGAGGAGCTATCAGGATCATGGAAGCTTTGTCTCGGAGAACCTTGAAAAGAGTTCGAGAGACTAGCGGTATGGGAGGAAAGGCATAGAGAAGGCCTTTCGACCATGAGAGCAGAAAAGCATCCGCCGCTACTCGAAGGGGATGCGGCTGCCGAGAGCAGAAGCGAGGAAGTTGCCGGTTGAGAGGACTGGCAAAGAGATCCATTGTGGGGAGGCCCCACTTCAGAAAAAGTTTCTGAACTACCAAGGGATCCAGTCGCCACTCGTGCGGCTGGAGGATTCTGCCGAGTTTGTCCGCCAGGCAATTTTCTTGGCCTGGGAGATAAACTGCTTTGAGAAGGATGCCGTGGCTGACGGCCCAAGAGCAGAGGCTCTGTGCTTCTCGACAGAGAAGGAAGGAGCCCGTGCCTCCCTGTTTGTTCACGTAGAACATGGCAACTTGATTGTCCGTCCGGACAAGGACGGACCGTTGAGAAGTCAGGTGGGAGAAAGCCCTGAGAGCTAGACGGATCGCTCTGAGCTCTAGGAAGTTGATCTGCTGCGCAGACTCCCACGTGGTCCAGAGACCTTGAGTACATGCCCCTTGGCAATGCGCTCCCCATCCTAGGAGAGAAGCATCGGTCGTCAGCACTTGAGCCGGCGGAGGAGACTGAAAAGGCATTCCGAGTACCAGGTTCGGCCGATGAAGCCACCACTGTAGAGAGGAGGCCAGCGGGCCGGAGATCCACACTAAGTCGGCTAGGCCGCCCGTGGCCTGTTGCCACTGCTTGCGAAGGCACCACTGAGCAGGCCGCATATTCAGGCGGGCATTGGGGGTCACGTGGACGGTGGAAGCCATATGGCCGAGTAGTCTCAGGAAGCGCCTGGCCGAGACCAGGGACTGGCTGCGAAAACGGCCGGCTAGGTCCATGAGCCGTTGAGCCCTGTCGAGAGGCAGGAAAGCTCGTGACTGAAGAGTGTGCAATCTTGCGCCGATGAACTCGAGATCTTGCGAGGGGAGCAAAGTGGACTTTGCGAAGTTTATGACAAAGCCCAAGTACTGGAGAAGAGTCACAGTGCGGTGTGTGGCTTCTGTGACTTCTGGAGAGGACGATGCTCTGATGAGCCAGTCGTCTAGGTACGGAAAGACAGAGGCCGTGAAGCCAGAGATAAGCCGCCACCACCGCGAGACATTTTGTGAAGACTCGTGGTGCAGAGGATAGGCCAAAGGGCAGTACTCTGTACTGGCAATGATTTCCTGCCACCACAAACCTTAGGTATTGGCGGTGGCTTGGGTGGATGAGGATGTGCGTGTAGGCATCCTTTAGATCCAAGGAGCATAGCCAATCTCCCTGCTGGAGGTAGGGCAGAAGGATTCCAAGGGTAAGCATCTTGAACTTCTCCCTCACGAGGAACTTGTTGAGGTTGTGCAAGTCCAGGATGGGTCGGAGACCTCCCGTTCGTTTTGGTATTAGGAAATACCTGGAATAGAAGCCTTGACCCCTCAGGTGGTGGGGCACCGGTTCCACAGCCTGTTCCTGAAGAAGACTTGCTAACTCTTGAAGGAGTAAGTCCCTGTGTAGAGGGAGTCGTGGAGGCTCTCCCGGGAAATAGGAGGGAGGGACCTGGTGGAAGTGGAGAAGATAGCCTTCTCTCACAACATGAAGCACCCAGGCATCTGATGTGATGTTGGACCACCTGTGGGCAAAGTGGACCAGCCGGCCTCCTGTGCTGGGAGGAACCAGCTGAGAGGGAGAGGCTATGCCGATGAAGTCAAAAACCCCCACCCTGCTGAGCAGGGGCCGGTGGTGCAGGCTTGGGGGGGCTTGCTGCCTACGGGACCCGTTACCCCGTCCCTTGGCCTGCTGACCATGTTGGGGAGCTGCGGAGGCCTGATATTGAGGGTAGTGTTTATAGGCAGCCGCCTTTCTCGAGCCCTTCTTCTTCTGGGAAGGGGCAGAGGTCTTCCTAGAAAGCCTAGTTCTGGTGAGAGAGTCTCCGTCTCGAGTTGTGCAGCCTTCTCAGCCATGGGCTTGCCAAAGAGGTTCTCACCTCGGCAGGGGACATCGACCAACTTGTCCTGCACCCAGGGTTCAAGGTCAGACGACTGAAGCCAAGCCTGTCGGCGGGCACCGATGCCAGCTGCGGCCACTCGAGCCGATGCTTCAAAGCCATCATAGGCTGCTCGAGAAATGAATTTGGAGCATTCCCGAATACCAGTGGACAAGGCTAGGAACCTCCGCAAAGGTTCCTCGGACAGCCCAGCAGAGAATCCGGCTATCTCTTTAGCCAGGTCTCTAAGGTACATGCCCATGTAGAGCTGGTAGGTCTGGACCCGACAAGCAAGCATAGAGCCCTGGAAACACTTCTTACCGAGGCCATCCAGGTTGCGGGCCTCCCTGCCAGGAGGCACCGAGGAGTGCATCTTCTGGCTCTTAAGCCTATGCATGGCCGATTCCACCACCATGGAATGGTGCGGTAGCTGTGCTTTTTGGAAGCCAGGGCTCTTGCGGACTCGATAGATGGAATCGACCCGCTTGCTTAATACCGGCGACGATGCCGGACTCTCCCACATGCGGAAGAGTAGTCGTTCCAGCATGGGAGGAACCGGTACAGTAAAGTGCTCCCTGGCGGGAGAGTCGTACTGAAGGGCGTCGAGCTCTTCGGCTCGAGGCTCCTCCTCGGGATCCGCAGGGAAGGCCAAAGCCTTGGCCATATCCCTGACGAAGTCCGAGAACCGGGCATCCTCCGGGGGGGACTGTTTCCGAGGTTCGGACTCAGGGGAGTCCGAGGGGACACACCGAGTCCGAAAAGAATCAGGTGACTCTTCCACTTCAGACTCCCAGGCCGACTCAGAGGAGGAATCGGTGGGGTCAGTTCGGGTGGGCAGAGGCGTCGGCCGCCCCAACGCTGAGGGAGTCGGCGTCGACGACCTCGGTCCCGAACGGGAGGCCGAGGGTGACCTCGACCGAGGATCGACTCGAGCCCACATGGACTCGAGGATCGGCTCGGTCTCCGGGGTCGACTTAGACGTCGACGTCCCGGCGGTCGGGGCAGAGGCGCCAGCGAGGCTAGCGATCAGTGCCCGCTGCTGGTCCATGAAGGCAGATAGTCTGCTCTCCAAGGCCGTCAACCTGAGTCCGACCTCAGGTGACCCAGCAGCCCCCGACTCGGGGCCCGACGTCGGACCCCTCGGAGGCGAGTCCAGGAGGACTACAGGACTTACCCGAGCAGGCATCTCCGACTCCAAACGAGGTCGCTTCGGAAGATGCTCCTTCTCCAAAGACCCGGGACGGCTATCGGGGCTATGCGACCTGGCCCTCGCGGAACCAGGAGCGTCCACCGACGCCGCCCTCGCAGGTTTCGCCTTCCGATGATGATCCCCGGAGGGAGAACCTCTGTCGGAGGAACTCCGGCGATGCTCAGAGCTGGAGCCTCTGGACGCCGAGGACTCCGACGAGGTCCGGGTACGGGTGAGATCTGCGAAGATTCTTTCCCGCTGATGCCGCCGACTCCGTAACGCTTTGGAGGACATTTTGCTGCAGGCCCCACAGATCAGTTCCTCATGATCTGGGCCAAGGCAGCGGAGGCAATTATCGTGTGTGTCAGTGAGTGACATATTTCTGTCACACTGAACACACCTTTTGAAACCACTGGCAGCCATCGGGGGAAAAAGGGCCCCTGCAAGGTCAAAGGACCAGGCTGCCAGCGAAAAACCGAAAAACGAGGGAGGTCACGTGATGCGAGCACGGTAGTGGCCGCATCCTGAACGAGCTCCGCTCCCCCCTTACTTACACCGGCGAAAATTGACCGTTTCCCACCGGAGAGGTGTGGGAGCCTTCAGAGCCACGTGCATT
Source organism: Ichthyophis bannanicus (assembly GCA_033557465.1). Classification (NCBI taxonomy): domain Eukaryota; kingdom Metazoa; phylum Chordata; class Amphibia; order Gymnophiona; family Ichthyophiidae; genus Ichthyophis; species Ichthyophis bannanicus. Next base: position 146,741,334 of record CM066046.1, on the reverse strand, counting down.
TAAGAGCCGCACGCAATATATCACTTGCGGTGGACGGAGTTGGCCATGGCTTCCGCGGTAAAATCCGCCCAAAAAGAAAGAGAGCGACTGGCGGGTGCGAGCAAGATGGTGGAGGCTGCTGGGGCACCGCACTCACCGAAGTCGACGGCCTTCCTTGATGAAGTGTCGGCTGCAGTAGCGGAGGCATTGTCTTCTCAATTTGCAGCATTGCATGAAAAAATGGATGGCTTGCAGACCTCAGTGGATACATTGGGGGGTCGACTTAGGGAAGTCGAGGAACGTTTGGGACAGGCCGAAGATGGCGCCGCAGCGCTGACACACGTGGTAGAGGGCCTGAAGACGCAAGTTGCTCAACAAGCGGCCAAACTCGATGATCTCGAAAACCGCTCACGCCGGAACAACTTACGGTTCATGGGTGTCCCTGAAACGGTGGCGGACAGAGATCTCCGTGAGTACCTGGAGACATTGGTGACGGAGCTCCTGGGTGAGGCCGACCCCGCAGAGCAGCTCTGTATTGAGAGAGTGCACCGGGTAGGGAACGCTCAGACCCGAGATCGCAGGCCGCGGATTGTGCTGGCCAAATTCCTGCGGTTCCCTTTCAAAGAGAAGATTCTGCGGGCAGCGAGACAGAAGGGAGACTTCACCTACGATAATGTTCGGATTCGGGTGGCACAGGACTACTCGGTGGCTCTCAGCAAACAAAGGCGAGAGTATGCGCCCCTCTGTGAAAAACTTATTGCTGCGCAAATACGCTTTTCGGTGCAGTATCCAGCCCGACTACATGTTTTCCATCATAATACACACAGAGTATTTGAGTCGGCGGCAGTGGCTGGGACTTACGTGGAGCAAGTAGTGTCCCAAGCGCGGGAGACTCAGTCGGTTCCATAATGGACTTGGGACAATGTCCTTGTCTATTTAAATGTTTCAGTTTTAACATAGCATGTCTCTTGCTCTGGGGTAAATTCCGCCGTATTGGTGTTGACAGCGCAGCGGGCCTTAGACCCATCCGATGTCAAGAGCTTGGCCTTGCCGCTCTTTTAAGGGGGTTGGTGTAGGGGGTCCCCTATTAACGACAGCGGGAGGTGCGCATTGCCTTTTACCAAGATCTGGGCCCTGACGGTTATTCCATTTTTGTTAACTACCTGGCCTAGTTTGATGCCTGGTTCCCAGGGGCCCCACAGCGGTACCGTGGGAGGATATCGGTAAGTGTGCTTGGCCTCCCTGAGCGACAATACGAGGGGCGTGTTGGCGCTCTGTGGCTCAGCACATATTTTTGTCTACAGCTGTAATCATCTTTGCGTTAACCTGATATGCATGATAATGCTGCAGCTTTCTGTTTCTCATGGGATTCTGTTTGATTGTATTAGTGGTGATTACCCAGCTATTGTGCTATTTCTCAGTGGGCTGTGGTCTGGGGAAAAGCTAGACCCCGCTCCCCCCCTTTTTTACAGATTCCCCATGCTATGGGCCCTGACAGTCACCCCTGTTTTATTGTCTATCTGGTGGCCTGGCCCAGTTTAGTGCCTGGTCACTTACGTTGGCAGTTTTATGCCTGCGTGGGGGCCTAGAAGGCCTGCCTGTTTTGTTTTGTTTTTCTTTCTCCGGGGGGCCTGCGAGATACCTTGGGATGACGTCAATTGGTATGCGTGGCCCGTGAGCGACGACACGTGGGGTGTGTCGGCGCTCTGCGGCTCTGCTCATCCTTTGGTTTATGGCTGTAACTACCCCTGCATTAATATACTGTGCCTGATAATGCCGATACTCTTTGTCTCTCATGGGCTATTAACTTGGTTGCTTTGCTGTAATTGACCCCTATGTTGTGATATTTTTTTACTGGGCTGCTGTTCGGGGGAATAATTCCGGGCCCAATTCTTTTTCTGCAGACTGGGCGGGGGATGGTTCAGTCTGGGTAGTTTATGGTTTGGGGCCAGGTGGGCGGGGACTGCTCCTGTGGTGAGAGGGGGGCGAGGGAAGCGGCGGTGGGTATGGCATTACCTGGCCCCGGGGGGGGGGGGGGAGCGGGTGGAGCTCAGTGGGACCACAAAAGTCTTTCACGAAGGTGGGGAGGGGAGGGAGGCTTAAGGGTAGAGGTGAGTGGGGGGGGGTCTGAGGTTTGGGTGGGGTGGGGGTATGAGTGCTAGGGGTCTTGAGGGAGGGAGGGGGAGGTGGGGGAGCGGGGGTAGGGGGGGTGTGGTTGCCACAACCAGGGATTGGCTCAGGCTACTCAATATTATGGAGGGAGTACTAGGGAACTACAGAAGAGTGTGGGGAGAGACTCTAGGCTGGGGGGGTCTCTTCATGACCAGGTGGAAAGTACCAAATCGGCAGGGAGGTCAAGAGCTGCTGTATGCATGGTGAGGATTATATCATGGAACGTTTGTGGTTTAGGAACTCCTATTAAGAGATATAAAATACTTAAAGCCCTAGCTAGACAGCGGTGTGACATTGCGCTACTCCAGGAAACTCATCAAACAGCAGAGGAGCATGCAAAAACTCGCCCGGGACTGGGTGGGTCAGGTCTGGGGGGCTCCTGCAGTGGGGAAGAAGGGGGGGGTTGCTATTTTAGTGCATAAGAGAATGCGGTTCACGTTGCTCAATCAGGTCTCTGACCCTCGCGGACGTTTTCTCCTTTTGCATGGAATGCTGGATGCTCGGGAAGTCATTTTAGGTGATATCTATGGTCCTAACGTACCAGACCCTGATTTCTTTAATCGTATCGCGGCAGAAGTCGAACAATTGCCTGACGCCCCTCTCGTTTTGGGCGGTGATTTCAATGGCGTTTTCGAAGCTGACCTAGATACTTCGCGGGAGGCCGGTACTCGGGAGAGACAGGTGTTATCTAAGATTATGCAAAGACTTCGTTCGAGACTTCATCTGGTGGATCCCTGGCGTTTATTGCACCCCACTGAAAAAGATTATACCCATGTGTCCCGGGCACGGGGTACTAGTGCTCGCATTGATTATGTCTTAGTCTCAGCGGCTCAGTTTGCGTGTATTGAGGACGCTCAGATCGGCCCGCTTGAGATATCTGACCATGCCATGGTCTGGATTGAGTGGCAAGTAGGCAGCGGACAAGACTTCACTCGATTGTGGCGGTTCCCTCTCGACTTATATAAGGACGCTCAATTCCGGCAGTTTTTATATGACAGATGGCGGGAATTCGAGGAGAACCATAAAGGTCATCATGACGACCCTGAACTGGTATGGGAGACGGCCAAAGTGGTTCTCCGAGGAGATATTATTGGCTACGTAGCCCGGAGGCGCAGATTATTGAATGCGCAGATTGTTCGCCTCGAACAACAAGTAGCCTGTGCGAGACGCCTAGCGGGGCGTTCCCCCACAGCTTCCAATAGAAAAAACTGGTGGGAGCTTCAGGTAGCGCTTAATGCCTTGCTGCATCAGCGTGCCAAGAAGTCTCTACTATACTACAAACATAAACTGTATTGCTTTGGGAATAAGCCAGGTAAATTGTTGGGGAGATGCCTGCAAGGGCAGAGAGGTACGCGGCTAGTGGCTGCCCTCCGCGATGGGCAAGGAAAATTACATAGTAGCAAAGGCAAGATTAGTGTCATCTTTAGAGACTTTTTTCAAGCTCTCTACCAGGCAGAGGAGATAGACCCTATTTGTATGGCCGATTATCTTAGTAAATTGGATCTGCCTCGGGTGACAGAGCAACAATGGGCACTCCTGGATCAACCCATTACCGTACAGGAAATACAGCAGGTGATTTTGAATGCGGCATGCTATAAAGCACCCGGCCCTGATGGTTTTGGGGCCGAATTCTATAAGATACTGTCTGAGGGGGTCAGTCCGGTATTAGCGGAGACTTATCGGCAACGGGTGGGAGGGGAAGGGAGACGTTGGGGGACAATCAGGCTTATATTACCCTGATTCCTAAACCGGGTAAGGACCACCTCCAGGCTTCGTCTTACCGGCCTATTTCTTTATTGAATTATGATATGAAGCTTTTGGCAAAAATATTAGCAGATCGGCTGGCAGTGGTTTTAGGTGATTTAGTACATGACGCACAGGTTGGTTTCGTTAAGGGCCGCTATGCGGTACGCAATTTGCGTAAAATCTTAACATCTTTAGAGTGGGTGCATTTGCATGGCCTGCCCTCATTATTGGTGAGCTTCGACGCTGAAAAAGCGTTTGATAGGGTTAACTGGCGATATTTACACTCTTTACTGCCGCGATACGGGTTGGGAACGTCCTTTTGCGAGATGGTGCAGAGTCTTTATGAGCAGCCTACAGCACGCGTGCTGTGTAATGGAGTTTTATCTGATGCATTCGCCCTCTATCGGGGAACTAGACAGGGGTGTCCGCTGTCTCCGCTGCTATTTGTACTGGCTCTGGATCCCTTGATTCGAAGTGTGGAAATGATCAGGGAGATAGGAGGGGTGGTGGTTGGTGGCTGTGAGTTTAAAATCTCTGCTTTTGCGGATGATATGCTGGTACACCTAACTACGCCCCAAGAGTCTCTTGAGAGATTAATGCGCGAATTCCGGCTTTTTGGTAGCTTTACTGGTCTTCGTATCAACGAGGACAAATCCGAGGCCCTTGACGTGTCGGGCCAACTACGTGGGCATTGGCCTGGGGACTTTCCTTTGAAATGGGCCGATCGGAGTTTTATGTACTTAGGGATTGTCTTAACGCGGCTGCCCCAAGAATTGTATCCCCGTAACTTAGAAAGGATTTTGACTGGCATGAAAACACAGATGAGAGCTTGGCAACCCCTCCCGTTGTCCCTATTGGGAAGAGTGGCTGCAGTGCAAATGGTTATTCTCCCTCGCATCCTGTATTGGTTGCAGACCCTCCCAGTTTGGCTATGGAAGCGGGATCTACGCAGATTGGAATCTGAGATTCAGCGATTTCTCTGGAGGGGAGCTCGAGCCCGTGTTCCAATGGCGCGAATGATTGGCTCCTGGCGCAATGGGGGTATAGGACTACCAGATTTATGGCTGTATGCTTTGGCCTGCCAGGCGCGCCATGTGGGGGACTGGCTGGGTGAGACCAGTGTTTTTACCCCCCGTCTAATGGAAGCGGCGGCGGTGGCCCCATTGTCCTTGCTGGGGGTGTTGCATGCGGATCTTGCCCAATTGCCGGTCGGAGCTAAGCGGAGTTTGCTGATATTGGCGGCTCGCCGTACCTGGCAGCAATTGAATAGTTTCTGGAATCGAAATTGGCGAGTTTCGTGTTGGCTGCCTTTCTGGGGGAACGCTAACTTTTTGCCAGGTTCTGAGACTGGTGGATTTTTGCGGTGGCGGGAGAAGGGGATATGTATTTTAGGCCACACAGTCGGGTTGACGGGGGCCTGTAAGCCGTTTCCGGAGTTATGTACTGAGTATGACTTACAGCCATTCCACTATTTCACATATATGCAGCTTTCCCATTATGTGGCCTCCTTACCTAGAGAAGAGCTTGCGGTGGAGTGTTCCGCGCAGCTTATAGAATTTTTTGGACTTGGGGAAGACTCCCCTCCCTCGATAGCCGGCTTTAAGAAGCGGCTTGAGGGCTTTCGGGTTGCGCAGAGCTATGGTAACATGGAGCGGACCTGGGCGAGGGAGCTGGGCTTGGAGATACCGTTGGGGTCCATCCAGAAGGCCCTGGGACGGATTGCCAGGCTGGTTGAGGGGGCCCGCTGGCGGGAAATTCAATTTAAGGCAGTAACTCGGGTACATTTCTCACCTCGACGAGCCTTGAGGAGTCACCTTACCCAAGACGGGTCGTGCCCTCGATGCTCTGAGCCTCTGGCGGATTTAGCCCATATGTGGTGGGTCTGCAAAAAAATTCATCCCTATTGGAGGCGTATACATCTTTATTTAGTGGAACTGTTACAACAGCGCTTCCCGTGGTCGGGGTCATTGGTAGTGGTGGACAATTTGCCTCAGTCTTGCCCTAGTGGGCGGGGAGCCCGCCTCCTGGTGCGAAAGGCATGCCTAGTGGGGAAGGGCCCCATCCTACACCGATGGCGGGAATCCCTCCCGCCGACTTTTCTGGAGTGGCGCAATAGTTTTCACCAGCTGATGTTGGCGGAGTGTTGGCGGGCTAGGAGCCATGTCAGACGCTGGACCACTTTCATGCTGATCTGGGAACCTTACATCCAGCAGTTGGGACCGTATTGCAGGAATGCAGTCTTGCAAGTGGGTCTCTAGCGCATTGGGTGTGTAGTTGGGGCCTTATGGGATAGAGTAAGATACTTTCTTGTGGTTCCCTGGATCCTAGTGGGCTTCCTGGTTGTGGCATGGTACTTTGGGTGGGAGGGGGGGTTGGGGGGGATAGAGGCGGGGGGTTATAGCTCAAAAACAATTATAAAAGATTGGTTCTACTTTTGCTCTCCTTGGTTATTGTTTATGTGGGTTTATTTGTGCCATGGCCTACGGCGGGGATAAGAGTACACCCTGCCGTGGGCCTTGTTGTCTTGTTAATGTATTGCCTGTTATCTGGTGCTGAACCATAAATAAAGTTTATAAAAAAAAAAAAAAAAAACCGAAAAACGAAACTGACAGAAAAATCAGAAAAACCGAAAAATAAGAGAAGGACTCGCAACGGCGTCGCGAGTCCGGGCAGGAAAGAGACCGGCGTCGAACCGAAGAAAAAAGAGAAATAAATCACGAAAAATCAACTTTTTCTGCGGGGACAAGAAGACCACGTCTGTAGGGCTCCGCGGAAAAAAGAAGACTGGCTAAGATGGCACCCTTGGGCGGGAAGGGGACCGCGCATGCGCGCTGCAATTCCCAAAGGCTTTCTTTGAAAGCTGGGGAAAATTGCTCCGCGAGGGTTCCATCGGCGCCGACGTCACCCATATGTGAGGACTGACTTCCTGCTTGGTCCTGGAGAATAAGCAACTCCTGCAATTCGGTGACAAATTTCTCACCAGGCCCCCTTAAGCTACCAAAAGCTTTCATGGAAGCTATGGAGGCACTTGAAAATGTCTTCCTCCACCCACTAGCTGGGGAGCATAACCCACTCATGTGGACTAGTCTAGCAGGATAAGGAAGGGACCAATTTAGTCTTAAAAAAAAAAAAAAACACACAACCTTACGGAGTTAAAGATTACACACCTCTTTCCAGATTGGAGCTTTTGTGCCTGAACGCACGTACCAGAGGCAATGGAGAATAAGTGGGCAGCCTAAAGCCACAAAGTGTTGGAAGTGGGGATTTGAGCTCTGGCTTTCCTGGTTTTCAACCTGCTTCTCTAATCACTAAATTGTCCCTCCGCTCCACTTACACACCTGGAAAATTGGCCCCAGGTTTAAGCAGGAGACTGATGCCCTACATCCAGATCTGTGTCCGGACTGGGCAAGCCTAATACACCGTAGGCCCCCTATAACATGGCTCACTCTAGTGTGGGGGGCAAAAGTTTGGCTCCCTTTATAAATGAAATGCCCATGTTATACTGAGTCTGGCAGCTCCCTTCATACCTTCCACATTCCTGTCAAGTCCTTCCCACGAACATGCCAGTGTCAGCATCAGCCGGAAAAGTTAAAGCGCTGCAGAGCCTTGGCACTCAAACCTTTGCCAGTGTCTGCACAGTCCTGCCCCCAGGTGGCAACCGGCAATAGGTGTCTGAGGGGTGAGATGGCAGAGAGTGAGAGAGGCTTCAATGTCAAGGTGCTGCAACACTAACTTTTCTTTTCTAATAGTCGCAGACACATAAAGGAGCTACGATAAAGTCAGATGAAGGCATGAAGGGAGCTGATGGACTGTATGTAATGCGGGCTTATAACGCCGACCAAAATTTTGGATCCCATAACCCACTTTATCAGGTCTACAATGTATCCTAGTTATTCCTCTGAACATGAATTTCTTTACCTTGTTTTCTATCAAGGAAACCAGAATCTGCTCCATGACTGCTGCAACCGCTGGGACAGAGTTCTGAATGTGACCAATCACCACACCGATTGCTACCCGGGACAGTTCATAGCTGAGGTTAGTGTTTTTACGGACCAACTCGATTAGCTCAGCACCTATGCTCGCTGGTATGGGGACTGCTGGATGACTGGATTCCACAGCCAATATAGCCTTCTTCGTTCCATCATGGTTGACTGCATTAAAGGCTTCCAGACTAACAGGGGGTGCTGGAGCTATCCTCTTGGTCTGGGGTGTTTTTTCCTCACTATGGTTAAAGGTTTGAGTGTCTAGGGGCAGAGAGGCAGCCTTATTTGCCTGAGATGACTTGAATGCGTAGGACGCCATGGTTCCAGGGGCTGAAATGCTTCCATGCACGGTGTGCGACACAGCAGTGTGCATGTTCCTGCTGGGAACAGGGGGAGGGGTGTTGCTGGGGCTAGAAGCTGCCGTTGGGTGATAATCAGTGGAGCTAGTGTGTAATGTATCCAGGGAAGCTGTGCTTGTGGAAGAGGCTTTCGAAACTGGCCTGGAGCTAATTTCCATAGAATCTGTAGGGAAAAAATGAAAATGCTTTAGGCAAAACATCAAAAGGAAATCAAACACAAAGGAGTTGATTCACTAAAGCACTGTAACCTCTGCTACTGCTTTCATATCTAGCAACTTCCAATGAAGTCAATTCACCAAGTGTGGCAAGTGCTACCATTCCTGTGGTCAATGGGCCCCAAAGTGATTCAGACAGGTGCACCAAGCAGCATTGTGTAGAAGCTAGCAAAGCAGTAACGTCCGTTAGGCTGTAAGATGAGGAAGCCTTGAAGCATCTTTAGCCTTGCCCGAGTATTCCACCCACCACACAGTGTATCAAATTTTCACCCATTTTGTGCTTAGGTCTACATGCTTCTAACTGCAAGCAGCATGAGTAAACTCCTACAAAAAAAACCCACCACCCCAGGGGATTCTTTCAAGATCTCGAAACCATTTTGTCATTGTATATATATTGCTCTTGACAGAGATTACATGGAACCTTCCCATATGCTCCCACCACACCATCACAGGAATAAGGGTTAAACCCAGTTCTAAGCCTGCAGGGTATTACAAAGAGGAAGTAAGAAGTCTTCCTCTGAATGAGGGGGCAAAATCCATTCTGCAGCATTTTAGGAGCAGGTGTGCTAATTCCAACCCCAGTTAATGACACCCCCCCTTTTGTTTCTCTATCAAAGGCATTGCACCGCTCTGATATAAAATTAAACTTTGTTTTGTAAGATTTACATTTTCATGAGAGATCAGTTCACAGCCTTCCCTCCAACACAGCTAGAAGCAACCCAACCAAATTCTTTCCCCCTGTCTGTCAAATCCAAAGGGCCGATTCCAGAGTTGTTTCAAGGTGTTGGTGCCTTATAAAGACCTTAAGCTTTACATCACCACAATTCACCCCCACCCACAAAAGACGTGTCACCCTAGGCAAACACCTAGTTCACCTAATGGTTGGGCCAGCCCTGCCTCTGCAGCCTACTTTTCTCTGCTAAGAAACACAAGGGTTTTTCTTACGTCTAGTAGACACCGTCATTTGTGCATTTCTGCGCTTCTCCGGTGGTGGGGGTATCACAGGGGCAGCGCGGCGAGGCTGTGGAGGAATCTGGAATGCAATGATCAATGGCAGTCAATTCTGACAATATCAACCGAATATTCCCGTCTTCACATCAGACTGCATTCGCCAAACACATTTGCGGAATTCATCTAGCTTCTCTATTCTAGGAGGATCTCCAAGAACTCAAAAGTAAAATCTTTGGAGATCGTGTTACCCTCTCTGGATCATAGTAAAATTCACCCGCAATACACAGCATATATCTAGAAGTGCCCATCTTACGCCTCTTCCCATTTCGGTCCCATACAATTAAGATGTTTGACAGACAGACATTCTCAGTAGCTCTAAAAGCAGCTGAAGCATATGTGCAGGTCCTTGTTTGATAATCTGGCTACAACAAATATAAATATCTTTGCTGGAAGACAAAATGATGAAGCTTTAGAAACTCAAGAAACCCCCACTGTAGGCAGCGAGTACTTTAACTATAACTACTAGGCCTGCTGGGAAAGTCCAGGGCGAGAATGACTAAGCTCCATCATATTCACTCTTGCCCAATTCATATTTTGGCCATTTGTTTTCACTCCTATCATCCTGCCAGATTTGTAGCAGTTTTTCTTTAAAATTTTTCTATTATACCAACCTCACTTTAATCCATTAGATCCTCAACTTTCTACTCCTGCATTCAACCTTCAATTTCTCCTCAGTTATCCCACCCAGGCCTTAACTAAATTATACCACCTCTGCTAGAATGCTTGTGATTTCTTTTCATTCTCTTTTACACTTGACTCTTGTCCAATATTTTACTTTGTCTGAAAAACACGGTTTTGAGTTACACTGGATGATTACACTGAATCATGTGTACCCTAGACCAAGTCAGAAATCTTTCATCATGCTTCTGAATTTCTAAAGCTGCCTCCCTAATGGACCAACGTTCTCTTTATTCAAACAGATTTCTAACCACATAAATACGTATCAATACGTTAACACAATGGTCAAAATACTCCTAGACTTACCCACCCTCTTTATACAAAATCTGCATTGTACATTTTAGGCCTTTTTTTGCACAGTATTTTCATGCACTTCAAGTTGCCCAATTAAAGTATGAAGCACATTTTCACATGCGAGTTCTGCTCCTTAATCCCTTCCAAGACACCAAATATTGTTCGAAGGCAGATTTCCAATTCTCAAATGTATCATCGAATATAAGCTGTATTAAGATGATCTGCACGTGCTAGGCTAATTCCACCCTGGTTAAAAGGTGCACGTGCAGCCCCATTCGTCTCCCCGAAACACAGACTGAGGCTTTCAGGCACGGATGATTGTCCCCCTTCTCCTTAACACCATAGGACAGAAACAGGCAGGTATGGAGGGCAGGAAGGTGTGCTGGAAACAAACATTCAAAAAGAGGGTGAACATGAGACCTTCCCTGGTCCTTAAAGCATCTCTGTATTGCTCAAGAGGTACGTTATATTTCCTCTGTCAACCACAAGCTAAAAAAACCTTTGCCTTCCTTGCCCTGGCCTGCCTCTGGAGAGGTGGCAATCTAGTTGCAAATCAAGGCATAGGTTCAAACCCCACTGGCACTCATTGTGACCTTGGATATATCACTTTGTCTCCCGTTATCTCATTTACCCACTAAAAACCATGCTCAATGAGTTAGGTTCATTGTACCTGAATGTACTTTACCATAAAGCATCCTGATTTATTTATTTAAAAAGATTTGTATACCACCTTATCCTACAATCAAAGTGGTCACATCATAATTGGAGGGTTACATTTAACATAGGGGAACTTAACATCTAGACAGTACAATTGGATGGTTACATTTATCATAAGGATAACTTAGACAGTACGAGGTAATTAACAATGTTATATTATGTTTGAGGTGAGTGGGTATTGAGTTGGTGTTATGTCACTACCTTGTATGCCTATTTGGGATGAGCGAGTATCGAATTATCGGCAGTAGATGCATTATGAGCTGGGGTCACTCCTGATGAGTGTGGGGGTTTTTTTTTGTTTGGTTTTTTTTTTTTTTTTTTTTAGTATCGGACGTAAGGAGGATATCTTCTGGGATATGATTCTGGGTACTATATGAATGTAAAAAGTAAATAATTCATTATTGCTCCTGTCTCAGTTATATACAAGAGGATAATCAACTTCCAATCTCACAACCTGCTTAAACAATCTAGTATCTAGTGGACAGCTTAATCTGTCACCTTCATGTATGGGAGGGAATTTCTTATCCTGGTCAGTCTCAAATACAGGTCTGCTGATTGACAAGGAACTGAGGTATTTAGATACCTGCAGACATGACCAACGTGGAAGCCATGAAAAGGCTGTAACCAAAAGAACAGAAAGATCAGAAAGGATAGATCTGCTTCACTCTATTTAAGAGGCCTCCATGTATGCCTTACGACCATCAGGAGGACATCATAAAAGACAGGAGAAGAACAAGTCACTCACCCGTCAAACACCAGAACTGCTCACTGGGTGTATATACAAATAGTATATTAGGCAAATAGCCACAAAATGGGCCCATTAAAAACTAGGTACAGGGATAAGAACATACCTGATATAAATTTTCCGTTTCCTCCTGAAAGTCTGTATTTGGCAGGCTGTGGTGACGCTCATAACCAGTCTGGCACACACCATTCGGCTGCCGCACTGTATCTACATGATAATCACTGGAGGAGAGAGTCATCCTCTGACTGGTTGGAGAGTGGCCTTTGCGGGATAAAGTCTCCTTCCGGTGCTGGATTAATTTCCTTACAGATGAAACACAATGGAAATAGTTTTATGAAGTCATTCCCAAGAGTACGTGGCCAGACATGCACATGAGAAATGGTATAAAAAAGTTTGCATTTTGGCATGAAGATGTGCACTTTGCCAGCAGGTGTGGCAGCGGTGTAATCTGGGTAGGGTGTGGAGGGAGTTCATCTATTCATGTACATGTGAAAACTACGCGCAAGCAATTGTGCTTACATTCACAGTACTCTCGGCCATATGCTCTGTTATTCGAATGTCTTTACTAAAACAGCACCCACCCACGGCATCCCGTTATAAAATTACCTTCAATCTGCATAAATAAGCCGCTTCTTTAACAGCCCTCAGAGCTCTAATTTTAAATATAACTAATCAAAATACCACAAGCATTCAATTCGAGACAAATCAACAAGATGATATTCTTCTCCAAACCATACAACTTTGTTCAGCAGTCAGTGAAATCTAAAATAAACAGTTTTGACAGGGATGAGTGGCTGCAACCCCTCTCTCTTCTCCAGATTATTTGGTGACCTAAAAGAGCTTCCTGCTTTGAAAATTCTTTGAACCACTGCCCTCCGAAGTTACCTGCCGCATGCAGCAGGGGAAAGGTCAGAAAACAGTGCAAAAGAAGCCTTTAAAAAATATGCTGAACATTTACCGTATGTACAACTTCACATGGAAGGCATGGGTATTACATTCACAGCAACAGGTATCGCAATCAAGTGCTTTGTCTTACTAAGCCCAGGAGGGCATCATTTTAGACATGCATAACAAAAAAAAAAAAATGGATCTATAGGAACAGACACTTGATATAATACAGAAATTTTACATACCTTATTCTCGCTTTGAATCTGACTAGACTAGTCCAGACGTGTGGGTTATGCTGCCTCGCCAGCAGTTGAAGGCAGACTTTAGCAATTTTCAGTTATGTCACCACAAGGTATAGCCACTGATGCAGCACCAAGAGAAGCCAGAGTGAAACTTTCCAAGCAGTAAACAAGGCTGAAAAACTCAGAAAAATCAAAACTTAATCTTATTAACACGTCAACCTTGCAACACATCTTGAACAGATATTTCTCTTACCATAACTGACTCTGTGCCCGGCATGGATCCAGACAATGCAATCAAAGCAGCAGGTTTCCCAACCTGCAGAAAGTCTTCCAGGGTGGGCCCTGGACTGGTCTAACAGGATTCAAGGAAAGAAAATTTCAGGTACGATTAAAAATTTATCCTTCCTTATCATCCTGCTAAACTAGTCCAGGCATATGGGACATACCCTGGGTCCTAATCACTTGGGTAAAAGGAAGACGCCGCTCTGGACAGTCTGTAAAGGAACCATCAGCTTTGGCTCCCACCTGCAACCTGAAGTAGTTCAGCAAAGACCAGGTAGCCACTTACAGATGTTCTCTAGAGACACTATTACAGGCTCTGCCCAGAAGACCGCCTGTGTCCTAATGGAGTGAGCTCCGACTCCAGCATCATATGTTTACCGACCAGAAAGTATGCTGATCCAATGGCCTCCTTAATCCAGTGGGAACAGAGGACTTGGCTGCTGCCATTCCTTTGCTTGGACTGCTGAAAAGGACAAAAGATCCAACTGGCAGAAATAATTGATCATTTGCTGGTATCTGATCAAAACCCGTTGTACATCCAGGTGCAGCGAGGGATTCTTGTAAGGATTTTCCTCCAAGAAGAAATAGGTCAGTCTGGTTAAGGTGAAAGAAACAGATGAATCACAGCAGGGAAGGAAGGAAGGATTCCAAAGAAGCACAAAATATGGAGGCTCTGGATGGCATACAGTTGTGGTCAACATTATTGGCACCCTTGCATTTTAGGTATGCTGTGTACAATATCTTGAGAAATAATTGGAAATATTCCAACTGTATATTGTCATAATAGTTTAATAGTATATTCAAAGGTACACAAAAATAATGTCGTCTGTGCAACTTAGTAATTTCTGAGAAGAACCCCCCTCCTTCCCCCCCAAAATATGACCTGTACAGAATTAATGGCACCCTTCACTAATATTTGTTTGCACAACCCTTGGCGGTGAAGACAGCCTCAAAACATTTCTTGTGGCCATCTATAAGTTTCACAGATCTACTAATACTACTTCTATTAATCATTTGTATAGCACCACAAGGCATACGCAGCCTTGCATATACAAGGCTGAACAGACATATAAAAAGACTGTCCCTGCTCTCTGAGCTCAAAATCTAATCAAGGACAAACAGTACAATAGATGAGAACAAGGGAAGGGTAATCAGACAGAAAGAGAACAAAGGATTAAGATCCAAAAGCAGCCTGAAAGAGGTGAGCCTTTAGCATGGATTTGAAAAGGGGGAGAGATGAAACCCGACAAAGATACAGGTAGTTTGGTCCAGGCATAAGGAGCAGCAAAATGAAAGGATCGAAGTCTCAAACTGGCCACTGAGAAGAGCCTAGAGAGAAGCAAGCCAGAGGAAGAGCGGCATTCACGAGGAGGGACATAGGGAGAGAGGAAAGGTAGTGAGGAGCAATAGAATGAATGCACTTACAGATCAGAAGGAGAGGTTTGTATTGGATATGGAAACGGAAGGGAAGCCAATGAAGTGATTGGAGAAGAGGTGTGATATCAGTATACTGGGGCTGGTGGAAGACTGGCCATGCAGAACGAAAGGGAGAAAGATGACTCAGAGAGACCAGCAAGGAGAAAGTTGCAATAGTCGGGGTGAGAACTAACTAAAGAGTGGATACATGTTTTAGTAGATGTGTTCAGAAAGGAAGGGGTAAATTTTGTTAATGTTGCAGAGAAAGAAACAGGTTTTTGCTAACTGCTGGATATGTGAGGAGAGGGAGGCGTCGAAAATGGGTCCAAGGTTGTGGGCTGAGGAAACAGGAAGCAGAAGACTTAACAGATATAGAAAAGGGAGGAAAGGAGGAGGGGGAGTAGCTTCTCCCACTGAGATTTGTTCCAGCTCATGAATGTTTCCATGATTCCTTCTATCAATGGCAAATTTCGGCTCTTTCCAAAGGTTCTTGATTGTTTTAAACTGGCTACCAATGCGTCCTGATCTCAATCCAGTCTATTTTTCTTTTTTAACCACTCTTTTGTACTTTTGGATGTATGTTTTGGATCATTGTTCTTCAACCCAGAACTAATTTTCTGACACTAGGTAGCACATTTCACTCCAAAATACCTTGGTAGTCCTCAGACTTCATGATTCCTTTAATATGTTCCAAGCCTCCATTTCCCGAGGCAGCAAAACAGCCCCACAACATTATGGAACCTCCACCATACATACAGTAACCGTAGGAAGGGTATTTTTTTCTTATAAGCTTCATTTCTTCCCCTATTAATGTAGCACTGGTCTACATTGCCAAAGAGCTCAAGTTTGGTTTCATCTGTCACAGAACATTTTCCAGAAGGATTGTGGTTTCTCAAGGTGGGTTTCAAAGATTAGGCCTGCCTTTTTAGGTCCTTCTTTGAGCAATGGGATCCTCCTTGGCCTCTGCCTATTAAGTCGTCTTTTTTATTTTATTTTATTTTATTTTTTTTTTTTTAAGTGTGTGGTGTATGGTGCAAATTGAAACCACCACTCCAGACTGCTCCAGGTCAGCCTTAAGCTCTTTGGAAGTTGTACATGGTGCTTTTCCAACAGTTTGCTCTAACTCTGAAAAACATCTTGGATTAAATTTTCCTCCTCCCATCACATCCTGGGAGGTTCTTCACAGTTCCAAGAGCAGAAAATTTAAACACTGCAAACTGAAGACACAGGAATCCCAAGGTCTTTGGAGATGGCCTTATACCCCTTTGAAGTTTGATATTTGGTGATAATGGCTTTTCTGACTGACTGTCTCAGGCAGCTCTCATCTTCACCATTGTGAAAACAGAACAGGGAGTGAATGCGGCCATTTCAAACATTAGAACCATCATTTATTGGTTGATTCAAGTCATGTGAGTTCTGACAATTGATTACAGGTACATCTAATTTTACTGCAATAGGAATGTGGTTCTTCTGTTCAAACTGATTGCAATTGTTTATAAGGGTGCCAATAATCATGTCCTACATACCAACAAGAGATAAACTCAATACCTTCAAACAGCTTGGTTCATTCTATATTTAGTGTATGAAATTTTTTGTCGCATCATTTGCCGTGAAAGGGAACCTTCCCTCTTCTTTTTTTTTTTTTTTTTTTTTTTTTAACACAAGAGTGCACTCACCCTTTCCATACCAATGAAGCAACATTACAAAAATGATCCTCAGTAAATTCAATGACAAGATCACAATTGTAAGAATGGTATTGTGAGCAAATTGACGACCAACTTAACTCAAAGATCCTAGGGTCCCAAATGCAGCACACCCACGATTCTTCCAAATGAAGCAGCAGCCCTGTGTCTCCACCATCGGACTGACATGAGTCAGTGCTGACTTAATGCCATGGATTACCGTGGCTCTTAGATCCAAGGAATCATCTGAGTCTTCTGCTCAACCAGTCTTAAACCATTCTCAATGTGAACAGTTCTCCAAAAAGACATATACTCAATTGTACATAAGAACATAAGATATGCCATACTGGGTCAGACCAAGGTCCATCAAGCCCAGTATTCTGTTTCCAACAGTGGCCAATCTAGGCCATATGAACCTAGCAGTTTCCCCAAGGGACACAGGTTCCACAATGCTTGTATTGGTTCAAGCATTGATATCCTGGGTCCCTTCTCAATAATGGTTTATGGACCTTTCCTCCAGGAACTTGTCCAAACCTTTTTTAAACCCAGCTACACTAACAGCCTTTACTACATCCTCCGGTAACAAATTCCAGAGTTTGATTACACGTTGAGTGAAAAAATATTTTCTTTTATTAGTCTTAGTTTACCCTGTAGCTTCATTGTATGTCCCCTAGTCTTTCTATATTCTGATAAGGTAAACAATCGATCTACATTTACCCGTTCCACTCCGTTCATTAATTTATAGACTTCTATCATATCTCCCCTCAGCTGTCTCTTTTCCAGGTTAAAGAGCCCTAACCTTTTTAGCCTTTCTTCATAGGAGTATCCTTCCATCCCCCCTTTACCATTTTGGTGGCTCTTCTCTGAACCTTTTCTAAAATCGCTATATCCTTTTTAAGATACGGCGACCAGAATTGCACACAATATTCAAGGTGCGGTCTCACCATGGAACGATATAGAGGCATTATATCATCTTTTGTTTTATTTTCCATTCCTTTCCTTATGATACCTAGCATTCTATTTGCTCTCTTGGCCGCTGCTGCACACTGGGCCGAGGGTTTTAACATGGTATCCACAATGACGCCTAAATCTTTTTCCTGGGTGGTAGTTCCTAATGTGGAATCTTGCATCGTGTAACCATAGTTTGGGTTGTTCTTCCCTAGGTGCATAACCTTGTACTTGTCCACATTAAATTTTATCTGCCATTTTGATGCCCAGTCTTCCAATTTATCAAGATCCTCTTGCAATTTTCCACAATCCTCTTGAGTTTAAACAACTTTAAATAGTTTTGTGTCATCTGCAAATTTGATAACCTCACTCGTTATTCCACTTTCCAGGTCATTTATGAATATGTCAAAAAGCAGCGGACCCAGCACAAATCCCTGGGGTACACCACTATTCACCTTTCTCCATTGGGAAAATTGGCCATTTAGCCCTACCCTCTGCTTTCTATCTTTTAACCAGTTCCTGATCCACAATAGTACACTGCCTCCTATTCCATGACTCTTTAGTTTTGCCAAACGTCTCTCATGAGGGATCTTGTCAAAGGCTTTCTGAAAGTCCAGATACACAATATCAACCGACTCACCTTTATCCACATGTTTTTTTGAAGGAGTGAATAATCAGAACAGATTAGTAAGACAAGATCTTCCTTGTCTAAAGCCATGTTGGCTGTCTCCCATTAGGTCATGACTATCTACATGCTGAGTAATTTTATTCTTTATGATGGTTTCTACCATTTTTCCCGGTACTGACGTCAGGCTCACCGGTCTGTAGTTTCCTGGATCACCCCTGGAACCCTTTTTAAAAATTGGTGTTACATTGGCGATCCTCCAATCTTCAGGTATTAGAGATGATTTTAATGATAGTTCACAGATTACTAATAGCAGGTCTGCAATCTCATATTTCAGTTCTTTCAACACCCTTGGATGTATACCATCCGGCCCAGGTGATTTGCTACTCTTCAGTTTATCTAATAGTTGTAATACATCTTCCTGATGTATCGATATTTCCTTCAATTCTTCCGCACCTTTAAATACCACTTCAGTCATGGGTAACATCCCTACATCTTCCTCATCTTCCACAACGTTGTGTTTCAAACCATGAAACACCTGGTCCTTCATGCACCTACGTCTGAACTTCCACTTCCTCTCCCATACTCTTGAATTCAGCCTCATTCCCCTGTACAAAGAAAAATAGGCTATCTATAAGGCTCCACCAATCCAAGGAGAGATTCAAACCAGCAGGTGTTACTGATCACAAGCAGAAAATCCAAAAATTGTTCCCTATATTGTAACCTTTGCAAGCGATCTCCCCCACGTAGATGAGCTGGAATGAAGTCAATGATCCGCCATCTGAGATCCTGAAACTTATGATCAAACTCCTGACAATGTTGAGCTACCAGAGCTGATAAAAACTTATTTATTCGAGATCTATGCTCCAAAAGTCTCCTTCTCATAGAACGAGATGTACGGCCAACATAAATATTATGGCAGGGGAAGACAAGATGTATATCACATAGGCAGTCATACAGGTAGTTCGATAATGACTCATAATTTTTATTCCTGTGTTAACATCCTCCCAAAGCAGCCCCTCAATCATGGAGGCACAAAAGTCACATCCTCCACATCTAAAGTGGCCCCTCATAGTCTCATCCAGTTTATCAGGAGAAGAGTGAATCAGTAAGTCTGTCAAATTTCGTCCATGCTGAAAAGCAAACATTAATGGCTTTCTAAAACACGGATGTAAGGATGTGGAGCTAAGGTTGGATTTTGCTACTCGGTGAGCCCAATCAGGAGTAGCAAGAAAATGGTGGGAAGAAAATCTGTGGCGGGAATGTGCTCGTAAGGCAGAGAATCTGCACATTGCATGGTTTGTTTTAGCCATGCCAGTCGGCAAAACTGAGCTAAAAGACTAGATTTTGCATCTTTGCAAAATCTGTCTTTTTATTAGTCTGAGATTACACTGCATCAGATAAAACAAGCGAAGCACTGAGAGAGTCATATGAGAGGTCAAAACAAAGAAATAAATTCCATGTTAAACTATTTGGAATAGAAGGTTCTTACTAAGTAACTCTAAACCAGACATTGAGAAACTGGTATTGTTTCATCAAGCCCATCAATAGATAGAGTGGGTACACTTTTATTAAAATTGCTTTTTAGAAAAATGTTAATTGCTTTTGTGTTGGAATTGAAATTTTTATCTCATTTACATCATTAATGTTATTAAATAATACTATTTATGTTATTAATTAAATTTAAAAAAAACGTAGTAAATTTTTGAATGATTTGTTTTGAGTTTTAATAAGCCTCACTGGGTGAGGGGGGGGGGTGCTATAATAAATTTATGGAACCAAGGGGGCGGAGGGCCAAATGTTTGGGAATCACTGAACTAAGGGCTTCCATGGAAAAAGATACAGGACAGAGGATATCACCTAGGTGAGTATCAAAAGAAAGGAATACATAGAAAAAGAAAAAGAAAAAAAAGCAGTTGAGGGGTTGAGGGGGAGATGGAGCTTAGCAGGAGAGTGAGATGAATAAAGAGCAGGTCAACAAATCAACTGAAAAGAAAGGGAGGAGAAAGATTCAGAGGTGGAGGAATTCAAGATCGAACTAGTCCACATGGAAAAAGATGAATATGCTGGGTTCCAGGCAAGAGAAAGACTAATTTAACATCTAATATTCAAGCACAATTAGACCTTACCTGCTAATTGCCTTTCCTTGAGTCCTTCCAGTCCAGTTCGCAAGAGTTATCTCCCTCCACCAGAAGCTGGAGACTGAGCATGTCAGAACTGTGATGTCACAGTAGAAGGCAGCTCCCATAACCAGTATCCTATTGACAAAGCATAGTTCAAGAGAGAAAGAGAGCAAGCACACCATATATGCAATCGGGGAATGAAACCCTGCATAGCAAACTGAACAAACCTTATACATGCACCGAGCCCTACAATAGTACAAAACTATGTACAGCGTGAGCAAAAAATGGCCCTACCAGGTCAGGGTCATACTTGCTAATCTGAGCTCCAATCCTCAACGGGTAACCGAAGGTCTCAGTAGGATGATGTAATTCTAATGAGACCTTTCCCCGAATACAGTTGGACAAGCCTACTGCTCTATTGCCAAGCCAGAGAAAGGAAGATATTCATTAAACAAAGGAGGGCTCTGGACTGGACTGGACTGGACTGGAGGGACTCAAAGACAGACAATTAGCAGGTAAGGTCTAATTTCGCCTTCCATATCATCCCTCCAGTCCAGACCAGTATGTTTGAATGTACCAGAGCACTAATTAAGTATGGGAGGGACCCACGAGTCCGGCTCGAAGCACAAAAACCCCAAAATTCGCCTCGCTCATGGCTTGGACATCCAAATGGTAATGATGCGTAAAAGTATGCAAGGACAACCACATCACCACCCTGCAAATGTCCACCAGTGGAACCAGACTATGTTCCACCCAGGCAGCCACTTGCGCTTTTGTGGAATGTGCCTGCAACTCTTGCAGCATTTCCCTATATTTCAGCAAATACGCAGAGACAATCACCTCTTTAATCCAGCGGGCCACTGATGCCTTGGACACCATTTCTCCATTTCACAGACCCCTGAACTAGACAAATAAGCGCTCCAACTTAAACAACTGTGCGTTTCAGATTGCAATGTAAAAGTATGCAAATCTAACCGGTATAGCTGACACTCACTGTTGGATTCTGCCCGGGGAGAAAAAAAAAAAAACCACAGTCGAGTCACTATTTGGTTGAAATGAAAACACGATACCACCTTTGGCAGAAACGAAGGAACTGGCCACAAAACCACCTTCTCATTGGAGACAACCAAGACGGTTCCCTACAAGATAAGGTTTCTAGTTCCAAAATCCACCAAGCTGAACAAATAGCCACCAGGAACGTTTTTTTTAAATTATTTATTTATTGATTTTTGAAAATACATTCAACTCCAAAAATTGAATGAAGGAAACATGGTAACACATAAGTTTATCCAAAACCAAACAGAATATAATCCTACCATAATACATTACCAAAATCAGCCCACTACATTTCCTGGGAGAGGCTTCAGGCCGAACAAATAGCCACCAGGAACGTTTTGAGCATGAAGTCCTTCAGAGATGCATGCACTAACGGCTAAACAGGCTCTCCCATCAGCACAAAAAGTATCATGTTGAGATCCCATGATGGAACAATGGTCTGTGCCTGCTTTACTGCTCCGAGAAACCAAGCTATGTCTGGATGGGCCACCAGGGTGTAGCCCAGTACGTGCCCCTGGTAACATGAAAGAGCTGCTACCTGTACTCACAGGGCATTCAAGGCCAATCCCTTGTCCAACCATGCCCACAGAAAGGCCAAAATATCCAGCAGTGAGGAGGTGGTTCGGATTCTGTTGTCATCAGACCATTCCTCAAAACGCTCACCAAACCCTCACATAAGCCAAAGAGGTAGAGCGCTTGCGAGCCCTCCGAAGGATGGCCACTACCGCCGCGGAGTAGCCCCAATGCTTTAGCCATGCCCTTTCTAGAGCCAGGCCATAAGCAAGAATCACTCCACCTATAGCATGAGAAATGGCCCCTGCGAGAGAAGGTTGATCCTGCTTGGAAGGCGCCATGGAAGTGCTACCAGAAGCCTCAGCAGATCATCATACAAAGGCCAAAGAGGCCAGTCGGGAGCTCTGAGTATCAACTTTCCCCGATGAGCCTCTATGCACTGAAGTAGACGCCCTATGAGCAGCCAAGAAGGTAACAAACATGAGTCCCTCCGTTGGCCACTTTTGCGCCGGTGCATCGAATCCTTCTGCCATGTGCTCCCTGTGCCTGAAGCAGCGGCTTGCCTTGGAGTTGCCTATGGAGGCCATCAGATTCATGACTGGTATGCCCCACCAGTTGGTGATGTCATGGAATACTGCCAGATTGAGTTCCTATTTGCCCGGAGACAAGCAATGTTGACTGAGAAAATCCACCTGAACATTCTCCTTGCCTGTTACATGAACTGCTCAGAGGGCTATCAGATTTTTTCCGTCCACAGCAGCAGTGGGTGGATCTCCTCCACCAGTGCAGTACTGCCCATGCCCCCAGTAATTTATGTATGCTATCATAGTCAACATTGTCTGAGCAGACTCTCACTGCCTGCCAGAAAAGGAGAGATTGGAAGGCCTGGAGCTCTAGAAAGACCGCCTACATTTCCAACTGATTGATGGACCACACACACTCCTCCAGGGTCCAAGATCCTTGTGTCACCTGCGACTCGCAATGCACTTCCCCCGCTGAGAGACTGGCATTGATTGTTACGAGTATTCACTCAAGGATCCAATGGTATCCCTGCAGTGAGGTGATCCAGCTGCAACCACCAGGAGAGCCGCATAGCTGACCGATCAGCTTCTGTGCTAGAGAATGGTGCTGAGGAGACTATTGATACAGCACTGCTTGTTGCAGATGCCTCTGTTCCTAGGGTACCAAATCCAAGGCCGCTGCCATGGGTCCCAGAAGCTGGAGATAATACTATGTGAGGGCACTTGTATGTCTAGAAAGCTGCGCATCTGGTGTTGAAACTTGTGCCCGCTTGCTCAGGAGATGAACAAATTGGGTTTTAATATCAAAGTGAGACCCGAGATAGACCAGATCCTGGACTGGCTCGAGTTTGCTCTTGGTGAAGTTGACCACCCAGCCAAGCTACTTAAGTCCACCACCCTGTGCGTGGTGGCCACCTCTTCTGCCTCAGACTTTGCTCTGATCAGCTAATCGTCCAAGTATGGATGCACCAAAATGCCTTCCTGCCTCAGGGCTGTCACCACCACCATGACCTTGCTGAAGGTGCGTGGAACTGTGGCTAGGCTAAACAGCAGGGCGCAAAACTGATAATGTCCCATAGGCACAGCAAATCTCAGGTACTGTTGATGGTCTGGCAGAATTGAGATGTGGCGGTATGCCTCTGTAAGGTCTAGAGCTAACAGGAACTCGCCCCAGCTCACTGGAGGATAACCAACCATAAGGTCTCGATACAGATGTGCAGGACTTGCAAGGCCTGGCTTCTTCTTTAATCTTTAGCTAGCATTTGGGGAGCAGGTCATCCTCTCAACCAATATGCTGCTGTAGGTGACCAGGTGTAGATGTGATATTCACAATACACTTCCAACCTTGGCGATATTTCCCCAAATAAAACAAACCTGCAGACATATCATTTGGACCACCGGAACTGAAGTGTGCCCATAGCTTTCTACTTCATTACAAAGATAGACGCTTATCAGCCCCACCCCCTCATATCCCCTACCAGATCCTCTGTAACCTCGAAAGGGCTGTCCTCTCAGCAAGAAGCAACTCCTCTGTTAGGGAGTAAAGCGTGCTAAACAAAGCTTCCTATAGTCGCTAGGCAGGCCTCTGGGAGCCGTGCCCTGTTTTTATTTATTTATTTATTTTATTTATTTAGACAGTTTTGTATACCGCCTTATCCTTCAATCAAAGCGGTCACAACACAATTGGGGGATACATTTAACACGCGGGGATATGAGACACATACACTAATACTTATAGGGAACATGGGCAATGGAGGGTTAAGTGGCTTGCCCAAGACCACAAGGAGCATCTGTGGGACTAGAAACCCTAGTCCTTCCGGCCCAAGGTTGCTGTCCTCTAGTAGGATTTGAACCCCCGACCTTCCGGCCTGAAGTACCTTGCCCCAACCACTAGGCTACTCCTCCCATTTGCATTTTGCATTTTGGGCTGGTCCTCCACTAAGTAATCTGCCTTGGAGTCTCCCAGATCTTTGACCAATTTATCCAGTGCCTCCCCAGAAAGCAGTCTGCCCTTAAAAGGAAGGTTGCTAAGTCTGGTTTTGGAAGATACATTGGCCAACCAGTTTCGTAAACTCAGGAAACCCCGGGCCACAAATCACCAAAGCCATCGTCTTAGCTGAAGCTTCAACCAAGTCATAAAATGCATCTGCTGGACAGGTCGATGCAGATTCCAGTTTGGCCGCTTCTGGCGCCTCCACCAGCAAATCTGAAGCTGCCATTGGCAAACTTTGCAGTCATCGAATGGAGGCTCCGGTAACATAGGCTCTGGTATCAAAGGCCTATTTCAACAGAGTCTCAAGCTTGCAATCCTGCACATCCAAGAGCCACTCCACCCTCCATGGGAATAGTCTTTTTGGTCACCACTGTGGCCAGGGCATCTACTTTAGGCATTTTCAGGAGATCCCTCTCCTCCCGAGGAATGGGGTACAGATGTTTCATCACCTGACCCCTTTTTAACTCTGCTGCATGCTGCATTAACAAAAGACTACCTGAAATGTATGCGTTCCAACAATAAATTAAAAGTAGCAGCAAACGTGCAAAAACTACTACAATATGAAGAAAACAAAAGATATCAAAAACTATTTAGAGAGACCCCAAAACAGTTCTACAGGGAATAGTGTAAGGGCCTACCAATCTGTTTGCTATAACATCAGCATAAGGGTTAATAGAAAAGCTGTGTGAATAAGTTCAGCATAGTTTCCTACGACCTCAAAAGACAGATTCCAACACAGAAGAACAAAGTGCAACAGAAGAAAGGAACAGCATGTAGGAGTGTCGTGCTAAATGTAACACACCAAGGGCAGAAAGATTAATTAGACCTTACCTGCTAATTAGAGTTCCTGAAGGAACTCCAGTCTAGTCCCTTATCTTCTGGGTTGTGCACCCCCTTCCAGCAGCTTGGAGGCTGAGCCAATCATCGTTTCGATGACTCCCTGGTATATCATCACTGGCACCACCCACCAGCACCAGCAATCTATTGAAAAAGCAGACTTAACGGAGAGACAATTAAGAAACCATAACCTTTATTTCTTCTGTTTAAAAAAAAAAAAAAAATCTCCTCCCCTCTCTCCCCAAAGGACCACAAACTCCCTCCCCAGAAGACGAAGTAGGAGGCGGCAGCTTACCTACAAACCGCAGCAGCCCTTCGTTAACCCTTTCAAGGGCCATGCCCTCCCGGACACACCTCGCCACCAACGCCATTGCGAGGAACACTCATATCTTCTCCGGTCCCTGAACAGACCTTCAGTCTGGCGACCGTCCTCTGGATCGGTGTCCTGAAAAAAAACACAACTCGGTAGGGATCAGGGACTGGACTGGAGTTCCTTCAGGAACTCTAATTAGCAGGTAAGGTCTAATTAATCTTTCCTTATCGTCTCTCCAGTTCAGTCCCTTATCTTCTGGGATGTAACAGAGCAGTTCAAGCCTGTGAGGGGTTTGCCATCCCGGACCGAAGCACCGTCTTCCCAAAACAAGCATCCGCTGCCGCCTGAACATCCAACCTATAGTGTTTGGCAAAGGTGTGCAGAGACGATCAGGTAGCCACCCTGCAGATATCCAATGGTGGAACCAAACTATACTTCGCCCAAGAAGCCGCCTGGGCTCGAGTTGAATGTGCTTGAAACCCCACCGGGACCTGCCTTCCTTTCAGAATGTAAGCTGAAGCAATCGCCTCCCTAATCCACCTAGAGATGGCGGCCTTGGCCGCTGCTTCCCCTTTACGCGGTCCCTGAACAGGACAACCAACCTATCGGACATCCGGAAGGACGCTGTGCGACGCAAATAACGTTTAAGCACTCTGCACATATCCAGATGGCGCAACCGCGCATCATTCGCCTTCACTCCAGCCCCCGAAAAGGATGGAAGAGAAACTGCCTGATTCACATGAAAGGCAGAAAGCACCTTTGTCAAAAAGGAAGGAACTGTACACAAGACTACCTTTTCCTTGAAGAAGGAGAGAAAAGGCGGAAGCGAAGACAGAGCCTGAAGCTCCGAAATACGCCTAGCAGAACAGATAGCTACCAGAAACATCGTCTTAAGGGTCAAGTCCTTTAACGAGGCCTCTCCTGCCGGCTCGTTAGGTTCTCCAGCTAAGGCATTCAACACCAAACTGAGATCCCATGGAGGAATCACGGACCTTTGCTGTGGGTGCAGGCGCCTAACGGCTCATAGAAACCTACTAATGTCCGCGTGGTCTCCCAAGGCCTTTCCCCAGACCTTACCCCTATAACAGGAAATGGTCATCAGCTGCACCCGCAAGGAGCTTGCAGCCAGGCCCTTATCGAACCCGTCCTGCAAAAACTCCAAAATCTCCAGCACCGAGACCCCAAAAGGCTTCTTCCTTCGACTATCACATCAAGCCTCGAAAATACACCATATCCTCACGTACGAGAGACAGGTCGAACGCTTATGCACACTCAACAAGGTAGAAATTACCGCCCCCGAATACCCCCGCTTTCTAAGCCTCGCCCTTTCAATAGCCAGGCCGTAAGCGAGAATCTATCCACCTGGGGCATCCGCACCAGCCCCTGCACTAGAAGATCCTCCCGGCAGGGAAGCCGCCATGGCCGATTGGCCAGAAGCCTCACTAGATCTGCATACCACGGCCACCGCAGCCAGTCCGGGGCTATGAGAATTACTAATCCCTGGTGGGCTTCTACCCGCTGAAGTACCCTCCCTATGAGAGCCCAAGGTGGAAACACATACAGGAGCCCTTCCGAGGGCCACTTCTGGACCAGCGCATCGAGGTCCTCCGACATCGTTTTTCTGCGACTGAAAAACTGACTCGCATTGGCTGATTCCCATCTTGCCATGAGATCCACAATTGGTCGAACACCTCCTGAGCTAGTTCCCACTCTCTGTGGTCTATCTTGCACCTGCTCAGGAAATCTGCCATGACATTGTCTACCCCCGCCACGTGTTGCGCTGATAGTGCTACTAGCTGGGCCTCGGCCAATCCCAGGAGGCTGTCCGCTTCCTCCTCCAGGGCTGGACTGCTTGTCCCCCCTGGCAGTTGATATAGGCCACTGTCATGACGTTGTCGGATAAGACTCGGACAGCCCTTCACTGGACCAAGGCCAGAAACGCTCTGAGCGCCAAAACACCGCTCTCATTTCCAGTCTGTTGATGGACCACTGGGTCTCCACTGCACTCCAGCAGCCTTGGGCAAAATGTCCTTCGCAATGAGCCCCCCAGCCTACTAAGCTCGCATCCGTCGTCAGCTGCACCCACTGTGGAGGCTCGAGAGACATCCCCGCTTCTAAGTTCTTCAGGTTGAGCCACCACTGTAAAGCTCTCCATGTCTGAGGATAGGGTAACTTCATGGACAATGGCTGACTCTGATAGGACCAGCGCCGAAGCAAAGCTCGTTGAAGCGGCCTCATCTGTGCTCTGGCCCACGGCACTAACTCTATAGTCACTGCCATGGTTCCCAGTACCTGCAGGTAATGCCAGGCCGTAGGAACCTGCCTGTCCAAAAACTGTCACCAGGCTTTGGAGATTTTCTATCCTCTGGGTTGGCAGGAACACTCTTCCTCTTACAGTGTCGAACCATGCTCCGAGGTACTCGAGCTCCTGGGATAGTAGTCTTCTTTGTGATGGCCAACACAGCCGCATCCACCCTTGGCGACTGCAGAAATTCCTTATCCAACTCCGGTAAAGGGTACAATCGAGCCACAGATTGCACCCCCCCTTAAGCTAGACTCCGGCTGATTCCATTCTTCCTGAATCATCTGATGCACCACCTTATGCACTGGAAACACCTTTTGAGGCCTCCTGACGGCCTGTATCAACGGGTCTTCCAAGACCTCCTCCTTCGCCAGCACGCTCAGAGCCATATTTAACACCTTCAGTGACTCCGTAATCAACGCTGGGAGCTCCTCCCTGCGAAAAACTCAAACTATCAGGGGTTTCTCCTCCTCTGGAATCTCCCCCTCCGAGTTCTTCCTCCTCTTCCCCAAACTCCCTATCTGAAATCTCCCCCTCCTGAGTCTCGGATAGAGGGGAAGTGAGGCTCTCCTCATTTACCAATTTGGGATGCTTGTGCAGAATGCCCATCTCCTGATCCTTGGCCATCCTTTTTCTGGCAGATCCACCTACCTATGGAGTCACTGCTCCGCCTGGTCCCTGCTGCCGCACACAAAATGCCTTTTGAAGCAGCAGGACAAACTCCGGGGAAAAGTCCCCCCAGCCACCCCGTTCTCCAGAGGACGTGGAAGGAGTGGGCTGTGCTAAAGGAGGTCCTGTCAGGTCCACGGCCAGGGATAGAAGGGAGGGCTGCTCACCTTCCGCCCCCAGAGGGTCCCCGGACCCTTGGGAATCGGAACCCTTTTCCTGGGCTACTCCCCCCTGCATTTCTTGTTCTACTGAAGCAGCCTCTGCAGTACAGCCTCTGCAGACCCTCTGCTGCTGATACCGTGCCCCGCCGCATGCCACAGACCAAATACTGTGGCCTACCAGGCATGGCGCAGCTGTTAATCCTTAAAGTCTAAACTAACAATATCAAAGAGTTTCTCTCCCTTCTTACTGTTTTTTTGGTTTTTTTTTAATATAAACACTGCCCCAAAACGGCAGTCCCATAAAAATTTCAAAGAAAAAAAAACAACTCTTCCCCTAAGCACTCTCCCAAAAGTGCGCGAAGATAAAACAAGAGCTGCCATCTACCTCCTGCCAAGGAGGACTCCACTGCTCAAAGACAGACATAAAAAAGGTATATCCGATCTTTGCACAAATCCACCTTGAAGAAACCACAATCCTTCTAGGGAAAATGTTCTGTGGATAGATGAAACCCAACTGAACTCTTCGGCAACGCAGACCAGCGATACATTTACAGACAGATTAAGCTTAAGAATTGAACTCTTTTACTACTGTAGGAGGGGGCCTGCTGAGGAAATGAAGCTTGTACCCCTCTCGTACAATGGACAGAGTCCAATTTTCTGCTGTTATCCGACACCATCTGGGGGCAAAATGACATAACCTTCCTGGGATGGTGGAGTGTTCTGGGCCGTTCAGGGCCAGGAAGGAAAAGTTCTCTAGACAGGAGTCAAAGCCCCTGTGGAGGCTGAGTCTGCTGAGCGGGCTGAGGCTTAGCTGCTTTTGGCTTCCTTTGTTGCCTAGGTTGTTGCTACTGTCCCTTTTGGGCAGACTGACCTGAACGATGTCCCTGTTGGGTATAGGAGGGATAAAACTTCTTCTTGCTGACAAATGGTTTAAGAGGATCTTTTCCTCGCAGGATCAGCTGTAGATTGTCCAAATCTATCCAAAGTAATATTGTCAGCATCTATCTCATTAGCTTTTTCCTGCCAATTCTTGCCAAAGAGATTCTCTCCTGTGCAAGGTATATTCCCCAGTTTGTCCTGTACCCAGATTTCCAAATCAGATGCCTGGGGCCAGGCAATTCTACGCGCACCTATGGCAATAGCAGAGGTTCTGCTTCTTCATTCAAAGCAGTCAAAGGCTGCACGATTCACAAACTTGGAAACATCCTGAGCATGTTTAACGAGAGCAAGATAATCTTGCCTTTTATCATCAGGAAGAAGAGGGCTCATAAGCTCTAAGTCTCCTGTGACGTCAAGGAACATCCCCATATACAAGATACAGGAACTGATCCTAGCAGAAAGCATGGAAGCCTGGAAGGATCGACGTCCAAGGGCGTCAAGAATCCTACACTCACGTCCTGGAGGATTAGATGCATGCCTTTTTGCACTCTTCATCCGTCTCATGGCTGATTCCACCACCATGGAATGGTGTGGTAATCGAGTCTTTTGAAACCCAGGACAAGGAGGAACTCTATACATGGTGTCGAGTCTTCGAGAATGAGGAGATGTGGTTAGAGGTGTTTCCCACATCCTTAACATAAGATCATGCAATATCTCATGAATAGGTAGGGTAGCTGCCTCCTTGGGAGCTTTAGGGTACTGTAGGATTTCCAATTCCTTTGCCCTAGGCTCTTTTTCAGGAGCCACTGTGATGGAAAGACCTCGGGCCACATCTCGGATAAAATCCTGAAAGGACATATCCTCAGGCAGAGACATCCTACACTGAGGAGTAGAGGAATCCTCGGGAAGAAGTACTCTGGTATCGGCAGAGTCTTCAGAGTCTTCAGACTCATCCTAGGATTCGAAGTATCTCCGATCCAGGTGATCGTGCAAGGCACGGTACCGGTTCCGGTCGAAGTCGGTATCAGAGTGGTCCGATGCTGGATAGAGATGCACGACTCAATCCCTGTAGTATACCTACCGATGTCGATGCAGTCGGTGCCGGTGCCGGTGCCGGTTGAATTGTCTGAAGCGGTTTCAAGGGCATCGAGGCCGTGAGAAGAGCCACCAGACTGTGTTCAATATTCAGGAATCTCTGGTTTATCAACCCTGCCAATGCTTGGGTATCGTGCCGGTTAAAGTGGCCAGAACCCCAGAGCATGGCACCAGTAGTTCTGCCGAGGTTGAAGCCTCAAAACATCCCGGAGCCCCATTAGTGCTTTAGAAGCCGAAGCCTCCCACCGAGGCAATTTTGCCAGTGAAAGTCCCTCAAGGGCAACGCCAGAGACATCTCGATGTTTAGAAGGAGATCTACCCTTTGAGGACTGGCTACATTTATGTTTAGTTACCTGAGATCCATGAGAGAAAGATGAAGCCCTGGAGGATGTCGATGCCACGGACGCTGCATCGGAGGGAAAAAGGGTGCTAAGTTTAGCAGCCCGTTTTTGCCGCCCCTTTTTGACATCATTCCAGAGGCAAGGCACTCTGAAATAGAGTGGTCAGGACCTAAACATTTGAGGCACCACTCATGGGTGTCTGTGACAGAGATGGTACCACCACACTTGGAACACTTTTTAAAACCCGAAGCGGGTTTTTCCATGTTTAAGGAAAAAATTGGGCCTAGTGCCCAAAATGGCGTGTGGCACCACAGAAGGCAGTTACTGAAGAAAGACTCCAGAAACAAAGGTTTTTGGTTTTTTGGGTTTTTTTTAAGAAAAAAGAAAAAGAACCACTGGCAGTACCGGTATAGCATCGAGGGAAGGCAGACACGACCACAAAAAAGAAGTATAAGGGGGGAATTTTCTGCGGTGACAGGATGTGTGACCTGTCGGCTCCGCGGAAAACGAAAAACTGGAGAGGGACAGTTGGGAAAGGCGGGAAGGCAGCATATAGGTGCTGTGGGATGCTCCCAAAAGCTTTCCTATTGGATGCTGGGGAGCGTCCCCACACAGGCTCCGTCGGTACCGACGATACCCATATGTGAAGACTACATTCCTGCTTGTTCCTGGAGATACTGGATGCAAAGAAGCAGATGTGGTGGTAAAGGAGAAAAAACACCAGAATGGCATTGATAATAGAGGTGTCTGTTTCAAGTGATCATATGGAGATGCAGAAGTACTAAGAAATGCAACCAGAGACCAAAAAAATATAGCAGAAAGATACAGAAATATTTCCCATTGTACTGGGAGCCACAGGTTTGATAAAGAAAAACTACCAAGCACATCTTGACAATCCTGTATCCATACATGTTACAGCTTATGAACGCCTGAAGGGAGCTCTCTTTGGCATGATGCAAGTACTATGCTGAGCATTAGCAGTAAATTTGAGAGATCAAGATCATACTTCACATACCGTGGCTTAGAAGTGAGGTTCAAGATTGTCATGGTATGCATAAAAAAACAAACACTAACCCATCTGGAGAAACAGCCCTGAAAGGGGCATATCACTGAAGAGAAAGGGGAAGCTCTTATTCTTGTTCAGAGTCTCCTTCTGGAGAGGATAAGAATGAGCTCCTGGAGGAACGCACAGGTGAAAGAGCACAGCAAGGGCACTTAACCCCCTTACCAGCCATGGAAGAGCCACCCAAAGGACTGCCATAGGGGAGGTCCTGGACCTCAGACCCCTGAAAAGAATATTGCCAAGCAGCAAGAAAGGACTGAAAACAGCACATGATCCGATCTGGTAGCTGCTGATCAAAACCAGAAGAAAAGGGAACTGAAGGGATAATTAGTCTAAGTGTGGATTTCAGGCCTGCTCTACAGGTTTGCTTTGTATGGTTGCACCCTCACCTGCCTGAAAATATACACAGTAACATATGATTGGCACAAGACGACACACACATGTGGGCTAGCAAAGCAGAGTATTTTGCGGCCTTGTATGGGAGAGCCTGGGGAACTAGACACTTTGGACGGGAACGTGCAAAGTGTATAGGCCCAGAGAAATACAGGCCAACCAGGAAGCATACTCTGAGCCCTGAAGATAACAGACAGTGCCAGGAGATGGAGTTCCAGGAAATGGAAAGGCATGAACACAGCACAGGCAGGGGGGGGCTGTGACCAGCTGATAAGCGGACCCTGAGCAGACCTTGAAATACAGACCCTGTTGAAATACCAACTGTTTGGTGATAAACATGGGAGGGTCCTGAGGGAAGAGCAGTCGCAGAAGTTCTTCTGACCTTCTGAACCTGCAGGTTTTTTGCAAGTTTTTTTTCCATTTTCAAATGACGTCAGTAATTCAAGCAGAATTCACTGGAACTTTGGGACAGAGAATGTGACAGAGAACGTATATAAAAGAGTGCCTATAGAGCTTCAGCGGGCAGCCTTCTTTCCCCCACTGTACCGGAGGTTAAGAACGTTGCCTGCACCTGGGTCCCTCAGACAGACACTTGTGTATCTGTGCTTGCAGTTTTTGCTTGTACTGAATAAAGGAATTTTGCTGACAAGTGACTGTGATCTAAGTTCTTTTATTTTCCTGGTGTACGGCTCCCATGTACCCAGGCAATCTTGGTGATTATTAGGGATATTTTGTAGGTAAGAACCCACCTACAACTGGCGCCCGAACAGGGACCTGAGGGTCCCTAGAGGGACCCAGGGGCCCGAGCAATAGGCTCCTAAATTCTTTTATCCAAATTGTCCAAAGATACCTCTGGCTGACGTGATCAATCAGCCAGGGATGAGCGCTTCCCACTGGCCTCCAAATTATACACAGTGGATGAGGATTCCCTTGGGGTTACAGGACTCCGAGGACGGGTTACCGTTGATGAGAGAAAAAGGATATCGTTCCAGTACGAACGAGAGATTTGGATTTCCCTAGGAAGACTCCAGTGGTGAGTATTTTGTTTCCTGTCTACCCAACTCGGACAGAAGACTTACCTGATACGTCTGGTGGGTGAGTAATAACCTTATACCAGGTTTACAGATCATAGAAAGAGGGACAGCTGAGGAGAATATTTAGAGAAATCCAATGAGGGGGAGATAGTATAAAAGGAGCAGAGTCCGGCCCTAACCCCATAGATTGCCTCATTAAATAAAACCCCCTGTTGGAATCCTCAATAAAAGATTGTTCTACAAAAATGTGGAGGATTTTAATCAACAAGAAATTAATAATAGATCATGGTGATGCTAGGAAATCCTGTTTGATTAGTTCTGACCCAGTGATACAAGATCAGTTTTGTCATGTTCGTATGACTTTACAAATTCAAGATCAAATTGATAAAGGGAAATGACTGCAGCTGGATTCTGCAGCGGAGGAAAAAGAGCTCTAAAAGTTAAGAATAACTGTTTAGGAAAATATGTAACCTTGTGATGCAAAGATGTTTAGTTCAGTGCTTTAAATCTATCCTGTAGAGTTAGTATTAAATTGTTGGAGAAAATCCTTATAAGATTATGAAAAAATGAAGTCTTCTTACTTCTTTATGGTCCCTGGAACTGAACTGCTTAGAGTTCTTTACTTAAGCGGAACGAAACAAACAACAAAGATAGAAAAAATTAATGAAAACTGCTTCAGTTTTTCCTTTGACCTTCAAAGTAGAGGTTAAGAGCCCTGACAGGACAATGGGTCATCCCAAGCCAGTAGTTACCAGATTGCACCTTGGAAATGATTTAAATCCTGAGTGAAATGAGAAGTTAAATATTTATATATCAGAGATAAAATTATCTCTGGCATATATATTTGGTTTTGACTGCATATGCTATCGAACAAAATTAAAAGTAAAACAGGATTTTATATATTGTTGCAAGCATCTCATAGAGGACATGATTATTCATAAATTACAAAAAAAAAAAAAAAGGAGCTGTAACTATGTTTCCGCTGCATGGTAATTTGCAGCTGCTTTGAAGGACAGAGAAAAAGACCTTCTGTTTACTTTGCTAAGATAACGTTGGCTGAAGCTCTCAGTAATTTGCTTTCAACTAACTTAAAAAGGGGTGTGTTTGCATTCCAGATATCCACCAACCTTTTCATGTCATTTGAATGTCTGCTTTCTGAACTGTAAAATTTAAAGTAATTACTTTGCATTGTTCAGCTCAGCGCTGATGACTGCTGAACAGGACAGTAACACCATAGGTGTTAGTTATATGTAAGAAATATGTGGCTGTCATGTTAGGAGCCATATTTCTTTCTATTGGGATTGATGTTATAACATGTTGCAAAATAATAGTTTTATATTGTAGGGACTTTCCCTAGATTGTTTAAGACCGTGGCTATTTAGAATGAGCACATGTCCACTTGGAACTAGACCAATTAAGTTAGTGGGAAGGGACACTGTTTACTCATACTGTGAAGCTTATTAGGATGCATCAAACTTTATATTTTCTACCTCTTAACAATTGTTTGACGTTCTTAGCAGCCTTGCCCAAATAAGGATACATTAGTATGGTATAAAAACATGAAAGGACCTATATATGTAGTTGGTGGCATGATGCAAGTAATGAAGAAAGTTATGAGGGATGAAGTGGGATATTAAGAGGAAGGACTCTAATGAACATTAAACTGATGAAGGAAATTTAAAGTGACATATCTGTCTAATGAACATGTAAACAAACTTTATTCCACTATGCTGTCTCCAGAATCTTTAAATTTAGGAAGTCACTTAAGCCCCAACACATATTCAACAATTGGAAATAGACACCTGGAGACAGGCTAGGTGCACTTTGCACTCTGATAAACTTTGGAACACCCACACTGGCCATGTGGTACTTCCATATGCTTTTTAGCCTCATTTTGCCTTTTTATGTACTGGCCAGGCATGCATGGGCAAAGGGGGATGATTTGATGACAAATTCTCACAAAATTGGTATAAATTCTAAAACTTGCAAAAATTGCAGAACACATGTATGCAACTTGTTTGATCTGTAAACATGTAAAGATCAGTCAAGGGCATGATGGAGTATTTCCCACCAGTAAATGAATTCCCAGAGATAGAGAAAGTGTTTATCAAACTGAGAGATATAGTTGACACCATACGAGATAGTTATGATCTTATGTAAATATGAATGAAATTAAGTTTGTCACATTGCATTGTCTCCTTGTGAAATCTAACCTAGAATATTTAGTCTTTTCATTTAATATTGGTTGCTGCTCTTCTGAATGGAGGCCTGGAGCCATGTTGCCAATTGCACTCCAGAGATTCCAGCAGAGGGAATTGGCCATAATCCAGACGGAACAGACCATCCCAAGAACTCCAAACTAAACCAAACTTAAACTTCAGAGACAGGTGAAGCACACTTCGAAGTCCTGAGGAACTGCTGAGAAGCAAGACCAAATTATCTGAAAATATGAAAAGGACTATTAGACTGATTGGAGATTTTTGTGGATGATTGCATTGTTATCCTTTTCTTATTGGTTTTCTAAGAAAGTAACTGAAATCTGCAAGCCATTTGGGCTTCAGCAATTGCAATACCCACACCAGCTCAAGTTTTTCTGTACTATTCTCAGAGCTTTCTTTATCACATTATTAAGCACTGCTGCTTTTTGACATACTTTCATGTTATGTGCTTTCAATATTATTGGATTGCTGCAAGAAAATGATGTTACAAAGCGCCAATCTCTAGGGAACAGTACCAGCAGCTGCCTCTTGATCCCTCTCTGTCTCAAATGGTTGTTGTCCATGCCCCTTAGTGGGATTACGTTTGCTTCCCTCCACCAGAAAAGAAAAAAAAGTGGAGAATGAAGGGATAATTAGTCTAAGTGTGGATTTCAGGCCTGCTCTATAGGTTTGCTTTGTATGGTTGCACGCTCACCTGCCTGAAAATATACACAGTAACATATGATTGGCACAAGACACACATGTGGGCTAGCGAAGCAGAGTATTTTGCAGCCTTGTATGGGAGAGCCTGGGGAACTAGACACTTTGGACGGGAACGTGCAAAGTGTATAGGCCCAGAGAAATACAGGAGAAATACAGGCCAACCAGGAAGCATACTCTGAGCCCTGAAGATAACAGACAGTGCCAGGAGATGGAGTTCCAGGAAATGGAAAGGCATGAACACAGCACAGGCAGGGGGGGCTGTGACCAGCTGATAAGCGGACCCTGAGCAGACCTTGAAATGCAGACCCTGTTGAAATACCAACTGTTTGGTGATAAACATGGGAGGGTCCTGAGGGAAGAGCAGTCGCAGAAGTTCTTCTGACTTTCTGAACCTGCAGGTTTTTTGCAAGTTTTTTTTCATTTTCAAATGACATCAGTAATTCAAGCAGAATTCACTGGAACTTTGGGACAGAGAATGTGACAGAGAACATATATAAGAGAGTGCCTATAGAGCTTCAGTGGGCAGCCTTCTTTCCCCCACTGTACTGGAGGTTAAGAACGTTGCCTGCACTTGGGTCCCTCAGACAGACACTTGTGTATCTGTGCTTGCAGTTTTTGCTTGTACTGAATAAAGGAATTTTGCTGACAAGTGACTGTGATCTAAGTTCTTTTATTTTCCTGGTGTACGGCTCCCATGTACCCAGGCAATCTTGGTGATTATTAGGGATGCTTTGTAGGTAAGAACCTGCCTACAGAACTCTGGGGCACCGAAGGGCCCAAAGGGGGCTGTAGGCCAGAGCCTGAAGCCTCTGCATTCAGTTCTCCTGTAATCCACTGAGCCCCAAAAGGGTAGCCTGCCCCACAGGCAGGAAGAGCCTACAAGGCTCAGGGAGGCATCAGAATCAGCAAGGGGTCCTGACAATGCTGACAAATTAGGCTCTGGGCAGCCTCATCACAGAAGGGGGCAAAGGAAGCCCATCATTGAGCTGACCCACCACCAAGCAGTGGGCATATTCACAATGTTCCACAAGGAAAAGAACTTGGCCGGGGGGAGGGGGCTTGGGAGTAGAACACAGGCCACAAAAAAAATTTAAAAAATCCGCTTTAAAAAACCCCATAAAAAACAGGTGGAAAAGGGAGACCTGAAAAAGAAATCCCAGCACACAGACCAGCTGGAGACACATGCAGGGCTTCCCCAGCCGCCTACACAGGACTAGGAGGACCTGCTGTCTAAGGTGGCCTAGCCTATGTTTTGTTTGGGGGTTATTTTGGGGGGGGGATTGGGATTGGGTTTTTTTTTTGTAATTTGGAAGCTACTTTATTAAGCAGCACAGAGCAAAATACAGCCCAAAAAATATAATGGGCAGAAAAAAGAATGAAAAAAAACGCCCAAAACAATCTAGCAAGCATATTGAGATGACAGCAAGAGGGAATGTTGCCTGCACCAAACATACTCCCCCCCCCCCAGGGGTCCCCCATGGGGTCATCGTGCTCTTCTCATGCCCACGAGTGCTGGACCCCATGGATAGTGCTGGATACAAGGTGGCTGCCAGCTCAGTGAGACAGAGTGCCCGGCTCCAGGCAACATTGGGTATACAGGTCACAGCACCATGGTGTGAGCGAGACAGGTCTGATCTGTACCACTATAAAACATCTTGACACCTGCTGGAAGTAGACAAATAGTGACTTCTCTCTGTGCTGCACCAGCTGATAAACCTAGTGAGGACATCACTGAAAGGTGCCCAAGTCTTCTGCCACCTGTTGGCAAGGAAGCATAACCCACACTTATGGACTGGTTCAGCAGGATAAGGAAGTACCAAATGTACCTATTCCTAGATGAGCTTTTAGGTCCAAGATGGCATGTTCTTAACACACAACACCATCTTCAGAGAACATATAAATCTGCACATGTGAATTTCACACTACTCAGGCCATGTGGTGAGCAAAAATTATCTCCTGTTAACAGTGTGTGTTAATGACATACAAATCACTTATGCATTAAGTTTCTGGGGTTAAGGTTAGCATGTCAATGCTTATTGCTGACAGTAATACAATAACATAGTAACATACTGAAAATTACACCTCTCTGAGATATAGTGGAGTTTCCAGCTTTAATGGGTCAGCATTAATATTTACATGTTTTGTATTAGAAACATAGAAACATAACGACAGAAAAAGACCACATAGCCTATCTAGTTTGCACTTCCATATTAACTACAATAGTGTTCTTTTTTCCTTTAGAGATCCTCTATGTTTGTCCCATGCTTTTTTGAATTCAGATACTGTCCTCGTCTCTACCAACCCCACTGGGAGATTAATCCATGCATCTACCACTCTTTCCACAAAGAAATATTTCCACATATTACTCCTGAGCCTATCCCCTTTCACACTCATCCTATGTCCACTCATAGCAGAGCTTGCCTTCAATTGAAAGAGACTCTCCTGTGCATTTATGCCACGGAAGTATTTAAATGTCTATCACATCTCCCTTATCCCACCTTTCCTCAGTCTAAAGTATACATATTAGGATCTTTAAATCTGTCCTCATATGCTTTATAACAGAGACCACTAACCATTTTAGTAACCACCCTCTGCACCAACTCCATCCTGCTTATATCCTTTTGAAGATAGTCTCCAAAATTGTTCTCTGTAAAACCCTGGTGAGCTATGTTGTTCCATGTTCTTCCATATGGCACCTAACGACCCATGCCCAGCCAGCTGGATCAAAGATCTGCGACATGATCTAAGCCAAATCTTGTGCAAGATACTGAATCAGTCCTTTCTAACAGGCTCATTCCCCCAGAGTCTGAAACACACCTCTATCAGGCCCCTACTGAAAACAACAGTAAACTTGATCCATCCAAAGTTGAATCATTTAGGCCAATCTCGAGCATCCCCCAACTCGCAAAAATCATCGAGAAAGCTGCTCAACAACAGATCCAGCATCATATCGACACGGAAGCACCACTAGACCAATCACAACATGGCTTCAGAGAAGCACATGGAGTCGACACAATCCTTACAACCCTATTCAATGATCTGGTCACAGGAATAAACAGCATCCAACAAGGATTTGTCCTCATCTTCCTAGACATCTCCGCCGCCTTTGACTCTGTGAATCATGATATACTTCTGCAACGCCTGATAGAAAAGGGGATTCGAAGCACAGCACTAGAATGGTGTAAATCCTACCTTTCCAATAGGTGGCAACAAGTCAAAACAGGCCATGAATCCTCGGAACCATTCCTACAGTCTCAAGGTGTACCTCAAGGATCTTCCTTATCGGCACTGATGTTCAATATATATATGCAGCCGATATGTGAATTGATCCGATCTTTCAACGTACAATGCCTGGCATACGCAGATGACATCCTCCAATACATGCTGTTCAAAATTGACCAACCAGTGTTTTCCCCAATAATCAATTGTTTCGGAGCAGTAGCTGAATGGCTGCTGACACAAAACCTATGAATCAATCATAGCAAAACTGATGTTCTTTTTGTCACAAGGAATCGTAAGTTCGTACCTCCTCCATTGCTATTGGTCAACAACATAGAATTGAAGTCCAAACCCACAATCCGATATCTCGGCATCACACTGGACCAGCACCTGGATATGACAACGCATGTGAAGAATGTGACAAAGACTATATATCATAAGATCAGAACACTACGCCACCTCCGCCCCCTACTTGATTATACTGACTACCGATCAACCTTCCAGGCATTAGTCCTCCCACACCTAGATTTTGCGAACATCCTCCTCCACGGGATCTCTCAATCAACTTTAAATCCGCTTCGCCTGGCTATGAATGCAGCTGCAAGAGTCCTCTCTGGGTCACCAAGATCTGCACACAACGCCTATCATGAAAGATCTGCACTGGCTACCTCTACAAGCCAGACTCCACTATAAGTCACTAGTCCTGACCTTCAAAGCCATGAATAACTACCCACCTACACCAATCAGCAAGCTAATTCACAGCACCCTCGAAAATAGAAACAGGAGGACTACTGCTATGAACACCTTAATAGTTCCTAAGATGATGACATCGTGTACTAAGGCTACGTCAAACAGAGCTTTCTCAATATTTGCTCCTCTAAACTGGAATACACTTCCCCCATGAAATCCGTGGCATCAAAAGCCTAATACTATTCCGAAAAGCCGTGAAACACCATCTGTTCACAAAATGTTACCCAGAAGTTATCCCAGACACCCACACATCTAGCAAGCTTCCCACACACTCCAGACGCCTTAACACCCTAATACAACCAGAAAATGGTTAGCCTACACGATAGCCCACATGATAACCACTTACCTGCACCATCCACATGAATTCACGCACAATATCCAAACGAGTTTAGAATATTGTATATAGTTGAAGTATATATAGTATAAAGTTAACCTGTACATAGTTCTCCCGGTTATCCCATGTGTTATTTTTCCCTGTTCTTTGTAAACTCAATGTTGCCTGTATGCATTGCAGTATGTTTTGTTCAATGTACACCGCACTGATTTTAATAGCGCGGTATAGAAGAAATGTTAAATAAATAAATAAATGTAAACCGCTGTGACTCAGTTACAGCGGTATAGAAAAATAAATAAATAGGTGCCTAGGTTGCCTTTTGCCATAGACACCCTGTTACTCCCTTTAAACTCACGCTAAACTCTGTATTAAACAAAAAGTAATGCTCTGACTAGTGTCAGAGTTTGTAATTTGACTGACCACTATAGCCCTTGGGAAACTGAAGTAAAGCAGTTTCTCTCCTCCCTATACCTTCTTGTGTTACTTGGGAGTCTACATGCTTCACTTACTGCAGGATGTCCCTCTGCTCCAGGTTATATTTGCCTCCATTCGTCATGGCTGCATTGTGGATGGCCTCAATGGCTCGGTCAATGGACTGCAGAACTACATCTTGCTCTTGTACCTATAGAAAAGAAACATATGTTTTCAGGGCCAGCTCAACTATTCGGCAAGACCAGGCAGATACCTAGGGCAGAAATTTCCAGGTGACAATTCAGTAGCAGCAAAGCAAAAAAACAGGCAATAGATCCTGACAGCCGCACAAGCTCAGCCAGTCATCAGAACATTATTTCACAAAATAAGAGCCCAATTATACATTTTTTGCAGCACTATTATGGGAGGGGTGATGGATTGATAAACAATTAATCTTAATTATGAGCTGTCAAAATCTTGAGGGAGGGCAGGGATGGCATAGGACTGAAGGTTCGCTTGGGCACCCGATATCCTTGCACCAGCCCTGCATATGTCTATACCTCAGTTCCATGGTGGCTTTCTGCCCACTGATGCGACCCAACCATTTAACTTACGGATACCTGTGCCAAAGAAAGGTTGCAAACAACTGCTTCTGGTCATTGTAACGATAGGTCTTTGAAAATTGTAAATATATTATTCCTGCTAAAAAGGTGTAGTTTTAGGCTTTCAAAACCCTTTCCATTCAATAGCCAGACCTCATATAGTGAAACTGGCAGTGGTTTGTGACTCTAAACGCCATTTCCATAAGCGGTAGGTCCTTTATGCAGCAGGAGGGACTGAAGTGAATACATTTCCTTTCCTTCCTATCTCTTGCTCTTTCCTTCTCTTTACAATCTGAAGTCATTTTTATCTAAATGTTCAATTTCCCATCTCTCTGTTCTCTCCCTTTCTGCCTTCTCATCCTCTATGAACCCTCCATTTTTCCTCTAATTCCTCTTGCCCATCTCTTCCACCACACTGCAACTTGCCTTCAGCACTAGAGTTTGGTAAATATTCCTTTTCTGCCTCTACAATATTCTTCCCCTCCCAACTCTAACTTCCATATATTCTTTTCTCTCTGTTGGTCCACAGGAATCTGAGTATTTGCTGATCAGCAATGCAACATGAGTGTGCGCTGCCTAGCACCCATTTCTCCTTCTCCAGCATGCACAGGACGCAGTCATATGCGGCATCAGGAACGCACACGTGTACTCTGCCTCTGCCCTGCTGGCGCTCAGTCTGCCTGTCGAGGCCTGGGAGGGTGAAGGGGGTTGCACTACTGTACACTGACATGAACAAGAGTTGGAGTCTATTCCCCAATCTGGTCTCCCCTTCTTCAAGGAAGGTCAGCTATGGATACTGCGGAGACAGCGCTCACAGTATTTGTGCAATAGTAACATGAAGAATCTGGGCTCAAGGCCGACAGCAACAGAGTTCTAGGAGGAGCCTTGTGTCACGGCTGCATCTCAACAATGTCTACAGTGGCTGGGAGAGGACAGAGCAGGCTTGTGGTACCAGATCCCAGTCCTCAGTCCTGGGTCCGACTGAGC
This sequence comes from Ichthyophis bannanicus, assembly GCA_033557465.1. Classification (NCBI taxonomy): domain Eukaryota; kingdom Metazoa; phylum Chordata; class Amphibia; order Gymnophiona; family Ichthyophiidae; genus Ichthyophis; species Ichthyophis bannanicus. Next base: position 146,698,835 of record CM066046.1, on the reverse strand, counting down.
TAGAAGTCCAAAAACAGGAGGAAAGCTGCTGAGGCCAAAACAAAGAAATGTAGATCGCATCGGAGGCTGTTTAATTTTGGGACTATCAGGCTCTGGTCTCCCACCGATTCATCTCTTTCCCCTTCAAGCTATTCAAAAACTCAGCTGCACAGCCAGTGTCGCTATGCCTACATAACCCCTCTTCTAACGTCGCTTCATTGGCTCCCTATCCACTTCCACATCCAGTTCAACCTTCTCCTCTCAACCTACAAGTGCAGTCACTCTACAGCTCTCCCTATACCACTCCACTCAGCAGGCAAGTCGCTTATCTGTGCCCTTCTCTTCTACTGCCAACTCCAGACTCTGTTCATTCCATCCGGCTGCTCCATGCGTCTGGAACAGTCATCATCAGGCTCCATCCCTGTTCCTAGTCAAATCCAGACTAAAAACCCACCACTTTGAGGTTGCCTTTGGATCCCGACTCCCTTTAGTCTCCTGTTTACCACCGCTGTGTGTTACAACCATTTCCTCTTAGTTTACCTGGTCCTCCATTTATTGTGTTGGTCTTGAATAGGCTGTGAGCTCTGAGCAGGAACTGTCTCTTATGTGTTTATGTGCAGCACTGCAAATACCTTGTAGCACTATAGAAAGGTTTATTAGCAGTGGGAGATATTTTGCAGATACTAGTAGCATTTGAATTTTAGAAGTTAACAGCTACCAGGAGAGAATGGAGGAAGATGAGAAGAGTGGGAGCAACCTTTAAACTTGGGTATAGTGGGGGTTTGAAGGACTCGCTTCCACAGACCTGTGCAAGGCCAACCACTGTGGGATTATCCTGCTCCCAAAAAGAATACGATTCATCATACACAACACTGCTAGAGAAGGAGGAGAACAATTGCCAGAAGTTGGGTAAAATTGAAAACTGCCCTCTAACTCTAGAGCTCATCAGTACACCACACCAAGCTCCTTCCTTTTTTTGGATTCGTTCTGTAAATGTCATGCCATAAAAATATCGGAGGGGGGGAGGGTGTCTGAAAACGCTGAACTAGTTCAGCCACCTAAAATAAGTCACGCATTCCTGAACTCCTCGTCTGCACAAATGTGCTCTCGGGAAAGCTTAGCCAATCTCTGGCGAGTGCAACGTTCTGGAGTGGTATCTAAACACCACGCCCAAGTTAGAACAATCCACACCTGGTTTTCATACTGTGCATTTAAACACCGACATTCCCTGTCTGAAGCCTTGACAGACACCACCTACATAAAAACAGAAGCAATTCCTCTCCCCACCACAATAGGCCAAAGGATTTATACTTCAGATACAAAACTCTATTCTCTTCCAGTCACAAGTGATAAGACGCCAAATAGTTTCTCAAATAGTAAGAATAATAAATTGGATATGAAAACTTGCATCCGAATCAGATGCTAAACCAAGAGCTTCTTTCACTGCAGCATTCCTAATAAAACCTTAGATGTTCCTTCTCCGTTACTACTGCACTGAAAATCTTTGCCATCATATATTTAGGTAACAGCTGTTAGCTAAAAAGAGGGCCTGAATTACAGCTTCTAGTAGCATCAACATCTTTAGTGTCATTTTAAAATTAACTTGTCCTGTTAAAAATAATGCAGGTGTACCACGTGAGGAAAGGAAAGGATAAGAAGCTGTGCTACAGTACAACACAGCAGCAAACACCACAGATGATGGAAAAAAAGACCAATTGTGCATCCACACTGCCCAGTTAAGCCTGTGTTCACTACAAGTCTATTTGAGACCTGTCAATCCCAGAAGCTTGGGTGCTTGTGGATCCTGAGCCTTCTTCCTTGCTTGCTCTCTATAATCCTGGACAGAAAATACATCTCCCCATGTGTTACAAAGCTTGGTGATGGTTACCAAAAATAATGAGTGGTGTCCAAACATCTGAGCACCAAGATTCCTGGGATCTTGCTGGACTGCACCAATCACCAGCAATCTGATATTACTGGGCTTTTTATCAATCATGGACATGGTTAAAATGCCCATAGACGTAAAAAAACTGATTTAATTTTTTAAAATTTCTTAACATTTGGAAAATGTGTCAGTCATGTGCTAATTAGTGCGATACATTTGCAGTTTTACTTCATTCATATTTGTTGAAAATGTACAGCAACTCTCTCCACTTTAAGATAATGTTGGTATTCAGGTACAGTGCTGAGAAAATATGCAAACTTCTTAGGATGGTCTGTATTTGAGAATAATTTATATCCAAAACATAATTAGTCCTAAGCTAAACCCTTATAAGAGGATCACCAGTGAATAAAGAACAGAAACTGTATATTCTGATTTACTGAACAGTAAGTATCCTTTTGTGAAAGTATGTGAACCCTTAATTCTCTAACCAATGGCAGTTTATTAAAATTATATACCACGCAATAACAGCATGTCAAATCAGCACAGCTTACAACTAAAAACAAACATTCATAATATTACATTTATCAAATAAAAATATAGTAAACTATGAAAGTATTAGTCATGAGTCGCCGCCCCTTTTCTACTAGTCCTAATCATTTCCTGTAGCTGTTGCTCAATCTCATTTTGCCCTTGCAGAAATTTGATACATTCTTCCATACAGAAGAGTTTCAACTCAGACATCCGAGGGCTTTCTTTGCATAAGCATTTCCACAGGTTTAGAACAGCACTTTGACTTGGCCAATCCAAAACATGAATCTCTTCTTCAGTCTACTGTAGTCAGACTACTTCAACGTTTAGAGACATTTTCTATAACAAAGGAGACTTAAAAACAAAACACCATAAGCAGCAAATAAAGCTCAATGAGTGGAAAGTCCTTGATCATCAATAAGGATCAATTACTAATCAATGATTAGTAACTGGTCATCAAAGACATCCAGTGGGGGGGGGGGGGAACCTATATGGAGCAGCAGGTATAAAGCTAAACAAAGGCACAGAGAGGAGTAACCTACATGGAACAGCACAGGCAACTCTAGCCACCATCCAGGGTGCATCTCGCATTGAAGATTAAAGAGACATACCTTTAAAACAGATATGCTGCAATATTCCTTAGAGGAATGTTAAAAACATGACTAATCCAAGTGGCATGCCACTGGTAAAACTCTTATCTTCAAAGAATGAACTCCAATTTACTGCTATCCTCTGGCGCCTCCCACTTAACCTCCTTCTTACCCAGTCAAGTCACTTAGGGTCCATCTCTAGAGCACTAAGGCACCAATGTGGAACACTGTGAAAGGCCTTGCGAAACTCTAACATACCTGTTAGGCATTCCTAACAGGGGCTATACATTTCAAGCAAAGATACTTAAATTCCACGAACTGAACAATGGCTGGGAAAAATCGTATCGCTAAAGCTGTTGCCCCTAGTTACAGCTTCTGCCTCTGTCCAGACAGAGGTCCCAATGCCAGCTGAAGGACCAGTTCCATGTGCAGGGTGCCTGCATGCTGAAGCTCTTAGGAAAGAAGTGGAGGAACTCAGAGAGGAGGTGGCGAGGCTGAGGAGCATTCAAGACAGTGAGAAGTACATTGATGAGATGCTTCTTGCAACAACCAAGATCTCCAGCATAGGAGAAGATGGGTGCCTAAAGAATGACAAAAGGTTGGACAAGTCACCAGGGCCTGCAGAATCACCAATCCAACCTCTCCAGCTCTTGAATTGAAGAACCATTATGCAGCCCTAGAAGTGGAAGAGGTGAAAGCATCCCTGGAAAGGGAAGAACTAGAGCTCAAGTACCCCAAAATTGCAGAATCAGTGACCACAAGGAAGCGAAAGGTAGTGGTGGTTGGTGACTTTTCTGAGGGGGTACTGAGGTGTCCATCTGCCGACCAGACTTGATGTCCAGAGAGGTATGCTGTCTGCCAGGTGCCAAAATCTGAGATGTTACGGAGAGTTTGCAGAGACTCATCAAGCCCACTGACTATTACCCAATGTTGCTAATCCATGTCAGCACAAATGATATTGCCAGATATCCCTCTGAGCGTATCAAAAGTGACTTCATGGCTCTGGGACAGAGGGTGAAGCAGTTAGGTGCACAGGTGGTGTTCTCTTCAGTCCTCCCCATTGAGGATAAAGGCCAAGACAGAGAAGCTCACATCCTGTAGATGAATGCATGGCTGCGTGGATGGTGTCAGAGAGCGTTTTGGTTTCCTGGACCATGGGATGCCGTTCCAAGGGTTGAAGAGCAGAGATGGCATCCATCTGTCCAAGAAAGGTCGACATATCTTCAGTAGCAGAATGCCTAATCTACTGAAGAGGGCTTTAAACTAGATTTGTTGAGAATGGGTGAAGAAAGCCCCCAGGTAATTGAAACATTAAATACCTCTATGGAAATGGGTAAAAGGGACAACTTATGGAAAGTGGTATGTATAAATGCCTGTAGCATGGGAAATAAGATCCCGGATGTTGAAGCTTTAATGGGAGGGGCTGACTTGGATTTAGTGGTAGTTACAGAAACATGGTTCACAGAAAAACATGACTGGGATGTAACTATGCCAGGCTATACTTTATTCAGAAAGGACAGGGTAGTAAGAAAGGGAGGAGAAGTGGCACTATCTGTAAAAAAATAATATTAAAGCTTTGGAATTGCAGAGCTTAAAAGGGAGAGAGGAGGCACTGTGCGTTAAAATAGAAAGAGGGAAAGAGAAATCTATTTGCATTGGCTTGATATACAGACCTCCCTCACAAGAGGAAGAGGTGGATGGAGAGTTAATTGAAGACATATGCAGCATTGCTAGGAATGGGGAAGTGCTACTGATTTCAAATTTGCCAGATGTTGATTGGCACATTCCTGCTGCAGTATCATCTAGAAGTAAGGAGATCCTGAATTCTCTACAGGGAGAACTATTCAGGCAATTGGTAACAGACCCCACATGTGAAGGGGCCATACTGGACTTGGGGTGCTTACAAATGGTGATCATTTTGCATCCAGTGATCACCAGATAGTGTCGTTCAGTATTAGGACTAGGGCTGCTAAAATCCATTCAAAAGCGAGGGTCTTAGACTTTAGGAAAACTAACTTTGCCAAGATGGGCCAATACCTCAGGGAGTCGTTAGCAGGATGGGAACAGCTGGGGGATGTAGAAAAAACAGTGGGCAAAACTGAAAGGGGACATTTTAAGGGCAACCAACCTTTTTGTTAAATGGTAAATAAAGGTAAAAGGAAGAGGAGACCGCTATGGTTTTCGAAAGAAGTAGCTGAAAAGTGAAGAAAAGAGGGAGGCCTTCATGAAATTCAAGAGATCACAGAGAGAGGAAGACAGGCATCTATATTCGGAAAAATTTAGAGAAGCCAGCAAAGTAGCCAGGAAAGCAAAGATTCAAAAAGAGGAGGAAACAGCCAATGCAATAAAATGGGGGGGGGGGAGACATTTTTCAGATATGTTAGTGAGAAGAGGAAGGGCAAAAGTGATATTGTCAGACTCAAGGGTGAGGGAGAGGAATATGTAGAAAATGATGAGAATAAAGCAGAATTGCTTAACAAATATTTCTCTTCTGTGTTCACAGACGAAGAACCAGGAGCAGGACCTCAGAAAACACCCACAAACAGGAACAGAAATGAGGGGCATCTTGAACAATTTTCAGAAGACTGTCTGTTCATGAGAAACTAGCTAAACTTAAAAGTAGACAAAGCGATGGGACCAGATGGGATACATCCTAGAATACTGAGGGAACTTGGGGATGTTCTGGCAGCAACACTGACTGACCTTTTCAATGCCTTGGAGTCGGGAGTGGTGCCAAAGGACTGGAGAGAGGCTCATGTGGAATCTTTACACAAAAGCGGAAATAAGGATGTGGTTGAAATCTACAGACTGGTTAGTTTAACTTCGGTGGTGAGTAAATTATTGGAAATGCTGCTGAAAGAGAAAATAGTGAGGTTTCTGGAGTCCAGCGGATTACAGGATGCAAGGTAGCATGGATTCACCAGAGGCCGGTCTTGTCAGACAAATATGATTAATTTCTTTGAATGGGTGACCAGGGAGTTGGACCGAGGGAGAGCCCTAGATGTGGTGTATGTAGATTTCAGTAAAGCTTTTGGCACCGTTCCTCGCAGGCGACTTATAAACAAACTGAGCACCCTAGGGATGGACTCTAAAGTTACTGCTTGGGTTAGAAATTGTTTGGGTGGGAGGCGACAAAGGGTACAGGTAAATGGAGCTCACTGAGAAGGAAGTTGCCAGTGGTGTGCCCCAGGGATCTGTCCTTTGTCCGATTCTTTTTAACATCTTTATTAGTGATATAGTGGAAGGGCTGTCGGGTAAGGTTTGCCTCTTTGCAGATGATACCAAAATCTGCAATAGAGTAGATACCGAGGAAGGTGTAAATAACAGAGGAGGGATCTAGCTAAGCTTGAAGAATGGTCTAGAATTTGGCAGCAGGGATTTAATGTTAAAAAATGCAAGGTCATGCATTAGGACTGCAGCAATCCAAGGGAGCAATATAGTATAGGATGTCAAGTACTTTTGTCCACTAAAGAAGAGCGGGACCTAGGCATGGTTGTGTCTGATGATCTTAAAGTAGCTAAACAGGTAGAAAAGGCAATGGTGAAAGTTAGGATGCTTGGGTGCACAGTGAGAGAAATGGCTAGCAGAAAAAAAGGGAGGCGATAGTGTCTCTGTATAGGTTTTTGGTGCGACCTCATTTGGAGTATTGTGTGCAATTCTGGAGACCGCACCTTCAAAAGGATATAAACAGGATGAAGTCAGTACAGAGGGTGGCTACTAAAATGATTAGTGGTCTTCATTATAAAGCATATGAGGACAGACTTAAGGATCTTAATATGTACACATTAAAGGAAAGGCAGGATAGAGGTGATATGATTGAGACGTTTAAATACCTCCGTAGCATAAATGCACAGGGAGAGAGCCTCTTTCGATTGAAAGCAAGTTCTGCTATGAGAGGACATGTGATGAGGGTGAAAGGGGATAGATTCAGGAGTGATATGCAGAAATATTTCTTTACAGAAAGAGTGGTGGATCTGTAGAATAGTCTCCCAGTGGAGGTGGTAGAGATGAGGACAGTAACCAAATTCAAAAAAGCATGGGACAAACACAGAGGATCCCTAAAGGAAAAAAGGGGACTGTTGTAGTTGTTGATATGGAAGAACAGATTAGATACGCCACGTGGTCTTTTTCTGTCGTCATTTTTCTATGTTTATATACCACATCTAGCATTCTCCCCCCACCCAGTCAAAGAAAAGTCTGATTTGTCTGACCAGACCTATTTCTAATAGTTATGCTGTCTCAGATCCTTTAATTCCTTGGCTTCCAGAAACTGCACAATCTGCTTTAACAGTGTCCATTAATTTACTCACTACAGAGGTCAGGCTAATTGGCTGAATTACCAACTTCTATCCACAAAAGCAGAAGTATGAAAGAAACCATATTTGCCCATCTCTAGCCCTCTGGGATCACTCCCCACTCTAAAGAAGCACTGAAAAAAGGTAGTAAGGGAAGTACTGGCGGCTTCACTGGCTAAGTTCCTTCGATATCTTTGGATGAATCCCATCCAGCACCACAGCTAAACGAAAAGTGGACAAAGCAAACTCCTCAAACACAGTCTTCTGAAACTAGTTCAAGTTCTACCGCACTCCTATTCCTATTGTGTTTTTTTTTCTAGAAGTCCCATTCCCAGCCCCTTCATATGGGAACACAGAACAAAAATGTGTTAAGCAATTTTATTTTATCTTCAGCCTCTATGTATTCCTTCCTTTACCCTTGAGCCTCACAATGCACCTTTGCACTTCCTCCTGTCACTTACATGCCTAAAAAAAGTCTTGTTCCCATGCTTTACTGCACTGGCCATTTTAAATTCTATTTCCATCTTTGCTTTCCTGACTACTTTACCAGTTTCCCTTAGCATCTCCAGATATCGTAGTCAGTCTTCCTTTTTGTGCAATCTCTTATAGTTTATGAAGGCTAACCTCTTTTTCCTTAGCTTTTCAGCTACTTCTTTTGTAAATAGCAGCCTCATTTCCTTCTTATTTACTCTTTAAAAATAGGTTTCACTTAAAAGTATATGTCAGTGTTGCCCACTGTTACATAATCCACTTAGAATTATGAGAACCAACATATAAAGTGCTTTTAAAGAAATAAAATTTGTAAGAGGCATGTTTACTAAAGGTTAACCAATGTTAAATGTGCACAGGTTATGCTGTGACCCATTTATTACAATGGACACCATGGTACTTAGCGCGTGTTAAGGTGAAATTAGACTTACTTGTTAATTTGCTTCCCTTGAATAACTCCAGTCCAGTTCCGACAAGCAGGTTGTCTCCCCCTGCCAGCAGCTGGAGGCTAAGCATGCTCAAGCTTTTGGTGATGTCACCCTACATAAGGGCCTAATACTACCCACCAAGGTTAGTATCCTATTGCCAAAGCTAGCACTACTACCCCTAACAAACCCAGCCAGTCTTTTCATGTATTTTTTTCTTTTCTCTCTCATAACTCAAAAGTAAGTGCTACCCGGAGGAGTTTTGTTTGTTCCTGGAGTTCTTTTCTTGCAGCCTGATTGGTCCCTGGAGCTTGGAAGCCGCTCCCTGCTGTGGGCGGAGCTTACCTGGGCTATAAGAACTTGCCCTGCTCGCGGGACGCCGAGGAGTTTTGTTTGTTCCTGGAGTTCTTTTCTTGCAGCCTGATTGGTCCCTGGAGCTTGGAAGCCGCTCCCTGCTGTGGGCGGAGCTTACCTGGGCTATAAGAACTTGCCCTGCTCGCGGGACGCCGAGGAGTTTTGTTTGTTCCTGGAGTTCTTTTCTTGCAGCCTGATTGGTCCCTGGAGCTTGGAAGCCGCTCCCTGCTGTGGGCGGAGCTTACCTGGGCTATAAGAACTTGCCCTGCTCGCGGGACGCCGAGGAGTTTTGTTTGTTCCTGGAGTTCTTTTCTTGCAGCCTGATTGGTCCCTGGAGCTTGGAAGCCGCTCCCTGCTGTGGGCGGAGCTTACCTGGGCTATAAGAACTTGCCCTGCTCGCGGGACGCGAAGCGGGCGCGTCCCGTGGGCGCGTGCCCGAAGGGGCGTGACCAAAGGGGCAGGTCCGCCCCTTTGGCGCCCCTTCGGCGTCATTTCGGCGCAGGAGCTTTCCCTGTTATGGGGAAACGAAGGAAGCAGTTTACTCAGACGGCCCAATCCAAGGCAGTGAAAGTAATAGGACCTATGGATGCCCATGTTACTGTGGGGGAAAAATCTGCCTCTCCCTGTTCCACTGCCTTGGTGGAGGATGCCGCTGTGACCAGTCCATCTGTAAGTACTGTTTCCTCTTGCGACGACTCCCGCGGAATGGGTTTATCTCCTCCCATTCAAGGGGCTGAGCAATTAAATGCGTCAGAGTCCTCTTTGTCGTGTAAGAATTGCCTGATTGAGGAAGCCGACATGTTATTGGGTTCTTTTCTGCGGTTAGACAATGAACTCCCTCCCCCCTTACCTACTGCGGTTACTTTTACATTGCCTGGGGAACCACAAACGCCGCCCGCAGATTTATCCCTAAAAGATATTTGGATGGCAATCTCCCGTGTTGAATCTGTTTTGGGATCCTCTCTGCAGCGTGTTTCTGAGTTTTCCAAGGCTACTATACAGAAACTGGTGGATCATGATAAGCGGATGTTGTCTCTTGAGCAGGGAGCTGCTTCTGTTAAAGTAGATGTTTTAGCTACTAAAGATATGTTAGCTTCTATGGCTCAAGATTGTACTGCCTTGCATCGTCAAGATGAGTTGTTAGAAAATGTGATGCGTGCTAGGAATCTTCGCTTGTTGAATTTCTCGCACGCATTACTTATCGCCTATGATCCTTTTCCAAAAATATTTAAAAGAGATTCTGCTGTTCACTGATTTCCAAGTTTCTTCTGTTTCTAAAATATATTATTTACCTGTGCGGAGTTTAATCCAATCCTTAGGGGGGGTTGGAGAAGCTCCTGTTACCGCTGGTTTAGTGACCACTGATAAAGTTTTTTCCTCTACCCTAGATATCTCAGCATTTCTAGAAACTACTTCTGATGATATTTCTTCCAGGGCAACTTTGTTGGTTTCCTTTACCTCTGAATTAGATAAAGAGAAAATATTGCGTGCTTATTTTCCCAAAAAATCTGAAAAGTTTTGTGGTCAAGTAATTCAAATTTTCCCGGATGTTTCTCGGGCCACTCAGGTACGGCGCAAGGCTTTTTTAGAATTGCGCCCTCAAGTGTTGGCCATCGGAGCAGTTTTTCATCTTAGGTTCCCATGCAAATGTCTCATTATCTTTCAGGGTAAAAGGTATTTATTTTTTGAGCCTGAGCAGTTGGTTGAATTTTTGAAAGATAAAGTTTGAGTCAGTCTCTTAAAGAATAGGAGTATTGAATTATTCTTCGGGGCCTCTCAGTTTTTCTTTGTACTTTTTTAATTAGGCATAACTCCTTCTTGAAGTGGTCTACTATTTGGTGGTTTTCTTTAAATTTGTTTTTTCTTGTATTTATTATGTGCTTGTAACATGATTGCTTTCTTTGTAATATGTATAAAAGTCTTATAAATAAAAAATTTAAAAAAAAAAAAAAAAGTAAGTGCTACCCAACAAACACCTTGTAACAGATGCCGAGTGTTTTTTGTTTTCACATCTTACTGAAACTCTGTCACCCAAACTGACTGCAGACAAATTGCCCGCATCAAGTCATGCAGTATTGAGTATTCCCAGAAACCATCCGAGCTTCCAAGGAAAACCCCCAAACACCACCTAGCCAGAGGCCAGAAAACACTTAACCTATACCCCCTGGGCTTAACGGACATACTGAGAACTGGGCGGGTCTGGGACTGGACTGGAGTTATTCAAGGAAAGCAAACTAGCAGGTAAATCTAATTTCGCCTTCCTTCTCATCCCTCCAGCAGTCAAGAGGGATGCACCATAGCTCCAATAACACTGGGAAGGATAGCGTAGTTACTCACCTATAACAGGTGATCTCTGGGAACAGCAGGAATTTAGTCTTCACATATGGGTATCATCGGTACAGACGGAGTCTGCGCGGGAACGCTCCACAGCGTCCAATAGGAAAGCTTTTGGGAGCATCCCACAGCGCCTGCGTGCTGCCTTCCCGCCTTTCTACCTCTCTCACTTCAGTTGAGTTTATAGCCGAGACCAAAGGAGAGGAGTAGAGAAAGAGATAGAGACAACTCCTAGGGGAGGTGGGTGGGTTGTGAAGACTAAATTCCTGCTGTTCCCGGAGATCACCTGGTTACAGGTGAGTAACTACGCTATCTCCAGGAACAAAGCAGGAGTGTAGTCTTCTCATATGGAGACTCCCCAGCTTGTGTGTGTCAGGGGAATGACCCCAATAAGCTGCGAACCCAGGTGAGTTGGGTCATGCTTCCTCCCTTGGACCTCTGGGGTCGGAGTTGTATTAAGTATGAAAGAGATGCTGGAGAACAGCTTGGCCAAATGAGGCATCCTGATGAGAGTCCTTGTCTAAGTAGTAGTGGGCTGTGAAGGTATGCACCGAAGCCCAAGTAGCTGCTCTACAGATGTCGTCAATAGACACAGAACGAAGATTAGCCATCGAGGCTGCCATGGCTCTCACATTGTGAGCTGTGACATGGCCCTCGAGAGAAAGTCCTTTACTCTCATATGTAAAGGATATGTAATCTGCAATCCATTCAGGTCCAGTTTCCAAAAGAACTCTAAGTCCCAAATGACTAGAGTCAAAAGGAACAAAAAGCTGAGAAGATTTTTCTATGTTGCTTAGTTCTTTGAAGATAAAAGGCTAAGGCCCTTTTACAATCCAAAGTGTGAAGATTCCTTTCTACACTGGAGACATGAGGCCTAGGGAAAAATATAGGAAGATAAACCGACTGGTTTAGATGAAAAGGCGAAACTACCTTTGGCATAAAGTGAGGATGAGTCCTGAGGACTACTTTATCATGGTGGAACCTTGTATAAGGAAGGTCAGCCACTAAAGCCTGCAGTTCACTAATGCGTCTTGCAAAAGTGATAGCAATTAAGAAAATTACCTTCCATGAAAGAAACTTTAGGGTTGTAGTAGCTAAGGGTTCAAAAGGCGGTTTCATGAGCTGCCCAAGAACAAGATTTAGATCCCATGCCACTGGTGGTGGTTTAATGGGAGGTTATGTTAAGAGTAAGCCTCTCATGAACCTTGACACAAGTGGATGAGAGGAAATATGTTGTCCATCAAAAGGTTTGTGAAAAACAGCAATAGCACTAAGATGAACTCACTGAATTGGTCTTAAAACCTGAAGTGGATAGTTTGAGGAGATCCTCCAGTAGCGACTCCACAGGTACGAAAGGGGTGTTAAGTCCCTTTTGTGAACACCAGACAGACAGAGAATCTCTTCCTCTTAAAAGTGTAGGAACGCCTCATGGAAGGTTTTCTGGAAGCCAGAAGGATATCTTTTACCTGCTGAGAGAGGTTGATATCCAGGAAATCTAGGCTTTCAGTAACGAGGCCCTGAGATGCAGGGACTGGGGATTTGGGTGCAGTAAGGATCCGTTCTCCTGGGAAAGGAGATCTGGAGCATTTCCCAACTCCAGAGGAGTGGTTTGAAAGAGACGCAGAAGCAGAGGATGCCACGTTTGCCGTGGCCAACGTGGAGCTACGAGTATCATATGATCTCTGTCTCTCTGAAGCTTGAATAAGTTTTGGGAATGAGGGGAGTAGGAAGGCATCCCTTGCCTGAAAGTTGTGAGCCGGGATTCTGGAACAGAATCGGGGAAGTTTGGCATTCTGTGGACTTGCAAAGAGGTCTATATCTGGTGTTCCCCAGATTTGAAACACTCGAGCAAGGTGGTCTGAGTGGCAAGACGGTTCGTGTGACAGCAGTATTCGACTGAGTTTGTCTGCCCATAAATTTTGAATGCCCCAAAGGTATACCGCAAGAAGGTGGATTTGAAGCTCTCTGGCGAGGGCCCATAGTCATAAAGCTTCTTTGCATAGCGACAGAGAGCCGGTTCCGCCTTGCTTGTTCAGATAGAACATGGCTACCTGATTGTTGGTTTTGACCAGAACTGTCTTGTGGCTGAGATGGGCCTGAAATACTTAAATAGCATTGAAAATGGCTCTCAGCTCTAGGAAGTTTATGTGAAGAGAAGCCTCCTGTGGGGTCCAGAGACCCTGAGTTAAGAGATCATGCAAGTGGGCCCCCCCACCCAACTTGGACGCATCTGCTGTTATGGTGGCTTGGCACAAAGGCTGCTGGAAAGGAGAGCCTATGAGGAGGTTTTCCAGTGAATGCCACCATTGCAGGGATGAAATTAGACGTGTGGAGTTTCTGATTTTGTCCGTTAGCCAACCCGAGACCTGTGTCCACTAAGAGGATAGGGTCCACTGGGCTGTGGGCATATGAAGGCGAGAATAGGGAACCACATGGACAGTGGATGTCATATGCCCCAGAAGATGAAGCATCTCCCAAGCAGTCAGGAAGACCTTCATAGCTGCTTGGGATGCCAGCTGTATTATACGCAAACAGCGCAGCTGTGGCAGGAAAGCATTTGACTGCCCTGTGTCTAGACGAGCCCCTATGAACTTGAGAGATTGAGAGGGGGTGAGATGAGATTTTGGGAGGTTTATGACCAATCCCAAGTAGCGAAGAAGTCGAATTGTGCAAGAGTGCGAAGCTGGCCTCTGGAGCTGTTGATGCTCGAATGAGCCAATCGTCTAAGTAAGGGAAGACGAATATTCCTAGAGTTCTCAGAAATTCTGCTACCACTGCCATGCATTAAATGTGAAGACTCTTGGGGCAGAAGCCAGACCGAAGGGAAGAACTCTGTACTGGAAGTGTCTTCCGTGGACCAGGAATCGAAGGAACCTCCTATGATTTGCGTGGATGAGAATATGCGTGTACGCATCTCTTAGATCTAGAGAACATAGCCAGTCCTGACTCTGAAGGTATGGTAGGAGTGTTCCGAGGGAGATCATTTTGAACTTCTCGGAACAGATATTTGTTTAATTCTCTGAGGGCCAGTATAGGTCTGTGTCCCCCTGTTTTCTTTGGAATAAGAAAATAGGGGGAGTAGAACCCCGTACCCTGTTGGGATATGGGTACTTCTTCTATTGCTCCTTGAGCGAGAAGTGATGTGACCTCCTGCCACAAGAGGTCGGTGGCAGGGACCTGAGAATTGAACTGTCTGATTATTGTAAGCGGGGGCATGTTGAGAAAGTGAAGCTTGTACCCCAGTCGTACAATGGACAGAGTCCAGTTTTCTGATGTTATTTGTTGCCATCTCTTGGCAAAATGGCATAACCTGCCTGGAATGGTTAAGGGTTCTGGTCCTTTCAGGGGCAGAATGACTAAGTTCTCTAGATAAGAGTCAAAGTCCCCGAGGAGACCGAGTCTGCTGGGCCGGTTGAGCTCTTTGAGTTTGCGGCTTTCTTTGCTGTCTGTTCTGTTGTCCATTTTGGGGCACATGAACTGGACAGCGGCCCAAATGGGGGTATGATTGGTAAAACCTCTTTTTCTTGTTGAAAAAGGGTTTCTTGAATGACTTTCTTTGCTGGGTTGGCTGTAGACTTTGATAGCCTGTTCAAGGTAGTATTTTCAGATTCAAGCCGATTAGCCTTGTCCTGCCAGTCCTTGCCAAAGAGATTTTTCTCCTGTACAAGGAATGTTTCCCAGCTTGTCTTGTACCCAACTGCTCTAAGTCTGATGCCTGAAGCCAGGCAATACGACGTGCACCCATGGAGATTGCTTTGAATGCATAAGTAGAACCTCTGCTATCAAAGGTTGCATGGCTCATGAATTTAGAGACATTCTGGGCATGCTTGACCAGGGTAAGGAAATCTTCCCTTTTGTCCTCAGACATATTAGGGCTTATGAGCTCTAATACACATGCGACTTCTTCCAGGAACATACCCATATAAAGAATGTAGGAACTGATCTTGGCTGATAACATGGAGGACTGGAAGCATCGACGCCTGAAGGTATCGAATGTCCTCGATTCCCAGCCTGGAGGATTAGAAGAATGCATTTTAGCACTCAACTCTACGCATGGTCGATTCCACCACCATTGAATGGTGTGGTAACTGAGCCTTTTGAAAGCCAGAAAAGCTTGGCACTCGGTACATGGTATCGAGGCGTCAGGAATGTGGAGACACCGTTAAAGGAGTTTCCCACATTCTTAACATAAGATCATGTAAGATCTTGTAAATGGGAAGCGTAGCTGCTTCCTTAGGAGCCATGGGATATTGTAGAATTCTTAATTCTTCTGCCCTAGGTTCCTTTTCTGGAATCACCGTGATTGAAAGACCTTTGGCTAAATCATGTATGAAATCCTGGAAGGACATGTCTTCTGGAGGAGACATTCTGCATTGAGGAGAAGGAGTTGGATCCTCTAGTAGGATCGCTTTAGTACCGGTAGAGTCAGAGTCATCGGAATCGGAAGACTCTAAGTCACTCTGTACTGGGTGTTCCTGTAACGCACGATACCGGTACCACTCGAAGCCGGTACCGGAGTGTCTCGGATCCTGTCCCGATACCTGAGATAGACTCAAGGCTCGGCATGGGGGGGAAGCATACCTGCCGAAGCAGGTGCACTCAGTACCAGTACCGATGTCTGTACCGTTACTTGTGGAACCGTCTGCAGCTGTCTTAGCGGTACCAAAGCTGCTAAGAGGGTCGCTAGACTGCGTTCGATAGCGAGGATTCTCTTATCCATCGCTCCTGCTGATGCCTGGGTGTCGGTACCGGTGGAAGCAGCCACAACCCCAGAACATGGCACCAGTAGTTCTGCAGGAGGTAGAAGCCTCTGGAACATCCTGGAGCCCCGTTAA
This sequence comes from Ichthyophis bannanicus, assembly GCA_033557465.1. Classification (NCBI taxonomy): domain Eukaryota; kingdom Metazoa; phylum Chordata; class Amphibia; order Gymnophiona; family Ichthyophiidae; genus Ichthyophis; species Ichthyophis bannanicus. Next base: position 146,683,121 of record CM066046.1, on the reverse strand, counting down.
TGCTTTGGAGACCAAAGACTTCTGCCGGGGCTGTTTTTCCACTGAAACTTCCTCAAGGGCAACACCAGTGGCATCTCGATGCTTATGAGATCTACCCTTTGAGGACCGGCCAGTCTTGGAAGACTTAAGTTTAGTTACCTGAGATCCATGGGAGGAAGATGAAGCTCTGGAAGACGTCGATGCAACTGACATTGTATCTGCGGCAAAAAGGTTATCGAGTTTTGCACCTCTATTCTGTAGGCCCCTCTTGGTCATCTTTCTGCAGGAGAGACACTCCAATGGACAATGTTCAGGACCTAAAACATTTAAGACACCAATCATGGGTGTCGGTGATGGATATAGTACCGCCACAGTTAGAACATTTCTTGAAACCACTAGCTGGCTTCTCCATGTTTGAAGAAAAGTGGGCCTAGCACCCAAAATGGGGCGGCCCCTGAAAGAAAAATCTTTTAGAAAGCTAGGTTTTTTGTTTTTGTTTTTGTTTTTTGAAAAAGAAAAGAGAACAGGCAGTACCGGTAGACGTCGAGTGAAGGCAGACGCGATCACAAAAAAACAAAAGCATAATAATAAATTTTCTGCGGTGACAGAGTACATGTCCTGTCGGCTCCGTGGAAAACAAAGAACTGAAGTGAGAGGTAGAAAGGCGGGAAGGCAGCATGCAGGCGCTGTGGGATGCTCCCAAAAGCTTTCCTATTGGACGCTGGGGAGCGTTCCCATGCAGGCTCCGTTGGTACCAACGATACCCATATGTGAAGACTACATTCCTGCTTGTTCCTGGAGATACGCAAGTCCAGCTTGCACCAACAAAATCCCAAAGTGCACACTCCTGGAGACTTACACATCCAGGCAATAGTGCCGTGTCAATGTGTGCAGCGAAGACCACATCGCAGCCTGGCAAAATTTAAATTGCCCATGAAGTTGCTTGCCCCAGCATCAAATGTGCCTTAAGGCCCTGCGGTGCCGTCCTGTGCTTGAGCAAGTAGGTGGACGTAATTGCCTCCTTGATACACCCGTGCCACCGATGCCTTAGAGGCTGTCTCACCACGTCTGGACCCCCCAATGAGAACAAACAACCGATCGGATTTCCAAAAGGGAGCTGTGAGTTTTGAGTGAAGACTGAGGGCCCGATGCATGTCCAGAAAATGCAGTTGTCTGTCCTCCTCCGTTCCACCCCTAGGAAACACCAGAAGACAGACTGATTCACATAAAAAGCCGACACCACCTTTGGAAGGAAGGACAGCACTAAACGAAGCACCACTTTTTCCCCAAGAAAAGGACAGAAACAGCTCCTTACATGACAACACCTGGAGCTCCGAAATACATCTCGTGTAACTAATTGCCATCAAGAAAACTACCTTCAGTGAGAGATCTTTTAAGGTCACCCCCCCACAGCGGTTCAAGGGACGGACCAGTCAAAGCGGAAAGCACCAAATTGAAGTCCCATGCTGGCACAAGTTCTCAGCATGGAGGCCTTACCTGCTTTACTGCACAGAGGAACCGCAGCACATCCAAGTGGGTGGCTATGGATTTCCTCTATAGTTGACCCAGAAGTACATGAGGGCTGCTACCTGCACTCTTAAAGAGCCGAAGTCCAGGCCCTTATCCAACTCCGCTTGAAGGAACTTAGGAATCTGACAAGGGGACCCCCCCCCCCAATGGGCTGATCCCCATAGTATCACACTAACTTTCAAACGGCCAAATTCTGACATAGGCCAAAATCGTTGAGCGCTTTCTAGCTCGCAATAGTGTGGCAATGACCTGCAGCAAGTAACCCTTCTTATTCAAAATGAGCCCGCTCAAGAGCCAGGCCGGAAGTAAGAATCTATCTACTTTTGGCATGGGAATCGGGCCCTGCATCAACAGATCTCACCTCACTGTCAACCTCCAGGGATTGTGCACACGCAACTGAGTGACATCCACATACTACAGCTGTCTCAGCCAATCTGGAACAATGAGGATCACCAGCCCCTTGTGGCGCATGACATGCTGCAGCAGGAGTCCGATCAGAGCCCATGGTGAGGACATGTAAAGGCGTGCATGAGTTGGCCAAGGTTGTACCAATGCATCCAACCCGTCAGACATTCACTCCCTGCGTTGACTGAAGAACCTTGCTGCCTTTGCATTCACAAAAGGTCACCATAAGATCCATAACTGGCTGACCCCATTGGCGCACCACTTGCTCGAAGACCAACTGGTTCAGAACCCATTCACCCAAGTCCAAGTGTATCTGATTCAGGAAATCTGTTTGCATGTTTATTTATTTTATTTTATTTATTTAAATTCTCTTATATACCGCGCTATTCTGCATCAGTGCGGTTTACATTGAACAAACTGAAATTACATTGAACAGGGCATTATAACTTGGAGATAACTATTTTACAGGGAACATGGGCTATGGAGGGTTAAGTGGCTTGCCCAAAACCACAAGGAGCACCTGTGGGACTAGAAACCCCAGTACTTCCGGCCCAAGGTTGCTGTCCTCTAGTGGGATTTGAACCCCCGACCTTTCGGCCTGAAGTACCTTGCCCCAACCACTAGGCCACTCCTCCACTCCATGTTGTCTTGTCCGGCCACGTGAACTGCTGAAAGAGCAAGCAGATTCACTTCTACTCATATCAGTTATCAGTGCCACTTCATCCTCCAGTGCTTGTCTGCCGGTGCCTCCTTGACAATTCAGGTAAGGCCACCATTGCTGCATTGTCTGAGAACACCGGACTGCCTTGCCATGCACCAATGGCCAGAACACCTTTAAAGCCATAAAGATCACTCATCTCCAAAATGGTTTATGGGCCATTCACTCTGCTCCACTGTCTTGTGTAACCTGGTGCTGACAATGAGCCCCCCAGCCGACTAGGTTGGCATCCATTGTCAGCAACAACCATTCATATGCCTCCAGTGGCAGTCTAGCTAATAAATTTTCCAGTATCAACCACCATTGAAGTGCTGCCCTGATGGTCATTGGACAAACCAGCCTCCATGTCAGTGGATGTTTCTGCAGAGACCATCTCCCCAGCAATGCTCTCTGTAACAGCCGCATATGTGCTCTTGCCTAGGGTATGAGATCCAGTGTGGCTGCCATTGATCCCAAGAGCTGCATGTAAAGCCACGCCTATGGAGCTGCTAAGCAAAAGAAATGCCGCACCTGAGCCTGTTATCTTCCTTAATCTCTCTACTGGCAGACACACAGCCTTTGGCCATTTGGAAGCGCACCCCTAGATGCACGAGGTCTTGCAAAAGAGTCAGATGACTCTTGGCAAAGCTGATCACCCAACCTAGCCGCTGCTGCAACCAAATAACTTCCTGTGTCACCCACTGACTCTTGGAACAACTTCGCTTGAATTAGCCAATCAAAGTAAAGGGTGCACCAAAACCTCCCTCTTTCACCACTCAGCTGCGACCACCACCATGATTTTGGTGAAGCTTCGAGGGGCGGTCGCCAGGCCAAAAAGGCAAGGTATGATACTGAAAATACCCCATAGGGATGACGAATCTCATGAAGCACTGATGTTTTGGGCGCATTGAGATATGCAAATATGCCTCTGTCAAATCCAGAGCTGAAAGAAACTCTCCTCAGCACATCACCACAATGACTGACCGCAGCATTTCCATACAAAAATGCAGGACTTGGAGTTCAGTTGACCTGTTTTGAGATCAAGGGTTGGTCTATAAGTTCCTTCCTTTTTGGGAACTACAAAGTAGATGGCATAGCGACCGCTTCCCATCTGCCCTGAAGGAAGAGAACTACTGCCTCTAGAAGCAGGAGCCTTTGGAGCATCTATCGCATTACTCCTTCCTTTCTTGCCGACCAGCAAGGGGATGCAACAAAGGCCTTGGACAGTGGTCAAGCAAAGTCCAGTGCACAACTCTCATGAATCACCTCCAGAACCCAATTGGTCAAATGTGATTTGGATCCAGGTGGATAGAAACCTGCTTAACTGATCTCCCACCGGTTCCGGGCAACCCTGGGTCTGACTCGCTTAATAGGTTCTTCTTAGGAGCTGAAGAGGCGGATGAGAAATAACCTCTGACAACCCCCCGGCCCCATGAAAGGGAGTACCCTGCTGGGGTAATGTGCCTGCTGAAACGTGGGAAATCTTACTGCTCGAAAATGCTGGACGTCCCTAGCTCAGTGGTTCTCAACCTTTTTTGGTCAACTTCTGATGACCCCCAATGATAAAGCACAGTTACTTACCTGTAACAGGTGATCTCTGGGAACAGCAGGAATAAGTCTTCACATATGGGTACGTCGGTACCGACGGAGCCTGCGCGGGAACGCTTCCCAGCGTCCAATCAGAAAGCTTTTGGAAGCATCCCATCACTCCTGCGTGCTGCCTTCCCAACTGCCTCTCCTCAGTTAAGTTTTAAAGCTGAGACAAAGAGAGAGAGAGAGGAAAGGAAAGATGGATAGAGAGATACAACTAGGAGAAGTGGGAGGGTTGTGAAGACTTATTCCTGCTGTTCCCAGAGATCATCTGTTACAGGTAAGTAACTGTGCTATCTCCAGAAACAAGCAGGAATGAGTCTTCACATATGGGGACTCCCAAGCTAAGGAGTGCCTGGAGGGAGTCCCAGCATGTTGCAAGTCTAGAAAGAGCCATGCTATTCCTCAGGACCTCAGGCATCCTGGGGATGGAGGGTAGGAGTTGAATACAGAAAAGAGCTGTGGAACAGCGCTAGAACAGGGCTTCAAGGGGAAGACCCTGTATCAAGGGCATTTAGTAATAAGATATTGTAATCTGGGCCTCCCTTGTTGGCATTGCACAAGTGCACTGA